>OY720366.1:1214488-2428977 GCA_963082945.1 Cerastis leucographa
ACTTAAAACCACAAAGTATCATTTTCTACAAAACAAACACATAGCGAATTTTTATTTCTCCATTTTTATTTTCTTCACAATAGAAGAAAGGAGCAACGGTTTTAAAAAGGCCAACCACATATTTCCACATATTGTCATAGTTAGAACAAAACCAGTTTCTTGATTAATCTCTGGGTAGGATGCGGGTGGTACTTTATGGCCACATTACGTCCACTGACTTATGACCTTACACCAGCTGATTTCACACTGAATCTAGGTGCAACGCTGAATTTTATTTGGGTGAACGGCTTTTTAGAACGGTAACAATGAAGCGAATTATCGGTCTTAATGACCGGTGCTGAATTTTAGGGCTAAAATTTCAGTTGAACATAAAACTTTAGTGCAAAAGTTTTTTCTTAGCAACGCCTGCATTTCCTTAAAATGTTAGGTTAGGAGGTGTACCTACTGTAAAGTGCATCCTTTGGCCAGATTCGTTTCAATCTCTCATATAATAGACTAACTGTGCCCGCGACTTCGTCCGCGTGGAATTTAAGAACTAGCCTATGTTACTCCTTATATCAGCTATCTGCCAGTGAGAGTCCCGTCAAAATCGGTCCTGCCGTTCCAAAGATTAGCCGGAACAAACAGACAGAAAGACAGACAAAAATTGTAAAAAAAAGTTATTTTGGTATATGTACCGTATATACATTCATAAGCATGTAGTGAAAGGCAGTTATTTTAATATTACAAACAGACACATCAATTTTATTTATTTGTATGTATAGATGTATTGATGAGCCTCTTGAAATCTACTGAGCACAAATCCAGAATAGGGCGCCTCCTGATCCATTCAATAGTACTAGAATTAGAAATTATAAAATAAGACATGAATAAACTACCGGTGTTCGTCGTTTCGTTGAGCTCCTTAAATTATAAGTCGAGCTACACGATAACTGACAAATGCTTGCACTGACAGGACAGGTCCGCTCAAATCTGTGTGGTTCTTTCTTCAAAAAACCATTTCAGATACTAATCTGCATAGTCCTCATGTAAATTGAGAGTCTTGAATTTAAAAGAGTAACAAGTTAACAGAGAACCTCTGAGTTTGTTTCGGCTGTTTCTTCTCAGAGTAGTCAGGTACGAAACACCGGCCCCATCTAGCTTAAAAAAAAATGACGTGTAAAAGTGTTTGTAAAAACCTACTTGCAAAATAAACATCATTTAACATTATCATTTATCATTTAAATATACGTTAAAACTGACATGGTCACTAACACTATCGACCCACGATTATGAATAAAACGGCGGTTACCCGTGTTCACGGCGCTTGCAACAGCGCCGAAATTTCAGGAACTCAAAACAAATAGTACACATGGTAAATATCCCGTTTCCGGTGTATACGACTGTATAAAATAAATAATCCATGCTAAATATTTTCCTCAAAAAGAAAATCTTCCGCAGCTCTTCCAAAAGTAACATTAAAAAATCTGTACTGTTTTTAACATTTAAATGAGTATGTTTTGTGTATGCATCGTACTCTTCTTTCCCTAGTGGAAAATACAGAGCTTACGTAATACTTTCCGGAGTCTCCATTCATATTGTCGTTTTGATAAGCGTTAAAATAAAAATAAATAATTATCAGTATTAAAATAACACAATGAAATTAATATCCATAGTTAGCAGGACTTTCGTCTAACAGTAATTGACACAGAATCAAAGCGATCTCATTTTTATAATGCTTTGCTAAACTTTGGCAAAAATATAAGTAGAATGTTTAAATTGCCTGTAATTTTGCTATGTAGCATAATCAGCCAATAATATCCGCTATGCTTGGGCCCAGATCTCTTTGTGAGAGGGACTAGCTTCAACATTCCTTAGTTTGTCGACATCACAACATCATCAGCTGCCAAGTCTTTTCCAAATTATGTTAGGGTCCCCTACAATCTAATCGGATGCAGCTTAATACCCATATTTTACATGGAACGACTGCTTATCTGAACTGCATAACCCAGTTAGTACTGGGTAATACGATACCCCTTGGTAAGACTGGTTGTCAGACTTTCAGCCCGCTGGTTGCCTGGCCGTGACCGGATTTCGGGGCACGGACGAAACTCGGTATGTAATGGTTCTAATTAAACACTAACCCTTGCACCCAACAACCTAGGGAAAGCCACGAGCTTGTCGACGTCAGATATCTTCAAATTTTAGGTTCTCAAATATCCACGTTTCCTCTTGATGTTTTCTTTCACCACTTGCAAACACTGCTTGTAATATGATTCTTACTGCGGATTCTATATAATTGTTAAAGAATAAGCATTTAGTAAAACTACGATTAAGTAGTCATAGAAATCAGGCAACGTTTTAGTTTTCTCCGTCAAAGTCAAAGTCAAAAGTCAAAGTCAAAGCATTTATTTCAATTAGACCATTACAGGCACTTTTGAAAGTCAACAAAACAAAATAAAACGAAATAATAATTTAAAATCTTCATGTTATTACTTAGTACCGTACTATTAGTAATTCATATTACAGCAACGATACCGAAGAACAGTAAGTTATTCCTAGAGAACCCAACCTATAAACTAGTTCAACAATTTTCAAATAGATGTCGCCATAAGTGTCAGTCGTTTACGTCATAAAATGGTTCTCACTAATTAAATTAAATATGATATTTATCTGCATTGCAGATGATGTTGCCTTTTTAACGCGTGTTGTAAGGGTGTGGGCTTGGTGTCGGGAAAAGCGGGGAAGGGAAGACCAGCGGTGGCCCAGCGGCCTCGACTTGCGTTTTGTAGATCGTGAGTTTACGAGAACCCACGCTGCATTGCTTACGTAATTTATTTTTATTTTAAGCGGCGTTGTGAACTTTTGTGATGAGTAAAAAATTATAAACTCGCGTCAAGTCACGTGTCCTGATCGAAAATTCGTAAGACGGGTTGACATTAGGTTACGAAGGAATTTGAACTTTATGACATCTTTCATTGAGTTTGGGTTTCCAAAACTGGATAATTATCTTATGCACAAACAAAACCTTCGGTTTCTCCAAAGAGGTGTTAAATTTTTAATATAATATAAATTGACGAGTTTGTGTACGATAGCGCAATAAATGAATATTGTATTTTACCACATAAATGATAGTACTTTGGAAAAAACTAATAACACGTTGTCCGACCCGGGACTGAACAGCAATAATATTTAGGCATTCCTTTAGGTAGCACCTTGTTTTGCTGTTACTGAAATTAGGCATGGGCTTATTATCATCACCTACAAATCTAAGTCCCAATTAGACAAATGCAATGCTAGAGTAAATCAGTGCAGTTTCCGCTCCACTGAGTGTTCCAAAGTCGGTCAGCTAATATTCGCTTGCAATTTGAACAAGAAACTAGAGCCGTACTTAGTTGTAATCTTAATTAATTATAGCGTTAGAAACTTAAATTATATACCTACCGTGAATCGTTGCTCTTGCTAAGGGTTATTCTTATTTTACTTATAACTAGCTGCGCCCCGCGGTTTCACCTGTGCAGACCGGCATAAAAGTAGTCTATGTGTTAATCCAGGGTGTAAGCAATCTACATACCAAATTTTATCCAAATCCGTTCAGCTACTGAGGCGTGAAGGGTGACATAAACTACAAATACTTTTTATTATATGGTACAAGTAAGCAAAATCAACTATTGTATGATACATACAAGATAAAAACGAAAAATAGGAGGAATAAGTATTCTTCTTCTTCTAAGTGAAAATAAAGAGTCCAAAATAATGGTTAATTGGTAGCCAAAATCAAAATATTTTATTTTACATTTATAAAACGTCGACAAAAGGTGCACGGTTCTGGTCGATCGTTAGCCAGGTTGTGTTTGCTACCTATGTCTCGGAACAAAGTTACATTGTAATGTTAATGACCCGCTATCGCATCTCCTATCACCGTATCCTCGCCCCGCTCGTTCACAGTACGGTAGCATCGTTCCGGCTGAATTACCAACTAGCAGGCTCCACTAATTACCCACAAAACTTTTAAAATATTAACGTTTTGTGGAATAATCGTTGAACATGATTATTTCAGCAAAGCGTTACTGTTTAAGCTTTGTAATTTTACGCTGGTTGCTTTTTGGTGTTATTTTGGTTCACTTCGTCGTACTTTGTATGGTAAAGCGTGAAGTATCCTTGTTTTGTCTGTTAGTATGCTCAACGAAAACTCAAAGATTCAAATTCATTTATTCACTTTTTAATCACAGGGTATTAATGAAGTTCTATAAAAATAAGTTTGGTGCATCCTATGTTCCGCCGAAAGGCATACAAAATAGTGACGTTAATATTATCAAATTTTAATTAATTAAAAATCGCACATAAAGGAAAATAGAATGTCAGCAATGTAAAACTAATTTAAATAGTAAAAAATAAAAACTGATTAAAACAAATTAAATAATACAATGCCAGCAAAAAATATCGTAATTAAATTATTAATAACCATATCAAATCGCTTAACAATACAATGTCTCCAAAATTAAACAGAAACAAAAATAAGCTAAAGCTAACAAGTTGAAATCAATATTTTGGAAAATCAAAGAGTCTAAAGCTACAATTCTAATAATTAATTAAAGTTTCTTAGTGCCTAAAAAATCTGTTACAGAATAATAACATTTGTCTACTAATAACGAGGTAAGTTATAATTATATCATCGTAAAGGAGCTCATGGCTGAGCAATAACAGCCGCCGCCGTGTAGATTTTACACAACAAACATTCTTACTAATAGGTATCGTATTTAATTACCCAGTACCTCGGCTGTCAAGGTCGGATAGGTACGTAGGTCCATATACACCGTGTAAATCACCTCATCACGAAGCCGTCAACCAAGCATTCTGTACATGAAACTAAGTAACTTTACGCAAAAATTATTGCTGGGAAACGACTTTTTTTTGGGGGTGTAAAATCATATTGTTTTGTGGTAGAACTCAATGTAACGCACTCAAAACATTGTGCTGATAGACGGGTTGAATAGTACGGGGGTCGTGGAGGTGTTTAAAGTAAAAATCTTACATTAAAAACTTGTATTAAAAAAAAATACTTGTCAAAAAGTTGGAACTTTGACCCCTAATATCTCCGTAACTAGAAGGTTTCCAGGTATGGTGTAGAACAAAAAAATGATCTCAATGAAAGGGAGAACCAGTGCCTTTCGGCTTCGTTAAGAGGTGTTTTACACACTTTATATTCTGGTGTTTAGCTGCATTCGGTTAGACGTTGTCTTATCCATTGAAGATAGCTGATGTATGCATGGACAGATCCTGCAGGTTGCTTAATCTGTTTGAAATACGCTATTCTCTGTATGCTGGTTGATATGAAAGAAACCGATGACCACTTCTACTTCATAACATATCATCACGGCTATAATCTCAGGGTTAGGCAGACTTAATAGTGCACCCACATTTCTCTAGTTATGTTTAAGTCCCGTGCAATAGGGGGCCATTCCATGGCCATCAACCGGGCACGTATAAAAACTAAGTGGCTGCCACTGAGAAATCCTTGCTAATAAAACTCATCCGTGCTCAGCAGTCGCGTTTGTGTCACTAGGCCAACGAGGCCGTTCAGTCATACTTCAAGATTATGATAAGCACGATCAGTAGACTATGTAAAGAAGAAGTAGTAATTATTTCCTAATCAGCAGACGGACGCAGATTGACGGTGCGACGCGATTCTGGTAGAACAATTTCCAGGAACTTTTCATAGAAATTGTTCTATGTTTGTCGCGTCGCGGCTTTCTGCGGGAGCCTTTAATAGTATACGACAATTGGCATAAGAGCCGTTTTAATTAACACATTCTAGGAATTAGGGTAAAAGCTTATTTTTGTGATGACATACTATTAACTTATCTAATCAAAAACTTAAACTAAGCACAACAATATCTTGTTTATTGCACACGAGCCTTTTTAATAAAGTTCGAAAAACAGCCTCGGTTCCGTGAATTTTGCTTGGACAATAAACGCCGGAGGAATACTAATCCCCGCGTCTCGAGTGCTATATGCACTGTATGGAGGAAGGCAGAAGTTCTAGGACCTGAAACTTTACAAAACATTAGTAATGAAATGAAGGTGTTCTATACGTACATCTCAGTTTGCGCATCGGCACAGGCGATATACAGGGTTATTGGAAAAACACCAACAACCTCTAAAGAGGTCGTTGTACTCATCATTAAGAATAACATTTACTATGGGACAAAACCTGAAATCGCAAAAAAAAAATCAACTGTTCCGTAGGTACTTTATGTTCACATAACTCGTCAAAATGTAGGGAATAGCTGATTTTTTTTTCAAGATTTCGGGTTTATCTTATAGAAAAAGTTGTTCATAATGATGAGTAGAATGACCTCTTAAGAGGTTGTTGGTGTTTTATCAATAACCCTGTATACAACCTGTTTTTTTTTATATCCCATAACTCTAGGGTTATGTTCTGTAGGTAAAAATAATACTAAAACTCCTAGAATAAGTGGTCCAAAAATGCATAGTTTCGGAGATATCATCAATCAAAATTTACTTAGGTCAAAAATTATTACCAGTATGACGAATCTTAACTTTTGCGGGGTTGCCAAACTTCGCAGTAGTGTAGTTAAGTAGTAGTAGTTTCATTGATATTCGTATTCGTATTGGTATTCGTATTTGGGTCGATCAAAAATTCATATGTAAATCTTTACATCTATTCTTATCTAAGAAAATGCGAAAAAAACAAAAATTAAAAAGTATAATTGAACCATAATTCATATGCCAGTTGATTCTTTGATATGGTCTCAATCATATCCTAGAGTTATGGGATATAAAAAAAAAACAGGTTGTATATAATACAAAACAACTATTTTATTGTATTGTATTGTATTGTATAACGGGCTGGTGTCCACAAATCTACGTCCAAACCGCGGTCATATTATATTATGTTAAGTTAGAACTGCCAGTAGTAACGCAAAATCATTACCATTGAGTCAGACATGAGAAAAAATGAATTTTCAATGCAATGATCGACTAAGATGCATTTTAGGTGAAATTATCAGTGTACCCCGCGATTTTTTCATGAAGAATTCATTGAATGGGATTAAATGAACTTAGAGGATTGTATTAATGATTTTAATCATCAAAATTCAGTGAATTAATACGTGTTACGATCGCGAATCATATTTTGTTCAATATACAGCTTGACATTAACCTGCAAAACGTAATAAAAATTTCAAAGGCTACCTTATTGCATCATGGGCAAAGCATGCTTTCAGTTAAGTTTTTTGGATCCAAGATATGGAGAAGTCACGATGGTGGACGTCACGATGGGGTATCCTTGGAGTTTCTCTGAAAGTTGATTAATCCAGAACATGGTGATATAAAGAGTCTACAGCATCATCACCACCTATGCAATTACCAAGATGTAGTGGCCTTAGACGGGCCATATACGATAACTGTTAAACTTTAAGTGAACCTGTCCCAACAGCTGCTGGCTTTTCAAACCATACCTTCTGAAGTGGCTATTCTGTGTGATATTATAGCGACGAACCATCGCAGCATGATAAGACTGGATGCCTATTTATGGTACAATGGGCTTTTAGTGTAATGCTAAGCTTATTTTGAGGGGGTGAGCAGTTTAAGTGGTGATAGGAAGTGGAAGGGAGTGGTATAGTGGTGGGAACTGGTAGAACCGTTATTGTGCATTAGCTACGTCACTTACGCTAGTGCCATGGAATGACTTATTGAATGAACAAGTGTAGGTTATTTTATTGGTCAAAATCTTGACGAAGAGGAATTAAAAAGCTTTCTATTGAAGTGTTAATGATAGTGAGACCTAGGAGAACATCGTGGCTTTCAGGTCTAATAATCAATTTTGTCAATACTTCAACCTCATGTAGAAGTAATTTCTTAAAGTCTGAAATAATTCAGCAATTTTTTTTTTTTTCAAATGACCGAATTTATGAGTAGCTAAAAATGGGTACATCGTGTTGAAACCGGCTTAAACACAAACCGATTTATTAAACGCTCCGAAACTAAAAAAGAAACAGCTCTTAACACAATCCCCAACCACATTATCCGCTGCGCATCTCCCGATATATTCAAAATACATTTCCGACATAAAACTAAAGTTTTCCAGCGGTTTTATTCGCGAATATAAATTCAAATTGAGTGGGAAATGCCGGTCCCTAAAAGGCAACTTCACGGCACCGAAACGGTTTGGAACACTACAATACACTATTTTATATTGGAAGAGGGAAAATTTTATTTTCTGCATTTTACACTTTCGACTGAGATGTGTTTTTGTAATGTGGGGGGAGTAGGACTTCGGAGGTTATGCTGTGGTGGGAACATGGGGCTGTGCACAGGGATGATACGGGGATTTTTGGGAATTGTACCGTGTGGAGGGAGTGTCTGAGAACATTTGGCCGTGTTTCGGTGACTTAAGGATTATGCCAAGGACGATCCTAAGAGGAATTTTGGTGTCCATAACATTCTTTGGACTTGAAGATTGGAAGTATTATTATTTTTCTTTAGGAAGAGACTAAACTTGTCTTATCGACACAAAGCAGCTGGCAAGACCATCATGTTAACGCAATAAAAATGTAGAATCTGACACGGTGACTAAATAATAACGGCCGCTCGGGTTGATGTTTTGGTTAAACCGCGCTTGCCTAGGTCTGTGGATGGTTTACCAAGTAGCCTCCGTGCATCGGAAACCATGTTAAAGCCGTTCGTTCTAGATATTTGTAGATATTAGACAGTCGTCAGTGGTCTGAAAGTTTGACAACCAGTGTTACTACTACAACTAGTTTGCTGAACTGGTCCTTTTTGGCGCAGCCGTGAGACACACATCTTATCTTTTTCTGTTTTAGCTTTAAGTTTTAATTTTTTTTTTTGTTGTGTGCACTTGTGGCATGTGCCAAATAAATACGTTTTCTTTCTTTCTGTTACCAAGTGGTATCGTATTACCCAGTACTGGTTGTGGAGGTCAGATAGGCCGTCAGTCCATGTAATATACTGGTATTCTGCTGCATTCGGTTAGACTGGGCGCCGACCCCAACATAGATGGGAAAAGATTAGGCAGAAGATGGTGGCGTCGAATCGCGTCGCCCGATATGAAACAAGGCGAAGTCGCCGTTTTCGCTCTTGCATGTTATAAAGTTCTATCTGACCAGCTCATGTCAATACCTCGTTGGTAAGCAAATCACTACCCCTTAAGGTTATATTGACGATCATCATTATTAAGATCATTATTAAGCTAGTCTTCGTATTTTTCCGTGCTAATAGGGATGATAACTGGGTAAGGAAAACGAAATTCTATTTTGTCCGTCAATCAGGTAATACAAAAATATTAGATACGTATTTTTTGTTTTATCAAGTTAACAAAAAAATACTTAGTTAAAACGCATTAAAGTTGGAGAGTGGGGGGCTCACTACGTCACAACTAGGTATAAAATTTACTTAACTGTGACGTCATGCGCCATTTCAACTCAAAATATCTCCGTAATTTTACGATTACGTGAAAAAAGAAAAAATATGTGTCAAATACTTTTTAATAACCTACCCGATATACAAAGAAAAAAAATGAGTCACCATCCCTATTATACGAAAAGCTCAACAACGGGGCTTTCTATCCAGTGCCCAGGTACCCTCGGTAATTGCCTTTCGTGAAAGGTAATCTGAGTTAATAGTGTTCAATAAATATAATATTATTGGTTAATGGCAATAGGCTCGCCCACTTTTACATGAGACTTAAACATAACTGTCTAAATCTTGTTGTATTATTAGGTACACCTCTGCCTAACCCTTCGAAGTTTGCGTGAATGTTTGTTTTATTACTTATTCGAATATTATGGCAGTTTTGTACCACTAAAAGACAGAATCATCATCTGCCTAGACTTTTCCCAAACTATTTTGGGGTCGGCTTCCAACCGGATGCAGCTGAGTACCAGTATTTTACATGGAGTGGCTGCCTATCTGACCTCCACAACCCAGTAACTGGGTAATACGATATCCCTTGGTAAGACTGGATGTCAGACTTTTGGCTTCTGACTACACGTAACGACTGTCAAAGATCTACAAATGACAGCCGGGACCAACGGCTTAACGTGCTTTCCCAGGCACGGAGGAAACTCGGTATGTAATTATGGTCACCCATCCATGGACCAACCTCGGCAAGCATGGCTTAACCGCGGCTACCCACGAGTTCCCTACCACTAGATGACAGCATAAAATAAAAAAATATACCACTATTTTCCAAAGCTTTAACAGCGCATAAAACACAACATTTTAAAAGATATATTTCACTAAACAATAGGTAACACCTGACTTACAACATTATTGCGACATTTCACACAATAAACATACAAAATTTCAGCTCGTAAACTCGTATAAATTGCGTTTGGGAAAAAAATAGCATTCATAAGTTCATTTTTCATATAACGTTGTTATAACTCTCAAGTGCTGTGCCTTGTTTCTGCTAGTGATGTGACAGCGGTATCCGTAGCGAGGATATGTGAAAAAGGATTAATAAAATGCGGACTATTTACTACTAGAATGGAATGAAATAATATTTTAGAAATAGAATTCTTCTTTTAGCTGTTTGCTGGTGTTTAAAGTAGGTTATTGGAATACGCGTTGCTATAAAAATATTCTTTTTTGTAAATTCTATTGGTCATTGGACTTTTGTTCATTAATATGAAAATTAAGCACCTGAAAAATGAAGTGCTGCATGTTATTGTCTCTAAATAATAACATATCAATAAAGGTATGCTTTTAGAAATTTTAACCCACCTTTAAAATACAATATAATATACATCTTTAAAATACCTGACCCTAAAATGTCTCCTCTTCTCCTAAAATATCCAAAAATATCCGCGACTACACCACTAGCACTAGTGCCGGGGCGTCGTTTGCCACTTGATGCCGGGTCAACAGTTTAAAACAATAACGCCAGAGTGTGCCACTGGGAACCATAAATACAATATAGCGGCAACGAATTCTGTATTATTTAATATGAGAATATACATTTGTATTACGTCACTATTTTTTGCTGAAATAAGGTAGATAATATTTGAAGAACGATACCACCTTCTTTTTGTAAGGTAATTACGTACGTATTTTGGATTCTAGTCCAGTGAAGTTCTAATTGAGTTTGGAATGACGCATGAAACAAAAATCCTCCCACTCATCATCATCTGCCTAGCCTTTTCACAACTCTGTTGCGGCCGGCTTCCAATCTACCCTGATTCAGCAGATTACAAGGAGAAACTGCCCATCAGTCTGACCTCCACAACTCAGTTAGTACTATCTTTTCGTATCGAATGATTATGGAATACAATTTAATTGAAAAATTTGCTGATTGGGTTCAGGAAAAAACAGTCCTCATGTCTGCCAATAAAAAAACTCCGTATTCTGTCCACAAAACATGTTATATTCATAAATAACACTTGCAACGGGATATTTACCATGTGTATTATTTGTTTCGAGTTCCCGATATTTCGGCGCTGTTGCAAACGCCATGATCACGGTTAAACATATTGTATTTGCTTTGTTCCAACCTTCAAACCATTATCAACTCCTAACTCGCGTGATAAAAGATCGAAACAGAAGAACACATAGAATCTCCATGAACAATAAAATTATTTATTTCGTATATGAAGAGCGAACGCCGTTAAAGTCTTGCTAATGAGAGGAGATAATTTTCCGAGTGAAGTGCACCCTAACAACAGGTAGAAGCGGGACTTCAGTTAATGGCTGTTTTATGATTTTTAATACGGGATTATTGCTGGTAGAAACAGTTCAGCGCCTTAACATTTTAGAGGGCCTCATCATCTGCCTAGTCTTTTCCCAAACTATTTTGGGGTTGGCTTCCATTCTCACCGGATGTAGCTGAGTACCAGTATTTCACATGAAGCGACTGCCTATCTGACCTATTGGTTAAGCCGTGCTTGCCGGGGTTTGTCCATTGATGGGTCACCATAATTACATACCGAGTTTCCTCCGTTCCTCGGAAAGCACGTTAAGCCGTTGGTCCCGGCTGTCATTTGCAGATCTTTGACAGTCGTTACGAGTAGTCAGAAGCCAAAAGTCTGACATCCAGTCTTACCAAGTTGCATCATGTAAAACACTAGTACTCAGTTGCATCCGGTTAGACTGGAAGCCGACCGCTAGATAGTTTGGGAAAAGGCTAGGCAGATGATGATGACTGCCTATCAGACCTCCCCAACCCAGTAACTTGGTAATACCTTTGGTAAGACTGGATGTCAGATTTAAGAGGGCCCACCTATTCTTTTATGATTTTTTTCTTAGCCTGTTGGGTGTCTCACTGCTGGGCAAACGCCTCACCTTTCTCTTTCCAGACCTTTCTATCCTGTGCAATATTTGGCCATTTTCGCCCCGCAAACAAGATCAGATCGCCACACCACCTTCGTCGCGGTATATCTCATCATATTCATTTTAACAAAAATATAATATTTATATGACATTTTTTATTTATATTTCATTTTAACAAAAATATAATATTTGATGACGGCACGGTTGGCGCAGTGGTTGAGCAATCGACTGCTGCGCTGCGTGTCGCGGGTTCGATCCCCGCATGGAACAAATATTTGTATGGCCTACAGATAGTTGTTCCGGGTCTGGCTGTTTGTGTATGTGAGTTTAAATGTTTGTAAACGCACCCACGTTACAGGAGAAATTCCTAGTGTGGGGCAATGTTTAAAAAAAAAAAAAAAAATGATTTAGCGAGCTATGTAGACTACCGTCAGGCTCGTTGGTGTAGTGGTCGCAACCGTGATTTCTGAGCATGATGTCCTGGGTTCGATTCTCAGGCGATGTGTTATTGGGTTTTATCATCAGGATTTTCTATTTAGCAGCCACAGAGTCAGAATTTGTACACGGTTGATGGCAATAGGCTAGCCCTCTATAACTAGATCATTTATTGCCTTCTAGAATATTATCGTCTTTATGAATCTGTTTGATTCATTTCTTCGCATACATTTTTAAAGTTTCTTTTAATTCTCCTGTACCTAATACTTTTCTAACATTTGTTAATTTGTGTATGGAGTTTCTTGCCGGTTCTTCTCCATAGGAAACGACCAACCCGAACCGTGCACCTTTTGTTGACGTTTTATATTATTATGTGCCCATGTAGGCCTATGTAAAATAAAATATTTTGATATGATTGTACATAGCTAGTTTTTTTATGATAATTAATATACTTTAAGTATTTAGTTGTATTAATGCACTGGTATTCCCTTAATAAATATAGTACCTAAGAAATTACACTGATTTCACCACCACCTTATCCAACAGCTACATAATCTACTACGCATTGTAAAGACCACGACTTAAATTAAAAAAGAACCAAACATTTTCAACCACTCTTCTGAAGATATGTATTTAAAAAATTACGTTCGTAAAACTAAAACAAAACTCAAAACGTAACTCTTCGCCCCACTCGGCAGTCAGTGATTACGCTCTCGAGCGCCCCTACCGTTTATTGTTTGCAACTGTTGACACGCTACAGAGTACGAATGCTGCGCTCAACTCGCGAAAACTCTATTGTATAATTATGTAACATTGCTCAAGTGAGAGTCTTTTTTTTTATTTTTTTGCAGCTTTTTTTTCATTTGTTTCCGGTGTTTTGTTTCGATATTTAGGTTGGGGACTATTGTTGGCTGAGAAATGGCGTGGTGTGATGAATGCTGTGCAGTGCTATGTGTGTAGCAATGTTTTTTTCGTTGTTTTAGGAAATGTACTTGTAGGAAATGTACGTGTTTAAATTTTTGTAGGGTAAAAGAGTAGAATCAGCAGTCTAAGGCTGTTGAATTATAGCAATATAACATATAGAAAGTTATACCTACATACATGTGAATTCGGCCAGAAGGTGCTTAAGCCTCAAATTTTTCAAGTAGCGGTAGGTTGTATTGTATGCTTTTGTTTTTATTATTTTCTCAATACACATACTTATTTTTTTTTTTTTAATTTATATATGATTTCAGACCCAGTATGTATTAGTGCTTTTAACTTTACTTTAATTAAAGCGGTGTGTTTTTTGTTTCTGTGCTCACACCACAAATTTTTATTTTATGTCTACACGTGATGATTTGTCATTGGCTCTCTGGTGACTATTGTTCCCTTTCTTGTTTGTTTTTATTAGCTGCAGGTCCTCCATGTTCTAAATAAATAAAATACGTCAATTTTATACCTTTGGACATAGGTACAGGAAGAGCCTCGGATAGTAAATCATCAAATGACCCCACCTGCTCTGAGCGGAGCGGAGGGGAGTGTCAGACTTGTACTGACTAAAACTCATCCATATTCTTTCTTAGCCTTTTGTATTCCAGGGCCACGGTATCTCTTTCGAAGAGTCTCGAAGTCCACATGCAGTCCGATCCAGCCACCTCTTTAAGATCATCCTATCGATCTTGCTGGTTCCCCCACACTGTCTCCACCTGGCATGCCTTGCCTCCATTGGCCACCTAGTCCTTCAACAGACATGACGGGCCAATTGGGGTTATTCTAGGTCTGGCTGTTTGTGTTTGTGAGTTTATGTTTGTTAACGCACCCTCGATAAAGGAAAGAGCGAAGGAAAGTTAAAAAAAAAAGTTGTCACTTCTGTCGGTTCTTTTCCGGGTAATTCCTTAAAACCTGGGTGCATTTGCTTAATTATTATTTATTTTTAGCCTGTGTTGTCCCATTTTACAGCAAAGGCCTCCCTTTCTTTTTATAGCACAATGTTAATCCACTTGAAATGTTAATTTAAAGTTCATAAAACATTCTGGTTTAGCTGAGCTTATGACGTATTTCTGCGGTTTTAACGTTACGTGTGCGTGTATAGTCTTGCCTTATTAAAATAATTATATTTAAAAAAATCGAAAAGAAAGACAGAAAAAAACACAAAATCAAAGCGGCTCTTCAACATTGGCGAATCACAACGCGTACACCCTTTAAAAACTTTAATTAACGCAAAAAAACGTCACGTAGAAATAAACTGCACAACCTTAAGGCGTGTAGGCATTAAGGACCATTTTACTTGAATTTAGGGTTGACACGCGTCCCAATTTTATTCTGAGTTGTATTTTTATCAAGTTATTGAGGGTACAGTAGGTGGTAATGTAGGAAAAGATGGTGGTTTGGTGTTGGAATTAAAATGGTGAAGTTACGTTAAAGTCTTGGAGGTAAAGCAAAGTTGTTAATAATTGGATGACAGCTTGGAGCTATAAAAAAAAACGTTACTCAGAAACGGTGAAGGAAAACATCGTGAGGAAACCGGCATATCCTAGAAATAAAAATTCGAAGACATGTGATATCTATAAACCCGCACTGGGCCCGCGTGGTGGATTACAGCCCACTCACTCTCATAGAGAGGAGGCCTTTGTCCCAGCAGTGGGAAAATTAAAGGATGATGATTTTGATTTCGTGGAGATTCGTTAAAAAAATCCAGGAACTTTTTGTAAATTTTAACGAGCCTCGTATAGCAAAACCATTATTATCATTCCTGGAATCTGAATGAATGAAACTATGAATACTAATGAGAGTACATTAAAACTTTTATTTCAGGTTTTAAAAACACGAGTAGATAGTAGATTTAAAATATCAATCAAAATGGTACGAACACGTTGCGAATGACAGCAGACACTACTATTACAATTTGTTCGTACCAGTTAGTTTAACCGAACTGATGCTTTCTAAACTACATCATGGCAACCCTAGACCTTCATCCATGTATGACGTCACATGACAGTCATGTTACGTCACTCACAGTCGAGTAAATTACTCTATTTTTTTCATAACGTCGACATTTTGATACTCGTTTACATAAATAAGTTATTTACATAATTTCAAAGAAATTCTAGAAGGCACGGTGTGTCTGAAGGGAATTTTGCATAAAAATTATGTAACTTTTTACTCTAAGAAGACTTATTGCGTAACACAATGATAATGGCTGTTTTTGATAAAGTTTTCTCAAAACTAGTTACAACAATCTACTTACCTCTCTATCTACACGTATACGAATAAATAAAATTGATGTGTCTGTTTGTAATATTAAAATAACCGCTTTTTACTACATGCATATGAATGTATATACGATACATATACCAAATTAACATTTTTACAATTTTTGTCTGTCTGTCTGCTTGTTCAGGCTAATCTCTAGAACGGCTGGACCGATTTTGACGGACCTTCACTGGCAGATAGCTGATGTAATAAAGGGTTACTTAGGCTACTTGTATTTTAGTAATATTCTAATTCCACGCGGACGAAGTCGAGGGCACAGCTAGTCTATTAAACTAATAAATACGAGTGTGTAGTGTGAATTACTATTGTTAGTTACTGTTTTGAGAAGTATAGTATCACCTGACTGTATGAATTACTAGCCTTAACTGAGCGTTTACCAAACGGAAATGACTACACGCATCTAAAGGCACAGCTCACACCGAGACGCGACGCGACGCGACGCGACGCGACGCGACGCGACGCTGCGCGCACACTTTAAAAAGTATAACTTTATTTACTACACGAAATGTGTATCTGTGTGTGTGTGCTGTGGTGAGCTGACTCTAACGTTTATAAAACGAGACAATGTATGGAGATCAAAATGGTGACGAAACGAGACTTTTGTTTAGGTATTTTGTCAAGGTTATGAATCAGGAAGTGGCGAGATGGAAAGTAGCCGTTTTATCGTCAACATTAGTGCAGTACTAAGCCTATTAAACATAGTAAGGAGTAAACGTAATAGAAGAGGACACACATTTTACTTACATGCTGAGAACAATGGAGTATCAAATGAGTGGTCAAAAGTTCGAACCCCATCCGTTGCACCATAGACATGAAGCTAAGCACAACGCTCTTGCCTGTACGTCGATTCTGTAAAATTCAGACGACAACTCACATCTCACATCGCTATCCACTGTCACTTCGCGTAAGGTTCAAAATGACCTTGATTTTGTAGCCAAGGGAGCGTCGAAGTGACGGGGGAATTATCTTACAGAATGCCACTTCTTACGTCATCTCATACTTTATCTGTCAAAATCTCCCTGTTAATTTAGTTTAACTCTCTGACACGCTCGTAAGGGTGGCGCTAGTGTAAATTCAAATTATCAACCGAGTTTTTAGAATGGCAATCAAGAAACTCACAGCGGATTCAGATTCGAAGTTCTAAGTAAGGTCTTACAGAATCACACCGCTGAGCACCTATGGAAAGTTTGACGTTCAAAGGTACCTTTTAATGACTTAATTTAAATAAATGATTTGACTTAGACTATGACAATACCAAAAAATATACATATAATACCTACCTAGCTTTTACAAATTTTGTAACACGACCAATGACAAAACATACCTACTTTAAAATACTAGACAATATCTCTCAGCCATTATTTCCCCGGCTATAAACAGAGGGGCGGTGCGCGACCCCTGACCACTTGTACTATTTTATGGGCTGACGTTAAATATCTCTGCACCAGCGACTTTCCGGGATCTGCTTGCTGTTCTTAAGAATGAAAGTCGGTGGCTTAAATCGTTTAGAGTTTGTACTGTAAGAGTTGAGGAAGCTGGGTTGAAATTCAACCGTTATTCATTTTATGTGAAAATTACTAGTGTACTTGTAAAGGGAATTACCTTTTTAGAACTAAACGTGAGATAAAGCGTACTGCCTTATCTCATACATCCTAGCTTAAGCATTTGGAGATAACAGATGTTCTGTTAAACTCCGAATTTAAGCGGGTATTTTGCAGTGCCGTAGAAAAAATGGTAAGTGGCCCGAAAGTCCGACAAACAGTCTTACCAAGGAGTATCGTAATACCCAGTACTAACTGGGTTGTCGCTCCAGTCGCTCCATGTAAAATACTGGTATTCAGCGGCATCTGGTTGGAATGGAAGCCGACCCCAAAATAGTTGGGGAATAGGCAGATGATAATGCTTTACAGTGCTGTTGTGATTTTAAAGATGTCGCGTTGTTTTTCTAATTTTTGAAAGATGATAGTGTGATTTAAAACATTTCATTCGTCATTCAGTCATTCGAGAGTCAATAATATCATACTTAGACGTGACTTAATACTATATTCAAAAATGTCATGATGTGAAGAAATATCTAGGAATTATCATATTCACCAAATACATTGTTCAAGAAACTACACAACTTCAATAAAACTTTCAGTCATTTAAAATCTAAATATTGTTTCAAAGAAATCCCAAACTATCAAGTCTAGAATTACTAACAAAAACTTAGAAAAAAGTTTAAGGAATAGACCTAAAAGTCCCAAAAGAATAGTTCAGAAACCTAAACACTTTCACACATGAGACCCGAATAAAATAGTAATGTAAAAAACTTCTAAACGAATGCTTTGTGAAAAACTTTAAATATTTCTTATGAAAGGTGGGTAGTACCCTGGGGACAAATAAGGAGGTTCCTTGTTAGCCCTGGAGCTGTAGATATCACGATTACTTTTCGAATAATCGTAAATTTTTCGATAGAAATGGCCCCTTGAATAAACTGTGATCTAAAGTTTTGGAGATTAGAATTTTTGTGAAAATCTATTCTTATCTTGTCTTTATGCTATATAGTACCGGGGATTGGTAGGTGGGGATGATGATAATCGTTTTAGGGTTCCATACCTCGAAAGGAAAAAACGGAACCCTTATAGGATCACTTTGTTGTCTGTCCGTCTGTCTGTCTTTCGAGACCCTTTTTCTCAGGAACACGTGGAAGTATCAAGCTGGAATTTATATCAAATACTCAAGTCTACTGTCCCTTAGAGCTGCGAAAAAATCAAACTACTAAGCCAAAACAATCAAAAGATACAGCCGTTTATGCCAAATTTCTGCAAATTTTCGACACACGCAAGGGAATCAAAACCTACAGGGTACTTCCCGTTAACTCAGAATCTCGAAATTTGGCACGAAGCAACGTCTTATAGCACAAATAAAGGAAACATTGCGAAAATCGTAAATTTTTTGTTACATCATATTTTATTTTTTTTACTACCAATTTTGGTACCCATCGGAACCCTCGGTGCGCGAGTCCAACTCGCACTTGTCCGGTTTGTTGTAGCATTTAAATGCTGATTAGATCATTTTACCAATCATATATTTAACTAGAACGTTTGCCACTCAGCATTCAGCATCAGCAAAAAAAAAATGTTTTTAAATATGTCGAAAATGTCAATTTAAATGATAACAGTACTTAATTACGTAGTAATAGTAAAACTCTAGCACTAAGTACGTAGTAAATACGCTATTCCTTATATTGACGGCAAAGGACAATATTAAACCTACGCAACCAGCAAAACATAAAAAACTTCACCAATTAACCATCAGGTACAAAAACATAAAACATATCATTCAAAAAAACGTTCAAAACTGAAAAGTGTCATTTATTTTTATATACAGCAGTAATATAAAATATTCGCGGGAAGAACCGGGTCGCGAGATTACTTTGTAAACAACTTTATCCTGATTTATGAAAGAAGTTTGATATAAATAATTTTTTAGAGGCAAAAGTTACGGGGAAACCAGGTGTCCCTTAATATATTTTTTATGAAAGCCTCCCTGGGGCCTGGTAATGCAATTATGCAAATCTGTAACGATTTGGAATTTAGTCTGGCGATGACACGCGATCTGACGCTGGTTGAAGTGCTGACGAAGTTTTTTTGGATGTTTTTTTGATGGGTAGTTGTAAATTTTGTTTGGTTTGGAGCGGAAAAGGGAAAAAGTTTGGGGATAACAGCTTTTTGTATCGAGTTATGGTGGCTTCTGGTAATTTTTTATTTTATTTTTGGATCGTTTTAGTTTAACAGCATTGCTACTTCAAAACTGAAACCTGCGCTTACCAAGCTTTTTTTAAAATGGGCGAGATATACACAAGTAATGTAAAATCAAAACACTTATTTAGGGCTCTAATAAAGTTCATATTATCACATCTTTACAAATTCCAAAAAACTACTTTTCTTTAATAAATTAAACCCAAATAAACTGTCCATAAATCAATACAATTCTATTTTCAGTCTACGCTCGTAGCAACTCGTAGCAGCTCGTAGCGACACTCGTAGAGGCGCTACGCGGTCCATGACCTCGCTTCTGCCTTTTATCGCAAGTCTTTGAGTGTGTGAGTTCGCTTAAATTTGTTTGCATACATTTAATATGATAGTGGAAATTGAATAGAATACGAATATAAAGTTTGTGTGTAGAGGTATTTTTCCTATTGGAGAATGATTTTTAAACTTCTTTTTTTTATTTTTGAGTTTTTCGCTAAATAGTTAGTGATTTTCTAAGTTCAGAATAAGTTTTGTTCTGGTTAGTGTTAACGAGGAACCTCAGCTACATTTTTTTGCTTTTTTATTTAGGTGAAAATTCATTACATATGGAAATATAATAATAAAAAAAATGTTTTACGGTTGCAGTAGCTTACATGTGTAGCTTTCATAAGCAACGATACTATTTCTTTATCAAATTGACACACTAAGTAAATTTTTCATGTCATACAGACCGTGTCCGGAACAATGTTCGCAATTGTATTTGTGATTAGAATATACGATAGAAAATAAATACGGACAATTTAAGGTGGAGAGTAGTTAATTTACCAAACAACAAATTCTCCTAATTTTATTGTACCCATTCATCTAAACGGCTCTTTTTGTTCGTCAGCCCCTTCATATTAGGTATTATGAAAAACGGACCCTACAATAAAGAGCCTCATATGAAAACCCTCAAGATCCTTCCTATACCACATTGACAAAGTTATTACCCACCCCCAACTCCTGAAACTTTATTTCACATTTCATGATTTACGTTGTAATAGCCGCTGAAATATTGTAGTAGTCGAATAATGCCCCGTGCACGACCTCAAGCGATGCGACCTGTGTCAACGCACACTTGCATCACATGTTTTATCGTACCGTCGCTGTACAATTCTGTTATGCTCACACCTCAAACACTTTTGATTTGTATTTTTAAACATCGCTGTCGCACGTGTTTGTTGATCGCGTAAATTGTGGCCAAGTAGATATAGTCGCTGATATATTGTAGTAGTTGCACTCCATTCATGACGTCGCGTCAGGGACACTAGCGCGCGTCACTTGTTCCCTTCACGTGAGTGCCAGTGCAAATCTCTATGCTCTAAAATTAAACAACTTCTACATTCTTTAAGTGTAGTGGTTACAAGCGCAACAGCTGATCAAGGGTTCGATTTCAGGCTCGGACAAAGTGCTTTTGTGTTTTTCCATCAGGAATTTCTCAGTAGCAGCCACGGAGTTTCGATTTCTGCCCGCATGATGGCAATAGGCTCGCCCCCTATTATATGGAACTTAAAACATAGCTGGCGAAATTTTGGTGCACTTTTCCACACCTGGCGTGATGTTCTGTTCTTTCATTTATTTTTACGCAGTCGTTATCAAAACAAGCGCGTAGATCGTGGCCAAGCCGTAATGGCCGATGAAATACTGTAGAAGTCGAATAAGATCGGCCATTAAGTTTGTTCGAGTTTAATAAGAATAACTTCGAGTGCTCGGCGGTTGGTTCAAAATGTGTTAAGGCTATGGCTATGGCTTTAGTCGATGGACGAAAAGGAGGTATTGATTATTGAGTTATTTTGGGAGAAATGGCTGAAAAGTCGAAATCTAAGAGTTTGCTCATTTGAGCTGGTGAGGTCAGTAGCCCGATCAATTAAATGTCATGATTTGCCAATGGATGCAGGTTTGAGTTTCGATGGTGACAGTTGGCTTAGATCTCTTAAAAAAAAAAACTAACTGTAACTTCGAAAAAAAACACGCCCTTTTTACTATTTCAGTTGAATTCAAATGCAATCGTTTTGTCCTACAAAAAGCAACTTACTACGAAAAGTACTACAGCGCCATCTATGACACGACGGAAGAACTAACGATAATTTCCTACATCTCGCAAGCAAAGTTTATACATAGACTTAAGAGTATATAGAGCAACCTACCAGAATTGCCCACCAGATATAACAACTGGCTGGTCGGAGGATCCTCTCTTTTCTAAGGAGTATCGAGGAACTTTACACCCTAATCCCTCGGCTGTCTTTTTCTTCTCTGTCTGAATCTTCAGTTGCACAAAAATAGTTTACGTTTTAGTAAATAAAGATAGCCAGAATAAAACCGGGGCCCAGAAAACACCAGAACTACTTAATTAGAAGCTTCACTCCCTAAACTATAATAACAAGAGCTTAATAACATTCAATATTCGATCCAGCCAATTTAAGTTTAAGCTGTACTACACCCCCTTAACACTCTCATAATGTTATTCCAATAGGTAAATAACTAGTTTGTAGAAAGTACTGAAGCCCTGGCTTAGTTCCCTTGTTAAACATGTTCCATTCTAGGGGCAGCACTTGTCTTTCGGTTTTATCATGTATGACTTAAACTAGCTGTCCAGCGCTACTTTGTCTGCGTCACAATTTCCTCGTTTTAGCAACATTTTTCATTGCTGCTCCGCTCCTATTAGTCGCAGTGTGATGATTTATAGCCTATAGCCTTTTTCAATAAATGGGCTATCTAACATTGAAAGAATTTTACAAATCGGATCAGTAGTTCCTGAGATTAGCGCGTTCAAGCAAACAAACTAACTCTTCAGCTTTATCATATTAAGTATAGATAATTATAATGGTGAAGTGTGGGAGCACTATATGCCTCTTCTTAACTCTTTTGTGAAAAAAGTGTGTAGTTTTTTTATGTTAGAAATTGGTGTTGTTAAGAGTTTTAGTATTTTAGAGGCTGAAAAAACCTTTCAGTGACATTTTTAGACTTTTTTTTTGTCACGTGATTAACTTGGAAATAAAAAGGGATAAACAGTGACAGACTAAGATACCAAATAGCTTATATCAATTTCCGTTGAAAGTGGTAATACGCGCGTGGTATTATGGTAGTGGTTACGCTTTGAAACCGATTGCTACTTGTTTCTTTCGGCCCTCAAGACATTTTTTACAAAACAAAAACTGTCTATTTAGAAATACCAAAGCATCCCCAACAAAAAACGGCTCTATCTCTACCAGAAAATCTTAATTAACTAAACAACAGATTCCTCATAAACAATTCGTAGCAACTTCAATACAATCCGGCGTCCATTTTGTTTGGATGATCCAGTTTAAAGCGGTTCCAGCTGGCTCCTTGCTATTCAAGGCTTGTTCCGATGCAGACAAGCCAAATGAAACTGTCTCGACTCTGTCTAATCTTGGGAGGCGGTACTACTGGAACTCGAAATTAGGATTTGTGTTTGGATTAGAATAATAAACTACGAGTATTGAAATAAATAACATTGAAGTAACTGTTGGTAATTTCGAAATAACAGGTTTTTACTGAATGCATAATTATTAAGAAAGTACATACAGTACTTATAAAAAAAAAATGTTTGTCTCTGTCTGTCTGTTCCAACTAATCGCCGAAACGGCTGGACCAACTTTTTTATTTGCCACACAATCAGGTACATTGTAACACTTGTGTGTAATTATCATAAGTGTGGTTTAATTTTCAAAACCAAGACCACTCAACTGTTACCTACCCTCATGAAATAATTCTTCGAAAGTGTTCAACAAAAACTCTGTAGAGAGTAAAAGTTGGTGGTTGAAATAAGTCTTTAATTACTTTCAGCACTTTGCCGCAGTAGCTGGCAGCTTTGCTAAACTCGATCCATCATAATATTGTATAGATGACAGGGTTACACTTTAGTGAAGTCGACAAAGGTTTTTTAACACTTATTCATGAAATTATGGATAAAAACTAAAACTAATTTGTTCAGTGGGCGGTAGGCCAAATGTTCAGCGTGAGGCTTCGAGATCTCTATCAGGATCAGGGAATACATTATTGGATGTTTTATGGGGATAAGGAAAAACTCTGACTGTGTGAACGTTAAAAATACAGATTTTAGCCAGGCTAGCAGCCATATAGTGCATCATCAATTTAAAAACATAACTAGCGATATTTACTTATGTATATGTATTAACATATCTGCATACGCATTTGGGAAAAAAGGAGTGTGTGTTTTTATAAGAAGACGGCACAGTTGGCGCAGTGGTTGAGCAATCGACTGCTGGGATACGTGTCGCGGGTTCGATCCCGCATAGAACAAATATTTGTATGTCTTTTTTTTTTTTTCTAAATCTACATCATGATTATTATTTGTAATTTATGTCATCGTCTTCCTACCCTTGTCCCAAGTTACTTGGAACCGGCGCAACACATTTTTTTCTTCCTTTCTCCTCTGTCATTCGTCACGCTATTATATACTCCTTATTCCTTCATATAATGCCTGACACAGTTATTTGTAATTTATGTCAAACTACAAAATTTCAAAACTATCTAAAAGTTCAAAGGAACTCATGAATAAATTACGCCACGAGCCAGTCGCACATACCTAGTTCTACGAAATTTACTCTATACAAGCCAAAAGGGTTTCATAACGTTATATTATAGCGGAACTGTTGTGGGTGTTAAAAGTATCTAAAGGATTACGATGACATAAGGCACATAAGACTTGTTGGTATAAAAACATACAGGTAGGTTTATAAAGGGAGTTGCTTTATTCAAGATGTTGTTTTGCATCCTCGTCAAAATTCAGGAGGTTGTCACAAAAGACGTAAATAATCAATTAAAATTACGGTACCTAGTAAATTATCAATAAACTCAGATTTTTTGGTTGTTTGTGTGTGTCAGTATTTCAGAATAACCCCCATAATGTGATTTAGGGAAAAATAAATTTTCGAATAAACGTTTGAGATTGTTTGTATGTGTGGAAGCGCGGTTATAGGGTGACAATCAGACGGCCTGCGTTTAAAACTCGGGTGGTCCACACTTACACGATATCCGTCAATAAGAAAAAACATAAAAATTACCTACCCATTTTATTTTTGATTCGGGACGATAATCAGTAGCATAGTTACCTCCTTAAATTTGACGAGAATGCAAAACAACACCTTGTATAAAATACATACGCTCTATGTACAATAAGCAGCATACAACTGCATTCGGTTAGACTAGAAGCGAACCATAATATATGTTAGAAAAGGCAGGCAGATGACGAGTACTCATATCTTTATACAGTTTGAACACTTAAGAAATTTCACTGAAAAAAGTTCTAAACTTTGTCTTTTACAAAGACCGAGTAAACTGTTCGATAGCATGTCGTCTCGAGTTTCACTGGTAACCGGATTTAGCGAGCATCCGGTATCGGCCGGGTGCCAACACGTCTACTGCTTGCTCCTTTTTCATCCACACGACGATGTGCCTGATTGCTTGATTTCACTTCTAGGGAATGTCCAACTACTTTGCAGAAAACGTTAGATCCTGTTTGGGAACCGATGAAGTAATAGTATTTTAATAGCTAAAATCAGTCAGCCATGTTTAATTTATTTGTTTTGACCATTTGAGTGTTATTGACCATGTAAGTTTAAAAACTTATAAAATCAGTCTACATTAAAATAATAATAATTAGTAGCAATCCGTAGTTCTGTTAGCAGCATTAGTAACTCAGCCTACACCGCCAAAGCAAAAGATAAATGATACAAAAAAGACGACTAAGTCCTTATAAGCTAAAACCCAGATTAGAAATATGAGCTTCCTAATTCGTCAGAACGTTCACTAAGTCAGAAGGTCGTCGCGTAATGTCAAGAAAATCTTTTTAGGGTTCCGTAAGCCAAAACTAACACAAACTCCCGTTTAATTGGAGTTACCCATATTTGCAAAATAAAGTTATCTTTAATAAATTACGTCATTACTTCCTTGTACAATAATGATACTTACAATAATGTTAAAAAAAAACCGGCAAAATGCAAATTGTACTCGCGTACGAAGGGTTCCGTACAAATTTGTTTAAACTACATTTTTAAGGTGTTTTTGCATCTTGATATACACACATCAAAGTGTCTAGGGATCAACATATATTTTTGCAATAACTTTTCTCCTGATTGATATTAATTAAAATTTTCTTTAAGGATTCATCAAATAAAGTGTTTTCGTTTGTCACAGTAACGATAAACCAAGTCACCTTTGCATTAATAAAGAAATTTGCCATTTTCTAATAAAGGGATTTTTGACATTTGAACCACTAACATTAAAGTTCGAAAAAAAGACTGAAATAACAGTTTTCTTTAAAATTTTATTGGGTAACTTAAACAATTAATAATCCGTGTTTCTACCGCGAACACTAACAACACAAGAACATCGGTTTGGCATACTCAAAATGAGTTCATCCAAATCACGCTGTGGAATGGCCGCCCATGTTCGTTGCAACAACAAAAAAAGGTCTTCTTGCGACTGGATACCCTCCATATTCGGCAGAGCTCTTCTCTGTAGCATATCCCATGCATGCTCAATCGGGTTCAAGTCTGGCGACTGAGCAGGCCAGGGCAGGACATTGATGTTAGCTGCGGCGAGAGTCTGTCTTACAACTCTTGCGGTGTGCGGTCGTGCATTATCATGTATTAACTGAAATAAGGGACCGATTTGCACTTGTAGAGGAACGATGACGTCTGATACAATCGTCTCAGCATAAATTTGAGCGTTGAGGTTGCCTCTGATCCAAATCAACTCAGTTCTTCCGCCGATCCAAATACCCGCCCATACCATGATGGTTCCACCACTATAAGGATGGACTTCCTGGCAGGATTTTAATCGCTGTTGGCGTCCAGGGGTTCTCCAGTGTCGTATACGTCTTGTATCCGGTCTCATACCAAAACGAGACTCATCAGAAAAGCACACGAAACGCCATTGTTCTTCTGCCCAATTTCTGTGTTCAAGAGCCCATTGATATCGAATCCTACGATTGTGCATTGCTATAGGTGGTACCCGTAGCGGTCTTCGGGAATGAAGGTTCACTTCATGCAAGCGGTTTCTGACTGTTTGGTCGCTAATTAAGTTCCCTGAAGAGTGATGAAGCCTCACGGCTAACATCATGGCGGTTATTGTTGGAGCTCTTCGAGTTAAGATTTGAATGTATCGGTCTTGTCTCCGTGTGGTGCAGCGATACCGTCCTCCATGGCGCTCAGCCACGGTACCAGTGCTTCGGTAACGTGGCCAAAGTCGACTGATAACACTCTGACTTGTATTCAGAGCTAAAGCCACAGTACGTTGCCGGGAACCAGCTTCTATCATTCCCACGGCTCTGAGCATTTCTTCCCTGCTTAAATGACGTCGCCGCTCCATAATAACGTTGGTTTTAATCAGTAGTAGGGAAACAGTAGCACTAATAATGTCTTCAATGCGTTGTATGTTTTTATAGGGAAAATATTGACAGCTGATTTTCATCTTTTACTCGAATTTGATTCACAGTTCCTGATTCAAATTATGAAATGCACCAAAAAGGATCCATATAAATTTATAAAATCATAAATTTATTACAAAGCCACATCTCAATCTCAAGAAATCCGCATAAAAATGCTTGATCCCTAGACACTTTTGATGTGTGTATTTTATATGAAAAATAATACTAGTTCGCGTCGTAAAATAAAATTAAGTTTATGGTTCATTTTGCATTTTACATAATTATGTTTCAACAAAATTTATGAACTTTTTATTAAGCATTAAATCTGACAAATAGAGACTGCACTACTATCACAAAATAATAATTTTCTCGAATTCAATTTACGTTTACATCCTACAAATCCTATCAAATTAATAATACAAAAAATATTCTTCCTTTTCTACAGTCTACGGAACCCAGTCTGTACACAAGATCCTACTGCTTGCCCTTAATTTTCCTCAGATTCTTTCATGACGAAGTTTGTTGGAGTCGGCTCTAATTAGGTGAAGAACTAAGATTGATTAGCTAGCCAATTGAATCCAGCGTTTTAAGGAAACGTTCAAAATGTTTTTCAAGTATTACTTTTTTCCACTTTTTTCTCAGCAATTAATTTTTCGCCTGCAAAAGTGTGTGGAAGTTTAATTTAGATGTTTAAAAGAGGATTTTAGTTTTGGCTTGTCGGGGTTTATAGAGATCTTGAATAAGGAAAGATTTTAATCATTATATTACGTGAACTTTGACATTTGGAGATAAATAAACAAAGATAAGATTTAAGTTTTCTGCTAAGAATTTAATTCACAGCATTTTTGTTACATTTATAAGTAATCTTACTTACGTCATCCAAGTTAATGTTGTAATAATTATGCTACTAAGTATTTTCTATATAGTATCCAAAACGTATTACAACGTTTATTTTGATTCCAATATGTTCGAACTTTGACCTCCGAACATGACAAATCTCCTTCTGTGGGAAGGACTGCCCGACCCGAAAATCTAGGACAAATTCTTCTGGCGTCAGAAAATTAAGAAGTAGAAGACTATAATTATGCTAGGAAGAAGAAGAGACCAATACCTTTTTGTACAAAAAGAACAACTTCTATTTTTGAAGTAAGACGAACCAGTTGGTTGTTTTCTTTGACAATAGACATAAAACAATAAAAAAATCTTGCACAGTTCAACAAAGTTACATAATTATAAGCAGTAGAGGTTGTATGTATCGGTACTTGTAATAGGTAATAGAATGGAACTGGTTCACTCTGTTTTTCGTACTAGTACAGACTGTATTATGGCAGACACAACTAACCTTATTTTCTACCAAAGCACACAATTCCTTAAACAAACCAGTCTTGAAATCAAGCTAAATCTCACATACCTACATTAAATTAAAACCAGAGACAATATAGCCGGTGTATTCTAAGTTAAGCCCGAGTTACGGACAAGTTGCTTTTATTATGGACAACACCTGAATAGGTGCTTGAAACTCGCTTAAATTTGACTTAGTTGGCGAAGTTAAGATATTTAATTAAGGGCCAAGTTTGCCGGCCATGATTGGGGCCGACTGCCGGAGTTACAGCTTGCCTAATGCATGTCTTTGTCTTGTAGATCATCGGATAAGAAGAGTTACGAGTTTTGTGTTTTTAAGGTTGGTTTAGTTTAGGAATAGGAAGCTTCCTTTTAAATAAATTAAAAAATGGGTATTTTAAGCTGCCCTTGAGCTGAAAAGCCTTACAGGACACGACTCGTATTGTTAGGAGATTCCTTTCTCTGGAACCCTGACCATTCCTTGGACCATGTTCCCGATACAGGTGCGCTACAATTTTTATATTTTAAAATATCTTTACAGTTATTAGATTTTAAAAAATATGTAAAAATATAAAAGATGTGAGATGTGTAAAATAAATAAATGGAATAGTAAGGTATTAACAAGGATTATCCTGTGGGTGCCTTGAGTGTAAGGCCAGGCTAGCCAGGGCATAAAAATACTAACAAACTAAGCGACTACACGCTAAGGGCACCCCCTGTGGGGTACGAGCCTCGGGTTGGGGCGTCGCTGGGGGAGGACAGCATAGGAACAGGCTGGATCTGAATGATGTCATTATTTAGGGGCTGATTTAAAACTACTGGCACAGCATGGCGGGCTGGCTCGAGCGATAGTCGGGGAGGCCAAGAACCGGGACTTCGCGACGGACCTCGACAGCGAGGTCGGAAAGACGGCGGTTTGCGTCTGAAATTTTTAAGAGTGCTATTCTCTTTGCTGCTCTCCAGGAGGAGAGTGATAGTATCATCGGGATATTAAATGTAGCATGATTTATAAATAACAATTATTTATAATAGTTTGGCCCAATTTGAGCACTGAACTACGAAAATAACGATCGCATAAATATCACGTTCTCAATATGATATTAATATGATTCGTAGAAGTGCTGAAATTATAATATTGGGTGGGTATTATTAATTAAATTGATTCAAAGGCGGAGTGCCTTTGAATCAATTTATTATAATTTGTTTGTTGTAATGTATTAATTAATTGAAATGTATTGATCTGTTAGGCACTTACGAGTATCTCTATTTTATATCAATGTTGTGTTTATTAATGTTGTGTCAGTCCAGTTTTAAAACAGAACCCTAATAGATTCAACTTGTTCATCCGTCAGTCTGTCCGTCCATATGTCACAGCCATTTCACTCCTAGGCTGTTGGCACCACACAGTTGAAATCTGTAGAGCAGGTGTGGATGCTGCAATAATATTGAAACGAGAGCCGTTCAAGTTTCACAATTTAGGGTTATACTGGCCCTTAATAAGATTTTGATAATTTATGTTTTCAGATATGAGACTTTTTCGTGAAACTACAGCGTTAACTTTGTTTGTCATTAAAATACTATTAATTATTTAGTTAGCTCTTTATCAAATACACGCTATATCAAATATTGTTTTTATATTAAACCTTTGTGCGCGAATCAGGCTTGCACGTGGCTGGTTTTAAACAAAGGTCTTAGTAAAATTAGGCAATTATTACCAAACAGTACACCACGTTCTTCCTCACTTCACTGTTAGCCTTCGCTGTTAGTTATCAGCAGTAGCACCATTTCTAGCCAGGCCATCTTTTACACAGTCCTTCCATCGTTTCTATTCATTTTTTTTGACCATCAATTACGAAAAGCATAAAGTTACCACATCGATAAACAAATTTCTAAGTTCCAAAGACTGCGTCAGACCAACTTCCTATCTATCCTCTTGACGAAACCCTTCAGGCTAGACTAAGCTCCCCACCTTTAAGCAACATTCTCAATGCAAGCAAACTCTTCTAGCATCAGATAGATCTAAACACATCGGCGTTACGCTTGTAAAGACGCCCGCGCCGCGACGCCGCTACGTAGCCATTCAGGGCGCAATCCTCCGCTTGTCGCCGCATCTAATTGGCTTTGAGCTATCTCAAAAGGGGGTAGGCACGATATGGGGGTGTTGCCAATGGTGTCGACACGGTTTTTGTTTTTGATTTTCAGTGTTATACGATACATACAATTATTTTTAGTTCTAAATATCTTAAAGGAGTTACTTATGCAGATTGTTTGTGAATATCGGTAAAAACATAGAAATACAAATTCCTCATATGGTCCCAAAAGGTCAGACATTTTTAGGCAGTGACTGTGTGTGGTGGGTGACTGTTTTAACTTGCTATAAAAATGGGACCCTATTCAATATATACAACATGTAACTTAAGTAACGCACATCCTGAAAATAGTTTGGTCAGAATCGTTTACTGCATCGATTTCTATCATTTTTAATATAGGTAATTTTTTATCCCAAAAATAATTAAAACTACGAAAATTATAGTCATATGTATAGTCAAAACAAATTGAAATGGACGTAGTTTCGTTGTGTTGTGTCGAGCGGCGCGATAACTGCTTGTGCGAATGTGTGCGTTGCGTTAACGTTCTCCAAGAATTGGTATAACTAATTTAATAATTATCAATACCATATACATGTTTATTTAAATATTCAGTATATGTATTATGATTATAACATACTATTCTAATTGGGGTGTTTGAGGGTGTGCGTTAATAACGTTAAATGTTGTATAGGCAAAGTCAAAGTGACATTCAATCATTGTTAATGACGATAGAGAAGTAACATGGCTACATGACTGGCCTGCTTCCCTAGTAACAAGATCCAAAATATTGTCTCAAAACTTTCCCGTCCTTAAAAAAACCCGAAACAAATCACACCAAATGGAAAGCCGCGCACCACACTTAAGCCCCCATTGACATCCACTACAGAGGCCCATTCATACCGCTCAAAATATTGACAACCCCTTTTCACAGTAGCTTTGAAAAGCCTGTAAGAAAAAGGAGACCCGATTTTTCCTTACTTAAGTCCTTGAATAGGATGCGTACGAAGCCGAATAAGTCTTTTACTGCAGTTCGGGCTAAAAAGGAGTGTTTTCGTTGCAAATTGCAGCGAGTGTTTGGGATGAGACGAACGACGAACCGACGACTCTTGAAAGTGAATTGGATGTGAGTTCTGAGCGCCTTCAGCATTTGGGGCGTAGAGATGTCAGTTTGGATTGTTTTGATTTTGGTAAGGTATATTGTTTTTGTGTTTTTATTTTGGGTTGTTTTACATAAACATAATATGATGCTTACAATCCCCGGAAGGTTTGGCAGTGGTGTAAACCCACATTTCGATTCCTGATGGAAAAACCCAATAACATTTTAGCCGACCTGAGAATCGAACCTAGAACCTCATGATCAGCAGTCACTCTTGCGTCCACTAGACCAAAGAGGTAGTCCAGGCTGTTGTTTTTTTTTTATAAGTGATGTATTTTAAGAGGTAGCTTGTGAACAGAAAAGTAGTAATGACAGGTACTTTTTGGGTTCGATGAATTTCAAACCAATAATATTATGTAAGCGCCATTACGTCTCAGTAATGGTCGTTTGGCCATTTCCGGGTACTGTCCAGTTACAACATGATGTGGCTGATATTTCAGTCAAATTCTGTTCCACTTTCCGGACCAAGAATATTATAGTGTCAATTTGGAACCGAAAGGTGCTTTTCGAAAGACTGATTTCCACGAAACTATGAAAATGCTTCTTGAAATGGCAAAAATGTCGCCGTTTTAATGTGGTTTACGTAGAAGCTTATTGTGTCGTTGCTGGTTATTTCTGAGAATGGGAGATACTGCCGCTTTAGTCTGGGGATGCGTTCGCTTCTAGAAGCAGACCTTCCAAAAATGTTTGTGCACTGAATCACATAATTTGTTCCTATACTAATCAATTCATATCAAAACAATATATAGACTTAACTCCAGCCCAAAATCAAAGATCATTAACACTGTCACAGGAACTCAGTACCGAAATGAACACCAAAATCCTCTTCGGAAAAGAGTCGCAAATAAAAATTATTTACACATTTCTCTCGCAGTACCGAGTTTGGACAGATTAAGTCGTCACGTCGGGGCCATATTTCTTTTCCGTCGAGATAGCTTGCACTTAAATAAATAAAAAAATACGCCAACAGTTATTTATTACTGATGAGATGTGGTTGTAGTAGAAAATTTCTTCTTTTGCTTGGCTGGTGATTAATGGGTTTCTGAATATGGGAAAGTCTTGGTAACTCATCATCATTCTCCATATCCCAATTTATTTGGGGTCCTCGCAGCATGTCTTCATCTTCGATACTAACTTCTCTATTACTCGTCATCACATCAGACACCTCCTTTCTTGCCATATCATACTGCACACAGTCCATCCATTGTGTCTTTGGTCTTCGCCTACTCTTAAACGTAGATGAGTCCACGTTCGTACTTAAAACTTTCCTCCCCACATTTTCTTCATTCTTCCGCGTCACATGCCATATCACGACAACCGATTACCACACATCTTTTCAGTCACCACCGCCACTTTCAGACTTCTTCTTATGATTATACTCATCTCCTTTTTTATTCATTCGCGTAACACCACACACCACCCTTAGCATTCTCATCTCAGCCACATGCAAATGTCTTTCATTCATCCCTTTTGTAGACTAACATTCTAAGTAACAAGTCTTGGTAACTCTTAAAGGGTTTGATGCTGATCACGGAAATTTAATTTAAAAATAATATTCCTATACACTGTAACAAACAATTTGTCGGAAGAACCCAGCATAAATCCCAAAAACATGTCGAATCGACCCCTAACAATACAGCCAGCAAACAATCGCAAGATTTCGCATTTCAACACTCAGCGGACTTTTATAAAGCGCGCTGTTTGCTCAACAACCCGTAAAGGAACGAGTTACGGGCCCTTACACCTCGAGCGCTGCACCGCTTCAAGCGATCGCTCCACGTAACTAGGGGAAGGAAGTGTAATTTTACACAGCTGATACAATCGCTGTAGCACTGAATAATGAATGTGGTTTCCGACTGGCCGGAATGGTTTATTGATTATCGCTGTGATACCTGGAGGATGTACGTACGTTGTTTTGTTTTTGTGAGTTAAGCAGCTTATACTGAGGTCGGGGTTTGGATGGGTTGACGGGCAGCTTTAGTAAGTAAGTGGGTTCAAATATAAGAATACTGCCCGCCCTTATCAACTGAATTCGAAGTAAAACTGTTATTAAAGGCAATTCAAGTGTGTGTACTACACTTTTAATCAAATGTTTAGCACACGCTTGCACCTTTCCTCTACTGCTTGCACGTATGAGCAGTTTATTATAATTGAATATTATTACCTATACTTACCTACTCTTATAACCCGTAACTAGGTAAGTGGAGTTACTGCAGCTCGCACTTGGTATAAAAAGTTTAATCATTAATCTAGAAGTAACGAGGCCAAGTAAGACACACGTATAAGCATAATACGGGAACAGCATCGCTGCATTTTATCTTCTTGTCATCAACCTGACGTCAGCCTAATAGTACCTCGGTACCATTTCATTTATTTCAGTAACAATTTTTACATCGTCGTGAAATCATCATATTAAATTATATTAAAATTCTTATATTAAATGCAATCATTACATTTTAGTGACATGACATTTTTCTCTTTAAGCAAATGAAACTTGACCTAGGTTTTTATGATATGCGTTTCAAATGCTTCATTGCAAAAATAAAACGAACGCTACAGAGAAGTTGTGAATCCAAACTGTTTTTTTCTTATAATTATATTACATTTTGTAGATATGTTATTTACTAGGTATTTGTCTAAGAAATCATAGATAATATTTGTGTAAGGACTTGAGTGTGTTACCTGAGATACAGGTTTATTCCTAGTTCAAGTAGAAGCACGTAGTTTATGCTTATTTCGAGTATTTATGTTTTGAATATCACTGTTTTTACAGTACAAATGGATATTTTGTCTAATATATAAAATGTTAGCTAAAATGAATTGTGAAGCCACCGTGAGGATACCAATCTCTTTAAAAAAGTCTCTCAGAGATACTCGTGCACCCAGCTGGTAAATTGCACGAACCACTTGTTTTTGAAGAACGAATATATTTTGGATATCAGCGGCTTTGCCCCACAGCAGAATACCATACGTCATAACACTGTGAAAATAACTAAAATAGACTAACCGTGCTGTATCAACGTCAGTATATTGTCTAACTTTTCTGACGGCGTATGCAGCCGAACTAAGCCTCCCCACTAGGCTTGATATGTGAGGACCCCATTGTAATTTTGAATCTACTGTTATACCCAGAAACACAGCTGAGTCAACCGTTTTCAGTTCGTCATTGCCGAGAATAATGTTGGGACCTATATTTTTAACATTAGGTAAGACGAATTTAATACTTTTAGTTTTCTTGGCATTAAGTACAAGGTTATTTGTCGTGAAAATAATAATACTTACTTACTTATGATTGCACCGTTTTCACGAAAAGTTCTAACCAATAGTCAGGCAGACACTGAACTCACGTTTCGTAAACAGTACTATCTCAAATCATCGTAAACACTACTTAAACCCTAAGATCACACACAAATTCCCCAGTTCAAATGCACTATACCGCATTCAATCCACAACGACCTCGTAAACAGGTAACCGTTTCTCCAAGTTGACAACTTAGCTTACTTCTACTTACTTAGTTGGCAGCAACGGGTTGGAACTGTTACAGCTTTCCCGGGAATATATCTTCGCGAAGCCAATTAATACATTAAGTTACTAGTTGTGCAGTTGTAGTGGTGTGTGAATGGATTGTTGGGGTTTGTGGATTGATCGGAGTTCCAAAAAGACTTGAATGTGCATTTTTATTGTAAAGTTTATAATAAGTGTATAAGGTTCCCGCTACCGAAACACAGGCCTCCTTTCAGAGAAGGAGTAGGTTATAATCTATTACGTGAACTCAGTGCAGGTTGGTAGGTTGGTAGATGTTTCCCAGTTTTTGGTAAGTTAGGACTGTATGCCGGTTTCCTCACGATGTTTTCTCCCAATGATCTGAGAGTGGTGGGATGAAATAATCTTCACGAATTAAAGTGGCTAACCTAACTGGCTATGAACCCTAGAACAACTCGTAAGTAGGAGCTGAGGTGTAAATAGTGGTAACGACATATAGTTTGTTACTTCTGCTATTTGTGTTGAAAAATTAGTATGATACTATGTTACGTATCGGATTTAAGGTTACAGCCACAAGATATTAAAAATCTACGATAAACAAACAATGGTCTGCTTATTTATTCCTTATAATAACGAAGCCAGGCAATCGGTCACTGCAGTTTCAGAACTTCAAGTAATACAAAATACATAAATCTGAGTAACTTCACAATCTATTTATAGTATCAATTTATACCTCCATCTTTATAGGTTGTAAACCAAGATTGGCTCAGTTATGTGCTGTAGCTGTAAGTTTTATAGCAGTGCTATAATAGTCCTATAGCAGAGCTATAATAGTGCTATAATTTCGTATAATAACTCCGTGACTTTTATGGTACTATGGCTCGTAATGAGTGGGGTGTTTGGCTCGTTTGTTTGTGTAAACTCGCCTTTAAAGGGGGGGTGAAATAATTACCTGATGGGGATGTCTGCCTTATTTTCTGATGACGATTTAATGAAGAGGGATTGCGTCGTAGTTAGAGGTGGCTTTTTGATTTGGTATTTGCAAAACCAAGTTGTGAGTTTCGATTCCCGCACTGAACATTATGAATCTCATTTTTTAATTTAAAATATGGAGGTACTTCCCATTCTTCTCTGTGTAAATTTACGTATTATAATTGGAACGACAACATAACTTTCTGGGTCCATGACAATTCCAAAACACTTAGATTTGAGTTGTTTAGACTCGCCTTTAATTTCCATGTGAAAAAAGTAACCTCTTCTATGTAGGCTGTTCTAGTACTACCTGCAATAGGGATGATCACTATTTTTTTTTCTTTGTTTGTTGGGTAGATTATTGAAGAAAAGTATTGGACACGTATTTTTTTTTTTCACGTGGTCATAAAATAACGGAGCATATTGAGTTGAAATGGCGCATGACGTCACGTGTAGGTAATTTTTATACCTACTTGTGACGAAGTGAGCCCCCACTCTTCAACTAAAATGAGCTTTAACTAAGTATTTTTTTGATATTTTAATAAAACAAAAAATACGTGTCTAATATTTTTGTATTACCTGCCTGACGGATAAAATAGAATTTCGTATTATTTACCCAGTCTGCATCCCTATTGTATGTGTTTATCCCCACTAAAATTAAACATTTTTAAAAGAACGACTAACTCAAGTCTCGATTCTGCCTTTTTAGTGGATCCAACCAATCCATCCTCACCAAAAACAAACTAATTCAGGTCGTATAGCATAACAAAGGCTCCTGACCTAAAGTCAAAGACTAGAATTTATTGTATCAACGGACGATACGTTTCACTCTTTGTGGAGGATGTCCTTTGTTGCCTACTCTCCTTTGACTAACTGACCAAAAGGTTTCGTTGGGTACTTCATACGGGAATCGACGTCTGACTGGGTTTAACGTACTTTTATTATCATTGAAGGCAGACATTTGGGTGGTAAGAATGTTATAATTTGGTTTTAGTGAATATTCATTACAGACCGAGTTTCCGCCGTGACTCGGAAAACGTTCGGGCGTTGGTTCGGGCTTTCATTTGTAGATCTTTGACAGTCATAATAGGTAGTCAGTGGCCCGAAAGTCTGACTAGTGAATACTAGTCTTACCAAGTACTGTACCGATTACCCACACAATATTACCAGAGCTAGAGGGAAGAAGCAGAGAACACGTAAACAAGGGGGCAATCGCTTTCAAAGCGTTTCACATTTCTATAACGGCTTGCAAAAGGATTTGTATAAAAAATTTCGGTAGCAAAAAACGTTATTGAATTTTCAATTGTAGTTATCACTGATAGAATGTCTGCAAAGGCCATCTTCGTTGTTTTTTTTTTTGTTGTATTATTTAGATTCCCCGCAGACATGCTATCAGCTCATAGTTTAGTTGGGTTGGGTTCCAAGCGCGCACACTGGGCTAACTAAACGGTCGGTCGGGTTGGTGACGAATGCGCAATCTAGACCAACAGATGGTGCGCTCGAACAATTTACTCGTTGGTACGCCTACCAGCAGGCAAATTGTTTGAGCGCAATTCACCAGCTGAAAGCCGCCGCTTTTGATGAGAACGCTTGCATAGTCAGCTGATTAAATAAAATCGGTACGTGTCCGCGTTTGACAAGTGCGCCATACTGATCCAGGAGCTGGCCGGTTAGCCGATAGTACCTATAGAAGGCAATCGTGTCGCCCATCAAACCAATTTATCGGCCGATACCAAAACGTTGTAATATGCCCACTAGCACACGTGTTCATATTGATTAAGACTAAACTATAGGCCGAAACGTGAGCAGTCTGCGGGGACTCATAAAGTTCAAAAACACCTTATTTTTGACTTAGTATTTCATGCTAGATTTTGTTGTCTTGCAAAACCTCTGTCACATTTCTATACAGCAAACTCACAGTACCTTCGTCAAGTTTATAATCGTAAGACGGGGGACTAGCCAAGATTAAACCAGGGAATTATTAACAGTGGTGTTAAAATGACAAGGTACTTTAACGATAGTTATCTTTCACACAGATCTTAAAAAAAAAACTAATAAATAAGCAGGCTAACATGCGTTTCAAGTAGTAAACGTCAGGTGGCGGAAATTATATAAGGGTAACAAGCGCAGGGAAGGCAGTAACTTGTCATTTTTTCCGTGGAAAAGCTGCATTTTTATTGCACGTGATTTGTAGTATTACTTACCTTGGATTTTCTAGTGTTAGAAAAACTGTTTCTGATATGCTAAAGAAACATAAGGCATCTGGAAGTTTTCTACTAAACTGTTTCATTGGTCTAGACGTTACAAGCGAATACGGCTGAGCATGAAACTTTAGGTTCGATTCCCAGATCGATGATGGAAACAGTCCGGAATTATTCCCGGTTGATAATGATCAGCTCCCTTCTAATAGGAATTAATTATAACTGTCAAAATGTAGGCGTCCTATACATCTCTTCCTAACGCTTTGGGGAAGCAGAATAGTGAAATTGTATTCTTAATTTTATTCGAAAGATTTTTCCTCTACTGTTGAAAATGTGTAATTGTGCACCACAGTACACCTTTCCCTAACCTTTTAAGGAGTACAATCAGGCATGATATAATAAAAACTGTCTCCTGTTTTTAATAACTCCCTGTCCTTTATCAAACAAAGCACAAACATCAGGTTAATGGGCCGTAAATCCCTGACTCGGTTACTGTCAGGGCCGAGTCAGCGTGTCCTACAAGTACACCGATCCGATGTCGTACAAGACGGTATTGTGTCGTGTGACTCCGACAGATTTCTCCTGCAACCCCTGTGTGGGAGTGTGCGACGCAAATTTGTTTGGAGAGCTGTTTAGATGTGACGATTTGTTGGAGAATGTTGTTTCAAATATAGAATTTTAAATAAGCGAAATATTCTCAGAGAGTTAGAACGTGGTTTACTGTGGAGTGTGGCATTTAAACGAAGCTTATTTACAAAACGAGAATGTTCAGGATACAACAGCGGTCTTTTTGAGAAAAAAACAATAAAAAGATGTTTTTTTTTTAATATTCTAAAAATCATATTCAGTTTTCTATCATCAAGTAAATAGGTTACTCTTGTATTTAAAAAAAAAACGCAGTACTGTTAAAATATTGTCTATTAATATCTGCACGGCCACCATTTTCAAAATCGTATAAAGTAAAAGCAAACTTATCAGTTGTCTCGAATAAGAATTCAGAAACAAGAAACAGGGTTTTTTGGGCAGGTGTCGAACGACACAAACCTTGGACCCCCAGGGGCTGTCTTCTCAGTGTCACCAATTTGTGGGGCTAAGTGATGAGAGGGCAACGGGATAGCAGCAAAGATAGTAGTTGTGATAGTTTTTTTTTTATCAGTGTGTCGATGGCAACCTAAATTGTGTCGGCCAAGAACTGTAACGCTATAGTTTGGCATCTTCAGTAGTGGCCAACAGTTTCTGTAACGAACAAAGAAAACAGGACACACTAGACACTGTATTAAGTACCCCATCGTTTGTGAAAAAGCACCGCATTTACACTTCAGGGCAGAGTCATACATTTATTAAATTATTGATAGAAATAATACAAACTAGTCCTCATGTAAATTGAGCAATTTCTGGACTTTAAAAGAGTATCAAGTTAACAGAAAACCTCTGAGTTTGTTTCGGCTGTTTCTTCTCAAAGTAGTCAGGTACGAAACACCGGCCCCATCTAGTTTAAAATAAAAATGACGTGTAAAAGTGTTTGTAAAAACCTATTTGCAAAATAAACATCATTTATCATTTAAAAGTGCTACAAGAATTGGTGTCAGAGCGCACTTCTATTTGTGACAACAACGAAGAACATAATATTGTAATTTATGCGAAAGTCACTTGTCTGTGTATCGTTTCTAGTTAGACTTTAACGGCTTATTGGATTTCGATGTTTGGCTAACAGGTAGACCTAATACATTATCATCATCTGCCTAGCCTTTTACCAACTATTTTGGAGTCGGCTTTCAGTCCAACCGGATGCAGCTGAGTACCAGTATTTTATATGGAGCAAATGCTCATCTGACCTCCACAACCCAGTTTTCACTGGGTATTATGGTGCCCCTGGTAAACTTTAGACATACATCCTTTTCATCGCGTGGGATAACATCTGACCTTTAAGCGAGCGAAACCGCGTGCTAGTTCTTAGATGAATAAATTGTTAATTTCTGTAGTTCCAACAACCACTATCACAAAACTACCCCAAAGCCCCTCCATCGTCTAAAACTTGCACCATTCCCAGATTCCTGACAAATTGAATCTTGCTTGTCCGCCCGGGGCAGACAAAAGGGCGATTCGCATTTTATTTGCCATCTGATTCCGCCCCGGGGCCGCTTCATTTTCATCACCCAACACTAATGGGATTTCAATTACCGGAACTGATAGATTTGAGTACTGTTGTCGTTGCTAGGGTGTGGGGGGGGAGGAAGTATGTTTGTTTGTTAACTTAGTTAAGGAAATGAGGTTGATTTGTAATGGATGTCATTTTGTTGTATCGGTGCAGCGTTTACAGGTGGCTTTAGATAATATTACGCCTAAATTTCCGAGGGATTAGTCAGAGATGTAACTAAAGTAGGTAGCTCCACGTTAGTTCAATCGATAGTTATGTTTAAGACCCATGTCGTAGAGTTCTTATCAGATATCATTAATACGCTGGGTAAGTGATATGAGCAGCAGTAAATATTAACAGTGACGATACAAGCCCAAAAGAATGTGTGACTGTACCGTCATGTAGGTACATAGATCGGAGTGCTATTTTTTAATACATAACATACCTATAACATTTCATTCAGGCAACTTTGACCCATATACCTTACAGACTAACATACATTTTATGGTAATAGGTGATAATCCTATTTTTTTTTTTTTGTCCGTCGGGTAGTTTATTGAAAAGTATTGGACACGTATTTTGTCTTTTTTCACGTGGACATTAAATTACGGAGATATATTGAGTTGAAATGGCGCATGACGTCACATGTAGGTAAGTTTTATACCTACTTGTGACGTAGTAAGCCCCCATCTAATACTAAATTAAAAAAAAATACTTAGTTAGAACTCATTAAAGTTGGAGAGCCAACTTTAATGAGTTCTAACTAAGTAATTTTTTGATATTTTGATAAAACAAAAAATACGTGTCTAATATTTTTGTATTAACTGTGTGACGGACAAAATAGAATATCGTTTTCTTTACCCAGTTCGATCCCCTATTGTCTACTAATGATTAGTCTGACTTTGGTCTTCACACTTTACGGTTTAGCTTGTATAGGCACCTTCTGCAATAATAGGAACCTAGATAAAACATCGAAAAAAAAAAAACAGTGCGTGGAGTACCTACGCGCGGAAGAAGTGAAACTTCGTAATACTACACGCATGCGTTCGAGTGCCACGCATTCACTCTCGTTATTTTATACAGCTTCTAAATAATATTTTATTATTTTTTTGTTGTATTATTTTTATTACATAAGTTTATCGAGTTTATTCTACTCATGAAAATTGAGCGAAGGGTGGTCACACCGAAGAGTCAAATGCATGACTGTTTGCACGCCATCTTGCGTACCTAGTAGGAAAGACGTATTCACAAATCTTGTAATACTTATACTGCCATCTCTTAGTGAGTTTTAAAACATATTCCCCCTCCACGGTAGCGTTAAACTTGTTGGAAGTCGCATAAGAAGTTTCACTTCAAAAACGAAATAAAATCCACGTCATCTATCGGTGACACTGATATACTGTGTAAACATAGGTATGGCAACCTATGTTTACATCAGATATACAGTTGTATTGAAATCCTACGTTACACTGTCAACATTCAACTAAAACGTACAAAGTATATTATTGCTCTGATATTTTCATAGCATTTCGACGAATCGCAAGGATTTCAATTTCGTTTGAACGTGAGTTCCTCCTGCATCAATGTTATCGTTTGCCAGTCGAGTTCCTGCAATTGGTTGCCTTACGAAATTTGTTAGGCACTCATTCTTTGCAGAGGTAGTTCAATAAAGCATGATTGTTTCGAATTCGTTAAAGAAAGCTAGAGATAAAGTACATCGAAAAAAAGTATTTTTTTAATGTATTGCGTTATTTGGTACCTAGTTCAGTAGTCAAAAGACACGCTTTGTTAAGTTCTAACTACATCCTGCGATATATAGGGAATAGGGAAGGCTTACATGTCTAATGACAACTCACTAAGACTTACTCGTTTATTATTGGCAGACGCTAAGCGAATTTCCAAGATTTCGCTGAAAACTAACAGAGTGCTGCAAAATGTGAAATTGCATTAGCAGCCTATAATATGCCCAATGCTGGCTTAAGAGCTCCTCTCAATGAGGTGGGCATAAGCCACAACGAGTATTATCAATAACGTATTATTAGTTCACTAATTATCTTAACTTATGTAGGTCATATGGCTGCCAAGCTTAAATGGAACTGGACTGGCTACATCTGTGTCCCATGGCGTTGGACCTATGGGGTAAAAAAACCAACACAGTGGGTAAAGAACAAAACTAATGAAGTCAAAAAGAGCAGTAAACGGCAACGCGGCAGGCCTAAAAGGAGATGGCAGGTCGCACTCGACTCTATTTTCAAAGATTGGTCAATTACAGCTGTAGATAGGGACAAGTGGAAGGATGAAAGGAAGGCCTATGCCCTGCAGTGGGATACAAATGGCTGATCATCTAATAATAAATCTAATCTATACTATCTATACTAATATTATAAAGCTGAAGAGTTTGTTTGTTTGCTTGCTTGAACGCGCTTATCTCAGAAACTACAGATCCGCTTTGAAAAATTCTTTCTTTGTTAGATAGCCAATTTATCGAGGAAGGCTATAGGCTATATATCATCACGCTATGATCAATAGGAGCAGAGCAACAATGAAAAATGTTGCGAAACGGGGAAAATGTGACGCAGACGAAGTTGCGCGGGATAGCTAGTAATATAATAAAAGTTAACATTACTGTACTGTAAAAGAAATATCTGCTATAGACTCCTACCCGCTCATCGCTCTGCTAGCAGATTCAAGACGCTTTTTTCATCCCAGTCCCCACCCTTAGCAGCAAAAGAACACGTCATGACGTGCCTTCCTCATAACATGCAAATTGAGCGCCATAACAAAAAACCGCCGTTAGTTAATGTAATATTCAGTAAGCGAAGACGCAAGGTTATATATGTCGCGGGATACCAAAAATCCCGTTCTTTTGTAGAAACTCTAAAATTTTTACAAAAGACCCGGTCTGTTTTGGTGAAGCTTGATTGCTTATTGCCTATCTGAGATTGCATTCATAATAACAATCTTTCGGTTGGCAGATTACCATGGCCCAGATGAACCAGTTAACCAATGAGCGCACCTGTCAGTGCAAAACGTTCAGACTCGTTCATACCCATGATAGGCTGGTTTTTTTTTGCAAAAAGCCTAGGGTTCCTGTAAACAAGATATTCTATCAAAAACATAAATGTGAAATGAGAGCCAAGTTCGATAATATGCGTGGTACTTGACAACGCCGATAAAATAATTGAGATCTAAATGGGTGCCAAGTTCTGTAGTTACACAAAGCAGATAGGTTAGGATAAATTAAAGCTCAAGATTCGACCGTCATCTGGAAGTGGGTTAGGTTTTTGATCTATATGTCAGTCTGTCGATAATTTTTCAATTACCGGTATGCCTTATGTATAAAATTTTAGATTATAGCTCATATAAAGGGTTTTAATAAACAATACACCTGTGTGAGATTTTGAGTTATTAAGTGGTTAGAAGTGGCTCCAAATGGTTTTTGTAATATAAGACACGGCTGCTGCGTCGCCAGTTCTTTCTTGGCTTGACCTTGGCTTTGTCACTCTGCCGCGTGTCTAGATTTCCAAGTTTCCTGCGACATTTAAAAAGTTTTGCTTCTCGATTGTACATGGTAACATAGTGGTTTTGTCGTGAACGGCGCTTGCCTTTGACGAATGTGCGTAATAATTGAGCAACAAATTGGAATTGGGATTCAAATAATGTGGTGTCGGTTTGAAGAGAGAGTTGAAGCACCTTGTATTCTTTCTTGTACTTCTAATATTATCATATGAAGGAGCTCGCCTAAATAATAACAGCTGCTCGGGTTGATTTTCATGTTATGCTGCGCCTGCCCAGGCTGGTACTTTGATGGGTGACCACTATTGAGAAATCAATGAAGGAAAAACACTTTTCCCGACCTGGTAATCGAACCCAGAACATTATGCTCAGCAGTCGCAATTGCAACCACTAGACTAAAACTATTATAATTTACAATGAATTTTGCAGATTTTGCTTCTGATCACTTCGTGTATGTCTACGTTGTTATAAGCTTTTAATAGATTGTAACCATTGTATCGACAGTGTGAGATATCTTAAACATTATACAAGGTGTTTTTTTGCATCCTCGTCAAAATTCAGGAGGTTGTCACAAAATACATAAATAATCAATTAAAATTACGGTGCCTAGTTAATTATTAATAAACGCTGATGTTTTTGGTTGTTTCTGTTTGTCAGCATTTCAGAATGACCTCCATAACGTGGTTTAGGGAATAAGAAATTATTGAATAAACGTTTGAGATTGTTTGTATGTGTGGAAGCGCGGTTATAGGGCGAGAATCAGACGGCCCGCGTTTTAAACGCGGGTACCGATATCCGTAAATAAGAAAAAAAAAACGGGTTCGGATGAGATGATTCGGGACGAGAATCATTAGCAACACCTTGTTTAATTGTAGTTAGAACAAGAACCCTTTAACAGTAACTTTTTTTGTCATTATGAATAAGGACAAGCTTCAGTGACGGATTGATGGCAATAGGCACTCTGTCAAGGGTGAACGACTAAAAAGAAGACGTTTTTAATATTTTTTTAAGTATATTTTAAGAATTATTTCAATGCTAACCAGTACTTACATTGATTCTTGCACACAATATTGTCGTTTCATACCATCTCGGTCTAGAATTTTTCTCTAATAAAGTTAGCAACGCCTCAGGGACTGTCTTTTATATCTCCTTCTTAATTATAAGTACAAAAGATATATTAAGGGAACAATCCACCGTTATATAGTACGTTTTGTTCGCGAAAATACGTGAGAAAATAATAGAAGGAAGTCCTTCTATTATTTTCTCACGTATGTGTGTGTGTGTGTGTTGAAAGAATAATAATAATACGCTGGTGCTTGTGATTTGTATTTGTCTGTTTAGATAAGAATAAGAATAAATTTATTAAACCATAGTTACAGTAATTTTCTTAGTCTAACATCAAAATCAAAATCAAACCAAAATATTTTTATTTCACATAGGCCTGGGTGAATTTCAACAAATGCCATTTTTTTTATCATATCGGTGAACTTTTTCATTTATATTTTTTTTGTATATTTTTCAGGTTTAATGTAATCTTTAAGATATCAAATATTCCCAAATTTAATATCATCAACGTATCATTCAAGACTAAGGAGAAAATTCAGTTTGAATTCTGGTTTCCACCGATATGACAAACCGGCACCGATTATTTTTTCTGTACACCGGTATGATAAGTTTATCCACCGAAATGATGTACATATCCAGCGATATGATAATCTATCACCTCTTGAACATCAAAAAAATGAAATAGTTAGTAGGTACCTATATATTTTTACAAGGGTGACTTAGAACTGAAGACCTGAACTGAGGGTCTTATGTAAGTAGATCACATCCAAAGAGAACCGAGTTCTTAGAAATTCAGTTGAATTTTTTTTTTTTAATTATGTACCTATTTTATTATATTTACTTTCTTTTTTATTATATTTACTAAAGGTACTATGAATTTTAAAAAAATGTTTTTAATTATCATTGTCTTTGTAATAGTATTATACTTTACTTAACGAAATGACACGGGATCTACCGATATGATAAAACGAATCACCGAGATGATAATCTACCGATATGATAAAATAATCCACCGATGTGACAAAACTGTGCGTTGATCATGAATCAAAACACCGATATTAGATATAAGACACCGATTGATTTTTTCGGTGTAAATTATCACATCGGTGGTAATAAAGACCACCGATTACAGCGATATGAGAACAGCGACGTGAGAAATAACACACTTTTTCGAAATTTAGAAAAAATGCATAATACCTAGGATAAATTCAATAATAGTCAATGAAGCTAATTTACTTACTACCTGTGTTAGAACCAAACAACAAAAATAAAACTACTCATTACACTAGAAAAATGCAAACACCGATAATATAAAATAATTGTCCGGGAGCAACTGAAATGGCATACTTATTTTATTGGCGAGAATATGTAGCGATTTGACACAAATCCGTCCTGACTGCGCACTAGCACACACTAACGAGGAAAATAAAATTGGGGTGGGGACGCTGTCGGAATCGTCGATGTAAAGTTAGGTTTAAATTACTTTTGTCCAGCGATATGAGAACATTTTGCAGGACAGATACGTTTGTGCCTCTCAGTAATAATAATCGTTGATTATGTAATAAAATATGCTATAAATTAACAACAAAACTAATATTCTATAAAATAGAATAAGTTATATACTTATCTTACTTATTTCTATTAGTGTATAAGCTTTTTTGTTTGTAAAAAAAGTAAGAGGGACAGCACCGATTTGAAAAAAATAGAGGTTTATGAATTTATTTCAGCCTTTGTAAATAGTCCTAGGCAAATTATATTTTTGCCACAACCCAATAACTACCTATTAAATACTAAAAAATATAATTCAGAACGATATTCCTTTTTTCAAATACTAATTTCACCGAAGACAAAAAAATAAGTCATTTGGGAAATTCACCCGCCTACAAGGGCACTTGTTAAACGTCGACAAAAAGGTGCACGGTTCGGGTTGGTCGTTTCCTATGGCGAAGAACCGGCAAGAAACTCCATGGTTACTCTTTTAAAATCATTTGGCTTTACAATTTTTCTATGTTACAGCATTGGCACTTAAGTATGATACACACATCATTAAGGACATCGGTAACAATACATCATTAAGGATATCGGTAACAAGTTTTATTGTAACAAATTTAGATAACAGTGGACCCCAAACTAGGGTGTGCCTGTATGTCTTCAACTACATATTTGAACTAAAATGCTGGAGTCATGGTAAATTAATAAAGAGATAATTCAATTAGTTCCTTAACGTCTACTACGTTAACTACTAATTAATATATCTGAACCGAACTATTGATGGAATAACACCCCCGAAAGATTAAGCGTAGGTGAGGTGTTCCTAAAGCCTCATTTACACGATGCAAGAACTTGCATGCAAGTTTCACTACATTGCTGTTTTTGTTTGATTAACTGAATTCATTGCCCGTCAATAGTCTGCAATGTAATGAAACTTGCATGCAAGTTCTTGCATCGTGTAAATGAGGCTTAATAGTAGAACCAAATTACGCCAGTTACGTGTTAAGTCCCATTTAAGAAGGGGCGAACCTATTGTCATCAAACGGGCACAATTTCAGACTCCGTGGCTGCTACTGACAAATTCCTGATGAAAAACCCAATAACACTTTGCTGACCCGAGAATCGAACCCAGCACCTCATGCTTAGCTTATTGCTTATTCACACCAACGAGACAATAGAGATATTTATATCCAACTACCTGTCCCGCGCAACTTCGTCTGCGTCACATTTTCCCCGTTTTCGCATCATTTTTTGCTATTGCTGCTCCGCTCCTATTGGTCGTAGCGTAATGATATATAGCCTATGTCCTTCCCCAGGTTAAAATCTATCTTCTTGCCAAATTTCATTAAGATCCGATCAGCCGTTTAGTCGTGAAAAGGTAACAAACAAACAAACATACAAACAGAGTGACATTCGCATTTATAATATTAGTATGGATAGTATGGATATGGAAGTATGGATTTTGGCTTTTATGGCCAAGAATAACTTAGTTCTATTTATTTATTTTATTTATTTATTTACACACAAAACACTTAACAGGATAATACATTAAGATACAAGAGCACAAAGGTACTATAATTCTAGTTCTAGACTAGCAGAGTAGAATAAATAACTTGCGATGGATCGAAAGATCAGAACATTAGCACCAACGGTATTCATGGTAACATCCAAGTATTTGTCTGTATGACTAGAGTCTTACTTAGTGGACAAGAGAAAGTGAGAAAGGAAGGCGAGGGATAGAAGGCAGAGAATATTCCGTAACTGGAGGTCTACTATCTAAGCACGAAACCCGTCGTTTCGGCCGAAGCTACAGGTGTTTCTTTACTCCGTATCACTTACGGACATATTTAAGATTAATGAGGGGCCCGAACTAATAATTTATGACAACACAATTGGACAGTTGTCCTTACTACTGATTTGATTTCAGAACTTATGAATACAAAAGTAATACGGAGTATGGTTCATTTCGAAAAATCAAGCTATTTCTAGACAGGTCCGATCTCCGTTGACGAACTCAGATAGTAGACGACCTGTTTTGTCATGAGCCCGCTTATTAAACGCTTCTTTAAAACACTGACACTGTGTCTTTCTCTACGTAACTTAAAAGTTTAGATTTATACAGAAATACCTCCAATACGTTTCACAAAATCTATTGAATACTAAAGCCACGTTCCCACTACACTTTGCCACTGTATCTTAAAACTCACAGCGCCATACCAAAACTTGGGCACTAACTCACTTTGCCCCGGGAGAGGGCGCCACCGACTCTGTTATCAGTTGTCATACACTTGGACTGAGTTTAACTTGCTTTTTGTAATACTTCACTTTGTTGAATTCTCTGAAGAATTGCTGGTTTAACAGTCAAGAGTAGGCGAAAGTTTTGGAGATATATTTTTTTGCTATGTAGGTAGGTAGCTATGTGAGGAGTGATATGAATTTTCTCATAGAACTGCGATTACGTTTACCAAATATCTAGGAATGTTTTTTTCTCCAAAAATATTATGTTGATACTTCATTAATTAATAGAATAGAATAGAATAATTTTATTTGTGTAATTATTACTATAGAGTGATACTGCAAGCTGAGAGCAGCGGTGGCCCAGTAGTGGCAGGCCTGACGTACGAGCAGTAAGCCGTGGGTTCGAACCTAGACAAGCGCATTACTTTGTGTAATTTATTTCATCACCGCTGCCCACAAAAACGGTGAAGGAAAACATCGTGAGGAAACCGGCCTGTCCTAGAACTAAAAAATTCGAAGACATGTGACATCTACAACCCGCACTGGGCCCGCGTGGTAGATTACAGCCCACTCCCTTTCATAGAGAGGAGGCCTGTGTCCCAGCAGTGCGAACATTATCGGCTGCTGATGATGATGATACTGCAAAGACAGTAGTAGCTGCCTCGTCGGTCTCGTGGTAGGAAGCGGGACTGCTTAGCATGAGATCTTGGGTTCGATGCGAGGGTGTATTGTGAGGTACACCTCTGCCCTTCGGAGATAACAGGGGTGATGTGCTATGTTAAGGTACTGCAAAAAAAAACATGTTGGCAGCGTTAGTTCGGGTTTTAATCGTTTGTTAAGAGATCGTGTACAGCCATGAATATCTTATCGCACAGAGGCAGAAATGAAGAAAAATATTTCCATTTACGATGAATTTTTTATGCAATAAATGTTTCGAACTAAAAAGTATGGAGAAGATTACATTTGATCTTTGAAGTTAGAAATACATCGACAATTCCACGTATACGCAATGGCAACAACATTTTACACGATGCACCATAACCCAACAACATTAATAACGAACCATGACAATTTAAATCCGGACAAAATAAAATTAAACTCCAAAAATCCTTGAAACACATAAAAATAGCCCTTTCACCCGGAAATACAAACATAACTCCGAAATCCGAGTACACAACAGAATAACATCAACAAAACATAAATCGTGACTACCTACCCTCCGAAATTACTGTGACAGACGACAGGTCATAATGGCGATTCAAACTGGAAAATATTAAACGTACCATTTAGTCTGTGTACCCTCGAAACGTAAATGGTCGTTTAATGCGGTTAAGCTTATCCGATTCTATGGATAGATATGGAGGCTATGAATATTTTTAAATGTGTTATTTTGATGATCTGGGGGGTGAGTGTTTTAATGGCAAGATGACTTGTTTTTCGCATGGCTTTAGTGCAAATGGGTCATGACTCAATTCTGGCACTGTATTAACAACGGTACGAACTGGCTTTGTATGACAATTATCTTGCCCTTATCATAATTTATGCAGAGCAGCGGTGGCCCAGTGTTGGCAGCCCCGACTTACGAGCAGTAAGCCGTGGGTTCGAACCCAGGCAGGCGCATTACTTTGTGTAATTTAATTCATCAGCGCTGCTCTTAAAAACGGTGAAGGAAAACATCGTGAGGAAACCGGCATGTCCTTGAACTAAAATTTCGAAGACATGTGACATCTACCAACTGGACCCGCGTGATGGATTACAGCCCTCCCTCTCAAAGAGAGGAGGCCTGTGTCCCAGCCGTGGGAACATTATAGGCTGATGATGATGATGATCGCAATTTATTTGAGGTGGCGCAGCATGTCTTCTTTCATTCTTTTGTATGTATAAATTGTCATTCAATAGTCACCGTCTTTCTAGCCTTATCATTTATTTATTTATTCAGTAAAAATCTACATTGCGTTCGAATATAATCTGCATGAAACAGTAATGGATACACAAAATAATAAATTATAATACATGAAATTCAATTAGTTCAGATTTTATTATTTATTATTAATTAGTTTAGATCATCTTTAACCCCATCAATGAATTCCATAGGCTACCCCAACTCTAAACTTTCAAAGGGGCATTTTCCTCATTGATCCGCATTCCAATATTATTACTAGATTCTGCACCAGAGTTCTAGTTCGAATGAATGTTAACATTTTGTAATGAATTCTGATCTGATTCATAAAAAAAGGTTTTTTGTTATGTTTTTACCACGACCTTGCTGTAATGTCCCGAGCTAGTGGCTAAATAATAACACTGGTTGATCTTTAAGGTTAAGCCGTGCTTGTCGAGGTTGGTCCGTGGATGGGTGACCATAATAACATACCGAGTTTCCTCCGTACCTCGGAAAGCACGTTAAGCCGTTGGTCCCGGCATTTTGTAGATCTTTGACAGTCGTTACGAGTAGTCAGAAGCCAAAAAGACTGACATCCAGTCTTACCAAGGGATATCATATTACCCAGTTACTGGGTTGTGGAGGTCAGATAGGCAGTCGCTTCAGGTAAAATACTGGTACTCAGCTGCATCCGGTTGGACTGGAAGCCGACCCCAAGATAGTTTGGGAAAAAGGCTGGGCTAATGTCCCAAATGGGACAAAGGCCACTTTTCATACAGAGGAGAAGGAATGAGCTTGATCATCACGTGATTCACCAACACGCTTTGACCAAATGAATGCGGGTTTGCGAATCAAGACTGAAGTCCAGGGTCTCCTCACGATCGACATCACGATGATCTGTTACCTTTCACCGTTTGTCCGTGGTGTCTAAGTCAAAGTGTAAGTAAAAAAATCGCAGGTTCTTGAATGAATTAGGTCAACTTTGCCACACTTCAATCAATAACAGCCACTAAGGCAGTAGTGAAGCTGAGCGTATTCCTGCGATCAATTCGAACACTCATCGTCACTCAGACGTGCGGGTTACGACTCGGCTTTTGTACAAATGTTTCCGATTATTCGCGGTAACATGCGGTTTATTCATTTGTTTCTTTGACATGTGGCATAAGAACTCCGGAGTTGGTGTTAAAAGCCTACAAAACAGAATTTTTCGATTCATAGACTTGTACGGATAGACTTCGATTCTGACTTGTCACATAATATACCCTGGTTATAAACATAATGTTGTAGCGGCACTCAAATAGTACTTCAGCATTATAGTAGAAAAATTAGGACAGCGCCATCTATGACACACATGAAGAACTAACATCAAAATTCATAAATCATTCATTAATTAAAGTAATCCGCGGCTTATCACCCGTCAACAACTGTCGGGCAGTTCCAACCCATCACTAGACATAAGTTCTGCCTTTTCTATGGGGGATGAAGAACATTAAACCCTGATTTTCATACTCCTATAGTAATAGTCCTTAGTCAGGACCATCGGCTTAGCTTTTTCTAAAGCACTGGCGTATCATACCACCAACTTCTTAATTCCGGCTGCTACCGAAAAACTCCTTATTTTCAAATCCTATAATAACAATATCTGACCTGAAAATTGAACCTTGGGGTCTTAGGTCCGATTCCAAGGTCAAATAATGGTATTTAGAAACATAAATTAGGACCCTACGATCAGAAGTCACGCTTGAGACGACAATACAAACGTGGCAGTTTCATAAAATGTAGGAAAAGACGAATGTAGGTATTAATAGTAGTCACTAAAGGGATAATCCGATCAAATCGATACATCTCCATTCTGCTCCATTTCTAGAATCTTGTGAGCGTGAATGCCTTTCTACGGTCCACTGGCACTAGCCAAAATGTTTATCGGTCCCATCCAAGCAATTGACCTGTGACATAAGAGCCAAGATTTTGTAACATATTTTGATTTAAAAGAGTGTCCATGGAGTTTCTTGCCCATTCTTCTCCATAGAGATCTACGCTACGGAATGGGCAACTACAGTACTTTCACAAGTTATTATGCCTTGTGACTGGGACTGTAGCTTCGCGTTTTATTTTGTTTTTCGACTTTCAAAAGTGCCTGTAATGATCTAATTGAAATAAATGCTTTGACTTTGACTTTGACATTAAAACTAACACTAAAGTACACCTAAATGAATGCCTCGATAAAAGTGAGCTATTAGATTTGTTGTGCATCGAAGGGCGAATGTACACATGTCAATATTGAGATTTTTGTGCCCAATTTGAGTTAAACATGAATGGTACTATACACGGTCAAAATATTATTCTGTTTAAAAACTGTTATGTCGTTCCCCAATTTTATGGAAACGCAGACAAGCAATTTATTAAGTATCATTAAAATAATCTGCCATCAACATATCCACAAGGAAATAATGGCAAAAAATAACACCCTACAATTCATTATCGGCCCAATCAATAAATTAATACCATCGCAAACTCTCACCTCAAATTACGTCCCATCAATTCATCGAAAATTATACACGCAACAAAAAAAAATGGCCGCCTTCATTTGTGACATTAAAGCGCAAATTATGTGCCCCGGGCGATAACGACGTATCGGGACGATCCGCAAATCGGTTCCAATAACGCCGATGAGATCAACAGGTCTGACAAGGCGGTAATGGAGGTTCTACCGATGAATGCGCTCGTATTTTATGTTAAACTACCGTCATTATACGTTTAGTCACTGGAGATGATAATCTGGATCTAATTAGGAAAGAGGTTGCTACTGGGAATTGAGGTTCGGGAAATAGAAGCAGTAAATTCTGGAGATTCCCTATCTTATTCGGAAGTTCTTTTTTCAAATGGAATTGATCAGGGAATTCATAGGATTTTAAATAGACCTTTTGAATTGAACAAATATTTGTTAAATTAATAAAATTCACATACAAGGTGTTGTTTTGCATCCTCGTCAGAATTCAGGAGGTTGTCACAAAAGACATAAATAATCAATGAATATTACGGTACCTAGTTAATTATTAATACACGCTGACTTTTATGGTTGTTTAAGTTTGTCAGTATTTCAGAATAATCCCCTTAACGTGGTTTAGGGATAACACTCACAAATTTCCGTAAATAAGAAAATACCTACCCATTTTATTATTGATTCGGGAAGAGAATCATAGTAACCTCCTCGAATTTGACAAGGATCCAAAACAACACCTTGTTATCGTCTTAATCACCGCTCGCACACATAATCAACTTCCCATCAGGAAAGGGGTGGGCTATATCTACCACACGCCTCCTGACGATGCCACAAATGTCGTCGAATTTTAGGTAAGAGAACATGCCAGTTTCTTAACAATGATTTCCTTCACCATCTTAAGAGCAGTGATGATTACAGACAGCCCCAGTATGTGCTAACCCCTCTACAATCCCGCCGAGTATTCCAGGGCGGTAACTACTTAATGACGCTGTCTGTACAAATGATTGTGCCTGCCAGGGTTCAAAACCAAAACCTGATATCGAAATGTATGTCATCATTCTCTTATCCCAATTTATTAAAAGTCGGCACAGCATGTCTTCCACTTAACTTCTTTAATACTCGTTATCTCGTGGGACACCTCCTTTCTTGCCATTTATCAGCCTTCACACAGTCCATCGATCATTTTATTAGTCTTCCTCTGTTGCCCGTCCACATTCATACTAAAACTTTCCTACGAGATTTTCCTCATTCCTCCTCATACCATACTACAACAACCGATATCCACATAAGTTGTAAGTCTCTTGTGTACTCATCATCATCATCTGCCTAGATTTTTCCCAAACTATCTTGGGGTCGGCTTCCAGTCTAACTGGATGCAGCTGAGTACCAGTATTTTACATGAAGCGACTGCCTATCTGACCTCCACAACATAGTAACTGGGTAATACGTTATCCCTTGGTGAGACTGGAGGTCAGACTTTTGGCTTCTGACTACTTGTATTGACTGACTTGTGTACTCATTTCTTATTTTATCTATTCCCGTAACACCACACATCTCCCTTAGTATTGGCATCTCAGCCACATTCACATGTCTTTCATTCATCCCTTTTGAGGCCCAACATTCTGATTCATTCTGATATTGAACTGCATGTCAATTTAAAAATCAGCTACCATTTACAGTCCTATTTTCCTTCCGTCTTTTTCATATCCTATTTTTCTTTGGGAGGCAGCAATATTTTTATATGACACCTAATAGAATCAGTACGTCATGACAACACTACTTATTAAAATTACGACAAATAACTACAAAACATATTACTCTGCGAAGGAAGGCTATAAAATATGTTTAGTGGTAATTAAAAATTACTGCTTTGATGTATGAGAGAGAAAATATTTATACAGCATTAGAAATTTAGTGCCGGGAAACAAGAGTAACGTTCTAATTATATCAAGAAAGGTTAATTGCTTGCTGATCTAGCGAGAACTAGATCGGTTGTGTGTTAACATTAAACACTGCACAAAAAGCATCGACGAAAATACAGTATACAATATTAAAATAAACACAACAATATGCTTCAAACGGTTGGTTCTAACAGAAATGGGAGTAAGTAATCATCACGTAAATTTTAACGGTTTTAAATGATTGAAAATGCATAAAATTAACTTAGTTTTTATGAATTTATCATTTATTATGATACCAATAATACCATACTTGTTCTTATCAAAAATTACCCGAAAGTGCTGGGAGATAGTTATTGTATTGTCGGTTGTACAAAAATCATTCGAATTTACGTTAACGTCGCGGGTTCTTGCTAAGAATGTACAATGTGAATGACAAAAGTGTACGTTGTCACTTTAATACCCGTGATATAACTACTCTGTATTCTCTCTACAAGGTTTATTTTACGACGCTTTGAGTGGTAGTAATTTTAGACTTCACCAGATTTAGCAGGCATTTGATAAAGTTCCTAAACATTTATTCTAGTGACATAAAGTGCAGGACAATTTGTCGTATGAATTTTATGAAACACTTCACACATTGAAGTACAGACGTGAAATAACACTAATGCCAGTGTTTAGCGCCATACACGGTGTTTCGTCGCCAATTATCCGCTTTTAACCAGCTCAAACTGCTTCAAACCGGTTCGGAATAGACATGAATTCATTCGTCAATTTGTATGTTTGCAGTTGTGTGTTAGTCTACTTTGCATTTTAATGAGAAATTAAATAGTTTAATCATTGCTGTGCTGATAAGATAGATATAATAAAATACGAAGCTGATCTTACTATAAGAAAGTTTCTCTAAATACAAAGATTTCATCAATACAACCACGTTCTTGATAGTTTTTCTGCTTTAAAAAAGCGCAGTTTTATTTATCGCATGACTTTTATTAAGTACTTTGCGTATTAATGTGTGGAGGTGCGAACGATGGCCGGTGGTTAGCGCTAAACGCGTCTCGTTGCCAATTAGCAGTCCTTCATCCAGTTCGCACCGGTCTGAACCGGTTTTCACTGGTTTGGGCCGCTTGCGTATGAATTTACGAGTCAGTTTGTAAACGTACGCTTTAGTGAAGGAAAAAGCGACGTTTGATGTGCAATTAGCTCCGATTGGAAGTTTTAAAAGGAATGTGTAAATAGGTTGGTTAATTGGCAATTTGGCATTGAGTAGTTTTATTTTTGTACCCGTTGAAGCGGTTACTGTGGAGCAGTTTGTGGGAGATTGAAAAGTTACGCTTATTGGTAGCGCTGGCTTGCAGATTCTACTTTAGATTGTATTCGCTTATTTCTTTGTATTCAAATTGTATTTTTAGATGGAAAGATTTATTTATGGACACTGATTAAAATTATGGGACGTAAAAGTCAAAAATAATAAGATTAATCAGTTGCTAATCAGTACTTAATTTTAAGCTTCACACTCACTGCGAGCGGTCTAAGAAAAGACTAAGGCTGTGGCGAGACACTGTCTATAGTGCATCCCTTCCATTCGTTTCACCTGCTGAAAATCACCTGGACATGATCTGCAGTGGCTGAACTGGAAGACGTTAAATAGATTCCGGTCCTAGGTTGGCAAAAGCAAAGAAAACATGCTTAGGTGGCGATTTATTGATGACTCTGCCTTGAAGTGTAAATGTGGTGCCGTTCCACAAACGATGGGGCACTTTATATTGTGTCCTGCGTGTCGACTGTCGTTTGTGCATAATAGGAACTGATGGACGCTATTGAAGGCACCAAGCCAACTCGTAGCCACGCCAAGAAGAAGAATCAGTCTAGTAACAAACATCCCTATTTTAAAAGCATGTATTTCCTTGTTTTACATAGTTCTGCAATAACAATTTTATCTGTTTCCCTTGATTTTTCCTAAACAACTAACTCGTAACTGCCATTTGCTCATAAATAATCCTTATTGTATTATTTCCATGAAATATTTATATCGAAAATCCCATGAAAAATGTGCCTTCAACATAATTGAGTAAAAAATTGAATCAACGAACCGAAATAAAAAATGGCGTAGTAGAACATTTCTCATTTGAAACAACGAATAGTAATTTTCTTGGACGCAGTCGGCTATTTCAATTTAAAACTAGATTCATTTGCATTTGCGCCGTTATCTTTTTATTTTGTTGTTTCATTACTGGACAATGTTTCTTTTTAACTGACTTTTCGGGTCTTTTCTGATTGTTGGTATTTATTCTTTTTTTGGCTAACAATTAATTAATGGTGTGCTGGTGATTTTTTATGCGTTTTTAAATCAAATTATATGGTTATAGGTGTGACTTCTATCTGTACTATTTTTTTTTGTGTGTGTTATCCCAATCTGCTTCTTTGGGATCTTAATGATTTCTCAATTTCTGCCATAAATGATAATGCAGAGGCGTAGCTAATCAGCCGTATCAATGAAAGGGGGCACCCGAGTAACAAAGACCCCCGATGTATAGAAGAAAATAAACACAAAATCTTCCTATAACGTCAAATTCTTATTGATATGAGGCTTCTATTGATAATAATTTAACTTATCGCGACCCAAAAAGCTCCACTTGTTTTCTCGCTCGTACATTGTCTAAGTCAATCAATGACAACTCATGCGATTCCCGTCAGGATTTCTATAATGATTTTAAAAAAAACGTTAATTCACTATCGTCTTTTCGGGCTACGCCGAGTTCAAAGGGTCCTCAATTTTTTTTTAAACTGTACCCTATTGGTTTAGCTATGCCACTGTGATGAATTGGCACTTAATTATGATACTTAAAATCAATTTTGATTTTAATATTTTATTTATTTTCTGATAATTTCCATAGAATACACAAAACACTAATTGAAATCAGTTTGTACAAAAATAAAATTTAAATTTAAAATGATTAATTTCAGCAGTCTGGTAACCTTCAGCATCATGTCAGTTTATGTCAAATGTCCTATGTGTCCGTACAAAAGCGGAACTCAAAAAGGCGCTACATAGGCCGTGATCAACGGTGCGTCCTACGGGGCCCAAGAAATTCTATGAGTCGTATGAATAAGAAAGAAGAGGATGAACTACTTCGATAATTTCTCTATTCGCCTCATTTATAGCCATAATTGTCATCTTTCAGGTAGTTCGAATCCATCATTTTTTGTTCTGTTTTTACTCTTCTAGCCACCGAAAAGAAGTTTACTCATATTGGCAGTATCATAAAAGCAAAAATCCCTAAACACAAACCATCCCATTCTTCAACTTACACATTTAATAGAGAGTCGTTAGTATAAATTCTTCACTTCTACCTTAAACTACCGTATTTCGTTCGCCAGCAATAAGGAAGGAAGTGTAATTTCTTCACGATCGCTATCGCCGACGCAACAGCCCCGTCCAGGATGCCTTTTAATGAATGGCCATTCAAAATAAATTTTTAACACGCTCCCCGTTTTGATGGTGCGATTTTTTACTGTGTAAATTTTTCACTTGCACCTTTATTAGGGAAGTGTGGAATATTAATGTGATGGGTGCTGATATTGTGTGAATTTGGTCATAAAAGTCCTTTATGAGAATTTATTATGAAATACGAACAATTGTTTTTTTATTACAGAGAAGAAACCAGAGTTTGAGCTGTGAGAACGTTAGGACAGCATTGTTGACTTATATTTTTTCTTTCTGTTGAACTCTATGTTTTCAATTATTTTCATAATCTTTATTTTTTCGGACTGCAAATCTTTTACCCAAACTTTTACATGACACATAATTAAAGCTATAGGTAACAAGGATCTTTTTGCACGAGGTCGAAACCAAAACATCTCAGTTACACAACGTGACCAAGTTGTACCAAGAGTTGTGGAGGTCAGATAGGCATTCGCTCCTTAAAAAAAACTTAGCAGAAAATGACGACATACTACATATTTCTTAGCTGCCACGGGTTATTTTAATTACTTTATTTTTTAATTACTGATTTAATATTTTACTCTGGACGCTCTTAACTTGCCCGTATTTCTACATCGTTCTCACCTATTTGTAATTCTTAACATGAACGATGTAACCAAGATTTTGTAACATATTTTGATTTAAAAGAGTGTCCATGGAGTTTTTTGCCCATTCTTCTCCATAGAGATTTACGCTTTGGAATGGGCAACTACAGTACTTTCACAAGTTATTATGCCTTGTAACTGGGACTGTAGCTTCGTGTTTTATTTTGTTTTTTTGACTTTCAAAAGTGCCTGTAATGGTCTAATAGGGGTGCGGACTGGGTAAAGAAAACGACATTCTATTTTGTCCGTCAGACAGGTAATACAAAAATATTAGACACGTATTTTTTGTTTTATCAAAAAATTACTTAGTTAAAACTCATTAAAGTTGGAGAGTGGGGGCTCACTACGTCACAAGTAGCTATAAAGCTTACCTACATGTGACGTCATGCGCCATTTTAACTCAATATATTTCCGTAATTTTATGACCACGTGAAAAAATAAAAAACACGTGTCCAATTCTTTTCAATAAACTATCCGATGGACAAAGAAAAAAAAATGTGATCATCCCCTATTGAAATAAATGCTTTGAGTTTGACTTTTCTAGACTCTGATACCTTTGTTTCCCAGCAAACTTTAAATTTTATAAATTCACAACAAACTATTCAAGCTCATCTTCTCCTCACAGCCACTTACCTAACTGCATAAGTAATTCCCAACTCCAAACTAGAAACTAACTTAGCACTAAAGTACCACAATGGTCACTATACTAAGTTGCACTTAATCGTCAGCGAAGTATCTATTTTGTTAACATGAAACTAAGTTGGCATCAGTCGGTCCCGACCCTATAAAACTTAGTCTGTACTTAATCAAATACATAGTTTTGGGTTCGAATACGTAAGCCGTTGGGTGGTTGCAGATGTTGGTTGAATGGAATTGCTTTGTCTTTTTTAAATGTATTTGTGCAACTGTGTGTGCAGGTAAGGAACTGTCTGTCAGTTATTTTCCTATTTTGTCGTGTCTCTGTTTGCTTTGATCTATTAAATCTTACTTTTGCTGTTTATGTTGGTTTTATACAAGGTTTTGTTTCGGCAAAATTCAGGCGGTTGTCACAAAAGACATAAATAATCAATTCAAATTACAGTATCTAGTAATAAACGCAGATTTTTTTTTTGGTGGTTTTTGGTTGTCAGTAAATCAGAATAACGCCCTTAACGTGGTTTAGGGAATTAGAAATTATTGAATAAACGTTTGAGATTATTTGTATGTGTGGAAGCGAGGTTACAGGGCGAGAAACACGGGTGGTTCACACTTATCGATTTCCAACAATAACAAAAAAAAAAGTTGAATAGTCGTTTTATAATTGATCCGGGACGGGAATCATTAGCATAGTTACCTCTTTGAATTTGACGAGGATGCAAAACAAAACCCTGTATAATGTACACAATATATTGTTAAAAAAATAGTTTTAGTTAATTATATATTAATTTTATAGTACAGTGCTTGTGGCACACCAAAATTATTTTTATAGGGCTTGCGGTGCTAACCTGTAAAAAATGTAACACTAACCTTAGATTATAGTAGATAGTTACTTTAAATTGTTAAAGTGTAAACAATTGTTGGTTGGCCAATAAAGGAAAAAATATATAAAAATAACCCTTTTCTTTGTTTCTCCCAATCTTGAAAAGATAGCTCGAATACTCGTAGCAAACAATTTAATAACCATAGCACCTGCAATTCTATACTAATGAAACTTTTCTTAGCTGTTTGTCTGTTTTCTTTTCACACTTTAACAGCTGAATGCATTTCGAAGAAACTTCGCGCACAAGTTGACTACGACCTGGTTTAAGATATATCTTACTTTTTATGTTGATAGTACAGAAGCCACCAAGCAACAACATTCTGTCAAATTACTTTAATAGATTTTCAACTTTATCGAATAATTAGGTTCAAGGTTGATTGGGAAAATTTGACAGTTTCAGGTAGCCTGATGTGCTTGTGGCTGAACTTCCCGGTGGGATAATTTTTGACCTTCATACAAGCAGAACCGTAGGTTAAACCTAGTTTTGTTATAAAACAAGATCAAGGACAACAAAACATCTGTCTCATCCATTCCCTATACATCCCAGTCCAGTCCTTTGCGCTTGTTAATAATAACAAAAACACGTTTTAGTAGTCCTCGAGCAATACTCGCTGTGTAATTAGTTTAGAATGTCCAACGTGATTTGTGTACAGGCAGACTGTCCTTCCGACCTTGGACAGTGATACGAAATCGACTTCTTTATGGCAATAATAATAAGTAGCTAAACCGTATGGAATTGCAGGAACTTAAGACGTTTTTCTTTTGTTTTTTTCAGCCAGGTTCTGCATTCCATAGATCATTAACGAGAAATCTATAATATTTTCAACTCGGAATCATCTTACTGCACGCAAACGGTCTGTTTCTAATTTAATGAAGAAATAGGCAAGTTCGTTACCCAAGTTTATTTTTTTATTTGTTACTAGCTCCACCTGCGACTACGTCCGCGAGGAATTTAACAAAAAAGTTATTTAGTTTTTTTTTTCGTTTTTACATTTTTATTTTAATTATTAGTTAGGTTAAGTTAGCCTAAGCACTACTCCTTATTACACCTGCCAGTGAAAGTCCCGTCAAAATCGGTTCAGCCGTTCCAGAGATTAGCCGGAACAAATAGACAGACAGACAGACAAAATTTGAAAAAAATGTTATTTTGGTATATGTACCTACCGTATAAACATTCATATGCATGTAGTAAAAAGCGGTTATTTGAATATTACAAACAGACACTTCAATTTCATTTATTTGGTATAGATACAACCTCACAATAACAGTCCGTTTTTAGGCATAAGCTTCTGATAACCACACGACATTCAAATCAATTCTCAGCAACCCTCACCCAGTTGTTATCAGCCATCTTGCAAAAATTGTCACTCCACCCAGCCTGAAGGCGTCAAGCCTTTCCTCTGAAGAACACGTCTACCCAACGGTGAAGGTGGTGGTGGTCTACCGTTATATCGACTATCTATACATACATACAAATAAATAAAATTGAAGTGTCATATTATGACATATACCAAAATTACATTATTTACAATTTTTGTCTGTCTGTCTGTTTGTTCCGGCTAATCTCTGGAACGGCTAGACCGATTTTGACGGGACTTTAACTGGCAGATAGCTGATGTAATAAGGAGTAATTTAGCTACTTCTATTTCAAAAAAATCTAATTCCACGCGGACGAAGTTTCGGACACAGCTAGTCAATAATAAAAACTGCCTCATTGGTCCAGTCTCCGTAAGCGCGACTGCTGACCACGAAGATCTTGGTTCGATTCCCAGGTCGGGCAAAGCGTTATTAGTTTTTCCATCAGGAATTTCTCAGCAGCAGCCACGGAGTTTGGATTTGGGTCCAGTTGATGACAATAGGCTCCCCCCCTATATCATAGGACTTAAACATTACTTACGGTATGTGGGTGTACCCTGCCTAATACTTCAAGGATTACAAGGCGTAATGTTAAGTTATATGTTAACTATGAAAAAGTACATTAACACAAAAGCACATGTCACTGACTCCACACCCCAACATTAACTTCAGAAGTAGGTTACTCCACAATTCTATACAAGAGAACTTACCAAACAAGACCTCGAACCCCTTATCACTCGCTCCCTTCCAAACTTCAACATCCAACAAAAAAGTTTCAGGTGGCAATTGTAAACGGAACAAGTCATAAGTTGTTGGGTAGTTCGCGAGTTGTTCCCGGACAGGCGGTGCGACAACTTCCTACGTCCACTGATACGGTCCCTTAAGTTGGGGGTGGGGTTGTGAGATGAATATGGGATCAGTCTAAGGGGTTGTAAGGGTGTAGCATTGGCCGTTGGGAAATTATTTTTCTCGTTTGGATGGTAGTTGGATAGAATAATGATTAAATATGGGTTTTGTGAAACGATACACGTTGGATCAGAAGATTGTTCCGTAATTTATATGGATATACATTACAAATAACTAAAATAACATCATTCATCATCATCATCATTTCAGCCGAAAGACGTCCACTGCTGGACATAGGCCTCCCCCAAGTGTCGCCAGATTGACCGGTCCCGTGCGACGCGCATCAAGCGGATCCTCGCAACCTTCACCAGGTCATCGGTCCACCTAGTGGGAGGCCTTCCAACGCATCGTCTCCCGGTTCGCGGTCGCCATTCCAGAACTTTTCGGCCCCATCGGCCATCTGTTCTGCGAGCAATGTGCCCTGCCCACTGCCACTTAAGTTTGGCAATTCTTCGGGCTACGTCGGTAACCTTGGTTCTCTTGCGGATGTCCTCATTTCTGATTTGATCACGCAAGGAAACTCCGAGCATAGCTCTCTCCATTGCCCTTTGGGTGACTTTGAGCCTTCTAATGACTAAAATAACAATTAAACAATAAACTATAAAAGGGCGTCAAAAAACTCCTCCTCCTCAACGCTGTCAGCTGGTAATGTGCCCAAGAGACTGACAGCATTGCCAAGTTGTATGGTAATACTTAGCTTGTGGCCAAAGTAAAAGCCAGCCAAAAGGATTAATTTATTTTGATAATGTTTAAAATGATAGGTAATTATTTTTTGTCGCCCGTTAGAATAACTGCAAACAACAGTTTCATTTCACTGCTTTGGGAATTCAGGCATTTTATCTAGCTCTATATTAGCTTTTCTATATCCAATCATTGCTACAACTAGCCAAGCAGTTTTTAGCAAACATTGGGCGACACCTTAACGAATGCCCAAAAAATAAAAGAGCACTGTTAAATTTTTGCATCGTGGTGCTGTGCTGTCAAGACCACCATATTACAAGCGCGATAATTTTAGGCCGTCATTTAAGTGTTGCTGGGTTTTTAGTGCATACGGGCATTATTTGCGCCAATACTATACAGCGTTAACGGTAAATTTGAGAGGTCAGTGAGTGACAATACAAAGCGGTTGTGTTCGCAATTTAATTTAGTTTGGTTCTGTTTCTTGAAAATCAGCCTATTTAAAATTTAACTGTGGCTTTAGAGACGATTAAAATTCTGTTTCATTATTACCTTCTTGCTAGGGGGCTAGTATGACCGTTCTATCTCTATTCTACCAAGAAACGACAAAAAATATTTTCTATACAACTTAACATTTCTTCTGCCCGAGCATGGCGCGCCTCGTCGACTCGCGTTTTTACGAAGACAGACATAGAAATTCTTTCCATAGCAACTGGAACGTGTCCAGTGGTGTTTATATTCCCTGAATCTTACGATAATATTACGATTTGTTAACAAAAAAAAGTTGTCAATAGCACGAGATTTTAATTTTCCGCGAGCGGGATTGTGTTGCTGCATCCTGGATTCAGGCCTAGATCTTTTTCGCGAAATTAAACCTAAATATTTCACATAAAATTTCAACCTTTCTAACGTAACTCAACGCAACCACGAAACGTATTTTTTTGGTATTTAGTTTTTAATCTGTGGCGGACTCAGATGACATGTTGGATTGTTTACATACAAATTAAACAATTTGTGATGAATGATTAAAATAATAGTGAAGCATTGGCGACATGTTTTTTAAAAATCACGAAAGCTCAAGAAACACAAATAATTGCTACAAAAAATTAAATTAAAAATTTAAAAAAACCAAAAATAAAATTAATCCAAGCATCGTAGCGTCGGGGGACCGCTAAGTAGACCGCTTAGTACATAAAATATATACAAACAAAGCGGACCCCCGACGCTACGACGCTTGGATTAATTTTATTTTTGGTTTTTTAGAGGTTTTGTCCGTCGGGGGTTTTTTTAAATTTTTAATTTAATTTTTATTTCATGCTTTTTAAACTTAAATTATTTTTTCTTAGCCTTGACTGTCCCACTCCTGGGCATAGGTCTACTCCCATTCCTTCCACTTTTCTTGGTGTTGCGCCTCTTCTCGCATATTAACGAAAACAAGGAAAGATATGAATTAAAAAAAAAAACTTGAGCTTATAGGGGGGAGGGGGGAAATGCAGCCTATCCCCCCGGCGATGCCCATGGTGAGAAAGTGACAAGAATTCAAATTTCCAATCAACTAGACCCGTAGAAGTTGTTTAAATCCCTTCATCAACTAGAAAAGAGGTGATGAGCTTCAAACGGCTGAGCAGATTTTCTCGAAACATAGCTAAGAACACTCTCGATTAAAATACCTTTCAAATGACATCAATTTTATCAAAATCGCTTCATCCGTTTGGGAGCTACGATGCCACAGACAGACACACAGATACACAGATACACACGTCAAACTTATAACACCTCTCTTTTTTGGTCGGGGGTTAAAAATCAATCAATCTTGTCTAGGTCCGATGTGATGAAGACTATTTTGACATTTGTTAGAAGAAATGTTTCTACCCCCAAATGTCAAAAGTAGAGAAAATATGGTCGTCATGCTCGACGTTGTAGACTTGTGTCGACTGAAGAATAGAAACATTTCTTTTCTACATTCTTAACATCGCCATGCTTAGGACGATAGAAAAATCTGCCACATTGTCTATTCTTCCGTAGACATAGCCCGTTTCCACGGTGGCTATGCTAGGCCGGCTGCTCTTATATTTTTCTACTTGGGGTCAGCGCAACACGTCTTCTTCTTCGGCATCTGCTCATCATTTACTCCTTTCTCTTTAATATAATTGTTCACACCATCGATTTTATGAGGTCCTGGATCCTGTTTATGAGGTTTTTAAGAAATTGCTGCTATTTATCCCCATTGTACGTTACTGTGAGATGATTTTTAGGGTTCCGTACCCAAAGGGTCAAACGGGACCCTATTACTAAGACTTCGCTGTCCGTCCGTCCGTCTATCACCAGGCTGTATCTCATGAACCGTGATAGTTAGCCAGTTGAAATTTCTACAGATTATGTATTTCTGTTCATGCTATAACAAAAAATACTAAAAACAGAATAAAATAATTATTTAAGGGGGCTCCCATACAAAAAACTGCTTTGCTCGTTTTTATATATAATGGTACGGAACCCTTCGTGCGCGAGTCCGGCTCGCACTTGGCCGGTTTTTGACTTTAACGTGGGCACAGCCGTTTCAAAAAGCTAGTTTTGCTTTAATTTGTGAAATTAATTGTATGGCAAGAACCTTTGAATAACTTGAACATATGAACTTATGATATTGCATAATAAAATATCAATATCTAGACTGATAAATTATGTGCGGAGAAAAACTTAATTTAACTTTACATATGCTAGTCTTTCACTAGAAAGACCTTATAAATATTCCTTTGGCAAATCACCCAGAAAATCATAAATCCTGGAACCGCAGCAAGGGTTGAATAAATTTCTGGAAATCTGGACATCAACGTACGGCATCTTTCATAAGAAATTTTTACGATCCACCGGTTCATGGAAGCCATGTGTTCTAACTTCCGCCGGAACGATACCGGAAACCGGAACCGGCCCCCACCCCGACTAATGGATCGAAAGGGCAACGATAAATATCTCGACAGATATTGAAAATTTTCTTTAAATCCTTTATATTTTATGTCGGAATTATTTATGACTGTTTTATGGCAACATTTTCTGGAAGATTAAGTTTAGGATTAAATGGTATTAGATGCGATGGGATAGGGGTGAAATGAAGTGAAAATAATTTGACAGAATAGTTTTTATGCATATAATGAAAGTCCAATATGTGCTTTTAATTTTTTGAAGTGAAACTTCTTATGCGACTTCCAACAAGTTTAAGAAAATATTCCCCCTCCATGATAGCCATGGAGGGGGAATATTTTCTTAAACTCATTATGAGATGGCAGTATTACAAGGTTTGTGACTACGTAGTTCTACTAGATACGCAAGATGGCATGCAAACAGTCATGCATTCGACTCTTTGGTGTGAACAGCCTTCGCTCAATTTCCATGAGTAGAATAACCTCGATAAACATATGCAATAATTATGTAATAACAATAATACAACAAGAAAACAACTTTCACCCTTATCAGATATTGTTGTTGTGGTCCAAATTTTATGTATGTTCTTCGTTCTTCTTCTCTTTGGACGAAACCAGAACTATTGGACAAAATTGATCAAATTATACGCAACACATTAACATCTATTCTTAATGTGGCCTTGGACGACCGAGCGTGGCTACAAGCCACCCTACCAATTCGTTTTGGTGGCCTCGGCGTCCGCAAAATTTCTAGTATAAGTTTACCGGCGTTCCTGTCTTCTGTCCACAGCACTGAAAAGCTAACCAGGAAGATTTTAACTCTCTCCCTGGTTGATTCGGAAGTGCCGTGCTTGACGGACGCAGAGGACGCCTGGAAAGTGGCTTGCCCGGACACGGATCGGCCCGAGAACCCATTCTTCCAGAGTCAGTGGGATGAGCCGCTCTGCAGGTTGGTACGGAATAACCTTATTAATACGTCTACCAATACTGCTAAGCGTGCCCGCCTGCTGGCTGTGGGTGAGTGGGAGTCGGGTCTCTGGCTTCAGGCACTACCGTCACCTAACATAGGCACTATGCTAGGTGACACAACATTCCGGCTCGCTACATGTCTGCGATTGGGCGCTCCTAGCGGGGCTCCACATCGCTGTCGATGTGGTGAAGCAGTCGACGACCTCGGACACCATGGCCTTTCCTGCAGTAAGAGCGCAGGTCGGATAGCGCGGCACGCTAGCATTAATGATCTCATTCGTCGTGCTCTTGCCACCGCCGGGGTGCCAGCTGTCTTAGAACCCAATGGCTTGGCACGTGTCGATGGGAAGAGACCAGATGGTATGACCATAATGCCATGGAAGTTGGGTAGGCCTTTGGTGTGGGATGCGACTTGCGTCGACACCCTTGCGCCATCCCATCTTCCTAGCACGGTGAGCTGCGCTGGTGCGGCTGCTGCAGGTGCTGAAAACCTTAAACGGCGCAAATACAATAATTTAATTGGCAATTATGTATTTGAGCCGTTTGGGGTTGAAACACTAGGGCCATGGGGCCCGAGTGCCCATCTTGTGTTTCAAAATCAAAATCAAAATATTTCATTTTACATAGGCCTACATGGGCACTTATAAAACGTCAAAAAAAGGTGCACGGTTCGGGTTGGTCGTTTCCTATGGAGAAGAACCGACAAGAAACTCCATGGTTACTCTTTTAAAATCATTTGGTTTTACAATATTTGAAGTTACAGCGTTAGTACTTAAGTATGGGAGGACAGCGTAGGCCCGACATTAGGTCGATTGCTTACTACAGAAGGTAGTAATAGAGAAAAAAAAAAAAAAAAAAATACGTTTCGGGATATCGCCAAGCGGTTGGTCGATGCTTCACGGGACCAGAGGGCTGGCCTCTTTTTTGGTCAAAGAATCAGCATTGCCATCCAACGTGGCAATGCGGCCAGCCTTCTGGGCACTTTTCCTGTCGACAGCGATGTCGACGAATTTTTTGACGCCCTGTAATTTTGATACTTGTACATATTTTATTTTTATTTGTAGTCTGTAAATAATGTACATATGTAATATTAACAAGAAAACAACAAAATATTATTTAGAAGCTCAATAAAATAACGAGAGTGATATTGATAATAATTAAAATGATTTTAATTACTTTATTTTTAATTACTGATTTAATCTTTTCCTCCGGACGCTCTTAACTTGCCCGTATTTCTACATTGTTCTCACATATTTATAATTCTTAACATGAATGATGTAACCAAGATTTTGTAACATATTTTGATTTAAAAGAGTGTCCATGGAGTTTCTTGCCCGTTCTTCTCCATAGAGATCTACGCTACGAAATGGGCAACTACAGTACTTTCATAAGTTATTATGCCTTGTGACTGGGACTGTAGCTTCGCGTTTTATTTTGTTTTTTTTTTGACTTTTAAAAGTGCCTGTAATGGTCTAATTGAAATAAATGCCTTGACTTTGACTTTGAATGCGTGGCATTCGAACGCATGCGTGTAGTATTGTGAAGTTTCACTTCTTCCGCGCGGAGCTATGTTTATTGTTTAATTTTATTTCTGTAATTTTTTATGCACGTTATGTCCCTGCGACAAACAAATAATTTTTCTTTCTTTTTTCAATAGCTAAAATTTCAAAGTTTGTTCCATATTATAACATCATGTCCGAAGGTCAGGCATTGTGTATTAAAAATACACACAAAACCCAGACTACACAAACATTTCGGCATTTTTGTTTAAGTCTCATGTATCAGAGGTGGTCCTATTTCCATCAAACTCTGAATCCAGGTTGATTCTGAGAAGAACCTAATAAAAAAAAAACAATATTACTTTGGACCAGACCAGGACCAGGGCCTGAAGGAAAATCAGGGCTAAACCACCAATTTTAAACTACAGCCAACAAAACAAGAACAAATTTCCTATAAAATAATAAACCTGCAAACTTCACTTATAATTGCAAGCCTTGTAGGAACTTGAACCTAGGATTCTCTACGCCAGAGGGTAGTTTCACGTACGTATACACAAACATGTCATAATTACAGCAGGTCATATTTACCTCGGCACGGGTATCAAAACCGCAACGAGTATATAGGTTGAATGCTCTGCCAGCCACACTGTTAATTAAATCAGTAAAATATACGTGCGTAAGGTTATATGGAAGTTGTTGATTATATCACTATAATAAATATATTATGTACTTCGCAATAATTTACCTTTATCACGTTTACGGAAACATCATCAAATGCAAATAGAATAATAATTTGTCTGTGTCTGTAAAAATATATTTGCATTGTATAGATTCAATCTCTCAGTATTATAAAATTGTATAGCAAATTGTGTGAGTATGATGTAGCTTCGCTTTTTTTTTTTTTGACTTTCAAAAGTGCCTGTAAAGGTTTAATTGAATAAAAGGCTTTGAGTTTGAGTCTGGTATTTTAAAACAACTCACTGTGCTGGATAAATGCATCTCTACCCGTCTTCCACCTCTCTCTGTTATGAGGTGCCAATCTTTGTCTCTAAAGAAGTTCAGGTCATTTCATACATTATTTACAAGAAATCGTACCATTAGCAGACCACTACCGCTTTGAGATAGTGTGTTGTTTTTTTTATTATTTTTTATTAACATAAATCGTCGCTATAAATCCTCTTAACAATTGACCCTGAATCACCTTTAACGCCTATTTGTAGAAAAAAATCCAATTAAAAAGTCTCCTCAAAGTAAGTCAATTGTTTCTAGTTAAAACATTTTCTCAATTCCAAACTCCATTCCCAACAACAGTATTTCAAAACAGCCGTAACAGATCCTTCATCATACACAATGCAAAAATAAGAAACACCCCATTCCGCTTTCATTTCTGAGAAAGAAATTCCAAAAAGTCGCGGAACAGCGAGAAAAATTAATCAGCATCAATCACGATGTTCACCTTTGTACAGGAGGACCATTTATTTTGAGCCCATAAACAGAAAAAGGACCATAACAGTAAGTCATCTGAAGGTTTCACTTAAAGGGGCGTGGTCACTGTGGCTCGTGACGTCACATAATGGACAGTTGCGAATTTATAGAGAGATAGATTTATCGCGAGCGTGCATCGCAGCCACGTGGGTGGTCTGCGGTGAGCGTACTATCGGTTCTCGAATGGAAGTCGATTTTGTGAGTGATTTATGTACGATACGTGTTTATGTTATACGAAAATTAGCTAGGATATAATAGTCAATAACATGTTTGTTACAGAATACCTAAATTGAATAATATTTATAAATTTGGGAACCCCTTGAAAAAAAAACCGTTGAGGCGCTTTGATAACAATAAATAATATATACATTCTAGGTAACGTTGCCCTCCTAAATCTCTTATTCTAGGCTAGTCTCACCACAAAAAGCTTCTAGGACTTGCATAATTTATAAGGAAAGCATACCTATAAATAAAATTATGTAAAATAATCTACCATTAGCAAGATTACATAGAAAAATCATGTCGAAAAGGAAACCAAAACTACGGAATTCGTGTACCTGTGTAACTCGATTAAGATTTAAGTTATCGTGTCCGGTAAATGTTTAAATAGACGGTAGTCACGCATTGTATTAAGAAGGAAATGAAAAAAAAAAGACCAACCATTAAATTATCAGCCCGTCAACTGCAAAAAGAAATGGTGGCTTTTGGTGAAATTATTGGCGATCGAATGTTAGTCTTCATAGAGAGATACAAAACAAAAACACAACACAATGATAAATCACTAGTACCAAAATAACTATTACGCTCCTTGACTATCCCAGTGGGACATAAGTTGCCCCGGTCTTTAAACAGACTTTCAATTTCGCTCAGGTTGCTCAAGTTGGTCAGGTTGGTCTAAGCAAGGAAAATGACTCACAACTCTTAGAGTGTAAATGTGGTGCTGTACATAAGCGACGGGGCACTTAATGTGGTGTCTGACATGTCCTGTAAACTGTTCGTTAAAAGATCTGATGGACGCTTCTGAAAGAAGAGTAAAACCAAATCCTGGGCAGACTCAATTCAGCTAACCATCGTCAAGACAAAGAAGACGAGACTACATTCATTCCTAGTTACTGTCTTCATCAACATCATCTGCCTAGTCTTTTCCCAACTTTGTTGTGGTCGCCTTCCAGTCTAACTGGATGCTGCTGTATACTAGTAACCAAATGGACCAATATATTACCCATACTGTTGATAGTGAAAATGCATGGTTGCGCTCACAACTTTACAGCGCGTGTCTTCGAGAGTTTGCGGCATAATTAGCGTTCAATTTAATTAGTAAACTCCGCTGAGCCGAGTAAATACTAAGATTATTGTGCAGGTAAACATCATTATTGCACACAATATTTGTTGAATAAGTAGACCCACATTATTGTCATCGTATTTTTCCGTAACTTTAGGATCTACTGGTATTGATCGATCATCTCAGCTTACCAGGACACCAGCGCCCAGACATAGGCCTCTCCCAAGCTACACCACAGCACCTTGTCCTCCATTTTCCACAACCAGCCTGCCTCAAACACTTTGTTAAGATAGTCGATTCATCTGACTAGACGGACTACACTAATCTTACTGATACCCGGTACTACTGTTATTGGTACTAGTAATTACGACTCCTCTCGAACTTTTCTTGCAATCATTCGCAAAAACGAACATAATATTGTGCCATTACAAAGAAAATTTCATTACTTTCCCCTTTTCTAAAAAGAACAGAAATTCACTAGATTAAAAACCCACTGGTTACAAGGAAATCCAATCGAAAAGCAACAGTAGTAGGGCAAATCTAGGTTGAATCTGAACAAAATGCGGGCAGGGAAATTAATTCAAGAGCCAGTATCGTATGCCTTTGTATTCCTCTTTTTGCTGACGACAGATAAATTCCTTACGACTTATCTGAAATTAGGTCGAATGAAATACCGTTTGTACTGGATTCAATGGCAGGATACCGATGGTACGATGGTAGATTATTTCAATTTAATATTGAAGGTCTGAATTGTAAGGGCCTGTGAAGTGACTGGGGAATTCGTGTTCGGTTCGTAAATGTTCGGTAAAGTAACGATAGGGATTACTGGGAATTGTATTGCGGAATTGGGAGAAGATGGGGTGGAGTGTAATTAAAGGTCATCTTGTGATCATTGTTGGTAGTTATTTTGGTAAGTTTACTTCAGTACAACAATTTAATTTTAATTAAAAGAAAACATACATTGAATTGTATTGGTATTGGTAGGTACATAATTGGTAAACATATATTGGTGTAGAGCAGCGGTGGCCCAGTGGTGGCAGCCCCGACTTACGAGCAGTAAGCCGTGGGTTTGAACCCAGGCATGCATTACTTTGTGTAATTTATTTCTTCACCGCTGCTCTCAAAAACGGTGAAGGATAACATCGTGAGGAAACCAGCATGTCCTGGAACTAAAAATTCGAAGACATGTGACATCTACCTACCCGCACTGGGCCCGTGTAGTGAATTACAGCCCGCTCCCTCTCAAAGAGAGGAGGCCTGTGTCAAAGCAGTGGGAACATTAAAGGCTGATGATGATGAAAATTATAGTTGCCTATAATTTAATAAATAAAATATGTTAATGCTGTTAATGTTTTTACAATTCGACATCTGCAGGCTGTTGTTTTGCATCCTTGCCAAATTCAAATGTCAATCAAGGTAACTATGCTTATGATTCTCGACCCGAATCAATAATAAAATATGTACCTAGTTAATTTTTATTTACGCAGTCCGTCTGATCTTCGCCCTATAACCGCGCTTTCACACAATATACAAACAATATCAAACGTTTATTCGAATAAAGGTTTTTAAAAAATAATTCTTATTCCCTAAACCACGTTAAGGGAGTTATTCTAAAATACTGACTAAATGAAATAACCAAATAAATCTGCGTTTATTAATGATTAACTATTAATATTTTAATTGATTATTATGTAAGTATTTTGTGACAACCTCTTTAATTTTGTCAACGATGCAAAACAACAGCTTGTATTCTACCAAAGCCTTTACTTAATTCAAAAACAAAACATAAAGGACTCGATAATCACTTTTTCATAAGACACTTGAACATGCGGGCATGATTATCACATTACGATAATTAAAACATCGTTAACAAGAGAAAATACGGCTTTGGTACATCTGCATAAAATTAATAAAATACATATAATTAATCCACGAAAGGCCTTACACATTGGGGAGGATTATCATAAACGATATCTGAATTGCTTAATTTAAAATGAGGTAGATACCCAGACCTTTTTGGTTTAAAACAAAGGAGGGTTGCGGGTGAAATGTGACTTATTCGTCCTGTAATATTACAGCTGAACGAATTGATGGAATCAGGAGACCAGTAATTCCTAATTCGCCCTTAAAAGTAAAACAAATACCAGATTTTTGTCTGTCAGAAGTAATAGAATAGAATCATTTATTTCAATCGCTTAGGATAATGAAATTTAACTAACAGCAACACTTCTTAAACCACAAACAAACAGATTAATAATACACTATTATTATTATAACATATTGCATAATTTAATGTTAAAAAATAAATATAACTCAAATAATTAGTTGATTTCTAAATAAATGTTTTTTTTTTTTTTGTGAATGGCATCCTGCAGTTCAACCTATGAGGTTGTCGTCTGCTTAACCGGACTATCCTGTGGGTGCCTTAAGAGTAAGGCCTCCAGCCAGGGCATACTAAATAAATGTTAAAACTTGAGGCTTTTGTAGGTTTTGAGCCAGTGATTTTCTAGGTTAAGCAAAACTTACTTTAAAAATGTAAATTTTATAAAAAGAACATTCGAAAATGTGAAAATACACAATTAACTCGCTATGCTTCCTTGCCTCGCACCACAGTACACAGGGTCCACCGTTATCGAATACTAAAAATAATATCATCAGCCAATTTGCTAATTATCCCTTCTGGGCAGACCACGGTGCGTCCAATTAGTGGATTAAAATTATTGTAAAATAGCATTTTGATACCCCATCGAGCCTCTGGGAGGCCATCTGGTTCTAGCCCCTACATTTGTTGATTAACTTTGAAAAAATTAATCTTTGCCACTTTCGTTTTTCGCTTTGCATGTAATTTTAGTGCCAACGACTTTATGCTACGTTTACACTGTTATCTCTATGCCTTTTCGCGTAGTGCTGTATACTCTTATGCCTCGGGCAGGATCGATCATTAGTGAAACATTTTACTTTTACTTACTTTTATAATTTTGGTATCACAATAGTAGTTTAATTTAAGATGATAAGGCTAGGGACAGGGTGTGAACCTGACTTTGACATGACAACTTAGAAAAATATTGTAGAAGGAGAAACGATACCCCAAAAAACTGGCCAAGTGTGAGTCGGACTCGCGCATGAAGGGTTCCGTACCGTTATTTATAAAAACGAGCAAAAAAATCAGCAGCAGAATATTTTGTAAACTGTTACACACTGAGTTGGTTAAGTCGTTATTAGTACAACTATGTAAGCACAGATGGCGCTTTCATCAAAACTGCCGCTCTGCACGAAATGTTTATTATAAATCTTATCACTTGAAAAAATAATAATAGTCCTCATACACTTAGGGTAATTTAATTTAATATATCAATAATTAAATGGCGTTTGTTGCCATACGGCCATACGACATGCTAATTGTTTTTTATCAGAAGCAAGTTCTCTTTATAACTGCTAGATGGCGCTGTATATTTATTTTATTCTGTTTTTAGTATTTGTTGTTATAGCATCAACAGAGATACATAATCTGTAGAAATTTCAACTGGCTAGCTATCACGGTTCATGAGATACAGCCTGGTGACAGACGGACGGACGGACGGACAGTGAAGTCTCAGTAATAGGGTCCCGTTTGACCCTTTGGGTACGGAACCCTAAAAACAATGGGAGAAGGGAACAAAAATAACGATGATTGTAGATTCTTACTGCATTTTATTTTTAACTGTAACCGGGAAATATTGATTTGATACGTGACACGTGGACACAACATTTTACTGACCAATACCTACCGAACTTTGATCGTGACGCAATATAAACTGGGCATCATTCTTTTGATCTTTAAATTTTTATTTCTACATAATTCATACTTCTTGATATTTACACAGAAAATTGCCGTTTCTCTTGTGTTCCTTACTCGAAGTCAAAAATACTTTATTTGACACTATGAACAAAAAACGAGGTCGTGCACATATGGAAAGCCATCTCTTTGTATAGATTTTCAATATAAATTGAGAAATCCGCATAAAGTATTCATTGCCGTGAGTACATTATCCCAGGTAAACTGGAACGTGATCGACAATTCAAGGCATGATCTACGAGTGTACCTTTCATCGAAATCTTTTATGCCATTTAGACAGAAAAGGACAGACAGACAAACAGAGTCGTAAAATTTAGACCACTTTTCAAGGAGATATTTACAGGCGTGCCAAATCGGTACACCAACCAATTCGTTACGAATGAAACGAAAAATTTTACATTCGAATTTCGAATGTAAAGTTTTCGTTTCGTCGAATCCTGCTCGTCGCTCGGTATCGTACAGTATCGTATCGTCGGCCCAAAACGAAGCAGATAGGCAATTAGCTTATCTACACTGTGTCTACGCAGGAGCCGCGCCGTTCAACCACCGTCCTAATTAGAGTTGGGACTGGATCGAGAATTTATTGAGCCGAACCTCACTTGTTTTGTATTTAGGACCTAAGGTTTTTGGTTTTAAATGTGTTTATTTTTGGTTTAAGAATTTCGTTTTTGAGTTTGTATTTATTGGGTCGTGGTTAATTCTTAATTCATTTTGGTACGAGTTGAATAAGAATAAAAGCTTAGATACGGCTGGATTGAAGAGGTTTAGATATTCGACAATGACGTCGTCAAAATCGGTAGCTAACTACTAGCTTTTTAGTTCTGAAATTTTGACGATTTTATAAAAAAAAATTGTCTTATATTATCATTTCACGCCAGACAAAGGGTGCTAACCAATTAAGTCACTATAGCCCGTTTTCTATCGTATCCAGCATGTTTTAATGTCGCCAAAACATCTAGCAGTACATCTAAAAGTATCAAACCTCTCAGCATGCATCAATCCAAATAGCACAAAAACCAATTCAACCGACACTGCATAAAAAAAAAGAACTAGTATCAGGCCAAATTCCCTAAAAAACAAAACAAAACAAGAAATACAATGTAATACCTCCGATTATCTGAAACCTAGCCTAGTCCCCAGGTGATCGTTGAGTGAGCGAGTGAATGAATGAGGGGACGAATGAATGGGCGGGCCAGCTAATGGGCCACGTCAAGTCTGCTTTGTACAATAAAACAAAAAGGTACCATTACTGGCTGAGCTCTTATTAATCTTGGACCCTTTCTTAGCTCCAGCTGAGGTAATGGCACGAATAAATAATGCTGGAACTATCCATAGAGGAAGGGCAAACAAAAGAAGGATGCATTATGGGAGGAATAATATGAATGGACACATAATATGTTTTCAGACTTACCGGTAAGGATAATCTTCACACAAAACCAAACAACCTATTGCGTAAAGTTAAAAATACCTTGAGCAATAATTCAATTTACAAGGTACAAATTACAGTCCCCAGATTTGAATATAATTTTAAGCAACCTTTGTAGAACACCTAAATAAGTCCTAAATTGGCTGATAATAAAATATTACATAATTTTTATTGTGTTTGGATGGCTCACGGCTAACAGCGGTATACAGAAGTTATAGTGATGTCACAACGACAAGCCATTAACAAGCCTCCAGTTAGAAATATACATCAAATTTTTAAAATTCAAACATTAAATACGGACTACTTACAATTTTGTTATTAAAATTAGATTTTTTAGGACCGTAGCATTTAAGTCCTGGAAGGGATCAGCACTACCCGAACAGTTTTATTGACGACTTTAAAAGAGGTTGTGATTTCCGATTTTATTTCGGTGTTTCTTATTAGGGAAGTCGATACGGAAGCAGAGACTGTTAGAATAACTAATAAGTTTGTAAACGCAACCTATTACGTCACTGTCAGTGCAGTGACACCTGTCTTTTGATTTTGACACTTATCTCTGGTCTTGTCCGCCATCTATGCGATTGTGTGTTCTTTTGTCGTTCTCCATAAGTAATTAAATAAATCCTGTTGAATGACCAATGCAAGTTTTCTTTCTGTCCGAATTATCCAACAGCGACCTCGTCTAGTTTTATAAGAAAAATGTAAAAGTGTTTATGACACCAATTTGCAGAATAAAAACAATTTATCACATTCGTGTTCTTGAATTGGAGACCGCGAATCGGCAAGCGTAAGGTTTAACCGTTGGGGTAGACGAGTTCTTGAGTGGAAACCATGGATCGGAAAACGTAGCGTAGGACGCCCTCGGGCTCGGTGGAGCGACGATCTTCGCAGGGTGGCTCGTAGCAACTGGATGAGAGTTCTTGAGAATCAAGGCTGTGGCTTACTTATTAAAGCACAAATAACTTTTATTTCTGGAGAATAAAGGAAGAAGTTACCTGACTTTTGAAAGATCACGTCATGTGTAAAGAAACGCTCATTATTTCAAATTGACCAGTAACTTTTAAATAGTTTAAAACAAAAAGATGAAGCGACAGTCCAGCCACAAGGCATATTAACCGTGAATGAACTGTAGTTGCCCGTTTCAAACCTATGTCTATGGAGCAGAATCGACAAGAACCGATATAGATTGTCTCCTCAAAAAAGTTTATTTGAAGACAACACGAAAAAAAAAATTATCGTGATTATTTTATACAAATTGAAAAACATTTGGCCCACTCTAACCAACCCTACTCAAAATACCAACATTACAACTACAACATCATCTTATCTGCCTAGCCTTTTCCCAAACTACACACATCAAAAGTGTCTAGGGATCAACATATATTTTTGCAATAACTTTTCTCCTGATTGATATTAATTAAAATTTTCTTTAAGGATTCATCAAATAAAGTGTTTTCGTTTGTCACAGTAACGATAAACCAAGTCACCTTTGCATTAATAAAGAAATTTGCCATTTTCTAATAAAGGGATTTTTGACATTTGAACCACTAACATTAAAGTTCGAAAAAAAGACTGAAATAACAGTTTTCTTTAAAATTTTATTGGGTAACTTAAACAATTAATAATCCGTGTTTCTACCGCGAACACTAACAACACAAGAACATCGGTTTGGCATACTCAAAATGAGTTCATCCAAATCACGCTGTGGAATGGCCGCCCATGTTCGTTGCAACAACAAAAAAAGGTCTTCTTGCGACTGGATACCCTCCATATTCGGCAGAGCTCTTCTCTGTAGCATATCCCATGCATGCTCAATCGGGTTCAAGTCTGGCGACTGAGCAGGCCAGGGCAGGACATTGATGTTAGCTGCGGCGAGAGTCTGTCTTACAACTCTTGCGGTGTGCGGTCGTGCATTATCATGCATTAACTGAAATAAGGGACCGATTTGCACTTGTAGAGGAACGATGACGTCTGATACAATCGTCTCAGCATAAATTTGAGCGTTGAGGTTGCCTCTGATCCAAATCAACTCAGTTCTTCCGCCGATCCAAATACCCGCCCATACCATGATGGTTCCACCACTATAAGGATGGACTTCCTGGCAGGATTTTAATCGCTGTTGGCGTCCAGGGGTTCTCCAGTATCGTATACGTCTTGTATCCGGTCTCATACCAAAACGAGACTCATCAGAAAAGCACACGAAACGCCATTGTTCTTCTGCCCAATTTCTGTGTTCAAGAGCCCATTGATATCAAATCCTACGATTGTGCATTGCTATAGGTGGTACCCGTAGCGGTCTTCGGGAATGAAGGTTCACTTCATGCAAGCGGTTTCTGACTGTTTGGTCGCTAATTAAGTTCCCTGAAGAGTGATGAAGCCTCACGGCTAACATCATGGCGGTTATTGTTGGAGCTCTTCGAGTTAAGATTTGAATGTATCGGTCTTGTCTCCGTGTGGTGCAGCGATACCGTCCTCCATGGCGCTCAGCCACGGTACCAGTGCTTCGGTAACGTGTCCAAAGTCGACTGATAACACTCTGACTTGTATTCAGAGCTAAAGCCACAGTACGTTGCCGGGAACCAGCTTCTATCATTCCCACGGCTCTGAGCATTTCTTCCCTGCTTAAATGACGTCGCCGCTCCATAATAACGTTGGTTTTAATCAGTAGTAGGGAAACAGTAGCACTAATAATGTCTTCAATGCGTTGTATGTTTTTATAGGGAAAATATTGACAGCTGATTTTCATCTTTTACTCGAATTTGATTCACAGTTCCTGATTCAAATTATGAAATGCACCAAAAAGGATCCATATCTATATATATAAAAGAAAGTCGTGTTAGTTACTTCACTTATAACTCAAGAACGGCTGAACCGATTTAGCTGAAAATTGGCAGGGAGGTAGTTTAGAGCCAGGAGAAGGACATAGGATACGGTAGGGTAGGGTAGGTAGGTAGGGTAGGTAGGTAGGGTAGGGTAGGGTAGGTAGGTAGGGTAGGTAGGTAGGGTAGGGTAGGGTAGGTAGGTAGGGTAGGTAGGTAGGTAGGGTAGGGTAGGTAGGTAGGGTAGGGTAGGTAGGTAGGGTAAGGTAGGTAGGGTAGGGTAGGTAGGTAGGGTAGGGTAGGTAGGTAGGGTAGGGTAGGGTAGGGTAGGTAGGTAGGGTAGGGTAGGTAGGTAGGGTAGGGTAGGTAGTAAGGGTAGGGTAGGGTAGGGTAGAGTAGGTAGGTAGGTAGCGTAGGGTAGGGTAGGTAGGATAGGGTAGGTAGGTCGGATAGGGTAGGTGGGTAGTAAAAAGTGCATTGCAACGCATGCTGGGTACAGCTAGTCTATATATATAAAAGAAAGTCGTGTTAGTTACTTCACTTATAACTCAAGAACGGCTGAACCGATTTAGCTGAAAATTGGCAGAGAGGTAGTTTAGAGCCAGGAGAAGGACATAGGATACGGTAGGGTAGGGTAGGGTAGGGTAGGTAGGTAGGATAGGGTGGGTAGGTAGGGTAGGGTAGGTAGGTAGGGTAGGGTAGGTAGGTAGGGTAGGTTAGGTAGGGTAGGTAGGTAGGGTAGGGTAGGTAGGTAGGGTAGGGTAGGTAGGTAGGTAGGGTAGGTAGGTAGGGTAGGGTAGGTAGGTGGGTAGGGTAGGTAGGTAGGGTAGGGTAGGTAGGTAGGGTAGGGTAGGTAGGTAGGGTAGGGTAGGGTAGGTAGGTAGGGTAGGGTAGGTAGGTAGGGTAGGTAGGTAGTAAGGGTAGGGTAGGGTAGGGTAGAGTAGGTAGGTAGGGTAGGGTAGAGTAGGTAGGTAGGTAGCGTCAGGTAGGGTAGGTAGGATAGGGTAGGTAGGTCGGATAGGGTAGGTGGGTAGTAAAAAGTGCATTGCAACGCATGCTGGGTACAGCTAGTAAATTTATAAAATCATAAATTTATTACAAAGCCACATCTCAATCTCAAGAAATCCGCATAAAAATGCTTGATCCCTAGACACTTTTGATGTGTGTATATTGGGGTCGGCTTCTAGTCTAACTGGATGCAGCTGAGTACCACTATTTACATGAAGCGACTGCCTATCTCACCCCCACAACCCAGTAACTTGGTAATACGATAGACCTTGGTAAGACTGGATGTCAGACTTTTGGCTTCTGACTAGTCGTAACGACTGTCAAAGATCTATAAATGACAGCCGGGACCAACGGCTTAACGTGCTTTCCGAGGCACGGAGGAAACTCGGTATGTAATTATGGTCACCCATCCACGGACCAACCTCGGCAAGCACGGCTTAACCTTGAAGAACGACCCGGGTGTCTGTTATTATTTAGCCACGAGCTCCTCAACATTACAACTTCAACAATGTCGCAATAAAAAAGACATAACCTTAGACGGTACAAGTTTGACATGCCAATAAACGCGCCATGATGGATGATGCTGAACCCAATCAATACCTAGATTCCATCACTCCTTTCTGTACTAATTTGACGTTTCTCTGACAATGAAGAATGGTGTAGGTACGACTTTTTGGATTTTCCGACATTTTCTTTTCGTTTTAAGGTGATATCGTGTTTTCATGTACGCGGATTAGAAATCACATATATCGGTATTAAAAAATATTTTATCTCGAAGTAACTCTGCCATTTGGTATTTCTATACAAATAAATAATATAAAAGAACCGCTTTTTACTATATGCATATGAATATATACGTTACATATGCCAAAATACCTTTTTTTACAATGTTTGTCTGTCTGTCTGTTTGTTCCAGTTAATCTCTGGGACGGCTAGACCAATTTTGACGGTACTTTCACTGGCATATAGCTGATGTAATAAGGAGTAACTTAGGGTACTTTTATTTCAGAAAAATAAATAAGTAAAGAATTATTAAAAAAAAAAAATGAAAAAAAAAAAATACTAAATATAATTTTGTTGTGGAATTGTAAATGTACTCCTTATTATATCAGCTGTCTGTCCGTGAAGTTCCCGTCAAAATCGGTCCAGCCGTTCCAGAGATTAGCCAGAAGAAACAGACAGAAAGACAGTCAGACAAAAATTGTAAAAAAATATTTTTTGCCATGTTAATTATTTTAATATTAAAAACAGACACTTCAATTTTATTTATTTGTTTGTATACAAGGTGTAACGGAAAAGGTATATACATACTTAAGGTTGTGCTACAGATGATCAAACTGAACATGTTTCTCCATTGGCCGAACTTCATAATCGCGAAAAAAAAATCTGCAGCCCCATACATTTGGGTCGAATAGGTCGAATAGGAATTGCAATTATGTATGGGTAGCAGATAATTTTTTCACTGAAAAACATGTTTTATGATGAGAAACATGTTCAGTTTGATGGTCTTTAGTACACCCTTTAGTATGTATATACCCTTTCCGTTACACCCTGTAGATGTAAAGAAGATCAAAGACGTCAGAAATATCTTAAAATTTTCAGTTCTAAGACATGTCGTTGCTACTTCACTCACGATGTTTTCCTTCACCGTTTTGCAGGTATAAGGCAAATGTACGGAGTGATGAGGCTGTGCTTTGGCATAGTGCTGAACTTAGTAATAGCTGGCATATTTACATTGCTGTTTGTTCCATATTAATCACATAGTCAACAAAACACATAATAATCATTCACAATACCTGATTGTCGCTAACACAATCGGTAATCTAATCACAGTTTATTACTATACAAACATGGATGCCGTAAAATCACTATTAATTACATTTGGGGTTGTCACGGCAAAATGGATCTTATACACACATTGTGTTGTAGGTCTGTAATAATGATGAACTTCATTGTGTTTACCAGTCATTAAAAGTTTGTATAACATTGCCACTGAATAAAATGAAAAACAAATTGTCGGTGTTTTTATTAAAAATAAGTCCAATATAGGTATACGGTGTAATGGAAGAAAAAAACGTGTTGCTCCGACCCTAAGTAGCGCGGGTCAGGAAAATGATGATAAGAGGAATACATTTCATTAAACAAAAAACCCCCGACAGACAAAACCTCTAAAAAAACAAATATAAAATTAATCCAAGCGTCGTAGCGTCGGGGGTCCGCTTTGTTTAGTGTATGTACTAAGCGGTCTACTTAGCGGTCCCCCGACGCTACGACGCTTGGATTAATTTTATTTTTGTTTTTTTAGAGGTTTTGTCTGTCGGGGGTTTTTAAATTTTTAATTTAATTTTTATTTCATGCTTTTTAAACTTAAATTATTTTTACTTAGCCTTGACTGTCCCACTCCTGGGCTTAGGTCTCCTCCCATTCCTTCCACTTTTCTTGGTGTTGCACCTCTTCTCGCTTATTAACGAAAACAAGGAAAGATGAATTTAAAAAAAAAAAAAACTTGAGCATTTAGGGGGGAGGGGGATGTGCAGCCTACGCCCCTGGCGATGCCCATGGTTGCAAGTGACAAGAATTCAAATTTCCAATCAACTAGACCCGTAGAAGTTGTTTAAATCCCTTCATCAACTAGAAAAGAGGTGATGAGCTTCAAACGGCTGAGCAGATTTTCTCGAAATATAGCTAAGAACACTCTCGATTAAAATACCTTTTAAATGACATTATTTTATCAAAATCGGTACATCCGTTTGGGAGCTACGATGCCACAGACAGACACACAGATACACAGATACACACGTCAAACTTATAACACCCCTCTTTTTTGGTCGGGGGTTAAAAATAACGCAGATTATTGATTAAAAGAAAAAGCTCAATTAATAGTTATAACCATTTCATTTCTGACCATCATCATCATCCATTGCTGGACATCCCTACTACCATACTTCCATACTAATTATAAATTCGAATGTAACTCTGTTTGTTTGTTTATATGTTTGTTTGTTTGTTACCTTTTCACGACTAAACGGCTGATCGGATCTTAATAAAATTTGGCAAGAAGATAGATTTCAACCTGGGGAAGGACATAATAGGTTACATATCATAACGCTACGACTAATAGGAGCGGAGCAGCAATGAAAAATGTTGCGAAAACGGGGAAAATGTGACGCAGACGAAGTTGCGCGGGACAGCTAGTAATATTATAAATGTAAGTTTGTTTGTTACACTTTCACGCGAAAACTACTAAACCGATCATCATGAAACTTTGGACACATATTTTTGGAGGTATTAGAAGTAACATAGGCTATATATCATCACGCTACATTTAATAGGAGCGGAGCAGCAATGAAAAAAGTTGCGAAAACCGGGAAAATGTGACGCAGGCGAAGTTGCGCGGGACAGCTAGTAGACATATATTTGATGCAGCCACAAATTACAGAATGAACGATAAGTGTCAAGAACTTGTTACACTCTTCCTTATCGTATGGTTACTGCCTAACATAGTGTCAGAGTTATTATGCCTCCCATGGGGCTCTTACTTGGCTTACTACACTATACTTACTACACTATATACTTAATACTTTATACACTATAATCTTCAAAACCATCACAGGTGATCGTTTTGAAGATTATAGTGTATAGTGTATGAGGCAGGTGCCTCATCCTAGCCTGCCTAGTTTTTTTCCAACCTTTTCAATGGGGTCGGCTTCCAGTCTTACCGGATGATTAATGTACGGAGCGACTACTAATAAAACCTCAACAAAACAGTTAGGTCCTGGGTAATACTCCTTGGTAAGACTGCAATTCTTCTGTTCTGATCTACAATAATTGACAGCCGGGACTAACGGCTTAATTGCTTTCCGACGCACGGAAGAAACTCGGTATGTAATGGGTGCACACCCATCCACGGATCAACCTAATCAAGCGCGGTTTAACGCGAAGATAGACCCAAACGGCTGTTACTATTTAGCCACGAGCTCCTGTGACACAAAAAACTTCAAAACCATTTTCAGGGAACACCAATACATTCACAAAACCGAAACCGAATACTTAATACCGAATACTTAATCCAAAACCGAATACTTAATCCTACTGTCAGCAAACAAAAACAGACTACGTTTATTCATACCACTTTGCCCGCTTAATTTCCAACGTTCGCTGTTTATTTGTCAAAGCGTTGCTCTAATGTTTCCGTTGCAGCAATCGATATATGATTAACCATATCCTGTTATTTAAGGTTTGTGACCTTCCTCAATTGTTGCGATGTAATTAAATGGTCGCACTGTTTACAGAATGCCTGTTTTAGCTGAATTTCAGTAGAATTCATTTGGACTATAAATTGTATTATGTTTGACTTTTCTATTGTGAATAGTTTTGTTAATCATCTCTATGTCATCATTATCATCATCATTTCAGCCGAAAGACGTCCACTGCTGGACATAGGTCTCCCCCCAGAGTCACTACATTGACCGGTCGCGTGTGACTCTCATCCAGCGGATTCCCGCAATCTTCACCAGGTCATCGGTCCACCTAGTGAGAGGCCTTCCAACGCATCAAGAAGATACCACGCAACTTCCCGAACGCTGCCCAGCCGAGTCGGATTCGACAATTGACCTCTGTCTCGAAGTTAGACCTACCCAACTGGACCGTTTGTCCCAGATGAGTGTAGAGTCTCCGATCTTGATAGGAGTGGGTGCTACATGGGTATTGAACATGATCGAACATCTCTGCGTGTTTCTACATAATGGGTGTAAAAATACTTATCGAAGCTGAAAGACACTCGTTTTCCCCGTCATGGCAATACTTTAGTATTGAACATACCTGGGAACATTTTATTTACGGAAATATTGGTGGTCAACGTACCAATATAGTGTTCCAATAGTGTCGTGGAAAGTCACATATAATAGGGGACTATATGTGACTTTATCATACTTAGCGAAAGAGAGTGTACTAGATACATCTCAACCAAAAATTTCGGGTAAAAGAGGTGTAATGTTATGTTATTTTAATGTTTATCTTATTTTGGCGTATGAAATTCACAGCAAAAGTAAACCCAAAGACTTTGAATTTTCGAGGTCCAAAAAATAATCCAAGTTTGGATATGTTAATGTTGTTATCTTGTTTGAACCGACGGCGACGTTAACTTATCAGAGAGCCGAGACAAAGTGGCAATCTATCAGCGATAACGATTATAGAAAAGTTTAGAACGTATTGGATTGACATAAGCTACCAAAAATCTTATTTTAATTAAAAAACCTTTAAAAAGCTTTACGCAAATTATATAGACCCAAAGAGCTGTTCAAGGGCGATTTACCCATCCCTTTAAAACGCAAGCTATTGGACATGTGTATTCTCCCCATACTGGCATATGGTGTACAGACTTGATCTTTGACTAACATCCAGAAGGCTAAACTGAAGGTTTGCCAATGGGCAATGGAGCGCAGCATACTTAACGTTAAACTTAACGGTCGTATAAGGAACACCACACTCCAAAACTCAAATGGCTAACGTTGCTCATAAAGCTGCCAAACTAAAATGGGACTAGGCTGGCCAGGTCATTTTACAAAACTGGAGCCCTGAGGCAGCTAGACGGGGTCGCGGCAGACCGAGAAGAAGATCGCTGGATGCCTTGGATGGCTTTCTTGTTAATTGGCGAAAAGAGGCAAAAAACAGAGAAAAGTGAAAGTAATGGGGGGAGGCCTTTGCCTAGTAGTGGAAAAGATCAGGCAAACTAAAAAAAAAGGATAGTACTTGGACATGCTAAAACTGCGATGAGTTTAACATATTTTTTGTTTACAGAAATGTCTCCGTACTAATAAGATTCTTTTTCAGGTACTTAAATCTGTAGATGTGTCGTTATTTCCGTATAACAATAACGTTACAGAATTATCTTCACCGTTAAGCCGAAACCCATCTAATTTGTGGGAAATTGTATCATTTCATTATGTGACGTCATAACTGCGCTCGTATTGCGTTGTCATTTGGAACTCGATGATACTAATAACATAACGTAAGCCTCACAATTTGGGCTCAGCATCTGTTGTACATAGACGAGTAATTATATTGCTACAGATGTCACGAGTCGATATCGTTTACACTGAAATTCTAATAATCAGCGATGATAACTCGTAGCAAACTAATTTGGGACTGAGTCATCATCATCATTAGCCTATAATGTTCCCACTGCTGGGACACAGGCCTCCTCTCCCATGAGAGGGAGCGGGCTGAGTACTTCGACATTCTCTCTTGCAGCCTATGTTGAGTCTTCAATCTACTTCATGCCCCAAGAGTTTGATTTTCTCCACCATAAGGTCATCGACTGTAATATAAAAGGAACATCGATACGACAAGAAGAAGAATAATCTTCTTAATCATATTTTAGGGGTACGAGGAACAGGGTCTAAAGTTCCTCGATACTCTTCAGAAGAGGGAGGATCCTCCGACCAGACAGGTGTTATGTCTGGTGGGCAACTGCCCGACAGTTGTTGTCGTGTTTCTCTATACACTCTTAATTCGATGTAAACTTTGCTTGCGAGATGTAAGAAATTGATGTTAGTTCTACCGTCGTGTCATAGATGGCGCTGTGGTACTTTTTGTAGTAAGTTGCTTTTTGTACGTCGCTACAATATCGATTATTCGAGTTTAGTCATCGTTCTGTATGTTTTCCAAAACTGGCAGGGTACGAACTTTTTCTCATGATTACACGACACCTAGAACCAACCGGAGTGTGACGGTGGATCAGAAACGGAAGTTAATTTCGCACCCGTAAAAAAAGAAAATGAAAAATGGTTGGACAAGTAAGCCTCCACAACAAAAACATTCGCTCTTCCATACTTTAAAAATGTATAATTTTCTTTTTTTTAAAAAAACACTGCCCCACACTAGGAATTTCTCCTGTATCGTGAGTGCGGTTACAAACATTTAAACTCACATACACAAACAGCCAGACCCGGAACAACTATCTGTAGGTCTTACAAATATTTGTTTCGTGCTGGGTTCAAACCCGCAACACGCAGCGCAGCAGTCGATCGCTGAACCACTGCGCCAACCGTGCCGTCAACTTGTTCAATCATTAATAAATGTAGGTAGAAGTAAAAGTTAATATGAAAAATAAATAAAAGCATTAAAACTCAACAAGCAGCACTCACTCAGCCATGTTAGTGTGTGAGAGAGTAAGGGGTGTTAAGCCGGGAGCGATTCTATAAGAACCTCATAAACATAAAAATAATTAAAATTACCTCCCGATCATCATCATCACCTGCCTATCCTTTACCAAACTATCTTGGGGTCGGCTTCAAGTCTAACGGATGCAGCTAAGTACCAGTATTTTACATGAAGTGACTGCCTATCTGACCTCCACAACCCAGTAACTGGGTAATACGATACCCCTCGGTAAGACTGGATGTCAGACTTTTCGGCTTCTGACTACTCGTAACGACTGTCAAAGATCTACAAATGATAGCCGGGACCAACGGATCAACATACTTTCCGAGGCACGGAGGAAACTCGGCATGTAATTATGGTCACCCATCCACGGACCAACCTCGGCAAGCACGGTTTCACCTTAAAGATCGACCCGTGCAGCTGTTATTATTTAGCCACGAGCTCCTTAAATTACCTCCCGATCATAAGCACATAAAACAGTTCAACATCATTTAATCCAATAGTAGAATGTGTACAAGAACTATTTAATAGACTCAGACTTGGCCGTCGAGTTTTTCCGAATGGGATACTACATCCGGTTTCCGGGCGTCGCTTGTTCCGGAAGTTTGTCCGGGCCAGGGCGGGGGGGAGTGGAGATTTCCGGTGACGTCACTGCCCTTGGCTGCGGCAAAGCCTTCGATTTTTATTATATTTGGTGTTAAGTTTCTTTGTTAATGGTTTTTTTTGATAAATGCTCGTTGGGTTTTGTTTTTGTTATTTAGATAATGTAGTTCTGCTTGTTTTAAGAAAACTTGAAGTTGTTTATTCGAATACTCTTACGGTACCACCCTTTATCGGACTTCCATTTTCTTTCATTTTGATTGACTTCCTGAAACGAGCGTCACATAATTTAATACACGATATGTTTTACACACAAAAAATATTTACTGTATTCAAATTCATCATCATCATCCTATAATGTTACCACAGCTGGGACACAGGCCTCGTCTCTATGAGAGGGAGTGGACTGTAATCCACCACGCGGGCATAGTGCGGGTTGGTAGATATCACATTCATGTCTTTGAATTTTAGTTCTAGGACATACCGGTTTCCTCACGATGTTTTCTTTCACCGTTTTTGAGAGCAGCGGTGAAGAAATAAATCACACAAAGTAATGCGCCTGCCTGAGTTTCGAACCCACGGCTTACTGCTCGTAAGTCGGGGCTGCCACCACTGGGCCACCGTTGCTCTTATTAAATCAAATTACTCATAAGTAACTATAACTGTATAGAATAACAGTTCTAGGTACTGACCTAGAACTGTTATTAGACGGGCGACCCGCGTACCCCGGCTGTTCCACTTGGATTCATCCAGGACCAACGCGCACGAGTGCCTCTTCGTCAACTTGTGGAAACCTATAACACACTTCATGGACATAGATATCTTCTGTATTTGTTTAAAACACTGGCTATAAATATTCTTTCACCACAATCTTAATCTAAAATAATAATTAATTAATTAACTCTTTCACAAAATTTTCAATACACTTCCGTTCTGAATTTGTTCATTTATTAACTCGTGGACAAAGGTGTGGGTTATAATGTTTACCTATTTTTTTCTAACGACACATAATTTTAAACTTGAACATATAACTGTTTATTTGTTCCTAATAAATAAAATAAAAAACTTTTTGATTATTTTTCATATTGCTAACTTAAATCCAATAATTTATTCAAATTATACTTCCATAAACCATCGTCAACAATCGACGCAACCCGACCTTCTGATCTACTCTCAAACTCAACAGTCATTAAAAACAAAACTAGGAGAGCAAGTCGCGTCTCAACTTAGCAAAATCCTCGTCGGACGCTCCCAGAAGTTCTCTGTCGTAATTGGAAACGTATTGGTAGGAAGCAGCTATGACACGGAGTAGATAACTGGGTACAGAAGGTCATGTACACAGACGTGTAAGTATGGCGATCTCATATCAGTTGACAGGTGCAAGAGGGCTTGCACTTGCTGTAAGCAAGCTGTACATGACATAATCAGTCTTTAATGTTGTCACTGCTGGAACGCAGGTCTCCCTGTGACAGATAGCAGGTTTTGAAAATATATTTGGAATCAATTAGTTTGCGGGTATTATACCTCATGATATTAAGTGTTTTGCAAAATTATTGTAAATAAATCCAGGATTGGACGTAGGATGCAGCATCATCTTGCCGTATATTTTAAAAATAACATTTAAATGGGTTTTTAAACCACCAGGCCCAGTGTAGGTTACTCTTCGAATTACTGGTTTTCTCCATGATGTTTTCCTTTACGTTTTGAGAGAAATGGTAATTGAGATAATTCAACCTAGCTGGCGAGAAGATCTTGACGCGCATCACGAAGGCTGGTTTGAGGTAGCGCAGGAGAAGACATTAGTACCTTGAAGGACATGGGGGAGGCCTATGCCAAGCTGTGGGACATTGGCAACTAAAAAAAAGTGCGTGGAATCCCTCCGCGCGGAAGAAGTGAAACTTCGTAATACTACACGCATGCGTTCGAGTGCCACGCATTCACTCTCGTTATTTTATTGAGGTTCTAAAAAATATTTTGTTGTTTTCTTGTTGTATTATTTTTATTACATAATTATAGCCAAGGCTGGTCACACCGACGAGTGCATGTCTGTTTGCACGCCATCTTACGTACCTAGTAGAACTACATAGTCACAAATCTTGTAATACTGCCATCTCTTAGTGAGTAATAGAAAATATTCCCCCTCCATGGGAGCGTTAAACTTGTTGGAAGTCGCATACGAAGTTTCACTTCAAAAAACGACCTAATAAGCCGGGGTCATAACCGATTGGCCACCAATGTTAATGTCTGTGGCCATGTGTGCGAGAGTTTTCATGGAGCTGAACTTCTGGATTTATCTATTCTGTAGCCATGTCCCGCATTTTGTACGTCTGGGAATCAATAAATCTTGTATTCAGTTCAACTATGCGAGTTAGGCGGTGTGTCAGTTTGTCTGTGATCGTGTGTTGTCTTCCTGCAACTTTGTTATTAGCCAGATAGGGTGGGACGGAGTTATCTTAAAGTAGGTATACTTCCCTCTCATAGGAGAGGAGGCCTGTGTCCCAGCAGTGGGAACATTATAGGCTAATGATGATGATGAGGTATACTTGATCACCTATTTGGTGTCCCTTGTGATGTTAGTATTTAGGTTTTTAAATTGAAATGGTCACTTACTCTATCATTAACACTGATAACAGGATATTCAAGATGTTTACTGTCTGTTTTGAGTTCCCGATATTTTGGCGTTGATGACGTCGTCACCATGATACACAAGCACATGTAAACAAATTTTTAACATGGTAAATATCCCGTTATTATTGTTGATAATGGTTTGTATCTTTTTGACGGGTAATGTGGCGTCCGCTGCTGAACTTGAACCGTTCCTAGTCGACTGTTGTAAGTTGTTGTTGTTGATGATGAAGACTTTTAACGAAGGGTTCATCTATCTATTTGTCAGATTATAAAATACAGTAAGCCCTTGTAAATGTATGAATATTTAAAAGGTACTACCCTAAATGCCAGTAAAAGATCTGTCTTTTTAAACTTTTTTTGCTAAACAAGTTTTTTCATCGTTTCTAAAATTTGTTTAGCTAAATGACAAACAAGCCCTGATCAACACCGCAACGAAAAACAAATTCCCACCCTCAAATTCAACATTAACCAACTTTTTGCAACAAGCATGCAAAAGTGCACACGAGGAGTAACCGACATAAACTTGTCCCAACTCGTCCCGACTCGTCTTTCTACGTTAAGGCTTTCATTCAACTCGTTACCTATACGTTTCTGGGGCAGTCGGGACACCGACGAGCTTACTAGAAGTTTAAGTCAAGTTGTATGTTGTACAGTACATTTTGTTTGTGAAAATAATACTGTAGCTCTGAAAATGTTGCATTTAAGATAGTGGGTGAGATATAACCAAGATTTTGACACAATATTTTGTTTTTAAAAGATGGACACCCATGGAAGTTTCTATTGCCAATGCTTCTTTAAAGAGATTTACGCTTTAATATGAAATGACGATGGGCAACTACAGTACTTTCACGATTATTATGACTTGTGTCTGGGGCTGAGGCTTCGTGTTTTTTTTTACTATCAAAAGTGCCTGTAATGGTCTGATTGAAATAAATGCTTGGAATTTGAGTTTGGATGTTTTCAGGTCGTCTGTAAAAATTGTCTCTTTATTGAGCAAAGATGAAGAGTTTCCATCACTATCGGCTAAGTCTTTTTCCAAGATTCCAACGAATTGAGAACCTCAAATTTTATGAAGCGGAATAATAATAGTAATAGTTTTCACTACTTTCGGTGTTGCTGGTGAATAAAGACAATATGTTGACAAACAAAAAAAAATGTATATGTCGGATCCGGTCATTAGTACGGACAGAAAATGACTCGAAAGTGCGCCAAAGGTGTCATCACGCGACCTACGTACCAGTCTACCCCCACCTAAGCGCCCTTGTACAGAGTCGTGATGTTTCTTGCTCGCTGCAGGACAGTGAGTGTCTGATTGCGGCGGAGTCAAGACGTCCCAGAACTGCACTTGAACACCCATGTTCTGCCCACATGGTGACCGAGTCTAGCGGAATAAATCACCCCTCACTACGACATATAAATAAATAAATAAAATAGCCTTATATTTCTTGCAAAAAATAAAATAAGTTTACAAAATATCAAAATCAATTATTGCATGCTATCATAAATAAAATAACTAATACATTTCATTCATAGATAGTTTTACATAATATATTATCTTAATCCATTCAAATTAAAAATATTTGGGTACATTTCCATTATAGTATATGTATTTAATTCTTTTCTCGTTTTCTCACTACGACATATAGATCGCACAAACTCACAATAATGATTGTTAATATTGCAAAATTAACATAACATAACACATAACATCATGCCTGTAATCCCTGTAAGGTTATGCAGAGGTGTACCTAATAGTACACCCACATTTTGCCAATTATGTTAAACTCCCAGTAATAGGGGGCGAGCCTATAACAACAAACCCTTTGCCCAACCCGGGAATCAAACCCCAGCCCTCATCATGCTCAGCAGTCGCACTTGCATCCACTAGACTATCAAGGCGAGGCGTCGTCATATTACAAAATTTTGTTCTAAACTTTTCCCTCATCATCTGCCTGCCTTTTCCCAAACTATCTTGGGGTCGGCTTCCAGTCTAACCTGATGCAGCTGAGTACCAGTATTTTACATGAAGCGACTGCCTATCTGACCTCTACAACCCAGTAACTGGGTAATACGATACCCCTTGGTAAGACTGGATGTCAAACTTTTTGGCTTCCGACTACTCGTAACGACTGTCAAAGATCTACAAATGACAGCCGGGACCAACGGCTTGACGTGCTTTCCGAGGCACGGAGGAAACTTGGTATGTAATTATGGTCACCCTTTCACGGACCAACCTCGGCAAGCACGGCTTAACCTTAAAGATCGACCCGGGCGGCTGCTATTGAAGTGAAACTTCTTATGCGACTTCCAACAAGTTTAACGTTCTAATGGAGGGGGAATATTTTCTATTACCCACAAAGAGATGGCGCTATTACAAGATTCTACTAGGTACGCAAGATGGCGTGCAAACAGTCATGCATTCGACTCTTCGGTGTGACCAGCCTTCGCTCAATTTCCATGAGTAGAATAACCTCGATAAACTTATTTAATAAAAAGTGTACAACAATAAAACAATAAAATATTATTTAGAAGCTCAATAAAATAGCGAGAGTGAATGCGTGACACTCGAACGCATGGTGTGTAGTATTACGAAGTTTCACTTCTTCCGCGCGGAGGGACTCCACGGACTATATTTTTTATTTAGCCACAAGCTCCTCCAAACTTTTTCTTCGCAGATCTAAAACGTTCAAGAAAATGCATGATTCAGGTTCAAATGGGTTAAACAAACCTACTATTTACTCATTTTTTTCCCCAAGAACTTCCCTCAACAAAAGACTTCTAACGGCACACCTCCCATGAGACAACGTAGGAGTATTTAACCAAAAAACCCAATGCTTTATTTAACTCAGGTCCACATTACACAACCCCAATCATAAGGGGAGGAACAGAGAACAAACTCAGTGGTTCTAATTAATCCTAGTGTGTCCCTCGCGACCACAAATTGGTTCCGTACCAGAGGATAAGTTTTTCCTTTTGAAAGTGTAAGAAGGTGGACGGAACGCTAATTTTCTTTTGATTGCCTCTTCGTTCTTGTGGGATGTTTTCTGAAGTTTTGATTAGTGAATCTTTTTAGACTGGTTGTGGAATGGGATTATTGTAATGAGGATCGATGGGTTTTTGCGTACTTATATGGGGTGATTGCATAGAAGTTTTTTCATCGTTTGCATGTAATTTGGTAGATAGCTTGTTATTATCAGCAAAGGCAAATGTTTAAAAAAACTTGTTCTTTATATACCTACCTATTATATTTTGTTTTCTTTTACAACACATTGCAAAGAAAGTTTTCACGGCTTAACAAGTTACATAAATCCGACACATAACAAGTTATTTAAGAACCAGAGATGTAATTAAAATTACAATAACTTTAAATTTAAACAGCTTCATAAATATATCTATTCTATTTTAATATTATTGTAGAAGCTATAAATTAAAACACCAATAAATAAAATATTATTATTATAACTTAAAATACATTTTTTTCACAAAAAATTATAAGTTACTAACACTCAATTCAATTGCTAGTTATGTCTTTGAGCCGTTCAGAGTTGAAACACTAGGGCCTGGGGTCCAAGTGCCCACCTATTATTTCGGGATATCGCCAAGTGGTTGGTCGACTCTTCACGTGACCGTGCCATCCAACGTGGCGATGCTGCCAGCCTTCTGGGCACTTTTCCTATTGAAAACAATTTGAAAGAATTTCTGACGCCCTTTATTTATTTTTAATTTTGATACCTTCACCATAATTTTGTTATTATTTTATATCTATGTATATGTACTTCGTAAATAATATACATACTGAATTCAAATTAACTGACATACTTAACTTTAAACTCAACTCAACATAAGTGTTATGTGATCTTATGCAAGTTTTAAAGGATGTTTTAAAATATCATCTAAACATCCCCTGAAGCTACAGACTCATCTCCGCAGCTATCAGGTGTGAATCGCGGCATATTATCATAACTGCCACATGTAATGGCGCACAATTTGAGGCACAAGTGCGCCTGCAACCGCTATAAATATTACAGTGCACGTAAACTGTTCGTAAATATGATGATCGGTTGTGGCTTCGTAGGTGTTTCAATGTCTACTTGCTACGCTTTTGTTTCAGTTTTTTATCCTGTTTTTTAATTCTACCATAGTTGTCGTGCTGGCCACATCTCTCATGTCCGAGATAGTAACGTGGGTTCAAATCCGGGACAGTACTTTAGGGGTATAAGGAACAGGGAGGATCCTCCGACCAGACAGGTGTTATGTCTGGCGGGCAACTGCCCGACAGTTGTTGTCGTGTTTCTCTGTATATTCTTAAGTCGATGTAAACTTTGCTTGCCAGATGTAGGAAATTGATGCTAGTTCTTCCGTCGTGTCATAGATGGCGCTGTAGTAATTTTTGTAGTAAGTTGCTTTTTTTATGTCGCTATAGTACCAATAGTGTATCGTTCTCAATTTATATGTACTTCCAAAATTTACCTTGGACATCACAGTCATCGGTGAAGAAAAACATCGTGAGAAGACGTGGAGTTATAAATTAATTTGTCTGAAATCGCCAACACGTCTTGAGCAAGCGTGGTAATCAATGGTCATGGCTTCTCTTTATGAGAAGAAGCCTTTGCCCAGCAGTGGGACAGTAAAAGGCTGGTACTATGATATTTTCAATTCTTTTTTATCTTGAGTAAGCGTGGTATCGAATGCTCGTGACTTCTCTGAATGAGTGCACTGATGTGCAAACGTCTCTTATGTTTGCACATCAGTGGGACAGTTAGTCTTTTTTTTTTGTATTGGGAAAGTTCAGATACGTATCTTGCAACTAGCGTGCGTGTAAGACATAAGAAGCAAATGGAGTGTGCTAGGATAGTGTCAGGTGGTATGCTGTGTTCCACGCGCGCCTCAAGGAGATGTCAGCAAATCAACAGGGGTCCGAAAGGGCCGATGACTGCCAGGGCTGCGGGACTGCTCGAAAGAGATACCGTGGCCTTAGAACATAAAGGGCTAAAAAGGAACATGGATGGGTTTAACTCAGTACAAGTCTGACACTCCCTTCTGGTCCGCCCAGGGCAGGAGGAGTCATTTGATGATTTCCCATCCGTAAAAAAAAAGGTGTATGCTGTCATTTTGTACTTACACCATAGGACGAGGGCGTGTGTTAATGTTTTTTGTTGCGATGGGTGACCTGCTAGTATTACTGGGTTGTAGATGTATTAGATACTAAAATGTTTTGATAGTGCAGTGTTATTTATATACCAATTGTTTTTTAACAGCTTTGCACAAATGAGCTGTAAAGGTGTTTAACATTCTGTTTAATGACGTGTAGTTTAATAAAATTTCTAGCTATATAGATATTCATTTTAGTATACGGATCAATCAATGTATATGTAGAACGTGTTAATAGCGGTGATAAAATAAAGTAATCGTTCATAATTATAACCGATTATGGATAAAACTCCTATGTTGACAGACCTGTCCAGAATTCCAGATAAATCTACTTTAGATTAAACTTTCCTTAAACTAACTGGTCTTAACATCAATATTAAAATGCAAATACAACCTTATTATCAATTAATCAGCATACAATTTACTAAAGCTTCTACTACAATCCTTGTAACACCTTTAGATATTGCCTCGGTTATTATTTCAAGAAGATTGCCCGACACTTAGGGCACATGATCTTTGTAATGATTGCCCGTCGGCGATGCAACGATAGCTGCTATTAACATATTTATCGGTAAACCTGTACGAAATGTAGCTAAAGTGTGAAATTGCAATAAAGGTGAGAATATGATGAAGTGCGGTTGATTGAGTTTATTTTGCGATGGTTAAGCAGAGTGCTTCCATGGCCTTTTTAAGAGTAAACAGCTTCATTTATAAAAAATCGAGAAAAAAAACTCAAATAAATAGTATGCAAATCAGTCTATTGCAATCCAGAGGAAGACGACAACAAGTTTGATTATTTTGATGTTTTTAGTCATTATGTGGCGTGTTTCTATCTCTGATTATTTAATTATTAACATTATTTTTAAGTGTACTAACTAATCAAATTATGGATCATTGAGTTTTAAAATAACTGAATTGAATTGAATAAGTTGCCGAAGTCAGTTACAGAACTGACCGATGGAAAGTTTTAAAATTACATCAAACGTGTCCTTATTAAAAAAGCATATTACAAAATTAAGGACTACGTTGAAGATAGAGAAGCTTGCCCTTGGTCTTTATAGTAGTGGTAGCGCATAAACGGCACAAAGTGGATGTCTCTATTTACTATTCTCAATCTTATTTTTTACATTATTTGTATTCACATGTATTATTTTTATTTTTATTCACACTATAGTTTTCAAATCATTACACCTTTTGCTTAGAATAGTTACAGCACAGCTTTTGTATCACTTGTTTAATCAAGTATTTTTATTAAAAAAAACTTGTATGTAGTACGCATCGACTAATTGTCGGGCCTACGATGTCCTCCCATACTTAACGCTGTAACATAAAAACTTTTTAAAATCAAATGGTTTCATGCCGATTGTTCTCCACAGGAAACGACCAACCCAAACCGAGCACTTTTATGTCGATGTTTTATAAGTGCCCATGTAGGCCTATGTGAAAAACAATAGTATATTGTGTATTAAGGGCGGTAAGTAAGGAATTACGATCGAGGTTCTAGTAGAAGCCCGAAGTTTAAGACTGAGGGCTTTCTGAGTCGAGGTTCGTAATTCCCGTACCGCCCGTGAAATATACAATGTTTTTCATCACATTTGCGAGTTAATAATTATGAATATACACAAGTCAGCACATATTATTACGAAATACGTGAACTGATTTGCGGATGGCGGGCTGTTTGCCCACACCACAGATTATACAAATGTTTTGTTCAGAAACGTTAAAGGCAAATACTTACCTAGGTATACAGCCATGACGGAGTATAAAAAAAAAAAAAACGACGTTTTGATACAAAAAACTATCGATTATTTAGATTTTAGAACATTAGTTGAGTAATTAAATAACATGTAGCGGGGTTGAATGAAATTCCTGTTTAAATAACATTTTAAGACAATTTTTCAATTGCGTGGAAACTCCTTGCTTGAACTTACATGACCTGTGTGCTGTCATGCTGTGCTGTAAATTAAAAAAAAAATACTTACCGCCCTAGGGTTTTATATGGGGCATTACAGCCAAGTTAACCTGTATGTAATGACACTCTTTACGTGCAAGTGTGATGAAAAATATTTTTCAGCACAGCATGACAGCACACATGTTATGCAAGTTCAAGCAAGGAGTTTACACGCAATTGAAAAATTGTCTTAAAATGTTATTTAATCAGGAATTTCATTCAATCTCGCTACATGTTATTTAATTACTCAACTTATGTTCTAAAATCTAAATAATCGATAGTTTTTTGTATCAAAACGTCTTTTTTTTTTATTATTTACTCCGTCATGGCTGTATACCTAGGTAAGTATTTGCCTTTAACGTTTCTGAACAAAACATTTGTATAATCTGTGGTGTGGGCAAACAGCCCGCCATCCGCAAATCAGTTCACGTATTTCGTAATAATATGTGCTGACTTGTGTATATTCATAATTATTAACTCGCAAATGTGATGAAAAACATTGTATGTTTCACGGGCGGTACGGGAATTACGAACCTCGACTCAGAAAGCCCTCAGTCTTCGACTTCGGGCTTCTACTAGAGCCTCGATCGTAATTCCTTACTTACCGCCCTTAATACACAATATACTATTTCATCACACTTGCACGTAAACAGTAAAAAAAAACAGTAAAAGCAAGGAGTTTACACGCAATTGAAAATTTGTCTTAAAATGTTATCTAAACAGGAATTTCATTCAATCTCGCTACATGTTATTTGATTACTCAACTAATGTTCTAAGATCTAAATAATCGATAGTTTTTTGCATAAAAACGTCGTTTTTTTTTTTTACACTCCGTCATGGCTGTATACCTAGGTAAGTATTTGCCCTTAACGTTTCCGAACAAAACATTTGTATAATCTGTGGTGTGGGCAAACAGCCCGCCATTCGCTTAAAATCAGTTCACGTATTTCGTAATAATATGTGCTGACTTGTGTATATTCATAATTATTAACTCGCAAATGTGATGAAAAACATTGTATGTTTCACGGGCGGTACGGGAATTACGAACCTCGGCTCAGAAAGCCCTCAGTCTTCGACTTCGGGCTTGTACTAGAGCCTCGATCGTAATTCCTTACTTACCGCCCTTAATACACAATATACTATTGACAGCCCAACCCGCTGCTGAAAGCATAGCAACGATATAAGGAGTTTATTTTCTACTGGACTTTCTGAGAAACAAAGGAAAATGGCAATGACTTCATTTAGTCAACCGGTATGGTTCGGTGCAGTAGGAGTTTAGCATTGTCTTGTCTAGGAATCAGACAAATTAATCGTTTATTTTGTTATTAAAACCAACGTTAATCAAGCCAAAACAAACCAACCTTAAATTACACAACCAAAATGAACTCAAAACACAGCAGAAAATAATACGCGCTCCTATAAAACCACACGTTGGTCAGTCACCAATAATCTGACCTAATAATCTTAACAACTCCTTGAAAATACCTCCATAGGCGAGTAAAGTGTGGGGTAAACTCATAGCGCGTACAAAATAACAGTTATTATGCAAATTGAGCGGTCGATTGAGACACAATGGCCGCCGCCACGGTGGTCGCTGGTGGCTGAAATATTGCGTTGGGTGCTGTTGGTTTTGTCATGTGACTTTGCCTGGGTTTAGGATGATCTATAGGCTAGACTAAAATTTTCAAAATATTTTTACAAAAAAAATAGCAATAAAATGTACTTATAGTTTTTTATTATTATTTTATTAGCTCATGTCTTGTGTTATTGTACTGTCTGGCAAAGACCTCCACTTTCTCCTTCCATACCTCTCTATAAAGTGCAATCTCTGGCCATGTTAGCCCCGGGAACAGGATCAGATCGTCACGCCACCTTCGCCGCGGTCGACCACGACGGCGGCGCTGTCCTTCCTCAGGCGTCCAATGTGTTCGATCCTTGCGTGTCTTTCCAGGTGCAACCGTGCGACGTGGCCTGCTCACTCTCACTTCAACCTGGCTGTGTTTTCGGCATCATCAGCTACTTGAGTTATAGAGCGCAGGGTTGTTTCTATTGCGATCTTTTAGCTTAACACATACCTATTATTCTTTTTTTATTAGCCTGATATGGCCCTCTCCTGAAATACCTTCTCCCACTCCTTCAACTTCGCTCGATGTTGTGCCTCTTTGCTATCACAAATTTAATTTATCTTTTAAATACAAGTACCTGCTTAGTTCACGACTATGTAGTTTATTTCAAAAGCAAAGCCAACTTATTTTGGTTTTTTCTTTAGAGTAGGTACATTGATAGTTCTTAAAAGTATATGACAAACATACATTATATTCTTACATAGGTAGGTACGTTGATCGTAGGTACGTAACTTTATTTATTTACTGAATTTAATATTATTACTGGAAAATTGACCTTTAGAACTAGACGGAGGTAATGTATGGTTTGGGTAATATTACCACAATTTATAATTTACATGAAATTGTATTTGAAATATGAGTCACCTTTGCCTTTGTTTTAACCCTTTTCTTGACTTTCAGGCTAGAATAATAAAATAAGCACTCACTTAACGTTGTGAATACATTTTTAATCCACTCGTCTCGAGGACAGTCTAAATAATTAGGTACTGTGTTATCGTATGTATTAGATGGCTATTTATTTATAAAACGACTTGAACATGTTCTTTTTGTTTGGCTCTTGCGAAACATGGGAGAAAAAAAAAAGTTGGGCAAAGCATTTCTACACTAACTGCATTTACGTCCTAGGAGGACCTTTTCATGCACCGTAAAGTTCAGGTAGGTAATTCGAGGTCTTTCACAAGTGGCTGTCGCCTTCATATGCTTTTCGGTAGCTCCTGCCAATCCAATACATTTTTGACTTTGCCATTATTCTTATAACTGATAGAATAGCTCTTTTTCTAGGGCCGACATGTTTTATCTGTGTTATAAACATTGAAATCCGCTGAAACATAAACGAGATCTGTCTACAAACACTTTGATTCACTAAGTTTTACAATATTTGTAATAATAGCGGTATTCTTCTTTTTAGTGTGTCGATGGAATGATGAAAATTTCGTTAAATATATTTGTCCCAAAATTGTGCTATGCGGACTCCGCTCGCTGATACAATCATAATATCGTCAAGTACGCAGGAGTTAGGGCATTTGCCTTAAAACAGACATAAAGTGAGTCATTGTCTCTCCCCAGACAATCGGCAAACCCCCTTTAACTTACGCACCCTGTAACTTACCGATATCATCTCTTTATACGAGTATTGCTCCAGACGGTGCCAAATCGCCGTTTTCTTGCCAAAACGTCGCACATATTTCGCTTCTAGTCAGAGTGGTGAATTTTCATATTCATAACTAGGATAATGTCTTGAGGAGCTCGTGGCTAAATGATAACAGCCGCTCAGGTCGATCTTCAGGCCATGCCGCGCTTGCCTAGGTTGGTCCGTGGATGGGTGACCACCCATTACATATTGAGTTTCCTCCTTGACTTGGAAAGCACGTTAAGCCGTTGGTCCCAGCTGTCATTTGTAGATCTTTAACAGTCGTTCCTGGAAATCAGTGGCCTGAAAGTCTGACCGTATTACCCAGTACTAAAATCAAAATCAAAAGTCATTTATTCAAACTAGGCTGATAATCAGCTCTTTTTGAACGTCAAAATTACAAGAGACAGTCACCCAAAACGCCCGCCCTTCCTAGTGTTTTAGCTGGGAAGAAGAAGTGGCGGAACAAACTCCCCAGCAACTGGGTAGAGGTCCAATAGGTAGACGCTCCATGTGAAATACTGGTTTTCGGCTGCATCTGGCTAGACTCGAAGCTGACCCCAACAGTCCCAAATCTCATATAAGCACAAAAATGATACAATTTCAATATTTGACTGCCTTATGTAGCATTTATTTAGGACTCGAATGTCCATCAATTTTCAGCATAAACATGCATGATGTCTACGTTCCCATAGCTGAGACACAGTCCTCAACTCACCGAGAGTGGATGTCATTTCCGGCGTGCGTGACCAGATGTATGAACTTGTACTAGGCAAAAGTAGTATGTAAGGATTGTAGCAGGTGGCGTTCTGTGGTTTCTGCGTACCCCCATGGGGAAAAAGCGTGAGTTTCTGTATATATGTGTTAATAATGTCAATTCATAGCTGTTGTTATTTCGCCGTCCCCGGAGAATAAAATTATAACTGCAAAAACGCAACTTTTCAGTAAAAATATAAAAAATATGTCTTCGTCGATTGCTCCTTAAATACATTATCATTACATTACATTTATCATTACCTAGTCAGAAAAAAATCACGAGAGCATAATTTTACGACTGTTTGTCATACTAACATTATAAAATATTAATACTATACTCTCGTAATTTCAGGTCTCTGTTAAATCTTTGAATACTATTGTAAAATTTCGTAACTTCGTAAATAACAGTATAAAAATTACGAAAAAAAAAATTGAGCAGATGTATACAACCCACAGATCTCAAAAATGACATAACACTAAAACTTAGATAATGCGGTTATCATTTTTTTTTCCCTGGGGACGGCGATTTATTGATAACCCATCTGTATAATTCCCTCACTCAAACCAACAGAAACAGTCAACCATACCTCAAACAGTGCTAAATTCCGTCTTCCTTGCCTGCCTACCATCTGCAAGAGTGAGGCGCAATAGTACCACTCCCATATATTCTGTATCATAGCAGTACAGAGATGAAATCCATAGCTCTGCTCAACTGTAACTCATTTCCAATTGGTAGTAAAAAGCGAGCCATGCATGGAATATGTTGAGGATGGAATAGGAAGTTTATGTAAACATTTCAAGTTGTACAATAGAATTGGGCTTTATGATTGTTATTTTTATTTTTGTTACACTTTCCAAATCACACATAGATAATTCCACTTTTGTTTCAAAATCAAAAATCAAAATCAAAAGTCATTTATTCAAACTAGGCTGATAATCAGCACTTTTTGAACGTCAAAATTACAAGAGACAGTCCCCCAAAACGCCCGCCCTTCGCCACTTCCTAGTGTTTTAGCTGGGAAGAAGAAGTGGCGGAACAAACTCCTCAGCAACACATCTGTCTGTTAGGTTAGAAGAACCAGATTCTATACAAAAGTGTTCAAGTTTATATAAACAAGGAATCCATTATATCAAATTAATGTCACATGTCAGCTAGCACACACCAATAAAAAAAAAATATTAAAAAATATACTCAAGAATAAATAAAGCCTCCAGACATAAAGGGCGTGCCCGCTTACACGTGCATAGACGAATAAAATAAAAATAAAGTAAAATAAAATAAAAAATAAAGTTAAAAAAAAACTACGCGTGAGGTTATATAATACCAGTAAGCTAATTTGGAGAAAGAAAGAACATAAACATTGTCTTGAGTTCAACCCAGCGACCAACTATTCTAATCGTTTATGTAGTCGTTAATGGAATAGTAGGCCTTTGAACAAAGGTTAGATTTCACTTTAGCTTTAAACACATTAAATGGCAAGTCTAAAAAGGAAGATGGTAGCTTGTTGTAAAATGTTATACCAAGCCCTACGAATGAATTATGAACCTTATGAAGCCGGTGAAAGGGAGCACGTAGTTTATGCTTATTTCGAGTGTTTGTTGTGAATATCACTGTTTTTACAGTACAAATGGATATTTTGTCTAATATATAAAATGTTAGCTAAAATAAATTGTGAAGCCACCGTGAGAATACCAATCTCTTTAAAAAAATCTCTCAGAGATACTCGTGCCCCCAGCTGGTAAATTGCACGAACCGCTCGTTTTTGAAGAACGAATATATTTTGGATATCAGCGGCTTTGCCCCACAGCAGAATACCATAGGTCATAACACTGTGAAAATAACTAAAATAGACTAACCGTGCTGTATCAACGTCAGTATATTGTCTAACTTTTCTGACGGCGTATGCGGCCGAACTAAGTCTCCCCGCTAGGCTTGATATGTGAGGACCCCATTGTAATTTAGAATCTATTGTTATACCCAGAAACACAGCTGAGTCAACCGTTTTAAGCTCGTCATTGCCGAGAATAATGTTGGGACCTAGATTTTTAACATTAGGTAAGGCGAATTTAATACTTTTAGTTTTTTTGGCATTAAGAACAAGGTTATTTGTTGTGAACCAATCCATGACCATTGATAGAGCGCTGTTTACTTCTTCAAAATCGTGTCTATTCCTATCTACTTTAAAGATAAGAGAGGTATCATCTGCAAATAGTACAACGTCACAAATACCCTTCAAATAATATGGTAAGCCATTAATATAAACCAAGAATAAAAACCATTTGTTATCAATTTTCCATACAGAGCTGCAGAGTAAGGAATTTAATGAATAGCTGATTGAATTCTTCACATAATTTTCATACCAAACCCTGCCATACTCATAAGTTTTTTTTTTGTATAATGACTTTTTCTTATTAAAAGTACAGTCAGTGGCAGCAGCACCCACCGATTGAGAACGTGGAGACATAAGAGCATCTTATCGGTTTGGATTAATTAAAAATGTTGGACACGAATACAATACACTGTTTAACATTTGCTCGAAATCAGCGGTTGACTATGAAAGAAAGAAGAAAACATATTTATTTGGCACATGCCACAAGCGCACACAACAAAAAAAAAAAATAGTTAAACTTAAAACTAAACAGAAAGAAATAAATAATATTGTGTGTCTCACGGCTGCGCCAAAAAGGCCCAGTTCAGCAAACTGCCGAACAGCTAGTGCCCGACGCTGATTTTCAACTGGACCCAAGATAATGACGTGACGGATGAATAACAGTTTTAGTAGGTATGTAGGTGCTTTGTGTTGTGAATTATGTGTATGAATAGGTATGTACTTATATACAATAAATATAAATATCAGTGCAATACTAATAAAATAAAACTACACATTAATAAAAAACAAGAAAAATTGAAAAAAGTGCAAAACAAAAACCAATAGGTACCAAAAATAAATGGGACGGACGAATAAACCTTTCGCACGTTTCGTTTCCAACTACTAGACGCACAATATTTAATTAATCCGTGCCGTGCACTTCGTCAATACGCTGCAAGCAGCCGAGTGCGATGGACTAATAGTAAAATTTGTCGGAAATAACGGAAATTTTTGTGATGGAAAATTTGTGATGCGATCGCAAAAGTGTAGGTACATAAAACGTTCCAGTATTATATTTGACGGAAGTGGAGCTAAATTATGTAACCGTAGATAAACAAAGCCTAAAATATAAAAAAAAAGGTAAGCTAGTTTAATGTTTGGATAAAAATATCATGTACCTAATCTGAAAGTGAAAGCCACCTTTGTCATATTTTAAATTAATTTTTGCATTTACAGTTGTCCAAATTCACGACAAAGGATCTGACTGATCACGCTCAGGATCAGCCCCTGTTAGATGTGATGGCAATAATGAGTGAATGAGGTCATCCTGTCGCCGTTTGTTCCCGTCGCATGCAAGTGGGCCATGCACATTGGGTAAGAACGTGCGCACGTGTGTTGTGTTGCTGCAAAGTGTTGTTTAAAAGGTAGGCGGTAATTTTATTGTGTTATTTTATAAAATCGCAGGTCCCACACAATGCGGCGTGTCGCTGCGGCGCGGCGCTGCTCAATCACGACAGCACCCGCCGGCTGAGGACACAAGTGACGCAATACTAAGTGAGACGAGCGTAAGCATGAGCGGAATAATGATATACAACACAAATTTTATTTTTATTTTGTGCAACATTAGTCGACAAAAACATTGTACCGTGATTAAATTAGTAGGTAGGTAGGTTCTTAGTTTGTACATTATATAATTGAAAAATTCAGTGCGACCATATCCAACTTACGTTGCGACTCCACTAGATACTGCCGTAAACGTTTTCTGAAAGTGTCTATTGTACCAATCATTCTTATCGGTGGTGGCAGGTTATTCCATACTTTGGAAGCCGCATAACGAAAGCTACCTCTGAACGCTGCTGTGTGATGAGACTGAGTCGAGAGTTGTTGTGAACATTGTCTTCTCTCACATTCGCGTCTACTAGTTAACCAACTAAGCTTATTGTATAAGTAGTCCGGTTTTTTATATTTAACCACACCGAACAGGAGGCATGCCAAATGTAGTTTGCGTCTGGACTTCATTTTTAGTGATAAATGCTTGTTTAGAAAAGGTGTTACGTGACTTCGCCGAGGAATATTGTAGCAGAACCGCGCGCAAGCGTTTTGTACTCTTTGAATGAGCCGATCTGTACGAGCTAATAGGCGCGGGCCATATACCGTGTCAGCGTAGTTTAATCTAGATAGCACCAAGGTTTCCACGAGCTGTTCCCGAAGTGGTTCTGATAAGTAGGGCCTCATCTTATATAAAACCTTCAGGCGATAAAAACAGTTTCTGACAGAGTCTGCTATATGTTTCTCGAAACGAAGAGCTTTATCCATCGCAAGACCCAGATTTCGCGCCTCATAGACTCGCTCAATTTGTTCGCCCATTAGTACCAAGTCAAAAGTTAAAGGTAGTCGGGCCAGCTGCTGTCTTGTCCCAAAAACTATATATTTCGTTTTGGTAGGGTTCAGCGATAGGCAGTTCTCCTCAGACCAAACGGCGATTCGTTGAAGGTCTTCGTTCAGATCCTTAATGGCACTGTCATACTCGTCATGTTTGAAGGAAATATACAGTTGAACATCGTCGGCGTATATATGGTACTTGCATCTCTGGAGGCATCTTATTATGTCTGCGCAGTACAAAATAAAAAGAATGGGACCAAGAATAGAACCCTGCGGGACTCCTCTCTCTACGAAGATAGGTGCCGATCTAGAGGTAGTGCCGTCACTCAATCGCAGGTCAACAAATTGTTCCCTATTGCTTAAGTAGCTGCGGAACCATTGTACAGCTTCTCTGTCGAAACCGTAATATTTTAACTTTGACAGTAATAATGGTATATTTATAGCGTCAAATGCCCTGGAGAAATCTAGTAAAACCAGTAATGTGCACATTCCCTTATCTTGGGCGGATAATATGTTGTCAGTAACATCCAGTAAGGCAGTAGATGTACTGCGCTGTTTCCTAAACCCTGATTGTAAGTCGGGCAAAATATTATTTTGTTCCAGAAACAGCGTAAGTTGACGGCTGACAATTTTTTCTAAGACTTTGGACAAACACGGTAATATACTGATAGGGCGTAGATCTTTTAAGGTTTCTGGATTTGATTTTTTTGGCAGGGGCCTAATGGAGGCGATTTTCCATTGGTCCGGGAATGTTGACGTTACGATGGACTGGTTTATTATATCCGTTACAACATTTAACGTGTGCGGCAAAGTCATATTAATCATGTCCAGGTTAATGTTGTCGTGGCCTTCGGCGTTACTTTTGAGACTAGCGATAGTGCGTGAGACATTGTTCTGGTCTACTGGAGTGATTGTAAAAACTGTCTCACCGTGGGTATGATTTTCATAAAAATTCATAAGCAATGCGCTTGGCTCGGGGTTACCGGGGACGATTAAAAAGTTTCTATTAATTAAGTCAGGGTCTGTGAAATGCGACGGAAGGTCTTGTCTTGATTTAAAAGGTAACAAGGTGGATTTCAGATTCTTCCAGAGCAATTTGGGGCTTTTTATTTTAGAATTGATGTTATGTTTGAAATAAGCAGTCTTTTCATTGTATAGAGAACTAATCACTAAGTGCTTTAAGTCTTGGTAGTATTTTTTTTTTGAATCCGATTTAGTCTTTCTGAAACTACTTAGTGCTTCGTCACGTAATCGCATCATAACTTTGATTGTGTCTGTAATCCACGGATACGATTTATCCCTTATGGTACATGATTTGACAGGTGCGTGAGCGTCAAACAAGCAAGTTATAAGGGTGTTGAAGGCATGTACCATATCATTAACGGAGTCGAGCGTTGAAATAGTACCAATGTTTAATGAGGATAAGTCTATATTAAATGTTTCCGTGCATACGTTTTGAAGAGGGCGAAATTTTACGAAGTATGGTTTGAATTTGACACGCTCAATATTAAATTCACTCACTACAATGGAATGGCCGTTGAGTGAACCGAAAGATTCTACCGCTGTGTGTCTTGCTCTCAAATCAGTACACAAAAGATCGATGAGGGTTTCACTGGATGCTGTGTAGTGAGTAGGGCTTGTGACCAGCTGTGTAAGATTAAAAGTGTTAAGAAATTCGTTTATATTTTTCGTTTTTATCCCATTTGTGTCTTTCATATTGACATTAAAATCGCCAAGTAGAATATAGTGATCGCAATTTCCCAAGGAACTAATAGAATCCGTTAAGGCATCGAGAAAGAGGACAAGGTTTAACCATGGCGGACGGTACGCTGTTCCTATGGCAATTTTTTTACCGTTCAAAGATATTGTTAACCACATTTGTTCAACCGATTCGAACCTGGGATCGACCGCGCTAGTCCAAGTACGTGCGCTCAGCCCGCGCCGCACATAAAACCCGACGCCCCCACCACGGCCCGCGCGAACACTCGCTGGTCGCGGTGTATGACGCAGACAATAGCCCGGCACTACCGGAGCGCGCCCCTCCTCGCCCGATCTGAGCCAAGTCTCGTTAATGGCCATAATGTCAAAGCAATGCCTGTCAAGTACACTAATCAAGTCATCATGACCTGTACCCAATGAACCAGCATTAAGCAACCCAACTTTAAACATTTTTTTCCGTTTATTCGACATTGTAGTAGTTAAAATAAGTTCCGTCATTTGGCAAAATAAGTATTATCGTCAGAGCACATTCAATTAAAATTTGATATAGTAATAGTGTAGATCGAGTTGTGAATGTGTAGGTAGTGTACATAGGTTTTAAACTGTGGTACGTATATAATCTGTTTGTAAAATAGAATAGAAGTTGTATAATAAATAGGTGTAGGTAAATATGTATAGTGTTATAAAACTGGTTCGTTATTATACGTAGTTCACAGAGGTGCGCCGCGAGACACCCAACTGCCAATACAAAACATGACTTATGGCGTGAAAACAAAGTTATTAATATTACCGTTGACAGAGTGGTACTTACTTTTGCTAAACTTACTTCTAAAGAACACGTAACAATATATATATGACTAATGTAGTTATCTATACAAAAACTAAAACAAACAAAATAAAAAATACAAATAATTGAAGAAACTAAATAAACATAAACAAACAGGACAGCTTCTCTAAAGAGCGGTATTTGCGCCGGTTCCAGGTGGCAAACCGAAAGTGCGCAGTATGTCAGCCTCACAGCGTATGTGGCAGGTGGCATCACCGGGTTTGTACCGGGCGAGGATGCGACCACGCTTAGACCACACGAACTGCCAACCGAGGCGAGTACCTGCCTCACGCGCGGTCCGAAACAACTCCCGGTTCCGTTTAGTAAGCCGCTCGTTGACGTAGAAGCGCGTCGCGGGACCCGGCAGATCGAGATCCGCTGTAGTCATGCCGCGACGCACTCGTGCTCCCTCCAGCAGCTCGTCCCGTAGGTCGCGGCGCGCGAGGCGCACGACGAGGAAGCGGGGGCGGGTCTCCACCGGCGCCGTCGCCTGCGTAGCGTTGATACGCCTGCCTCCAACACGCTCGGCGCTCACAATATCGCGCGCTTTGAGTTTTACGCCGATCTTTGCCGCCACCAGCATGGCAGTGTGAGTAGGGTTTTCGCCATTAACCTCAGGTATGTTTGAGATCTGCAGATCATTGGCGAGCAAGTCCTGGTCACGATCATTTATATCGCTCCTTAACTGGCTTATTAGCTCGTCCACATCCGATGATTGCGACACTTGGGGCTGAGCCAGCTTAGTCTCCATTACCACTACTCTTTCCTCCAAGTTGCTCATCCTATCGTTTGTGGATTTTAGAGAGGACCTTAGCTCCGACAGATCGTCACGCAGCTGCTGAAACTCATTTCTCACAACCTTAAAAAATTCGTCCTTAAAATTACTTAGCTCTGCCCTGAGGATGTCAAGGTTGAGCTCCTGTGTGGCATCTAGGGCTGTGCTATTTATGGGACTGGTGTCCATTAGGTTTACAAGGCTATCCTCGTGATGTGTTGGTGCTGGTGCCCGCGCCCTTACCGGTGTTTCAGCCCGGTTATCCCTCACCTGGCTCTTTTCGCAGTCGGGGCAGTGCCAGGGGGTCTGTACGGAACCTTCACTCTGGATACCTACGCACCCTCGATGGTACCAGCGCTTGCACTTGCTGCAATTAACAGCCTCTGCCGACGAAAGAAATTTACCACAACCGCCACACTTGACCATGGTGAGTTGAAACTGGTTTGTTTACAAATCGCAGAACTATTTATGAGTCCAAGTAGTACACTGATAAGGCAACAGATGGCGCTATTCACAAGATCACGGTTATGGCAGTTTTATATGGTGTGTATGGTACAGACAACACCATAAGTTAAGCACAGCGACGGAGTAAAGGTCCGCACACACTGATGTTGTGTCACAAGTTGGCTTTCGGTTGCCCAAATAATTACCGAATTATATATTGTGGGTTTCGGGTACTTAGACACTTGCTGGGGTTCACTATAACGTTATTTACGTTTTATTTTTATTTGCACAGCACATAAACACCAGACAACAATGTTACTTGTAAGTTGCACTGACAGAAGTATTTTTACAATAAACTTATGCGAATTTAACTGGTATTTTTATTTATTTGCGAGAGAAGAACACAGAGAGCTTATGGCTGTTTGACATCCGTGACGTCAGTCTATCGTTACGTAACGTACCATACGTTACTTAACGTTTGGTGTTACAGCGGCCTTATAACTGATAAGTTAGAGTTCGTTTTTGTAGTGACAACTTCATAACCAACACTCTATTTGGCAGTTATTATACTAATATTTACCTTTCAATAGAAAAAAAATAATTACCTAAACAACACAAGACAAGATACTCCATTCCACGTTAACAAAATCTAAGCAGCGCCGCTCACAGGGGGTGCATAAAATAATACTCTTACAATGAAAAGAAAACTGTTCGGATAAATCGAAGGAAAGCAATGAATTTTTATGTACCCATTCGTAATACAAGAGATTTATAGTGGGTGTGTCTGCCCCTGTTCCTATCACCACCTTGTGTTTTGCTATTTGTTCTTTGAATAATGCTTATTGGAAGTTGTTTTTAAAGTTTTCTGTTGAGACTAAAAATAATTTTATTTTTGCCTTTTTTTGTCCTTGTGGTTGTTACGTCGTAGAGTATGATGGCCATACTCATAAGATATTTTACTAATGAGTCATTAGCATGTTGATATCGCTTAAATATTATCATTCATTAATTTGGCTATATTTTTAAGTTTCCCAAAAGAGTCTATATTGATGATAGTATTATAATAACTTAATACATCCGGCTAGGTATTTCAAACACGACATGACCTGGTCACCGTACAACTCATGCCGACAAGATACAAAAGCTTTTACATCTACAGTACAGGCAATATACATACCTACGTCTAGATAAACCCGAACAGGCTTTTTAGTCATCTGATTCCACTTAATTGGGACCCGCGGGATCAATTGACAAATTCATTTCATTTTTTTTTTCTTTAGTCGATTTGTCCCGCTGTCAAAGATGAAAAAAAAATGTCTTCGAATGTCAAATTTCAGTACAAGCGTATAGAAAAATGATAGAACACTGCACAATTTACTTCGTGACTTGCTCGTGCTACTAACAATCTTACTACCAGTTGAAAGTAGTGACATGGAAAATGATTAATTTCCTGTGCTACTATTTGCGGTGGCAAACATAAAAAAAAGACAAACATTACAAATAGCGATATTAAAAAAAATAGTAAGAAATTAAAATATCCTAGCAAAAGTACTAGGCTAGTATAAGTTTAAGGTAGTAGGTATGTATTGACTACTTACCTACCCAGAACTCTTAATATACATACTACCTCAAACTTATGCTAGCCTGCCTACCTTTGCTGGGTTATTGTAATTTAAACTATTTTGAAGAAGTCCTATATTTCGCTACAAAAAGTGATCTCGCGGTTGCGGGATCAATTGACTAAAGAACCGCATGAACAACCCAAAACAAAAGAAAAACAACCTCAAGTCGACAATAAAGTTACCTGACGTACAAATGTCTTATTTTGTCAGGACAAATCCCCCAAACAAAGTTACTAAGAACTAGTAATCCAGCCTTGAACAATAAAATAAGATACATTATTCAATTCTTTGTACCCCAATTTAGTAAAGAACAGTTGTACAGGGTCCCTAAAAAGAGCTTGGAGCAAAAAATGTTGTCCCTGTTGTATTGTTAAGAGCCGAACGTTTAATCTAATCTCATCTAAACTAAGAGGCGGGGGAAGGGCTTGTATTAGAAATGAAAGATACGGCTCGATATTTAAGACTTGTCTGAAACGAATCATGGCTTGTCTTTGACGAGCTTTTCTCCTCGAGCTTTTTATAAAACTCAAAGAGGATTTATTTCAATTCATCCATTTACAGGTAGTGGTTTTGAATTTAGCTGCATCCACTTAGACTGGAAGCCAACCTCGAAATAGTTGAGAAAAGGCTAGGCAGATGAACAGGTGGTTTTGAATTGTCAAGTAGTCGGTGAGTTAATAGTTAAGACTTTAAACAAAAAGTTTCAATAAAAAACTAGGCCTACAATAATGATGGCATTCAATTTTCTTAGCCTTTTTTGGCCTTTAATTTGCTGAATTTTAGTAAAGTATCAGTAATGTATTGGCTGACAAAGACATTTTCTGCACTTTTCTTAAGTTTAATGCGTAGATAACTTGCTAAGGGACCCGAGAATTGATTGCAATCAACGTTTTTTTTTTTTTTCTTAGTCGTGACCAGAACATGCAGAACCGGTGCCGGTTCAGTAGTAAGACCTGGGATTTCCCATGAAACGGGAACCGGATTTTCTTCTTCTACGGCCCCGTTCAAACTATTATCCCGTACAAACCCAGAACAGATCCCCAGGTGAGTGTTAAGCGAATGAGGTTCCCGAGTTAAGTGTAACGGACAGACGGACAAATGGTTCGCGTCTGCGGCCCGACCCTTAATTTCCGACCATGCCATCTTTTTCTCTGTATTTTCTTGTTTTCTATTAATGTTTAAGCATTTGTAAGAGTTCTCAGACTTAGTCCTTTGGTCTCGGCCTTCGGCTTGTGAGCTCATGTTACTGGAAAATTGTAAGCCTGTTAGAAGGACGCTACTTGAAAACGTATTTTATGGTTGTGACCTTCAAAGACGAAATCTTAAATAAAGAGTCGTAAGCAGAAATTCTGTAATCCAGTTTTCTGGTTAAATTACTTCATTACAATTTAAATATGAAGACATTTTACGTTTTCACTTATAATTAATGCTTAAGGAATATTTATAATGAGTCTATTTGGGAAGCCTAAAGAATACTCAATCCCACCTTAGAAGTTCCACCGAAATAGAAGTGCTTAGGTAAAACTTGTTACCATGTAGTTAGCAAAACCGGCAAGATGGTCAGACACGATCAAGAAGACTGTTAAAGGCAGCTCTACCAAGCGAAACACACTGCAAGAGACTTCATGGCTTGGAGACATGACATAATGTGGTCGCTATCCTCAGCATTGAGCTAGTACGATCCGTGGGATTATTACCGAACTCCAGGTAGGCAAGCCGCGGGCATAAGCTAGTCTAGTACTTAATCATGCCGTGCCAAACCAACTGTTCTTCATTTTAGCTAACCTTGCATCACCTTCTGTAGCCCACTTAATTATTATATTATTTACTCCACGTCTAAACATTAGCTGTGTCCATGCGATCTCGGAGTGGGTACATTTATCTCACAGACGGTAGGCCTACGGGCTTAATTTCTATACATCGTAAGAGGGATGGCGCTAATGTCGGAGCCTTATCGTTTCTTTTGTGTGTTTCGCTTTGCAGTAACTGGTAGGAGCACGCAACCACCACTGTAAGATAAGGGCTGGTTCTGATAAAGCGACTGGTCGCATGGTTTTTGTTGTTTGATTCGCTGGTCGGCCTTTTTGAGTTTGAGATAATTGTTTCTATTTTTTTATAAATTTGAATTTTTGGTTGTAATTTGTTTTGATTTGAATGGTGTAACACTTTTTGCTGGGGAGACGATATTTTTTATCTGATTATTTGTGGTGTATATAATTTGGCCTCACAGTAGAAAAACACCATTCTGCGATTATTAATTTAAAACACAAGCCTTTGCCCAAGTTTTCGGGTTTACCAAATTATCACACGGAACATACTCCTGGAAATAAATCCATCAATATAAGTCTAATGGAACCCATTCAGCTGTTAAGGCTTGAAAAATCACAGACAAACAGAGTTACTTTCGCACTTAGCTTTTTAGGTAATATAGTATGTAAATATGGTAAAAAAAATATGGATGGTCTGTGCGAAGGATGATATGACTAGAAAGGAGGTAATTGGTGATGACGAGTAATGGAAAAATATGGAAGAAGAAGACATGCTGCGCCGACCCCAAATAAATTGGGATATGGACAGATTATCCAATCAAACTTTTCCCAAAACTTCCATTAGCTATCACCTCCACTGTCTTATCTAACACAAATCAACAATCCTTCCCAGTTGACAGCCACTAAACGGCAGGATGACACGTGGCTAGCATTACAAGTAAATACTAAATACATGAATCTATTAGCGTAATGATGTCGGCGCCAATTTGCATTAATTATGATACACGGTGGGACTTACTTTCGTGTAATTATCGTGTTAGGGTGGACAAGTGTTGTAAGGCACCAGGGCTACATCGGTAAACTTATTTATTTATTTACGTACACACAAAATACTTAATAGGACAATACATTAAAATCACAAAGGTACTGTTTCTTTCATCAAAAATTTCTTCCTACAGATCTGAGATAGGAGAGCTAGTTATGAATGTAGACACAGTTTGTAGAAAAAAACCTAAATGGAAACTTAGTTCTTCTTGACCTCTGTATTTCTGTTTGGATCACAAATAAAAATCTTCAAAATTTCCCAAACCATTGAACGTCGTGCTCATTAAAGCAAGATAAAAGTCGCATCTTATAATCTTACACTCAAGACCAGCCCCCAACATAACCGGGGGTGACGCGGCCGCCGTCGGTTTCGCGCGGGCTAAGTAAACTTCCGCCGGTGCCTACATCCGGCGGATGTGAATTCTCCCATTTGCCAGTAACGGAGAGAACATCCGCAATTATTTTGTATATCGTTTTATGCCATTCTACCATTCTCTTTGATATCCGAATCGTGTTGTAATTGAAAATGTTTTTTTTTTTCGTTTTTCATTGTTTGGAGCGGTCATTAGTGTGGCATTGCAATCATTTGGTGTTTTAATTGGTTCCGTTGTGTGGAGAGCAAAACTGTGTGTAATTACACAATAATAAATGACAATAAAATAGGTACGTGTATCTTTTTGCAGACAGTAGCCAGATCTATCTATATGCATGGATGCTAAAGGCTGCGTTATGATTCGCTACCTCGCGTCGCGTCACCGTCGCCAGTGGTTACATTGTCACTCTTTCATAATATTTGACTAGGAATGACCCGAAGTATGATGAAAATATGTCAATACCCGACCACAATTATGGGCAAACATTACCTACTGCTACATAGTATCTGAGATGGTATGGTCGAATATACGAGGAACTGTAGTGAATAAAACATTGCAACTACCTGAATATAAGGGAGATAGAGGACGACCCAGGCTAAGCTTGACGAAACTCCTATTGGTGGAAGAACGGCCTGGCCCGACAACCAAGACAGATTGTCCTGGGCAAAAAAAATAGGAGAGCCGACCCCACTTACGTGCGATAGATTTAGGATAAGAAGACTGAAGATCATCTATTAATCGACGCACTCTACTGAACGTCCTAAATTCAACAGCCAAACTCCATTAAAAACTGCTCAACCCTGAATGTAACGAATAATGTTTGCAGAACCGTACAGGCGCACACGGTGACCCGTAAACGCTTCGGCCGAACGCAATGGAACTTAATTCGGCCGGTCATCGGGTCCAATAACTGTCGCTCGGTTTCCACGCGATTTGCTCGCTTAGACCATAGACTAATGGAACTGTGGAGAAGCGACACTATGTCCTTTGTAAGTCGACGGCAAAAAATAACAATCATGTTCCTTTCGTTTCATCGATGAATCACACTATATCATCATCATCATCAGCCAATAATGTCCCCACTGCTGGGATACAGGCCTCCTGTATGAGAGAGAGTGGGCTGTAATCCACCACGCTGCGCGGGCCCAGTGCGGGTTGGTAGATGACACATGCATGTCTTCGAATTTTTAGTTCTAGGACATGCCGGTTGCCTTACGATGTTTTCCTTCACCGTTTTTGAGAGCAGCCGTGATGAAATAAATTACACAAAGTAATGCGCCTGCCTGGGTTCGAACCCATGGCTTACTGCTCGTAAGTCGGGGCTGCCACCACTGGGCCACCGTTTTTTTCTTGAATCACAGGATATACTCGTGGTGTATTATCATCATCAGTTAGCTGAAAAACAAATAAACAGTGATAGCCTATTGATGTGAACATCGGACTTCCAAGTAATAGGTTTCGAGTTCGAACCCAAGACACGCACCTCTGATTTTTCGGATTCATGTGCGTATTGTATAATTATCACTTACTTAGGTGAAGGAAAACCTCGCGAGGAAACGAGCATGCCTCGACGGCATGTAAAGCCAAGTCAGAGGCACATGGGCGGCATGAAAACTCTGACAACAGTAGTTTTAGTACTAACCACACGATAAAGAAAGAAGCTGAAAAACGTCCACTGCTGGATATACGCCTCTCCCATGCATCAACATAATGACCGGTCCTGTGCTTGGATTTATTTTTGTTCGCTTTGCATTAGTTTAGATCAAAATTTGAACAAAGGTTAGGCATGATGCTGATGATGTTGATACTACTTTTAGAATATCGAACTAATTTGGTAGCATGAACTTAAGCTTTTCAGAATTCGTTCGGTCCAGAAGTGTCGCTTCTGTAGCTCATTATTCTATGCTTAGACCCCATAGCCGCACGGCGGGTTACAACAAATAGCTGAATTTTATTTTAGAAAATTGTTTTAACCCTTTTGTGCCAAGTAATGCAGTGGATTTTTGGTGCATTAAAATTCTTCGACGATATTAAAGTTTGGCAAATCTTGGGCTGTCAATTCGCCTATATAGAAGTAAGTAAACTTTCCATCTGTATGAGCTAACTGAAGAAATATTTTGATGGCAGGACGAGCTGGACAAACCAGTGAACAAACATGGCGACCAGTACACTGGAATTCATGAAAACCCGGAGCTTAGCACTGAAGTGATGAAGCAGTAAAATCAATACGTAATTCTAATTCATTATGTCTTTTGTGACCACCTCCTAAAATTTGACGAGTATGCAAAACAAACACCTCGTATTATCACTTAGATAATACGAGGTGTTTGTTTTGCATACTCGTCAAATTTTAGGAGGTGGTCACAAAAGACATAATGAATTAGAATTACGGTACCAAGTTAATTATTAATAAACCCTGATTTTTTTGGTTGTTTAGGTTTGTCAATATTTCAGAATAACCCCCTTAACGTGGTTTAAGGAATAAGAAATTATTAATTAAACGCTTGAGATTGTATGTGTGTAAGCGAGGTTATAGGGCAAGAACAAGACGGGCCGCGTTTAAAACACAGGTGGTTCACACTTAACGATTTCCGTAAATATAAAAAAATATGGGTATCATTTAAGCTATCACCAATTTAATTAGTTTTGTGTTTTTTAAATAATAGGGTTTGTCCTCAAAATAGTAGATCTGTCACCTAAATGGAATCATCAAATAATATCAAAACGCTTACCTAAATATTAATTAAGAATTACTTGGAAATAATATCAATCATCAAGTAATTAGGTTTCAAAATAATAGAAGTGTCACGAAAATTGAATCATCAAACAATGTAAAAATGTTTACATAAAACTCCAAACCACAGGTCCAAACTAAGGCGTAGTCGACGGAGCCCCGCTACGCGGGGCTCCTATTTCTCTCTGCAGGGTTTAAAGTAACCTAACACGAAGGGGATGTCGGAGTCTTAGTTCGCTCGCTCCGCTCGCTCACTAGACCCCGCCATCCCCTTCGAACCTAACCTGTCCGAGTTGATGTGCCCTATGTCTCGTATTAACTGATCTATTTATTTGGTGACAGATCTACCATTCTGAGCACAGAGCTATTATTTAAGTAACAAAACTGTTATTATAAGAACGAGTTTGTATTCATGTAATGCAATATAATTTTATTGGTTATCGATCTCTTATTTTACACATATATTAACATTAATTTGATAATTCATACCTGGGAACAATTTTTGTTTATCTGAGAACGAAAATATTTCGTGGCGATAGATCTATTTATTAGGTGATACAACTTGATGACAAATATAAATTTTGGTGATAGAAAATATAGTTCCCAAAAAATATTATTGTTTTGGGACGAGAATCATTAGTCTGATTGATTGATGATTGAGTCTGAGTCTCAAGCATACTGTTCAATACTACACTGATCGCAGGACGCCGGTGTACGCCTGTTTCCTTGATCTCTCCAGAGCCTTCGATCTTGTCTCGTATGATGTGCTCTGGGTAAAGATGGCTAGCAGGGGTATACCAGCGGAAATATGTGAGCTACTGCAGTATTGGTATGGCAATCAGACTAATCATGTGAAATGGGACGGTACGCTCTCTGAGCCGTATAGGTTGGATTGTGGGGTGAGACAAGGAGGTTTGGCTTCTCCCCGGCTTTTCAACCTCTTCGTAGATGACCTCATAGCGGGACTCAGCAGCATGCGTGTCGGATGCAGTGTTGGTGGAGTTAGTATAAACAACATCAGCTATGCGGATGAAATGGTGCTTCTGGGTCCTTCTGCGGGGGCAATCGTGGAACTTCTCGAAACTTGTGAAGCCTACGCTGCTACGCATGGTTTAATTTATAATATTAAGAAGTGCGAATACATGGTCTTTGGGGTCGGCGGAAGATGCCATGAAGAGGGACCCGAGCTTCTTATGAACGGGTCAGTTATTAAAAGAGTGTCCACTTTTAAATGACGGCACGGTTGGCGCAGTGGTTGAGCTATCGACTGCTGCGCTGCGTGTCGCGGGTTCGATCCCCGCACGGAACAAATATTTGTATGGCCTACAGATAGTTGTTCCGGGCCTGGCTGTTTGTGTATGTCTGTTTAAATGTTTGTAAACGCACCCACGATACAGGAGAAATTCCTAGTGTGGGGCAACGATTAAAAAAATAAAAAAAAAACATGAAATTATAGACAATGTAGATATAGAGAGGGAGCGCAGGGTACTAGCGGTCCGGTGCAACATGTTGGCTCGTAGATTTGCTCGGTACCGACCTAGTTAAAATCACTCTTTTCAAGGCCTCCTGCCAGAGTCTGTACACGGGCAATTTATGGATCAATTACACCAAAAGATCGCTAGATGTCCTGCGCGTCCAGTATAACAATGCCTTCAGGATGTTGTTGAGACTGCCTCGCTACTGCAGTGCGTCGGAGATGTTTGCGCAAGCTCGTACTGACGGTTTTCACGCGGTTGTGCGAAAGAAAACTGCTTCGCTACTCAGGAGAGTGAGAGACAGTCGCAACAGCATCCTGAGAACAGTAGCGGACAGCCTTAGCTCTCCGATTGTTAAACATTTTGTGCAGAGGGTAATTGGTACTAACATTAGATAATAAGTATTTTAATATTAAGTTACTAACATTCTATGGATCTTTTGTGTCTGAAATAAAATTCATTCATTCATTAGCATAATTACCTCCTTGAATTTGACGAGGATGCAAAACAACAACTTGTATTAATGACATTTTTGAGTTTGTCACAAAACCAGCTCTGCCGCATGCCTACTAACAGCAACCACAAAACCATTATCAAACGTGCCGATTTTGACTATCTATAAACTGTGTATTGTGAGTTTCGTTGCACAATATTCTGCGTTAATATTTCCTGTTTTAATTTCAACCAGCACAATATTTCATAACTTCCATGCAAAATTTTAACAGAATCAAATTCAGGCACTTTGGTGCATCGAATATTGTAACTAGATTAAGCTTATTTGTTGGTTCACTCCGGTTACTAACTGAAACAAAGTACTTTTGTAAATATAGATGTAACCATAGGTTTATTTACAACTTCAAACTCGATTCTACAACCAATTTATTTAGTTAGAGCCTTGTTACCAACGCTCAGTACATTTCAAAATTGGCTGACTAGCAAAATATCATTATTTTAATACACTAGCTGCTGCCCGCGACTTTCTTCGCGCCGAAATTTTGAGGTGTTTTCAAGGGATAAATTATACCATATCAAAAACTTTTTTCTTGAATTATTCTGTTTATTGATGAAAACCGCATCAAAATCCGTTGCGTAGTTTAGAAGATATAAGCGCACAGACGGCGGGAAGCAACTTTGTTTTGAATTATGTAGACAAGAAGGTCCATGCTCAGCGCATTTCTATCATCATCAGCCTATATTGTTCCCACTGCTGGGACGCAGGCCTCCTCTCTATGAGAGGGAATGGGCTGTAATCCACCACGCGGGCCCAGTGCGGGTTGGTAGATGTCACATGTCTTCGAATTTTTAGTTCTAGGACATACCGGTTTCCTCACGATGTTTTCCTTCACCGTTTTGAGAGCAGCGGTGATGAAATAAATTACACAAAGTAATGCGCCTGCCTGGGTTCGAACCAACGACTCACTGCTCGTAAGTCGGGGCTGCTACCACTGGGCCACCGCTGCTCTCCCCGCGTTTCTATGCCCGCTATGAATGGGCTGACTAGCAAAATATCATTATTGGAATATAGATTCAGACGCTTTGTTGCTTGCCAAATGATTGTCAAGTGCATTTGGATTCTATTCTCTAGCTCGATTACCAAGTAGTATTTTTTGTTATCACTTTCACCTCGAGATCTCAATTATATTGATCACAGTCTTCATCAAAGTGATCGCGATCAGAATGTAGAAGTCCGTGAACAAATTAGAAAAAAAATACACACAATAAAAATACAGTAGCAGGTAGGCACACCAGTTTGGAATTCCGTCCTATATTTAATTTGGTCCTATCAGAACCGGGTATGTTTCCGCGTGATTTGCTCCGCCAGACCCGGATAACCGCACGCCCGGTTAAAACGAATAGCCTAACTTTAGTCGCCCCATTTTGTTTTGGAATTCAGTGTTTTAGAGTTCCTTTATACAGTTTTCTGGATCAATTAATTACGAGAATACGCGCCATAAAATTTTACTATGTTTTTGAATTGGCGTTGAAAATCGTGGGTTCGGTTTCCGCTATGCAAAATATGGGTGATTAGCTATGTGTTTATGTACGTAAATTAAAGCACTATTGACTAATGAATTGTTGAGTTTTTACATTTTTTTGTTATAAACACTTTTTGTTGTTGCCAGAATAATCATTATCTAATGAATGTTAATAAAAAGTTAAAAATACCACAGGCCTAGATATGTGGCAGTCCCTTTGATAGCATATCGTATTTCTAAATATAACGTCTTTCAACAGCATCGACATAAGCTTTTTGGTACCTTTTGTCAATCCCATAATAATTGTTTGTCTATTACATTATCGTAATTAATCGATAATTATGTAAAATGTCACTTTGGCTAAACCCTTAAATTTCAAAACCAGAAAAAAAGGTTTATATTAAAAGTAGGTATGTATATTTTTTCTCCGTACTCCAAAAATATTATAAACCTGTGAAACTAGGAGCCAAGTGTAACATTAAACATTAGCCGACTACCCCCACTTAAAGGCTTTTAGTTATTGAGGGAGTTAAAAAGGAGGTTTTTTTCTTGTCTCAAGTATAAAAGACGCCAGTTTTTACATCTAGGAAGTAATTATCTCTCTGAAGTTGTAAGGAATCAGGAGTAGAGGAGTCAAGTGGCGTATTTTTAAATAAGCGTCTGTTTCATGTAAGGATTTTTTCCGGGTCTACCCTCATCGTCCTGTAAAACTTGAAAAATAGGAATAGTAATGATTGTCGGTAAAGTTATTTTAAAGACAATAATAATACAGCGTCCACATAACAGTCAGTCAGCTGTTTAATGCATAACTGTGAGACTTATTACTATCAGAACAGTTCTCACACACCATTATAATTTGGCTTATGTTTAACATAACACCAGATAAAGTAAATATAACCTTAAAAAACATTTTTATACTGCCTAAAATAGTAAATGATCACCAGAAATAGGAAATGATCACCAGAATTAAAAACCTGAAAATCACAGCTCCGAACTAAGGCGTAGTCGACGGAGCCCCGCGTAGCGGGGCTCCTATTTCTCTCTGCAGGGTTTAAAGTAACCTAACACGAAGGAACTTAACCTGTCCGAGTCGGGGTGCCCAATATCCCGAGCTTGCTTTGCTCGCACTTGCTTCCTAAGTTCTTCTTGCCACAAAATTTGGTGATCATTTACTATATTTGGTGATCATTTACTATATTTACAGATACCTACTAATACACTAATCTTATGTGGTGATACAATAATCTGTTAGCTTATTATCTGAAATTTTACTAAATCAGCAAATTTAAACCCTACAATGGCTCAGCGCTCACGCTCTGCAGACTTAGTAAATCCGCGTCCCTGTCCGGCCGGAAGGAGGGTGATCATTTGACCAACTTTTTTCATTATCTCTCGGAACTTGAATACTTTTATAGTACTACTATTTCGTTTTAGTTGTGATTTTCTTTTCCACTCCTGTTATTTTTTCTTCTTGTTAACTATAGTCGTTAGCTTTTACCAGGCCATTCTGTTCTTTATGCTTTTACAAATGAGCTTACTTTATGGGTTAATGTTGAGCTGCCTGAATACTGATTAGTTTGTGGATTGTTTACTGGGAATTTGGTTTTATTGGAGTTGACAAGTTATGTGGGAGGAGCGGTAGTGGGAGCGGGTTTGCTAAGATGTTGAATGTTTTGCAAATGAATGAATGACGATAGGTATTTTTATTGATTAATATTGGGTCTGTAGACTCAAAATTTAAACGAGATGACACATTCCTGGAATTAATACTTTGCTTGCTTTGTAGCAGTTTAGTGAATAGATGTGATAGGCTCGAATTCGGTACGAGAATCAGCTTTTCTCTCTAAAATCGATATTGTAATAGCATTAGGACATCCATAGAAAAAAAAAAACTTATTAAAGCTCTTTTTTATTAAAACTCTTAGTGCGTGGATGGCAGATGTATACGCAGTACCCGTGGTACCTATAGGAAGGTACAAGTAATGTGATGTCCTACCTAACTTGCTTTTTAGCTGTTGTTATATCAGTGTTAATCCAGGTTGGTCGCAGCAAGGAAAACCTGCTGAGGTGGAGATTCACTAATGACTCTCCACTTTTTTTACGGATAGGAAATCATCAAATGTCCCTTCCCGCTCTGGGCGGAGCGGGAGGGGACCTCTCCTTGAGGACCTCTGCATGAGGCGCGCGTGGAACACGAACGCGCCATCAACACGAACGGTGACCTAGCCCATTACTCACCATCCACAGGCCTCATCCACAAGAGAGGTCGCCGCCACCAATCGCCGCTCCGAGTACGCGGCAGTGCTCAGACCAAGCGGAGCAGACCTCCACGTTATGCTCCACCGTGTCCTCCGGGCGATCCTCGCAGTGGTGACACACGGGCGTTTCCTCCCACCCGATTCGATGCTGGAACCTTCCGAAACAAACATGTCCGGTGAGGACCAGCATCAGGCGGAAGGTGAGGGTGCCGTGGCGCCTCTTCAGCCACTCCTCAAAGAGGGGACTTATCGCCACTTTTGTGGCGTGTCCTGCTGTTTGTTAATTACAGGAACTGATGGACACTACAGAGTGCCAACTAGTGGCTCATTTCAGGGCCGACACAATTTAGATTGCCATAGACACGCTAAGAAGTGTTAACCTGCTCCCGCTCCGCTTATCATGAGACATTAGCCCTATTAAAATACCTAGTAATGAGTGATGTTTATCGTGTCTAGACCTAGACAATACCCTAAATGGATAAATGGGTTTTGATTATAGGTATAATCTAAATAAATAGAGTACCAATTTGTAGAATGACTCACTTTATTAATCTTCACCTATTACCCGCAAAACCATCCACTTTACCCATCCCCCTATTTTACTTTATGGTTTAATTGAGATTAATATAGATTTTTAACCATTTTTGGTTCTGAATAAAGATTTTTTTTTTCACCATTAATGTAGTTCAAGCAGTGGCTTTCTCTATTCGTTGCTTACTAGTTATGCCCGTGGCTCGGCCCTCGTGGAGTACGAGAATTGCCCACGTGAAGCCACTTCCGAAATTAAAAGTCTATACGTGTTCCTGACTAAAATCTATCTCTGTGCCTTTCATAAAGATCTGTTCATCTGGTCTGGCGAGATTGAGTAACAAACATTCATCCATCCAGGCATTAAACTATGATTACTATATACTTGTACACTATCATAAAATGTTCGGACAATTTACGAGAAATTTTATTATTTATGGAGAAAGCAGTTTTACAGAACCTAAGTAGAGACTTACGTTACTTAAACTAGTAGAAAAGACTAAGGGGTTCGAGTCAATAGGAGTAAAGCTAACCTTACTCTCAGCTCCAAATCACTGAGGATATTTACAATCAGCCGTGAGACACACAATATTATTTATTTCTTTCTGTTTAGTTTTAAATTTTAACTATTTTTTTTTTGTTGTGTGCACTTGTGGCATGTGCCAAATAAATATGTTTTCTTTCTTTCTTTATTTTTTCAGATTCAGACTTCACAAGGGATAATGGTCAATAGTTATCCCAATGAATGCCAATCTATCACATCTTTAAGTGCACTTTTTAGGTCAAGAATAATCTAACTAATATTAAAAGTGCGAAAGTTTGTTAGCATGTATGGATATTTGTCACCCTTTCACGCAAAAACTACTGAATTGATCTGGAGGAAATTATATGAAGACGAGGGCACAGGGATAGATAATAGTCTGGAATAGCACGTAGGAAACTTTTTATTCCTGTAGTACGATTCTGAAGGACAATTAATGGACAAAAAGCAGGCAAAGCCATGGGCATAAGCTTTTATCAGCTCTCTGAGGAAACCTTTTACCAAAAACAAAAACAATAATTATCACAGAGCACAAACAGCACAAAACACTACAACAACTGAATCTCCATGAGCCAGCCAGAGGATACAGCTAGGTGGAGCAATATTGCCCCGCTTTGTAGCCCGACTGCTCTTTCCGGTGCACGGAGCCCCACCGGAAGTTTACTTAAAAGAGGTGGAGGGCGCTCAGGGATATCGGTAGTTGTGGTATTCTGAGGAGCGGTCAGACAGTAAGACGGAAGGAAGGTAGGTTGTGTTGTTGAATGTGAAGATGTGTGGGAAATGTTATTGTTGTTTTTAGTAGTTTTTTCTGTATTGTTGATGGATAATGCATACAATGCTTTGTCGAGTTTCTTGGTTAGTTTGCATGTTTGCAACTACTACTTTTACCACTGCCCTTAACCCTAGATAAATAACCATACTGCGAGTTACATAAAAGATAACCATGCGCTTCAAAAGCTTCAAGATTTTCAAATGCGTCTATTTCAGAAAATATGTTAGGTAGATTTTTAATAACTTCATCGTTTTAAAGGTTTACTATTAGAGTTTAAATAAAAATACGATTTTATTACAGTCAGTGCTATTATAAGTTATTTATTACTAAATGAATAGACCTCTAAACAAAAATAACAAAAATCAACAGTTTTTCTGGTTATGGGACTAATTCTCCGAAATTATTATAAAAATCAACAGTTTTTTCTTTACTATCTAGTCATTTTTAATACAATCAGTCTGAAAATAATAATCATCATCATACTTAATAGGTTTATAGACAGTCATGACAAACGTCATTCTTGTGCTCGCCTCTCGAGCGCTTCAATTCTTCATGGCTACTAAAGTATTGTACTTACCGCATAAAAACAGTCTTCTTGCGGTCGAATAGACCGACGTCTGAGTTGGTTGAAAAGCATAAGTTGATACATGCACGGAATAAAAAACGATGGCGATATATTGTTTTCGCGTGCGCCTTTGGGGCGTAGGTTATCTTTCTAGGGTTAATACAAGTTATTTCATAACTTAGTAAGGGTGCTGGTTGCAACACCTTCCTGTTTTTGTTAACTAGCATTAAGTCAAGACACATATTACTTTTTAGTGTTAACATTGTTATTTGATTCAATAAATAAATTTATTATTACTAAGATTCTATATACTCTCTTGATACTTTTATTAGGAATGTGAGTGGAAAGTTCCTGATCGTCCATAAAAAGGGAAGATCCTCTGACTTGATGTTGTATCTGGTGGACTATAACTGCTCGATTGTTGCTTGCTGTGCAGGACTTGCGTGACAATAAGACGTATGTTTCTTTGTTGATGTCACCACAAATTTTTGAGTCCCTAATAGAAGCCAATAGTGTTATCTTTGTGTGTCATGAAATAATATAATTACATTAAAGGTATCTTTGGGTTCATTACAGAAGGATTCGATACGCAACATCATCCATATATGTTTGAAAAGTACTAGTTCTTGCAATCAGAAAATGTTATTCCCATGCTATTTACGATTGCAAGAGACTTTCAGGAATGCCATAATATTCAGGTTATTTTATTTCTGTCCGTATGAAAGGTTTTCTCACAAATCATATTGCATTTTAGTAAGATTCACTATTATCTTAATTATCTCGCTAGATGTCCTGCGCAACTTCGTCTGCGCCACTTTTTTCCCGTTTTCACAACATTTTTCATTGCTGCTCTGCTTTTATTGGTCGTAGCGTGATCATATACAGCCTATAGCCTTCCTCGATAAATGGGCTATCTAACGCTGAATGATTTTTCTAATCGAATCAGTAGTTTCCGAGATTATCGAGTTAAAGCAAACAAACAAACAAACTCTTTAGCTATATTATTAGTATTAGATTATATAACTTATGAGAACAGATCCAGTCATCAAAATGGAGGCATTTGTTGCTAATGAACGTACAAAAGATTTTCCATCAGGAATTTTTCAGTAGCAGCCACGGAGTCTGGATTTGGTCAAGTTGATGGCATATAACTGGCGAAAAGTGAGTGAACTATTAGGTACACTTCTGCCTAACCCTTCGGAGATTTCAGGCGTGATGTTATGTGGACGTACATACAGTGGAACTGTAGTTTTTATATAACATATAAGTTCTTACCGATTTTTCGAAAGGAAATCAATGTTGTAGCAGTGTAATATTTAACACTTGAGAGGTAGCACTTGCCTAGCTCACCGTCCGTCCGTCTTATGACGACAGGCTATAGTATCTGCCTACTACAGACACTCTATACTCACACTTATCATCCATATTCATACTTTTATTGGTTTTACATTAGTATTTTACGAATCGTTTAGTTTTTATAAATATTTTCTTAGTATTCTTTGTTGTGACATAACTTGTCAGTTGTCATTTACTTTTATTTTTAATTGTTACCAGCCAAACTCTCTATGAAGGTTTCATTTAGATAATATTACTAAAAAATATTATCATCAATTCGTGAGTTCAATTCTTGTATTTTATAGTTAATTGCGAATATTTGCTGTGTAAAGATATTCTGAGTTATATTTATAAAAATATTATGCGAAAGGTTTTTGACCAATTGTTACTGGCTGCTTTAAATACTGGCAGGTTGCGTCTTACTAGAGCGCAGCAGTTTTGAATCTGAGAAAGAAATTTGAAGAAAAGAAACGGAAGATCAGGTGATAAAAGGGATTTCTGACGGATGCCCTGGTTCTAGTCTGGAGTTAAGAGTTCGGTTCAGTCTGGAGACGAGAAATCAGTATAGTCTAAAATCAAGAAAACAGCTAAGTCTACAGTTTGGAGTCAAGATCTGTCATATCTTGAGTTTTGAGCACAGCCTGGTGGAGTCAAAGAGCGGTCTTCGTTTGGTGCTGCCGTGGCTGCTGCTAGCTGCTGTGAGGAAGCTGCTCTGCTAACTGACGAGCCTGGCACTGGGGCTCGGTACGTGTCTGCTGGAAGCTCCTCTGCGAGCTGACGAGCCTGGCACTGGGGCGGTACGTGTCTGCTGGTGGGTCCTGCCAAGCCGCCCTGCATCAAGTTCGTCGTGGTCAAGCTCATCTTGATCAAGCCAGCATTCTAAAAGTGGATGTTTGTCTTCAGATACTATCACGCTCAGAGATTTGCGGAGACATTCAAATCATTCCCGGTTAACCTGCCCTTCAATTTTTATTAATTTATTGTATTTTTCATATCATCATTTATTAAATTCATTTTCCCCTAATTACTTTTTTAATTTACAAAACTGTTTACTCCTTTCATCGGAATAAGCAAGTTTGTTACAAGGCCGTGTCGACGGCGCATTCGTGTTCCACGCGCGACTCAAGGAGATGTCAGCAAATCGGAAGGGGTCCGAGAGGGCCGATGCCTACCAGGTTTGCGAGACTGTTAGAAAGAAATACCGTGGTTAAGAAGGAACATGGATTGGTTTTTAGTCAGTACAAGTCTGACACTCCTTTCCGCTCCGCCCAGAGCGGGAGGACTTACTTGATTAAATTATTACCCATCCGTAAAAAAAAGAGAAGTGGTAGCACTTACTGAATATGCTGTCTGTACAAAATTCATGCCCAGCCGTTTACTATAATTAAACTACTACTTCAACAAGATCGTCTTCGTCTCGTCTCTCAGAAAAACCACCGTTGTGAATAGTCCCAAAAACGTCAGGGATGTAGTGTCGCCGCGGGCCGTGATGTCACGCGAACACGTCGAAACTTGTTACGTGACGGAACTGCACGTAAAGTGCCTGTGAGTGAGTGGCCATCAAGCCTCAATTCTGAAAAGTAGGTGTGGCTCACAGCTGCAGGTTGAAAGCCTATTGAATATTATTGTGAAATCAAATCTCTTGTGTTGTGTAAGGATTGTAGAAGGTGGCGTTCTGTGGTTTCGGCCTACCCCTATGGAAAAGAAAGAAAGGCATTAGTTAATGTATATATCTCTTGTGTTATGTGATTTCAAAAAAGAGGAAAACCACCCCTAAGACGACCCACTGACCGAAGTTTTGGTCCACTGTCTACAAAAATCTTCTATACAAATAAATCAAATTGAAGTGTCTGTTTGTAATATTAAAATAACCGCTTTTACTACATGCATATGAATGTATAATATTGTAAAAATGTTATTTTGGTATATGAACCATTCATATACCAAAATAACATTTTTACAATTGTTGTCTGTCTGTCTATTTGTTCTGGCTAATCGCTAGAACGGCTGGACCGATTTTGACGGGACTTTCACTGGCTGATAGCTGATGTAATAAGGAGTAAATTAAGCTACGGAACATAATTATACCGACCACAGATAATTTTATGATGTAGCCAATAAACCAGAGGAAAGACTCAAGTTTTATGTTGTTGTAAGTTTTCTCCCCTTAAATTGGACTTAAATATGGCTTATGTTTAACATAACACCAGATAAAGTAAATATAACCTTAAAAAACATTTTTATACTGCCTAAAATAGTAAATGATCACCAGAATTAAAAACCTGAAAATCACAGCTCCGAACTAAGGCGTAGTCGACGGAGCCCCGCTACGCGGGGCTCCTATTTCTCTCTGCAGGGTTTAAAGTAACCTAACACGAAGGGGATGTCGGGGTCTTAGTTCGCTCGCTTCGCTCGCTCACTAGACCCCGCCATCCCCTTCGAACCTAACCTGTCCGAGTCGGGGTGCCCAATATCCCGAGCTCGCTTTGCTCGCACTTGCTTCCTAAGTTCTTCTTGCCACAAAATTTGGTGATCATTTACTATATTTGGTCTTTGAATACAATTTTTTTGGTGTTTAGTATTTTTTTTTTGGTAACGTAGCTATTAGGATCTCAAAGTATTTTTTGGTGCTCATTATATTTAACCCCCTTAAATATAACTCGGAAAATGTGGGTAAGTACGTAAGGTACACTGAAGCATGTGTTGTTTTTTCCCGAAGACCTCGACAGAAACTTATTATTTTAAGCCCATATTCCGAATCCCACAGATTTGGTTTTTCATTCAAATTTAACCTTCTGTCTATAGAATATGTTTGTAATCCAGTTTGAACAAACATCTTAAACTTTTCGAGCGAACACTTTAATTGCTCTATAATAAACATGTTTATTCATGGATGCACGTTATGCACAAATACATCCCGGTGTATTCACCGCCGCTCCATTCAACATGCTCGCGGAAAACCACAGCTGAATATAACTTTAAGGAAACTTATCCGTATTGGGTAAGGACGTGTGCAGCGAATCAAGATTTTTATGCAGAGTAATATAGTACTTTTCGTTAAATGAGTTAGTGGTAACATACAAAGTAATTGATCATTATTCATCATTCTCTTGCCCTTATGGTCGGCGCAGCATGTTTTCTTCTTCCATACTTCTCTATTACTTGTCTTTTCAGCAGTTACCTCCTTTCTAGGTTTAGCATCCTTCACAAAGTCCATCCGTCGTTTCTTTGGTCTTCCTCTACTTTAGGAAAACCTAATACTAACTCAAAAGTTAGAAATTCTTTGTTTCTGCTTTTAAAATATTCGTTTAAAGACTCTAACCGTATATCAGTCGCGATTACGTTTTTCAACGACTCACAGTACATTTTCGAAGATTGGGATTGTAGTTTTTTGGTCTTCCAAGTTAACACTGGTGTTTCTGCACGCGTAGCAACTGTAGGAACGAGTTTTGTCTACGGAAGAATCGATATCATGACAGATAGACAGTGACAATGTGGCAGTTTGTCGATTCTTCCATCGACTCGTTTCTACTACGGTCATGCTACGCGTGCTGGTCCTCAGGCTATAGAACGGGTTGGTCTCCATAATGTGCCAAAAACTATAAAAAAATTAAGGCAAAATGATAAACATCAAACCTCCAAAGTAGAGTAGAGCCCATTCCCTCTCATAGGAGAGGAGGCGTGTGTCCCAGCAGTGGGAACATTATAGGCTAATGATGATGATGAAAACTCCAAAACTTTTCATTCTATTGTTTTGCTGACGGAAACAAGGAAGTCTACTGCATCTTTTTCTTTGATGAAATGCGTTTTAGAAGTAATTTTAACTGGTTTTGTTCTTGCTTTTTAACTACTTAGGTACACGTTTCGCAACGCCTTCACTACTATTAATACAGGTAAGCCTTCTTTATAAAAGCTTCCTTACCCAGGTACGCAAGTTATTAGCTCGGCGACAAGTTTTAATGAGCAACGCTGGGTACGCCACTATTGACTCGACTTGTTAAGATTCATGAATACTTTGTGAATGCGGGTACTTTGAAATATATGACGTCTTAGTTTTGCAGTTGTAACACATAGATTTTGGTATGGAACAGACCCAGTGCATTTAAACAAATGGTAATAGCTTTCAAACCGTTTCATATTCCTTCAAAGACTTTTAAAAGGTTTAATAGGATTTTTGATAGATTAAGTCGCGCAATTTGTCTTATTTTTGACTTACCATGTTCGTTTTCGTCGTATTTAAGTATGTCATATCCAAATTATTTTATTTCACTTAAATTTCTAAGCCCATGTAAGTTTATGTTAAATAAAACGTTTGAATTTTGAACAAGAAACGTGAAAATAGATGCACGGTTCGGGTTGGTCGTTTCCTATGAAGAAGATCCGGCAAGACACTCTATGGTTACTTTGACTTGGTCTTCAAACGTTTGGTATATAAGTTCCTTTACAGTATGACCACTTTAAAAACAGTTAAATGTAGCGCTACTTGTAAAGAAAAATGCATCGATATGTCAAACTGGGTACATTTATTTCAGTTCTGTGTTTTCCCGCCTTCAAAGATAAGTTGGTTGAAATTTACACAGAGGGGATGAGCTTTAACTTGGAAGTCGTGGCGATGTACTACTTGATCAAATAGACAGCACTGAAGATTATACATTAGGCAGAATAACAAGTCATGTCATTGATATGAAGCGCTGTTATGTTACAAAAGTAAAATAACAAGAAATTTACACCCCCAAATACTAACGTGAACACAATTGACGTTATAGAACAAACCGATGATATCATCTAGTCTTCCCAAATCCATTTATGAACTAAGTTGACTGCTGTCATTCTTGCCATGACAGCAGTTGAAAACATCCACCAAATCGTATTCCTAGAATTTCTGGGCCGCAATTGGTGGATCTTCTTCGAATAAGGTACCTCTTCACACTAGCTATCTTTGTCTAACCCATAGTTGCATTCTGCTTCAATCAATGCTAAAGATGTCATAATTATGTCACTTTAATCAATGTTAAAGATGTATATGTTACCGGCCAAACCCAATTTTCGGCTAAATTAGTTTGTCCTAGGCCAAAAGGGCTCATCATAACAGAATCATATAGAGCACACTAACTAAATAGGTTAGGTTAGAACTGTAACCGAAATCGCGCCAGCCGAGCGAACGTGGCGAACGCTGCCACATCCAAGTTGGGCGCATTGTAAATGTTTTGTTTGGGTCAGTATATCCTGACACGGTAAGCCAGTAAACCGGTTTGGCCTGAAATCGGGTTTGGCCGGTAACATATATAATTAATAGTTTTCCGTTACTTTAAATTTGACAGATGAAAAGGAGGCGTTTAAATGTAAATTTATAAACAAACTGCGCGCAAGGTTTGGTTAGTCCAACTTTAGTTAAGTTCTTAGCTAAGAATACCATTGTTAATAATGTTACTTTAAAAACAAAAAAAAACTGTACGAAGCCTCAGGTAAATATTGGGTCGTAAAACCTACTTAAAACAGCAATGGACAAAGTTCAAAAGATACTAGCAGGACTTAGATATTCTTCAGCACAATGCTGCCTTGTAGCAATACGTTCGTAAGGTCGTAACGATGAACTAGAACGGGTATACAGGGTGCTTCCTTTACGAGCTGCATAGTGAAGCGATTTGTGTAGCAGCAGCTGTTGCACTTTACTTCGAGAAATACTGTACAGTTCATCTTATAAGGCTTGGAGTTTCACATCGCATGTGTTACTTTGTTAGCTTATTTTTTCATAATGATGCTTTTTTAATATCTGTTAATATCGTATTGGTGAAATATATTTTAAGTCATCAGGAATTCTTTACTAAATCTTGAGCGAAACATATGTCATTTCTGTGGTTGTGCGTTGTTTCATCGCTAATTGTTTAATCGAATTTTGTTTCACATAATTTTTGACGTGACAACGTCTTATAAATTGGTTTGCCGGGTGACACTTCAAGAAACTGCGTTACGCTCCGCTCACGTTATGCGCTCACAATGAGAGCGAGTGAGAGGCACGCGTGCCTTTCACTTTTTATGTCTGTCTCTCTCGCTCTTAGGCGGGCTAACCATGCCCGAGTGGAAGGGACGCGTGCCTCTATATATGTATATTTGTTGTATATAAATACGTATGTATGTGTAAAGGTAAAAATAAAATTTTGTTAATATGAAATTCAGTGCGAGATTCTTTGTATAAATTAATGTTTTAAATATAATTCTTTGTATAAATAAATGTTTTAAATTGTTACTATTATTTCATCCTTCTTCCTACTATACGAATGAATATTCACATTAAAATTATTTTACCACTCAAAGTCGTTGTCACGTAAAACTTTCGCCCGTATACCGACTTTACAAGCAACCAATTTTTTTTCTCATATTATCATTTCATACAATAATCAATACCCAGAATACTTACTTTGAAGAAATTTAAATCATCGATTTTTGTTTCAAATAAAGTTTAATGTTAGAATATTCATATCGTAGAATAACAAATCAAATATTCTTTATCCACATATTGTTTGTTTCACATAAAACTTATTACGACGAATAACATTTTAATCGACTGACAGTTGCTAAAATTCAAACCTCCTACAAAATTACAACACCGGGTTCACAAAAATAATGCGGGTAAATTCTTGTCAAGCAGGAAAACAGTCTTTTTATTCTCACTAATGGTGTTCATGCCTGTTGCACGCAGCATGCAAGCAAGCATGTAGCATGCAAGCAAGCATGTAGCATGCAAGCAAGCATGCAACATGCAGCGTGCAAGCAAGCATACAGCATGCAACAAGCATGGCTTCTGTCACGGCTCCGGCGCTGCGGGGCTTCGGCGGCCCCACGCGAGTTCATCGTCGCAGATGGTATTAACGCTCACCACCGCAGCTTCGGCTTGCTGGCCGGCGAGCCGGCCAGCCTCAGCCGCGGTGGCAACCGATAGTTACCACCTGCTCCTCAGCTCGCGGGCCGCCTCATCCCTCCGCGCCTACGCGGGCTTAAATTACACTCTAGGGGTAGGGCAGACAAGACTACGTGGAGTCTGGTTTGCAGCCATTCGTTTTTGTCACTAACTTTTGTAGCACAACATATTGACTTTTAAGGCCAATATTTTAATTTAAGATTAATAATTTCGTTGAAATAAAATACCATGGAAACATACATCGAACAAACAATATTCGTTAAAAAGTAATTCTACTGTTTGATAAATTTGTTAAATAAAAAAATGTGATTATAAAATTCATTGAAGTGTGTGTCTGTAAAATATGTTTCATTCAAGCAAATAGTAGTTGAAACAAAAATATTCGAAATAAAAATACGTGGACCAAATATTATGTGAAACATTTTCTGGGAAACGAAATTCTGTGAAACTTCTGTCTGCGAAACAAGGTGACACCCATTTCTGTGCTTATCTGATGGTCTAGCCAAAGTGACGTTCTTCAAAGTGTCGTTTTGCATCCTCGTCAAACTCAAGGAGGGAACTTTGCTAATGATTCTCAACCCGAATTAATAATAAAATGGGTAGTCTTATTTGCGGAAATCGGTAAGTGCGAACCACCCGTGATTTAAACGCGTCTGATCTTCACCCTATAACCGCACTTTCACACACACAAACAATCTCAAACGTTTATTCGGTGATTTCTTATTCCCTAAACCACGTTAAGGGGGTTACTCTAAATACTTTAAAAAATTAAACTAACTAAAAAAAGCAGCGTTTAGTTATAAATAATTAACCAGGTACCGTAATTAATATGGATAATTTATGTCGTTTGTGACAACCTGAATTTTGACGAGAATGCAAAACTGCACCTTGTATAAGCAATTAACTATAACGCAAAAGTTAAAAACCGGTCTGAGTATGACATAAGCTACAGAAAAGTTTGTGACACCAACATTCTAAATCGCGGCGTGAAAGTTATCTGCGACTTAAGAGCGTTTATACCTTACCGCTTTTCATATAAACTTTCAAGTCCTTATTTCCCGAAATGACTGAACCGATTTAAATGAAACTTGATACGCATAAGCAGGATACACAGATCTAAAACGTTACTAAAAACTTTTCAAAACGTGTTTAGAAAAAAGAGATAATTGGAATTATCTGTTTCTATAGAAAATTTATAATCGGTCTAATTTAACTGTAACACTATTTTTCGAAAATGTTTTTTAGTAACTTTTTAGATCTTTTTATCCTGCTTATGTGTACGAAGTTTCATTAAAATCGTTTCAGTCATTTCGGAAAATAAGGACTTGTATGTTTGTATGAAATGTCGTAAGATGTAAACGCTCTTAAGAATATATAGAAAAACTCGATAGTAACTTTTGGGCAGTAGCAGACACAAAACTCAACTGGTTGGCAATGGATCCTCCCTTTTCTATGGGGCATGTAGAACTCTATATCCTGTTCTTCATACCCCTTAAACTCGTCCTAGAAATATAAAACACTTCGACAGCTATTGCCGGTTAGGGAGAGAACCTCACGTCCCAGCCGCCGCAGGAGACGCCCCGAGCGTCGGGGGGCAACCAGTGGCCCCCGGCCACCGTAGGCGCAAGCCTGTGGACGGTGAGTAATGGGCTAGCTCACCGTCCGTCCGTCTCATGACGACAGGCCGTGTCGACGGCGCGTACGTGTTCCACGCGCGCCTCAAGGAGATGTCAGCAAACCGGAAGGGGTCCGAAAGGGCCGATGCCTGCCAGGGCTTCGGGTTGTTCGAAAGAGATACCGCGGCCCTGGAACACAAAGGGCTAAGAAGGAACATGGGTGGGTTTTAGTCAGTCAAGTCTGACACTCTCTCCCGCTCCGCTATAGTATCTGCTTACTACAGATACTTTATACTCACACTTATCATCCATATTCATACTTTTATTTAATTTTTATAAATATTTTCTAATCCTTTGTTGTGACATGTTTACTTCAAGCATATTTGTCAGATGTCATTTACTTTTATTTTTGATTGTTACCAGCCAAACTCTCTATGAAGGTTTCATTTAGATTATATATTACTAAAAATTATTATCATCAATTCGTGAGTTCAATTATTGTATTTTATATTTAATTGCGAATATTTGCTGTGTAAAGATATTCTGAGTTATTTTTATAAAAATATTATGCGCAAGGTTTTTGACCAATTGTTACTGGCTGCTTTGAAGACTGGCAGGTTGCGTCTTACTAGAGCGCAGCAGTTTTGAATCTGAAAAAGAAATTTGAAGAAAAGAAACGGAAGATCAGGGTATAAAAGGGATTTCTGACAGATGCCCTGGTTCTAGTCTGGAGTCAAGAGTTCAGTTCTAGTCTGGAGTTAAGAGTCGGTTCAGTCTGGACACGAGAAATCAGTATAGTCTAAAATCAAGAAAACAGCTAAGTCTAGTTTGGAGTCAAGATCTGTCATATCTTGAGTTTTGAGCACAGCCTGGTGGAGTCAAAGAGCGGCCTTCGTTTAGTGCTGCCGTGGCTGTTGCTAACTGTCTGCTGGAAGCTGCTTTGCGAACTGACGAGCCTGGCACTGGGGCTCATTACCTGTCTGCTGGAAGCTGCTCTTCGAGCTGACGAGCCTGGCATTGGGCGGTACGTGTCTGCTGGTGGGTCCTACCAAATCGCCCTGCATCAAGTTCGTCGTGGTCAAGCTCATCTTAATCAAGTCAGCTTTCTACGACTGCAAGTTTGTCTTCAGTTACTATCACGCTCAGAGATTTGCGGAGATATTTAAAACGTTCTCGGTTAACCTGCCCTTAACTTTTGTACTAATTTATTGTATTTTTCATTTCATCATTTATTAAATTCATTTTCCCCTAATTACTTTTTTAATGTATAAATCTGTTTACTCCTTTCATCAAGGAATAAGCAAGTTTGTTACATTTTGGCGCCTAACGCAAAATCAAGTCTTGATCTTAAACATATTCCCTAAATTCTAAAACAACTTCCACAAGAGATTATATTTGGTAACTATTTTCATCATATTTTCATCATATTACATCACTAAATCTCTACTTATACTCTTAAACACTTAATTCATATATTTATCTATATCTTCTATGAATCTCATCAAAAAAGGTTTAGTGTCGTGGGCTCGAACTATTATTGGCGCTGTTTGCGTCCTTCTTAATAATAACTCAGACTCTCTTGACTCTCTCTCTCCCTTTTAATTTTATCTACTTTATTTTTAACTTTTTTATCTTATACTTACTCATGACTCATCTTCCTCTTCCCTTCTTCTAACTGTAGAGTTTTATTCGGTCTATTTAAACTCTTAAGTTTTTATTTTCTTTGTTCATTCATTGGTTCTTAAACCATTAAAAGATTATTTTTAATCTTCTTCTATATCTGTTCTTATCAGATAACTCTTTGAAGTGCTTTTAGGTACAAGTTATCTAACCTTCTATTATACTAACTGTACTATAAGTTGGTATAACTATTTTCTTATCAACTCTAAAAGTTGACTCTGAAGCGGGTTGCGACTTCCTTAAAATAAGCCTTCGCTAATCTTCAACTCTAAAAGTTGATTGAAGCGGGTTGCGACTTCCTTAAAATAAGCCTTCGCTAACCTTCAACTCTAAAAGTTGACTGAAGCGGGTTGCGACTTCCTTAAAATAAGCCTTCGCTAATCTTCAACTCTAAAAGTTGATTGGGGTGGATCCCTTATTATTATTTTTCATCTTATTATGGGTTTTAGACGCGAGCGGATTACAACTCCAAAAATAAGCCTACTGTTATTGATTTATCAGGCGGAGTAGTGATCATTGAATGTGAATCCTACCTGGCCTAACTTCGTAAGATGTCGGTGTGTTTGAATGAGTTATGAAAGTTTTGTGAATGCTGTAATACTTTAACCTTACCAAAATTTTTGTTCTAGGCCAAAAATTTTCTCGGGGTCGTTGGGGAAATATAGTATCTGCTTACTACAGATACTTTATACTCACACTTATCATCCATATTCATACTTTTATTTAATTTTTATAAATATTTTCTAATCCTTTGTTGTGACATGTTTACTTCAAGCATATTTTTGTCAGATGTCATTTACTTTTATTTTTGATTGTTACCAGCCAAACTCTCTATGAAGGTTTCATTTAGATTATATATTACTAAAAATTATTATCATCAATTCGTGAGTTCAATTATTGTATTTTATATTTAATTGCGAATATTTGCTGTGTAAAGATATTCTGAGTTATTTTTATAAAAATATTATGCGCAAGGTTTTTGACCAATTGTTACTGGCTGCTTTGAAGACTGGCAGGTTGCGTCTTACTAGAGCGCAGCAGTTTTGAATCTGAAAAAGAAATTTGAAGAAAAGAAACGGAAGATCAGGGTATAAAAGGGATTTCTGACAGATGCCCTGGTTCTAGTCTGGAGTCAAGAGTTCAGTTCTAGTCTGGAGTTAAGAGTCGGTTCAGTCTGGACACGAGAAATCAGTATAGTCTAAAATCAAGAAAACAGCTAAGTCTAGTTTGGAGTCAAGATCTGTCATATCTTGAGTTTTGAGCACAGCCTGGTGGAGTCAAAGAGCGGCCTTCGTTTAGTGCTGCCGTGGCTGTTGCTAACTGTCTGCTGGAAGCTGCTTTGCGAACTGACGAGCCTGGCACTGGGGCTCATTACCTGTCTGCTGGAAGCTGCTCTTCGAGCTGACGAGCCTGGCATTGGGCGGTACGTGTCTGCTGGTGGGTCCTACCAAATCGCCCTGCATCAAGTTCGTCGTGGTCAAGCTCATCTTAATCAAGTCAGCTTTCTACGACTGCAAGTTTGTCTTCAGTTACTATCACGCTCAGAGATTTGCGGAGATATTTAAAACGTTCTCGGTTAACCTGCCCTTAACTTTTGTACTAATTTATTGTATTTTTCATTTCATCATTTATTAAATTCATTTTCCCCTAATTACTTTTTTAATGTATAAATCTGTTTACTCCTTTCATCAAGGAATAAGCAAGTTTGTTACACCGCCCAGAGCGGGAGAAGTCATTTGATGATTTCCCATCCGCAAAAAAAACTATTGCCGCTTGTCTAGACCATCTGGTCTCACCTTGTTTGAGTTCCGATTAGTTGTAACTTAAAAAAAAATCTTTATTTTATAATACTTTTGCATCTAGAGATATACATATAAGAAACAGTAATTTCACCAGACCACAAGCAATTACCTAAATCCTCAATAACGGACAACTGATTCCGACTCCCACATTTCTATACTCCACCACCAAAAGCAGCAAAATAAGCCAGTGGCCCTATTGTAGTATATTTATTTTATTTTCAGTACAGCCACTTTAATTGTGGCCAATCAAATTGAATCGGACGGCACATCGCACGGCACGCAACCCGCAACCATTCGTTCAAACGATGTTAGTTACTTACTGTTACAGTGGTTTGTTAGAAAATATTGAGCTTAACCTATAATTTTGTGAGGAATTGGATAATGTATGGGTTTGATTTGTTTTGTTTATTTAAAGGCTGTTTAAGTCTTGATGCAGCTTGAGATCGATACCTACACACTAAAATCAGCCTATAAGGTTCCTACTGCTGGAAGAGAGGCCTGCTCTCTGCAAGAAGAAAAAAAGGAAACTAAATTTATTTGGCACATTGCACACAATATAATACAAAAATAAGAAAATCAAACTTAAATCTTACAATATGCCTCTCGGCTCCACCAGTTCAACAAAATGCAGGGCAACTAGTGCCCGGCACTGGCTTTCTACTGGACCTGGATTAGTTGGGTTCCAGATCTGAAACAGTTTTATATGTTGTGATAAAGGTGGTGAATATATAAAATAGACGCGCGAGTGGGCCATAATCCAGTTAGTCAGAGTTAAGCAAGAAATCTAGCCGAAGGTTGCAGCGTACCTATATTCTCACGTAATTGGTAAGGATAACTGCATCATCGCTTCACATCAGCCATTTTGCGGCCAAAGGAATACATTTTTCGAAAAAAATATAATTAAGGTCTCGGTTGATGAGGTTTAAATACGATACTCTTGCCGCCAACAAAAATTGTTTTGACTAATTTCACAAGTCAGTGTAACAGGGAAATGCAACATACATGACATGTATCACCTTTGCCTTTAAAGTTGGCACGCAAAACTGTTCTGTGTATGTTTTATAAGTGACAAGAGGTTATCACTTTTCGCCAAATGAACCGCCCAATGGGTTGCCCAAGATCGGATGATATTCTAAATCATACTTTATTGTTCTGTCTTGCGTACTGGTAATATTTTAAAGACAATAAAAAAATAGAAATGGTACTTTTTTTTTGCCGTAAACAAATATAACATGACAACAATTTTCCGTCAAAACTACAGGAAAAATTCCCCTAACCTATCCATACTAGTCATCAAATTCAATAAACATAAAATGTTTACCTTCATTACACGGACCTATTACCACCCAAAATGTCCCCTTCACAAAAATATTAATGTCACGCCCGTAAATCCAACCCTCAAACGCTAAGTGTCAAGTCAAAACCCTCCAATTAAACACAGGTTGTCTTGGCCACGTAAAAATTGCCTCGCGTGTACACCAGGCCACAGAATTGAATTAACATCAGTATAATTACTCCAGAACACGCTGTGTGCGCCTGTACAAATTACGCGTAATACACGATTTTACGCGGAACCATCGTATTTGACAGTCTCGATATTGTAATTTGTTTGAATTTTTAGGGTTGAATGTCACGTCAACCGCGCAGTAATTCAGTTTCATAATTGAAATTAATATTTTCTAATTGCTTAGGAGAACGGTTTTGTGAAATTGAATTAAATGTTGTTATAACTGCTAAACACGCTGTGTGCGGTTGTACAAATTGGATACCGTAACATAAGTCACAGGGCTGGGACACAACAGATTGTGCTGATTTATTTGGTAATTACTATAAAATACTGAACAATTTAGGCATATTAAAATTATGTTAAATAACATTGCTTCGAAGGACACAAAGTCTGTGGTGGTATAAGTACCTATGTTGTTCAAAATTGTTTCCACATTAGTTCCTCTTTATTAACCGACTTCTAAAAGGAGGATGTTCTCAATTTGATTGGTATTTTTTTTTGTATGTATATCGATTACGCTGAGATTTATCATGCGATTTGCGTGATTCTTCTTTAGTTTGATGCGGAATTGTTGCCATTTTGTTCCAGTCAAATCAGTATAGACCAATTACTGCTGCAGCTCCATAAATATGATTACTAAATGAAGTATTCGTTGTCCGCAGACTGTATTTGTCGTTATCATTCTCACATAATGTACAATCTCAACATGAACAATGTAACCAAGATTTTGTAACCAGCTAACATTGATAGGAGCTCTAATGGGAGTTTGGTGCTCATTTGGTGCTCTGAGCATTGTTGCTCTTAAAATCGGTGCTCAAACGGGAATAATTCAATAATTTTGATTTAAAAGAGTGTCCATGAAGTTTCTTACCAATTCTTCTCCATAGAAATCTACTCTTTAGAATCGGCAACTACAGTGCTTTCGCAAGTTGTTATGCATTGTAACTAGGATTGAGAGCGACGGTTTTTTTTTTTTTAAATTCAGAAGTGTCTGTTTTGGTCTAATTGAAATAAATGCTTTGAGTTTGTCCATCAGTTATTCTGATCCATTACTAAAGTATCTGGACACTGGCTGTCTGGTCTGTTCCTTTTCAATTCTGTTTTTGAATTCTTTAGAGACACAAGAAAAATACCGTAATAAGTACAAAAATCTTTTCCAAGCAAATGGTGTTCTCTACTATGATTTTTCCGTTGAGTTTTCACGCATTTTCCACGTCTCCCCATATCGTACCAATATGGCGCGTAATGTGATTACTTTGAGTGTAATGTTACGAGTGTACCTGAGCGCTCAAGTGTACTTCAATAACTGTCGGTGCGCGGGGAAAACGTATCGAATTACGATGGACTTTATTTTTTTACTTCTTTGTTATAAGGGTTTAAATGGCGAACGCTGTTGTTGTAAAAGGATAGCCCTTGGATTTGATCACGTGTTTTTTATTAAGAACTTTTGTTTTCACTTTTCTGAAATCATGCCTGAATTAATTAATAAAAGGACTGATATAAAAAGGCTGATGATGCTACGAGTAACTAGCTTTACTGCTTCGTTGGTCTAGTGGTCACAAGCACAATGGCTGAGCATGAGGTACTGAGTTCGATTCCCAACTCGGGCAAAGTGTTATTGGGTCCATCCCGGATTTCTCAGTAGCGGTCACAGATTCTGGATTTGTGCCCAGTTGATGGCAATAGTCTCGCCCCCAATAACTTGCAAAAATTTGGGTGTACTATTAGATACAACTCTGCTCGCTCTGGGATGCAAGATATAAGCGTGATGTTTTTTTGTGTTAAAGGAATAAATAAAGGGACTGAAAAGTCTAGTATTTTTAACGATCTATTAATAACCAACTACGGTGCCTTATCCGTCTGCCTAGCTTAGAGGTTTTGCACCAAACGGGCCATGTATCCGCTTGTGGTAGGCCTAATTTTAACAGAAGAAATGAAAGTAAAGATCTACTAGAGAAGGTCTACTTCAAAAATGTTTTCACGTATAGTCTTCTAAGAATAAAAAATAATCAGCTCTTCCATACATTTGGGTAGGTAGGTATGTATTGAAATTTTGTATGAGACCGTTGATTATTTTTTCGCTATTTCGTTGCTGTCTGTTCCATGCCCTTAAATATGACCGCAGTTATACAAGGTGTTGTTTTGCATCCTCGTCAAATTCAAGGGGGTAACTATGCTAATGATTCTCGTCCCGAATCAATAATAAAATGGGTAGGTAATTTTTCTTTTTTTTCTTTTTTACGGAAATCGGCAAGTGTGAAACACCCGTGTTTTAAACGCGGCCCGTCTGGTTCTTGCCTTATAACCTCGCTTACACACATACAAACAATCTCAAACATTTATTCGATAATTTCCTAGTGCCTAAACCAAGTTAAGAGGGTTATTCTGAAATACTGACAAACTTAAATACTAAAAAAATCAGCGTTAATTAATAATTAACTAGGTACCGTAATTTTAATTGATTATTTATGTCGTTCTTGACCACCTCCTGAAATTTGACGAGGTTGCAAAACAACACCTTGTATAATACATGCTGTAGAAAATACGATAAAATTACAGCAAAAACAACACCCTAGATATTATGTACCTACACGGATTTGAAAAGCGATATCAGCTCTTCCATACATTTGGGTAGGTAGGTATGTATTGAAATTTTGTATGAGACCGTTGATTATTTTTTCGCTATTTCGTTGCTGTCTGTTCCATGCCCTTAAATATGACCGCAGTTATACAAGGTGTTGTTTTGCATCCTCGTCAAATTCAAGGGGGTAACTATGCTAATGATTCTCGTCCCGAATCAATAATAAAATGGGTAGGTAATTTTTCTTTTTTTTCTTTTTTACGGAAATCGGCAAGTGTGAAACACCCGTGTTTTAAACGCGGCCCGTCTGGTTCTTGCCTTATAACCTCGCTTACACACATACAAACAATCTCAAACATTTATTCGATAATTTCCTAGTGCCTAAACCAAGTTAAGAGGGTTATTCTGAAATACTGACAAACTTAAATACTAAAAAAATCAGCGTTAATTAATAATTAACTAGGTACCGTAATTTTAATTGATTATTTATGTCGTTCTTGACCACCTCCTGAAATTTGACGAGGTTGCAAAACAACACCTTGTATAATACATGCTGTAGAAAATACGATAAAATTACAGCAAAAACAACACCCTAGATATTATGTACCTACACGGATTTGAAAAGCGATAGAAGTGAAAATAAACCGAACCTGTTTTTGATAGGCCTTGCTTTGAAGCTGAAGCACAACACTCTGGCAAAGAGGATACTTCAAAATAGTTTATATCCTGCAAAATATTTTTCGATTTTCTAAATAGACGATGTCGAACATAAGATTTTTAGGGATACCCTAGGGTTAGGGGGACCCTATTACTGAAACTTCGCTGTCCGTCTGTCCGTCTGTCACCAGGCTGTATCTAATGAACCGTGATAGTTAGCCAGTTGAAATTTCTACAGATTATGTATTTTTGTTGCCACTATAACAACAATTACTCAAGATAGAATAAAATAAGTATTTAAGGGGGCTCCTATACAAAAAAGTGTTTTTTGTTGCTTGTTTTTATAAATAATGGTACGGAACCCTTCGTACGCGAGGCCGACTCGCACTTGGCCGGTTTTTTTTATTGCCCCACACTAGGAATTTCTCCTTTATTGTGGGTGCGTTTACAAAACAAATAAGCTCACATAGACAAACAGCCAGACCTGGAACAACTATCTGTAGGCCATACATATATTTGTTACGTGCGGGCATCGAACCCGCGACACGCAGCGCAGCAGTCGATTGCTCAACCACTGTGGCAAATGGCGCCGTGACGATATATGGGTACTAGCAATTAAATACAAGAGTTATATTCTAATTGTTAGAAAACAATGCTTCGTAAAAACTGAAATTTATTTCGCCACTAGTAAAATAATAAAGAAGGTTGAAAATTACTTTTCCGTTAAGACTTAGGGCTTATTCAAATGGTTCCTAGGGTGGTGATTGTGAATGCAAGTCTGACGAACATAGATGCGCAGTTAATCAGTCCTGCTAGTCTATGCCTTTTAAAAGTTACAGACTTGTAGACAGGCTGTAAACGTTTGAAGCCTGAACAAAATCAAGAAACAAATGAACTCATTTCCTTTCAAACGCGTTTTTTCTAGCAAACCAAATTCACACAGCTGTAAAATCTTTTCGATGAGCTTACAAAGTAAAGTACATAAACTCGACACTCATACGCCATCTTTTTCTCAAGCAGTAACATAAAAATATTCCAGGATAATATTTAAGTGCTGCTTACTAATTCAAGGCTTCTTCGGGACTGCCACGAGTGGCGAAAATTACGTATTTCATAATACATAATGATACATTACACGTGTGTTTTAACGTACAGTTGCAAACACCAAAATGTACCAGAAACTTTAAAGTGTTTATTCCTACGCCATTTATTGTTTTTTTTTCCGATGGTATTGGGATTGACTCTAGTCTAGGTCAGAGATGACAGAGACAAAGTCGACGATGGTACGAGCCTACACAGAAGAAGCCTGTTCACTCGAAATTTGAAGAGTTTGGGGTAGTAAGCGTTGGGAAACACAGGTGCATGCAGAGCGTTCCACTCCTTTGCTGTGCGCATTATGAAAGACGTTTGAAAACGCTTAGTGCGCATTGGTGGAATAGCATTAAGATATGATAATGATACCATACATGCTGTCAGATCAATACGAAGTAGGTTCTATCTTAAATTTCAAGACGAGGTTTGAAAATGGCGGTTGTCTGTTTTGCTTTCGCTTGTGACTAAATGAGTGACGAATATGAATGTTGATGGATGGAGAGGGAGACGAAGACCAAAGAAAATATTTTAATGGATGGATTGCATGAGAAATGATTTGAAAGTAAAAGGAGTGAATGCCACGTTGACATGTGACAGGGGGAATGGAAAAAGAAAACGTGTTTCGCCGGCCATAAGTAGAATGGAACAAAGCCAAGTCAAAATTATTTATTTGCAGTAAATGTGGTACAAGAGATAGAAATAATAATAGTAGTGCAGTGACATATTTCGCCATAAAAAACGGCCTGCAAACACTAATTAATAAGCCGTTAATTTTAACACACAAAACTTATGTGAACACAAACATTAAACTAGGTAACTAAATAAAGTATATTTTAAGTTATTAGACTCGAAACAAAAGATGATATGTACTGTTATTTTGAAAAGCGTTTACATTTTACTCTTTATGACTGTACAATCCCATCGTTAATTAATTCTATTTCAAAACTACCTATTTAATTTTAAATTATATTACTTTCGCATACCGATAGATCCATTGAGATCACATTGACGATTTCTGATAGCGTTGCAGTTGCAGGGTAATTGTGCTCCGGGGATGCAAATATTTGCAGGTCTATGTTATCTAATAATGTTAGTATCTCCGTTTATACAGGCAGCAGCGATAGGGTGTAGAATATGATAGAAATTGTTGTATTTATGAGGCATCATTAATTATGTTAATTGGAGGAATAAACTTTGCGTAATAATGCAGTTGAATACTCTCCCCGTAAATTATGGAATACCCCCCTAAGATTTTTAAGAAAACAATATCTGTTTATTAAAAAAGTAGATTTTTGCCCACGCGGTACTCGGAAATTATCCCAAGGCAACATACTACCGCGATGATGAGTTTCGTGGTGTATCCGTTTCACAAATATCATATACAATGTTCAGCCATTTATGCGTGTAAAGAAAAAAGAGACAAATGGCCTTTTATCGCTGCAGATTTTAGAAGGCCTAGAATATTTGTAGTTTTTCGATCGGAAGTAGGTACATACTATCTACTAGCACCATTCGCTGTTATGCAAAAACCGCAAACCTGTGTAAATACAAAACCGAATCAAAATGCATCAACAACAGTTATCAGTGCCTACTATTTGCATTTATTCGTTTCTAAATTGTACTACCCGTGTTAGACCAAACAAAAAAATAACAAAACAACATCGATTTCAATTCAAAACTTAGTTTGATGTTCATTGACGCATTCGCACATACGTCATGTAAATGTGTTGTTACCAAACACGCAATGTATTCCAATGTTACAAATATGGTCGGGATATTCATAACTGGAGATTTGACTGAGGTACAGGTTGAATGACCATTGTAACCACAGGGGTTGGGTTGTTTCACGATGATAAATGTCGATGGATGATGTGTTCGGGGTTTTTGTCTTTCGTTGCTGTAGTTTGTGACAATATGTTTAGGTTGGGTCTGCTATTGTTGTTAATACTGTACAGTTTCGCAAACACGAATAGTGTTGTTGGAATTAAATTCAAAGACAGTTAGACGATACCTAACATTAATCCTTGGTGCTCAGGGTGCGGGCCAGCTCCAACAGCATCCTGTGCATGAATGCCAATAGACTGTTGTGTTGTGAATCGTTACTCCAGAATTTCGGCTGGAGTTCTGTAGCAATGATTTATAACTTGTTTTTAATGATGTGATGTACACATACGTATACATAGTCTTAAATAAATATTCAAAATCAATATCAAAATCCAGAAGTATTTTATTTTACATAGGCCTACTTGGGCACTTATAAAACGTCGACAAAAGGTGCACGGTTCGGGTTGGTCGTTTCCTATGGAGAAGAACAGGCAAAAAACTCCATGGTTACTTATTTTAAATCATTTGTTTTTACAATATTTGAATGTTACAGCGTTAGTACTTAAGAATGCGAGGACAGCGTAGGCCCGACAACAAGTCGTTGCTTTATTGCAAAACGTAGAACAAGATAAAAAAACGGCCTACAATGTCCACACATTCACAAACAATCGGTACCTAAATAAAAAAGAATCTATTCAAAAATAAAATATTAAATTAAAAGAAGAAACTAAATTGAGAATTGGAACAATTGTTTATTGACACAAATGTTGTCATCAGTGTTTTAACTATTCTGAACAATGAATGAACGGTGCAATGATTTGGAAACTATTAAAATGTAAAACATCTGAATTAAAAGAAAGGAAAAATAAAATTGGGAATAGTTAGAGACATCAACACATTTGTGTCGTTTATGAGTTACCAGAGAAGCAGTGAGCAGAAGGAACTAGAGCCAAACTTCTTTATATCTTCAACGTAGTCCACGTTGAAGATAAAGAAATTAATAAAGACACGTTTGATGTAATTTTTAAGCTTATTGTTACTAACCTCATATAGTTATTAGTTACTCGAATTTATTATAAATGATACCCCCCTCCCACCATTGTTTTTACCTACTTCTAATATCTACTTCTCCACATAAAAACCTTCAGATATATACTTTATGCGCGGCCGATCTAACGAAGGCTTAAACTTGTTCCTGTTTTATTTTTGAAAACGAAGTTAGGTACCACTTTAACAGTGACAGCCTTGACAACTTAAATTTTCATGCAAACGGTGGCTATATTATTAACAAGCCATCTAAGACTAGGCTTAACAGTAAATTAAGACATACACAAATTGGACTTCAAAACATAGTTATTTATAAGCCCGAGCCTTGATGCCTAGATAAAGAGAAATGATAATAGTTTTGAAGACAAAGTGGGGGCTCAGTAGAGACTGATGTGCCTTACGATTTGTAGCTCCTAGATTAAACTAAAAACACATTAGATTAGAGATTAGCTCACATCACTGGGTGTAACTAATTCATCATCACTTATTGCAGAAAAGAAAAATAACCGAAATGACTTAGAACCAACAATTCGAAGACATGTGACTTTTACCTGGGCTCAGGGGTTGGATTACGGCCCACTCCTTTCAAATAGAAGAGGCTTGAGGTCCAGAAGTAGGACTGTTATAGGCTGATTATGCTATGCTGCCTCGTTGGTCTAGTGGTTGTAAGCGCGACTGCTGACCATGAGGTATTGGGTTCGATCCCCGGATCGAGCAAAATGTTATTAGGTTTTCCAATCGAGAATTTATAAGTAGCAGCTATTGAGTTTGGATTTGCACCCAATTGATGGCTCAATAAGCGCGCCCCTTATCACAAGCCTTAAACATGACTGGTGACATGGGAGTGTACTTATTAGGGACACCTCTGTCTATCCCTTCGTGGATTACAGGCGTGATGTTATGTTATGTTATGTTAACTAGCTTTATTTTCTTTTTAGCATGTCAATGGGTAATGGGTATCTAAATTGAATCGGTATGAAATTCGGTGACGTTTTGCCACTTTTATTAGCTACCATTAATTCCTGGACTAGCTTACTAGCACTCTCTTGCTATACTAGCTCCAAAAACTAGCCTCATGTAAGCCAGTCATGATGGATGAATACAATTCGAGGCTGACATGTGGCATGCAAAGATAAAACGGTGCGTATAATTGTACAACCAATAAACTGCTGGAAATAAAAAATATATTATGTAGAACACGCGAGCTTTGTGTAGTGGGCTCTTTTATTATTATTAGGTTGTGGTTTGGTGCTGGTTGGTTTCTATATGTTACTGTTTTTGGGTTAATTAATGACCGACACCAGTTCTTGGTTTTCTCTATTACTTTCGTTGATATTGCTTATCACAGCTTCTTTTGAAATTATCTCGTTTACTGCAAAGTCTAGAGAATAATTTCGACCAAAAAAACCTCTTCGTTTTTCACAAAATACCTAGCAACAACTTCGGGTTTATAAACACTTTAAGAGTCATTGTAGAAGAGGCGTGATTTGATTTAATGTTCGTAAGGTCTGGGTAGGTAGGAGAGCAGCGGTGGCCCAGAGGTGGCAGCCCCGACTTACGAGCAGTAAGCCGTGGGTTCGAACCCAGGCAGGCGCATTACTTTGTGGAATTTATTTCATCACCGCTGCCCTCAAAAACGGTGAAAGAAAACATCGTGAGGAAACCGGCATCTCCTAGAACTAAAAATTCGAAGACATGTGACATCTACCAACCCACACTGGACCCGCGTGGTAGATTACAGCCCAGTCCCTCTCATAGAGAGGAGGCCTGTGTCCCAGCAGTGGGAACATAATAGGCTAATGATGATGATGAAGGTCTAAGTATGTTTTTTTACACGCTGTAAACGCAACAACACCTGCTTTTTAAAGCAGAAAATACGCCGTCGACACACAGAAAACAGGCTTGGAACATAGGCTCTAAGTACCTACATACCTTGATGCTTATCATTTACTTGCTTCCAAATAGCAGATTTACAAGACAACAATACTAACCCAACCTTTTACCGAAAAACCCGAAAAGCTCTCCAATTTCACAGATGTGTTCACTTAAGCCACAGAACTCAACGACTATGCCGATTCGCTCATAAAGTTCCAGCTCATATCCTCCTCTAGCGTTCGATGTAGCATCACTACTTAGGCCTAACCTAACTAGAGACCTAGCTTAACCTTGGGCGACCCTTTTATATAACATGTTTATGAGCTACGGCTGAGCCGTTTACACTCATTCGGGATTCTGTTTAGCTTTATGTAGGTTGGTTGTTAAAGGATTAGTATTTGGAGTTAGAATTAGGTTGGTACTATGAGGTAATTTACTGTTTTAATTCAGTAGGTCTTAAATTAATTATGCTAAAATATGTCACAGTTGTTACAACTACTGCAGAATATTTCCCATTTGTGCCATGTTTCCCTGGTATTTGTATGTTTCATCTATGTTGCGTATTGCACGCAGTATCAAATATTCGCCCGAAGGTATTTATATCATAAGCCCACCCTATTTGAATTAAACTACAAGTAACACATTTGTTCATTGGTTTTTTTCATACGCCACTAATCATGACGTTTTGCTTTGCTCTCACTACATTAGGGTAGGCGTCCAATCTAACCAAATTCAGCTGAATATTCGTACGATATAACGTGATACATTTTCCAACACTTGCACTCCAACTAGATATATAAAGACATAATATCGTCTTCTATTTCCTATAAAACCTTTACATGTTTCCGCATGAATGCAAAATCTTTCCCAGCATCAGCCTCACTCCTTAGTAACATTAAACCAGCTGATATTGTGATGGGGAATAAATTTAAGTGCCTATAACAATATTTGGATCGCGTGCGGTGTGGGGAGGCGAATTAATACTAACAATTACTTGGGCAACACGCACGAAAAAAACCGTTCAAATTGCTACTGTGCGTGATGGAATTAGTTGTGGCTTGTGTGATAGGAGGAACGGGGGCGGGGAAGAAAAACTTACTATGAGAGATCCGTCCGAAACCCTTAAGTAACTTAACTAGATATGAAATCATTGATACAACAAACTAAGAGCAGTGAACAGATTCAATTAGTTTGAAAATCAAAAGACATTTGCTTTGCAGTAAACTATAACAAACTTACAATGCCTGTAAAAGAAGATTTACGAACAAGTAAGGAGATTACAAGATGCTGACTAGCATCACTGTCTTCTTCATCTGACATTTTTTCATCTGTCGTCGTCATCTGATAGGTAGAATATTGCTATTAGCGATAAAGCCACCAATGTACGCTGATGGTTTATAAGTATTTTTTTTTTAATGTAGTTATTTATAAATAAGTAAAGAATATAATATATTATTGTTCTATTTATGCAAGTGTTATGGGATTTTTCCCTGAGGAGTTTCTCGAGTAGCCACGAAGTTTGAATCTGTACCCGGTTGATGGCTTCAGGCTCACCTCCTACATGGGAATTAAACGTAGCTGATGAAATTTGGGTATTCTATTAAGTACATCTTTATACAGGGTGTAACGGAAAGGGTATATACATCCTTAAGGGTGTGCTACAGACCATCAAACTGAACATGTTTTAACATAAAAAAAAATTTGCAGCAAAAAAAAATATCAGCTGCCTATACATTTGGGTCGAATAGGTATTGTAATTTTCTATGGGGCAGCAGATATTTTTTTTGCTGAAAAACATGTTTTATGATGAGAAACATGTTCAGTTTGATGGTCTGTAGCACACCCTTAAGGATGTATATACCCTTTCCGTTACAACCTGTATAACCCTTCGGGGATTACAGCTATGATGTTATGTTATTTATGTAAGAGCAATAGGGTCCATTTTCAAAAATCATGCAACGGAGCTTATTCAATCCGTCCAGTATTTTCACATACTTGTTCACAACCGCTACCGCTTAGCACTTAGTGACCTACTCAAGTCGCCCTATTAATACCGATTGAATCGAACCTTTAAAAGCCTTCGATTTTATTATTTAAAAAGTTCCGAACTAATTAATGCACAATAATGAGTACCATAATGAAGTGGGATTCGATTTTATGTTCATTATTATTTAATAAGGATAATTAATTTGTAAAAAATCGTCGATATTACCGTCATTTTTGTCTGCGGCTGTAATGAGTGTTACGGTTTTCATCGTAATTGGAATTTGTGAGTTTAATTCCGGCTTTGTTTTATGCTTTTTAATGTTTCATAATGTAATGATCATGATTTTCTTTGATTGGAAATGCGAGCATAGATTTTTTTTGTAGATTATTTGGATAGTTGTTTACTTGTTTAGTTTTACAAATCTCGATGCCAATGCCTTCAGGTACAATTACGAACGCGGATCGCAAACCGCAGCAGCAAATCCACCTAACACCCTTCATCACAAGCACCACTGAGATTGCCTCCATTTCAAAATCACATCTCTAAGAGATGAATCCCCATACATTTTTCATAAAATAAAGCCCCATTTGAGCTACAACAAGCATCATTTAGCACCGTCATCCCGGGCCCTGCGGCATCCCTTAGGACTCTTCATTGTTAGCAGAACATCTCTTATTAATGTCACAACCATTCGTTGGTACAAAGTTATACCCTACCCCCAAAAATATGGGTACCACGTTCAATTAGATCGCAGAGGACCCTCGTCAACGGAAAAATTTCGTACACTTGTATGTTCATAAATTCCTGCCACAATTTTGTGTAAGGAAGTTGTACAATCTGGATAAGTGTTCAGGATTTAATTTCCAAAAATCCTTATCTTTAAACAAAGTGGATTTGAAGTGGACGCTCGTATTTCATGTTGATGGGACAGGCTTGCGAGATTTTTGGTGACAGCCGTGGTGGACTTGAGTGAAGTTTTTTTTTGCTGAAGAGGAAAAGACTGATGAGTTTAGCCAGAACAGGTAATAGGTACATTTTATATACATGTACAACAAAAGAATCTTAGGACTTTCGTCCACGACGCTGATCAAAAGTTACAAAATCAAATTACCAAAGAGTAGTTAGAATGACACAGCATTTAAATTCAATGCACGGTCTGTACGCAACACGACTTACTAACACGTTGTTAACTAGTTTGTAGTTGATTTTTTTGTATAGTATACGATATGTCTTAGTGGAATGCCAATAAATTTGAGTTTTAGTAGAGCATATCCTCATCTGCCTAGCCTTTTCTCAACTATGTTGGGATCGGCTTCCAGTCTTACCCAATTCAGCTGAATACCAACATTTATATGGAACAACTGCCTTTACAGATCTCCACAACCCAGTTAGTACTGAGTAATATTTTGGTAAGACTGGTTGTCAGAGTTTCAGGCCACTGACTGCCTGTAATGTCTGTCAAATGGCTAACCAAAAGATGACCTGAGCGACTGTTATATTTAGCCATAGTCTAAGTAGTAGACTAAAAGTTTTGAAATACATACTTGCCAACATCGCATACACAATGTAGATGAATCAGACAAAACACAAATTCCTATACTTAAGAAAGCTGTTACAAACTTCAATGATTGATACACCATGCCAATTAAGAACTTAGAGAATTACGTTTCGACACCACGGCCAACATTCGTAACAAGTTTACGCAAATTGTAATTTCGCATGAAAACAGCGATCAAAATGTCAAATAAATACCGACAAAGTTGCTTGTAATCAATCATCTGGCGGAAGTCACAGTGTCAATAACTTTGTTTGTCCCTCCTGAAAATCGTGACATAGATAAATTAGTGAAGTAACTTCGTTTTCAACTCCTGAACTGATTAATGATAATAGAATATATTTTGGAAAAATGCTTTCGGGAACTTCAAGGTAATTGTCGGCTGATGAGATTTTTAGAAAGGTTCTGTCGATGTCGAGTTTTCTATCAATAATGTAGTGGAAATCGTTAATGCTATCTGATTATTTTGGTTGGTAACAACCGATACTACTACCGAACCGGTTTTATGGTTAAGAGGTAATGAATTTCATGATGAGCTTTTCCACCGATGTCGGTTTTTGAGTATTATGTAAACATTGTTTAATAACTTTAACAACAGTTTCGGAGACACTGACAGTCCCAAACTTGACGCTTAGTGAAGTCTGGGGCTGACAGTCAAAACAAAAGCAACGCTGGCAGTTATCAATAGTAAAAAGTTGGCATTCAAAATCGTGCCTCAGAAAGCATGGCCGTCGCAGTCTGATAACTAGTCATATTAAGAGGTATAAAGCTTTACCGAGTTTCAAGGTTGTCAGAAACGCAATCGCGTCGTATAAAAGACACAGGAAGCGGACTCCAACATAGATTGGACAAAGCTAAGCAGATGATGGTGAGGATTTAAAATGAAAGCTGTTAATGTCGTCAAATTATTCCTATACTACAAGACGTTAAGTGGCATCAGGTAGCAGCCAAATGGCCATGTTAACTAAGGGAGACTAAGTCGTTGGTTGTTTTGTGAATTCCCAGTTAACTCTCGGTCTGTTTGCTTCCAAAGTTTAGTTGAGTCTAGCCTCTGTATGCTATAGAGTACGGAACCAAACTAGAAACGGTACTATCTAGAACTTCTGTGGTATCAAAACTAGTTAGTATAAGGTTGGTCTTGAATTATATTGAAACTCATATAGTCTAATGACATAGGGCCTACTGTACAAATTGGTACCAAAAGTTGAGTGTAAAACCTCTGACACGGGACCTCTTTCAATGCTGTCAGTTAGTCTACATCACCGGTATTGTAGAACGTAACATGCTTGGTTTTTTTGGGAATGGTTTTTTTTTTTATTGGTTTTTTTCTGCCGCTTCTAACTTCTTAGGTCTCGCTTGGAACTATTCATAGCTGTGAGTGAGAGAGACAATACTACTCACATCATCAACGAAACAGAAACGTAACTATTCTTTGACACGTGAGAGTCAATCTAACGATTTAAGTATTTGCCATTAAGACGTCTCCGTGTTCTATGGTGTGTGCCAAGTCCTAGGAAGTGGCGGTTAGTTTCAAAAGTAACTGTGGGTGCAAGTTTTCAAGTCTCGGCTCTTATTGTTGACCTTTTTGTCTTTTATTTCGTTCATTGAATCAAATAAGCTTTGGCTCGGTGCGCGGGAATAAGTTTTGAGCTAACTGGGTTGTTTGGTTTGTTGTACGGTCTTTGAGATAAAACTTGGTGTTTACCGGTATTTCTGGCACAAAGTTTTTGTTTGGGTTTGATGTTCTACGGTTTTGATGTGTTCAGTTGTTTCATTAAGGTCTTATGAGAGTGTTTAAGACGAGCAAAATAAATATTAATCAGCTTTGTTTATTTTTAAAAAAAAACTTCCTTATCTGTCTGGCATTTCCCAATGTTCGGGTCGGTATCGAAGAATGTTATCAAAATAAATACAATATTTTAAGTTTGATTAGATTTTTCGACACTGTCTTTTTATCTTTAGTTTATGAGTAAAAATATTGCCATAACATTTGTAGCGATGACTTGGGCAAAACTTATAACTGGTGAATTTTAGACATATAAAAATTGTCAAATTGGGACATAGTAACCAGGCAAATTATACGATATCTTCTATACAAAAACCAGTCTTATTCTCACCAATGCCCATACCTGAAAGGAATTGATTTTCAACCGATTTTCTGAATACCCAACCTATTTATTTGTTCTATTTGATTCCATTTACATTATTGCCAGGTCAGTAGCTGTCCTTGAAGGTAACGAAGCGGATTGATGAAATGAGTTTGAAGAAGAAATGGAGCCGGCTCACTGGAGGACTGCTTCGATCATTTAATTTATTCATTTCTTTGTAGTGATTGGTTTGATTTTTATGTCTATGCGTATCTAAAGGCGGTAAAGAATAAAAGCCGCAAAATATTTTTTTACAAGGTTAAGGATGGTAACAAATCATCTATCTTTTAAAATAAAAGTTCGCGAACACATTCGGAAGAAGTCAGCAGTATCGTCACAACGTTAATATTTTCCTCATTGTTTGTCCTTTTATTTTATAATTTATATATTGATATATATTTATAATATTTTGTTATAAATTTATAGTATTTTATATATCTTTTTAGTATGTCTCATTAAATTATTATTTTTTTACAGTTAGATACCTACCACTGTTTGTCTCTGCATCACCCAAAGGTTGACTGGTAGAAAATGCCTATGGCATTAAGTCCGCCTCTGTACATTGTATTTGAAGTGTTAAATAAATAAATAAATAAGTCGCAGTTGCCTATGTCGGTCTGTGGATGGGAGACTACCAATACATACCGAGTATCCTCTATGCCTCGAAAAGTGCCTTAAGCCGTTGGTACCGGCTATCATGTGTAGATCTTTGACAGTCGTTACAGGTAGTCAGTGGCCTGAAAATCTGACAACCAGTGTTTCCAAGGAGTAACATATAACGCAGCACTAACTGGGTTGTGGAGGTCAGACAGGCAGTCGCTCCATGTACAACACTGGTTCATCTGCATCTGGTTAGACTAGAAGCCGACCCGACAGTTAGCTGGCTACTACTAGGTACTTGTGAAATACTTACAATAATAATTGTTGCGAAAGTTTGTGAGGAAGCATGGAAGGATGGATGGTTGGATGTTTGTTACTCTTTCACGCAATAACTAATGAACGGATTTAGATGAAATTTGGCATACAGATAGTTAATAACTTAGCTACCATTTGCTTACCGGCAGTACGATCCCATTATGAATCTCTACACGGGTGAGGCAGGCATCAATTAGTTAATTTAACTTCCTAATTCACAATAACGTCATAAAGTCAACACTCACGTAATTTTTTTATAATACTTTTTAAGAAATAAATTTATTATTACTTGGTTACTCATCATCTTTTCCCAAACTATCTTGGGGTCGGCTTCCAGTCTAACCGGATGCAGCTGAGTACCAGTATTTTACATGAAGCAACTGCCTATCTGACCTCCACAACCCAGTAACTGGGTAATACGATACCCCTTAGTAAGACTGGATGTCAGACTTTTGGCTTCTGACTACTCGTAACGACTGTCAAAGATCTACAAATGTCAGCCGGGACCAACGGCTTAACGTGCTTTCCGAGGCATGGAGGAAACTCGGTATATAAATATGGTCACCGATCCATGGACCAACCTCGGCAAGCACGGCTTAACCTTAAGGATCGACCCGAGTGGCTGTTATTACTTAGCCACGAGCTCCTCACATACTTGGTTACTATGTTCGTATTATTAATTATGTCAACTGATAAGGTTAACTAACAAGGTATAACTAAATGGTATAACTCACAAATGTTTCTCAAAACGGTACCCAATCTTAACAAGATAATTTTGCCAAATAGTTCAATTTCTATTTAACATAATTGAACACGGTTTGCCGTGTCGTGTACTCGTGTTATTGTTTGACAAGATAACGACTGGTTTCAATTCAGTCACATTCAATTGTTCCAAGAAATTATATTCGGAGCTAACATGACGCTTCTAAGAAACGACAGCAAAATAATTTTAGTGTGGAAGATCAAAAAACTGCTATAATACAATCACATTCCATGTTTTAATGCTGACTTTTTTTTTTGCAATTTGAGTTGTTTTGAAGGTTATTCTAATAATATAAGATTTTAAAGATGTTCTCCTCTAAGATTTAATATTTAACTACTTTTCTGTTTAATTTTTGTAATGTTAATTTTTGTTGATTCGTTTTAATTAATCAATTTTTCTTAATTTAAAAAAATAAAAAATAAAAAAAAAATAAACAATTTTTCTTATTTTTTTTTAATTTACAAGTTCACAACTCAATTTAGTTTTTTTTTTCATATTTTCAAGATAGTACCATTTTGAAGAGCTTAAAAAAACACTATACCTTACAAAAACCTATCTAATTTTGATAGTTATAAACCTGAAAAGTGAAAAAAAACCTTTTTTACGACTCTATTCGAATGGAGGTGCGATATTTTTTTTAATTTTTTTTTTTTAAAACGTTGCCCCACACTAGGTATTTCTCCTGTATCGTGGGTGCGTTTACAAACATTTAAACTCACATACACAAACAGCCAGACCCGGAACATTTATCTGTAGGCCATACAAATATTTGTTCCGTGCGGGGATCGAACCCGCGACACGCAGCGCAGCAGTCGATCGCTCAGCCACTACGCCAACCGTGTCGTCCGTGTCGTGTTTCTCACGTAAAAATAAAATCCCTTTTGTTTTAAACACATTGTATATCGTTTCCTCCGACCGTACCAATCAAAACAATGCCGTCCAAATTGAATTAAGAACTCCGCAAAGGCTCTGACGTTTATGTCACAGCTATCGGTATCCAATGAATATTTATGTGCAAGTGTGCCAATCATGTCAGTGGGTGGCGCGCGATGGATGAGATCATTGCGTAAGTGCCATTGTTTGGCGGCAATGTGTGGCGACAATCTGTGCTGTGTTTTGGTGTTCGCTTTCCTTGGGGGAGCCTGCCGTTTTGCCGAAAAGATTTTGACAAAATTTAACTATCTAAACAAATTTTAGCAACCTTTTTTTATACCAATGCAATATTTGGAATGATTTTAGTACACACTTTTTCATTTGGTCAAATTTTTACTTGGCAGAATATTACCTTAGATAATTTCAGAATGGCATTTTAGTCTTTAATCAAATAATTTATTACAGCAAACAATCTTTAGACATTAAACGTTAGGTTAGGTTAGGTTAAAAAGATTTGCTATGACAAAAAATATAAAGGCAAAAATAAGATTGAATTTGTCTGAAACAATGGTTACTGGGTTATTTATGGAACTTATATAAAAAAAAATAGGTTAGGTTACAGGGAGCCGGACGCCCAGTGTCACCACTGCCGCACGAGCCGAGCGAGTACCAGAAACGACTAGAAAAATATGGAAAAAAGAGATTATTTTTAGCAGTTTATCGAGAAATGAACTAGTTAGACGGGGTGAATTATTAAAAGAAAAATGGTTAGGTTAGGTTAGAACTGTGACTTCCTACCTACCAGAAACGACTAGATTATATAGAAAGAAATATGAAAAAGAAAAGGCTACCCGAAACTGAACTAGTTTTATCTTTTATTACGAAATTTGCACCATTGATAGATGTTTTTTTTTTTGTGAATTCGCACGGGTACTACTATTTATGTTATGCTACAAGCAAAATAATACTTTAATTTTAACTTTATTTTTTGTACTATGTTTTTGTTAGTAATTATGTATTGATTTTTTTTTTGTAATTTTAATAATGCTGTTATTTTTATTATTTTTTTTCTAATTTAGTTGTAAGTACATATATAATTTAGGTTATTCGTTTTAAGTTCTTAGCTGTCGTATTAGGGTAAAACCTGTAATGATAGTTTAAGCTGTTATAAATAAATAAATGTTTGTGATAAATTTAGCTGGAAATGTATATCAGTTGTTTCTATTTTTTTTTTATTAATATTTGCCTTATTTTATTTTGCGTAAGATGTGTTATTCCAACTGAAATATTTGACTACATAAAAATTGGTAAAAGTACTAGTTGGTAAACAAGTTATAGTATAAACGTTCACTTGTCAAACATTAGGTTTGCGTTACAATTATTTGTGAAGAGATTTTTTGCTAAGTAATAATTTGGCAAAATGAAATTATGCGGAAAATTGTTTGGGAAGTGATATTTAGTCAAATTCTTTTCGGTGAAACATAGGTAACCCGCTTTTTTGTTGTGGGGTATGTGCTCAATTCAGTGCTTGAATTATTTTACAGCAGTTAAAACAAAGGTGCGGGACTTTTAAGAGCAATTGTATTACAGCATCAGTTAAACTTGGCCATCGTGGCCCTACGATGGACCGTTTCCGAGATTTAGGACTTAAATTTTTTTTTGAATCTTTATTAGGTTCTTATCTCAATCACAATACACTTTTCGTAAGATATTAAGATATTGCTGCTCTAGTTGAAAACCATAAAACAACGTAAAACGTATGGGTAGATTTTTTAGCGTTTCGAATCTTTAACGGCTAGACTAGGTTCTTTTTTGAAGATTTTTCTTTTTCACAAGAATTTTTTTTTTTCTTGTACCAATTTGATCGCAGGTCGGCCTTGGTCATGAAAACCGTTTAGCCTCCAAGAACACACTTTCAGAGATTTTTTATATTTTTTATGAAATCCTCTTCTTCTATCTATATATCTTCTATCCTCTGCTTTTCGCCCTTAACTCCAACCAAAGCCTACAAAACAATATAAACTGAAGAAAGGAAAGAAAAAAACCAACTATAGCAAGAATGAAGAAGACTACAAACAAGATGAATCTTTTACTGCCAAAGAGTTTTCTTGGAACAACCACTTCTTACCGAAGACAGGTAGATATTGAAGTTTAGGATCTCTTAAAGCGGACTTTGGAAAACATCGGGAGGGCTTAAAGCGCTGGAGGAACCATACCTACTTATTTAGTAGGTATACTTTGTTGTACTTTTGAAATTATTCGGATGTTTTTTTTTTTAATATAGTAGTAGTTGTAGTAGTACTCGGTAATAAACTAATAATGTAACTTTACATCGATATTTTTTTAAAGCTAGATCAGCATGCTTAGATAGGACCTTTTGGCAAGTATGGTTTTATGTTTACTTTTTATATAATTTCGTTTTATTCTTGAAATGAAATTAATTTATTTGCCAGAATATAGGTACACAATAACATGGTAAAATAATTCTTATAAGACTCACTATATTCGACATATCAGTCGTGCAAATATTTCGAGTAGGTAGGTACACAATTACACATGCACAATAAAGTTAAAAATTACGTAGATGTCACCATGCACATCATAATTTACTATTCTTAATATTATATTAGTTATTTTAGTTTTATGTTAGTGTAATCATTTTGTTTTGTCCTAGGCGAGACAAATTAAAGTTAAACTAATTTAAATTAAATCACCATTGAAAATCATGTCCTCCTTTAGCCCTACGATTTCAATTTATTTACCCAGAAGGAAACCCAACATTACCTTTAATACAAAACAAAGTTATTTTCACAAAGCATTATTTACGGCTTCCGTTCGAAACGAACCGGATCAAGTGCCATTTCCGAGTTCAAAGGTCCCTAGCCCCCCAGCCTTACTAATAAAATATAAGACATATGTCCTATGAGCCATTACGATAAAACAGTACAATGAAATAACAGGCGATTCGATAACAAAAGTCTCGGTATTTGAGTAATCGAAACTTTACCGAACCGGTTCGGTAACGTTCGTACCGGACCCCTATTCTGGATATTATATCGATTTTTGTAATCGAAGTTGGTCCTAATTCGATTTCTAAATATTATTACTGTTTGATCAAAATCGATGCTATTGCTTTTGATGTTTTATCGATATTGTCCTTTTCTTGGATATTACAATCTGTATAGACCGATCAGTATCCATTATCATTATAGAAGTTTTAATTTTTCGTATTATTCTGTTATAAGTTATAACCATCAATATGTAATTAAATTTTTTATTTATTTATTTATTTATTTAACAATTTATGTACACACTAAATACAGAAAAGAAGAAAGGAAAAGAAAATAGGTACAAAGGTAATGCTTATTTCTAAAGAAATCTCTTCCAGCATACCTGCAATATGCCTGCAATATGCCTTTATATTCAGTAGTAATTAAAAGTTCTTTGAAAGGGTGAGTAAGTATTTATTAAGACCTTCTTACTTTTATTTACGATTAACTAACTTCTTAAAAAGGAGTAGTTTATGTACCTGCACCAATTACTGCGGGATTATTGGGCCGTTTTATTTCAACCCGTCCGCTCATCTCGCGCTGTGGTCCCATAAACATTTTATTCAACTTGCGTACGTAATTTGTTTTGCCTAATGTTAATGACTGATATCATAATAACTTCTAATTGCAATGTAAATTTATATTACAAGAATTTTTGTTAGATATCTTAACTAGAAAGGGTAAAATAAAAACTTTTTTTGCAAACTCAAAAAATATCTAATTCAAAACCCATCCTTCACTTTTCGTTTTTTTTTATCGGATGTCGACTTTTTTTTGGTAAAAAGTTTGACTTTAATTTACTTATTACTTTAATAAGGAATATTTAAAGCCATCAAATTCGGTAACCTAATGAGATTTTGTTTTATTTTAAGCCAGTTTCGATGTGGCTCGTTAAGACTTGGCTCTCCTTCCCAATCACATCCCTGATTGAACAATTTCCCAAAAATAATAATAACAAGTTATTTAATTCGGAAACGCAATCTACCAGAATAAGCCCTTCAAAATGTTTGGACATTAGTCTTTCTCAAAATTTCTATAGGTCACGGACTCACGGTAATGATAAATAGTTAAAGTATTTCTACGAATGGCCGAGGTTTTGACATAATTTATACGATTTTATTCTTCAATGACGTTAAAGTGAGGCTTTGTTTGCGTTTCAAAGCGGAAGAAAATTGGTATTTCTGATTTTGGCGATGACTAATATTTTACCATTCTTCAGGGTATGGATGACTTACCTTGAGGGAATGCGGTGTGGCTGCTCTCCGGGCCTCCACGGTGTGAAACTTGTAGAGATCTATAAATCAGCGGGACGCAACTTGCAACGTCAGACGCCTAACCTAGATTTAGGATGAAAATTTTTCCCAGGAGGCTGAAAGTACGTAACTATAAAGGGTTTTAAATTTTATTTTAGTTCAATTATAGAAAGACTTATCCTCAACTATCTTTTGTAATTTCCTACCGACGTCCTCGTTGTTTGGCTTCACCTACTAAAATGCTGCGTATAACATCATCTTAATAGTTTCTAATACTAAATCTATTTATTGAAAATAACCCTAAAAACCTTTGATAAATTTATTTTGAAATAACCCTCTATCATTTTACTATATTACGTTAGTAGTTTACCCCAATTTTCTTTCTAGTAGTAGATACTGGAATGGGACGGTTTTCAGTTCAGACAGTTTTCAGTACCCTACAAAAAAAAACAAAAAACACAGAATATCGTCCCGAAACTACCTCGTTAAGCGTAGTTAGGTTATCCTGACGCGACAATCAGTGAATCTATAAGTATATCAACAGGGAAACGGGCTAATGCCGTGCAAACAGAGCGATGCGGGCCGCCATTGTTGCGTTCGTCGAAAGCGGTTCAGTTCAAATGAAAAGGATCAGTATCGGTATTTATCTTTGGAGTTTGTATTAAGGCTTTGTTAATTCCTGGATTATTGTTAAAGGTTTTAATTTTGTGAATGTTTTTCTTTGTTGTGCATTGTTAAGAGTTACTTATCAGCCCCCCTAGCATGACCGTTCTATCTCTATTCTACCAAGAAACGACAAGAAATCTTTTCTATACAACTTGACATTTCTTCTGCCCGAGCATGGCGCGCTACGTCGACTCGCGTTTCTACGAAGAAATTCTTTCCATAGCAACGGGGACGTATCACGTGATGTTTATATTCCCTGAATATTATTACGTTTAGTTAACAAAAAAAAGTTGCCAATTGCACGAGTTTTTCATTTTTCGTGGGCGGGATGGTGTTGCTGCATCCTGGATCCAGGCCTGGATCTTTTTCGCGAAATTAAACCTAAATATTTTACATAAAATTTCAACCTTTTGAACGTAACTCAACGCAACCACGAAACGTATTTCTCGTATTTAGTTTTTAATAATAAGACTAGTTTGACATTTGTCAGAAGTAATGTTTCTACCCCCAAATGTCAAAAGAACAGAAAATATGGTCGTCATGCTCGACGTTGTAGACTTGTGTCGACTGAAGAAAAGAAACATTTCTTTTCTACATTCCTAATATCGCCATGCTTGAGACGATAGAAATATCTGTCAAATTGTCGATTCTTCCGTAGACATAGCCCGTTTCTACGGCGGTCTTGCTAGGCCGGCTGGAGCTTTTAATATCTTGATGCTGTTCATGAAAAAAAATCTTCATTATTTCAGAGAAATGACATCCCTAGATACACATTACATCACTGGATACAGCCCGCCTTAAAAACTGCCATAGTGATCAGTCATCAGAAAGCCGTATCCAGCAGATTATTACAACCTTCACCAGATACCCAGCCCGTCTCATGACCGAAATAGGCTGTACTTTCCAGTACAATGTAGCTGGTCCAGAACTTTTGGGGTTCCATTCTGCCGGTAATGTGTTTCACTAATGTGTACATTTAGCCTCCATTGGCCTCTTCCAAGAGTCACAACATCCAGTCCAGCGCTTTGAATTTCTGGCCTTCAATAGGTCACCAGTCTACATTGTGCTCCTGGAAGGAGTAGCTTCAAAATTTGGTATCTGCAGGTAATATCTAAATATAATAATTCTGAGTTGTTGTTCTGGCTTGTTAGCCAGAAATCAATGTTATCAGGGCTACTTATCCATCCATACCATCCTGGGCACCGGTTGAATTTCTAACTTTCCTCTATTGATACCCTATCTTAATTCTTACCACACACCAAGCAGTCCAATCCATTCACCATGCCCATCAAGTATTTTAATCTCTTCATTTTTATCGTATACTCTAACGCCCCATTTATAACGAAACTTGACAGACAGCCGTCAATCTAATTTATGTCCTACATAACAAATGCCTGTGTTTATAACACATTTTACTTTATCTTTAACGTCGGCAGTTACACTAATACTATTGTGGAGAAAGTCCGAAAATTATGTCGTCTGCGTAGGAGTTTTATTTTTGTTTTAATTTTTATTATTTGTTTTAATATGGCGTCATGATGGCGTCTCTTTAAACGAGTTTAAATCATGGTTCCGTTTCTGTACATCGTTTGGAGATGAAAGATACGATAAGATGTTTATTTAAATATGTTTAGCGATAATTAAATTTATTGGTCCAGTGGAAACAGCCCTAACTTACGATTGGTACATCGAGGGTTTGAAGCCACCAAAGCGCATTACTTAGCGTATTTTTTTCATCACAGCTCTCAAAACGGTGAAGGAAAACATAGTGAGGAAACCATCATGTCCTTGGTCTTAACCAAACATACAAAGGCATGCCATTGTCAGGGTCAGTGTGGTGGATTACAGCCTTCTTTCTCTCATACAGGGAGACCTGTGTCCCAGCAGTGGGACCACTATAGACTGATTTTGCTATATGCTTTTTTCGTTCTTTAAGTTTGACAATATTTCAGAATAATCCCATTAACGTGGTTTAGGGAATAAGAAATTATCGAATTAACGTTTGATATTGATTGTATGTGTGCAAGCGAGGTTATAGGGCAAGAACCAGACGTGCCGCGTTTCAAACACGGGTGATTCACACTTACCGATTTCCGTAAATAAGAAATACCTACCTATTTTATTATTGATTCGGGAGGAGAATCATTAGCATTATAGTTACCTCCTTGAATTTGATGAGGATGCAAAACAACACCATATATACGCTTGAAAATAATGCTGATTGCTGTGTTATTTTACTTCAATCCCCCAAAAACAAAAGTCGTTTCCCAACAAAAATTTTTGCGTAGGGCACTTAGTTTGATGTACAGAATGCTTGATTGACGGCTTCGTGAAAGGTCTGTTTGTAACATATGATTGGTAGTCAGTAGTCAATTAAATCCTACTAATATCCTTCTAAATTTATAAGCGCGAAAGTTTGTAAGTATGGATGGATGTTTGTTACTCTTTCACGTAAAAACTACTGAATGGATCTGGATGAAATTTGGCACAGGGATAGATAACAGTCTGGAATACCACATAGGATACTTTTTATCCCAATAGTGTGATCCCGCGGGACAATTACCGAAAAAACGCGGGCGAAGCCGTGGGCAGAAGCTACTTAATAATAAAACGCATCGCTTATTTCTTGTGAAAATTAAGCATTATGAAAAAGGTTCAGTTTAAAAAAATACTGATTTTAAAACCAATAAAATAATAGTAAATGAATATGCCATTCATAGAGAAGCCTGTCTACCAGCAGTGGGAACATTATAGCAGGCTATAATGTATCATGGTATGCTAAACATAAATAATTTAACTCCTGTTCATAACTCACGTTTTAAATCATCTTGTCTATTGTTTTATCATCCTGATTGATTATCTCATTAACCGTCAGGTGCTATAAATGCCAAGTTTTAATAGAAAACGTACTGAACATAAAATTTTTACTGTACAACATTACCGAGGAGTCTTGATTAACGGGCATTCGCGGACTTTACCTAATTAAGGCTGTTTTATGATCAAGTGACTTCCAACGTTTCGTTGAAGGAATAGTGGGGTAATTCGTTTGTTAATACTTGCCTTAAATACTTACTTTCGTGTTGTTTGTTTTGTTTTAAGGCCGGTACTAACATTAAACTTAACAAATGAAGTGGGTGTCAGACGGGAGGTATCTTCTTCTTGGGTTTTGGTAAGCGCCATCTATGCGAAAAGCGATATGTAACCTTTGGGGAAGGTAGTACTTACTTGAGCCAGGTGGTAGGACGTAAAAAAAAGGTTGATGATTTTAATAATCGTGTAAAACCTCGATTAATTGATCTTGACACTAGCAATAAAATAAACACTTTTGTATCATAAACTCACTGTGGTACGTCGAAAACACATGAATAATTTTCACGATTGCTTGTAGGCAGAATACAATGACTATAAGGTTGTAAGATCTTCCCTTGTAAACGATGTCATCATTATCATCATCAGCCTTTAATGTTCCCACTGCTGGGACACAGGCCTCCTCTCTATGAGAGGGAGTGGGCTGTAATCCACCACGCGGGCCCAGTGCGGGTTGTTAGATGTCACATGTCTTCGAATTTTTAGTTCTAGGACATGCTGGTTTCCTCGCGATGTTTGCCTTCACCGTGTTTGAGGGCAGCGGTGATGAAATAAATTACACAAACTAATACGCCTGCCTGGGTTCGAACCCACGGCTTACTGCTCGTAAGTGGGGGTTGCCACCACTGGGTTACAGCTCCTCTCACCAAAAAAAAATTTTTTTTTTTTTATTGAAAATAAACAATTTGCACAGGTAGGTACTACAGAGTTCACTGACGGTCTGCCACTTTTCACCCTAATGTCCTAAGTAATAAGGTTGAAAAGTTGTCGACCGTCTGACGTGGACTTGGTAGTTTATGATTAAATACTTGATATCGATGGTCAATCAGAACATCGGCCTATGCTGTCCATGCCAAAGGTTGAATGTGCACAAATTGCACATTTAGTAAAGTAAATTACATAAACGTAATATGCCTATAACGTTACGTACCACTACTAGGACAAAGGCTTAGGTTATCTGTGGACAGGAAATTATAAGATACTGTCTACAATCAAAATTAATTCAGGCAACGTTGCAGATTCATACGCACATATTAATCACATGCCTGTTTCTCATGCTTCTTACATAGTTGTTTCTCTCCCTCTTCTCTTCTTTCTCCTCGTCTTTTTGGCATAGAACGTAGCAGAGAGTGATAACCAAGTTGAAAAAAAAACACAAGCCTTACTAGAAAATATTAATTATTTTAATGTTGCCATAATGAACATAATGCTAAGATTGAAGAGACGAACTTTTACTAAACTTACAATTTTCACAAAGACTTTCTCTTATCAATAAGCTTTGTATCTCATTCCTAACAAATAACTTTCTAATTGGACTTAATTTTCTTAGATACGGTACTAGACTCTTAACGAAATGTAGATCATCGTCTATTTCAACAACGTCTTCATGGGTTTCTCCTTCGAGATCAGTATTAGATGAGGCATCAGCTAGAGCGGGCTTGTTAATTTTAGCTGGAACTGGAGGCTCACTGTTGTTTTCTGAAGCATGTCTTTTAAAGCCTCTGTCTATTGCCCCGCCCTCGTTTTCATCAATTATTTCAAATTTTACTGGAATCATTGGGCGATGACCGAACGTATCTTGATTATCTTCAACTCTAGGACTAGTATCAGAAGGTTCTTTATCATAAATATCTGATTCATTACTGTTTACATTTACTTGTTCTGCATTCATGTCATCTTCAAAGATTAATCTTTCTTTTTTAAAAATATCATCTTCATGTATATCAATATCTTCAGCGGGAGAATAGCAGATGCGGGTTTTTATTGTTGAGGTGTCTCTGAGAAACATCATATGCGGGAAGTAGATCCACTTGCCTCTGTAATAATCAAGATAGGGCTTCGTAGGGTTGCCGTATGGGACCTTTACTTTTTTAATTTCCCTAGTGAACTGGTCTCGTAAGTTCCGCCATCTTTGTTTTACCCAGTCTTCTGCAACAATAAACAGTAAACGTAAGTAAATAACTTAAGTGAGTATACCCTAAATTTTAGGTTCACTCGGGCATCATACCACTAACACGGCGAGAAATAAAATGAAAGACGGACTGTGTAAGTGTAAGTATAATTTTCAATAAGACGAAGCTACAAACGTAAAATTGCCTACAGATCTGGACGCCAATGCCCAAATGCCAGTTGAAAAATGCCATATTTGCAGAATGTTCTATTCAAAAAAGCTTCGGTTCGCATCTGATTCTCAGAATAATTTAGTTCCCCTCAAAATGGTTGAGTTGAATGATGGCTGACCCATTCGTCATGTTCGTGAACGGGCGCTATCAGTTGTGCCTGGTCATCTCTTAGTTGCCACGGCTTATTTCGAACTAATTATTTTATTTTATAATTGTCTTTTTATTTACTATGGACACTTTTAACGTGCACGTCTTGCTACATCGTTCTCACATAATGTACCATCTCAACATGCGCATCGCCCGCTGACGCGGCGCGGTTGTGACCGTAGCCTCAGGCACTAATAATTCCGTAAGATTATTGTGCGTAATTATTTAAATTGGTCCAACACCATAAGCTGTGGCTCGATCTTTCGAACGCTCACAACCCTAATCTCTTAAAAGTTAGAGTGAACAGGCTTCTTCTGGGTAAGCTCGTACCATCGTCGACTTTGTCTCTGTCATCTCTGACCTAGACTGGAGTCAAGAGACACTCAAAGCTTTTGAAATAAATAAAGCGAAAGAAACCTTATTGGTTAGAACTTAAATTGCAACTCTCTTTCTTCGTCTTCTAAAATTCAAAAGCAGAACATTTCTTTCTATTGAAATTCTTAAATAGGAACTTTAAATGATGTGAAAAGATAATTATAGTCAAAGTAAACCGAATAGCCTTTACAATGAGGGCTAAAATAAGGAAGCAAGGTTATTGCACCTGTTTTAGTATTACGGTCAAATAGGGCATGGTTTGCACAATAACAAGCTCAATTATGGTGCACCAACTGACCTTTTATGGTATGGTATCTATTAACCCCAAAAGTGAATTACCACCATGTCTAAGTTTTTGAGGATTGCAGGCATCATGCCTAGCCCAGGCAGAAACATTTTTCGTTCTTCCTAAATCATGTTAATGTTAGTTTTAAGGCCGGTTTTCCCCCCATAAAAAAAAATCTTGAGATTTGTGCCCGGTTGTTGGCAAAGGGCTCGCCATCTATTACATGGGACTTAAACGTAACTGGCGAAATATAATGGGTATATTATTAGTTACGCCTCTGCCTAACCGTTAGGGTATAAAAGGCGTGATATGGTGCTACGTATCGATACCTTTGGGTAGAAAGGTCGTATAAACCAAAACCCGACTTTTCAGGAGAGCAGAAAATCTGTTTTTTTTTTTTAAATAAAAATTCACTACATTCTATATTTTTTTTTTTAAGTAAGTAATCAAAAAATGATCTATGAGAAAGATTCTTACAATTTGCAAATGAAAAAGGTTAAATCATCAAAACCTATCTATCTTCTTTAGTTTTAAAGTTGGTTGGCAAAATGGTTTAAATACGACCTTTCTACTCAAAGGAATTGATATGTAAAAAAAAATTAAATTTGCTGTACCTACCAATTTGCCCCATCAAGTACCACCGCGCTCACTGACGGTCGACTTTAAACCTTATTGTTCATAACATAAGGGTAAAAAGTGGTCGACCGTCAGTGTACTCGGTAGAACCTGAGAGGATTACTTCTTAAAGCTCATTGTGATTTGATTGGAACGTAATGCGAAAGCAGAGGTAAAATAGTAAAATAGACTTTATGAGTGTTTAAAAATATTATTCTCATTTTTATTCTCATAAAACAATATTTTAAACAAAATCTCATAATAAATATTTTATACTCATGAAATTATATTTTAAACAAAATCTCTTACAGTCCTTTCAAAGTTATTTTACCTCTGCTTTCGCATAATTACTGTCCAAATCATAATGATCTTTATTTTCTTTGCAATAAGGTTGCTATTGGGTTGCTATCACTGACACGTATTTCAAAATCGCAGTCACCTTTATTCTCGTCACATTAATACAAAAATAAATAAGGTTGATGACATAACATCACGCCTGTAAGTTATCTCCAAAGGATTAGGCAGAGCTGTGAATATAGTACACCATAGGGAGCGAGCCAATTGCTATTGGTTTGCTTTCGTTGAGACGTCTTTCAAAACAACATTGATCTTTATCCTCGTTACTATAAGGTCGCAAATAGTAAGACAGTGGCCAAATTGGCACTGTGGTCAAGACGTGTCGTCATCCTTTTATCAATGGCACTGATAAACTACACCATACACCACGCCTCTTCTCGCTGAAGGTATCGGCAGAGGTGTTACATAGTAAATAAACCCATACTCGCCAGTTATGGTTAAGTCGTGTAGGAGGAGAATGTATTATTGCCGTTAGCCGGGCAAAAATCCTGACACCAGCCTGTTTCTTACAACTTTTTGCCGGAAAAAAACTAATACATAAGGTGACATTTCAAACTTTACATAATTATCCAGTATTACCAGGCCTTGCTTTTTATAGTTTTACCGTACAATGAGAGATCCGCTTATACTGGCTATCCATAGCTTGATTGTTCGCCATGCGTTCTTATTTCTACATTTAATTTTATATCTTGTTTATAATGGTGATCATAATAAACAAAATTCAATCTATCTATGACTTAAGTTACCCAAATTGGGAATCGAAGTCATGACTCAGTGCATACGAACCATAGAACAGCACGACCACTGGCACGACGGTCCTACGGTCGTCGAAATATAAACAAATCCTCGTACTCTTTATAATATAGTCTGACAGTAGCAACTAATCAACAACCTTATTTCAATGAGCATAAAGATCTTTGTTATTTGACAGAATCATCAGTGGCAGCAACCGGCTTTTTTGGAACGGCGAAGTATGTAGATAAATAGATACAAATAAAAAATTACTTAGATTCCTTACTATTATGATTCACCAATAATCCTATTCTTTCCCATTCACGTTCCATTGCGGCCCTGTTTTTATAATCTTCGTTTTTTTTGTCCCACAGCAAAGGAGTATTTTGCACCTCCTTGATCAACAGCTTTTCTGTGAGATAGCATCGTGTATTCATTTCTTCAGAAGTGGCTTCCATATTGTAAAAACGTTAATTACACACAAAATATATCTGAACACCGTCTGATTATGGTACAAAATGGAACGACCACGTTTGTTTTTAATTAAACTTTTATGACCTTTTAACTTTGTTAAGTTGTCAGTTTTCAAATGTAAGAAGAGGTTATAAATCGCGAACTGTCACTTATTGTTTGTGTCTTTTTAAAACACTTCATTTTAAACTAACTAAAACCAACGAATTGACACTGTTTTAGTACCAAAGAACACTTTAAATTAACTTAAAACTTTTTATCAACGACTAAATACATGATACGATCGACACGACAGTCGGTGAACTAAAAATAACCGCGCGACGTTGCCAGTCCGCGCAGCGAATGCGAGCGACGCGGCCGCAGTCCGCCGCACGCCGACACGTCATGCACGCTATCACCCGAGGGCTGTGTGAGTGAGAGATACGTGTGTGTGAGTGAGGCAACGTCGCCGCCTGTATAGTGCGTAAGCGCTGAGTTTGTGTGTCGTCATGGTCGAATGTGCGATCTGGCAACGCGGCGGCGCGTTCGTCCGCGTCGCGTCAGTTGTATTCCATGTTCGTGTTTTGTTGACACTCTTGACATTGAATGAGAGCATTGGTGCAACGTTATATATAATATATATAAATATATAAATATGTTTCTTTTCACTGTACAATTACTTGGATTTTCTGTTATATTGTACATGACATGTCTTTTCAAATAAATAAATAAATGATTTTGTGAGATATGGAACACTTGTAGTGACTTGAGATGATTTATTTTAGCATGACCTTAGCCAGTAATTATTGTTTTGGGATTTGAAACTTATTCTTATTATCCTGTTATAATAATAATATTATATTAATTTTGAAACCCTTTAATAAACTCTTCTACTACTAAAGTACTTACATTAATTTAATTTGAAAAGCTACAATTATCTATTTCTAAATGAATAAAAAATGAGTCATCGCCTCGAAATCTATACAGGGTGGACGCGATCGATGCACAAACGGTTACTTTAATCCGGAACCACCTCGTTAAAAAAAATATATGTAAATAATCACCGTGTTGGTACCTATTGCACTTTTGTACGAAACATACATACTTATTATTTATATTACCGATAAAAAAATTCTATTTAGTATTTCTATGAGTGTTTTACATATGAATGAGCGTTAAAAACATTATTATGAAGTATATTGTTTGGTGATACGGAACCATGTTTGTACAAGTGGACAAGGTAACCATTACATTGTCTACAACCTTTATTACATAACTGTGGATACAATGTAAAGCTACAAAACATAGTACCTACTTAAACAATTAATTTCACCAAAACTTCGTTTCGTACACAGGCCGGATACATCCTAACTAATATTATAAATGCGAAAGTAAGTTTGTTTGTTACTTACCTTTTCACGACTAAACGGCTGATCGGATCTTAATGAAATTTGGCAAGAAGATAGATTTTAACCTGAGTAAGGATATAGGCTATATATCATCACGCTACGACCAATAGGAGTGGAGCAGCAATGAAAAATGTTGCGAAAACGGGGAAAATGTGACGCAGACGAAGTTGCGCGGGACAGCTAGTAATAATATAAAAGCTTTTAATAAACACCCTATGACCAAAACAAGGTACACTGACAATATCATACGACTTGCCACGATTGACATATTGTCTCGAACTTCGTTTGAGAAGAGAACAAGAACTTTATTTCTGTCCTTTTCATTTCATGCGTGACGTCAGTGACGTGACACTTTTGTTTTTGTTGAATTGTAAATACACATGTTATCTATCTTAAGATGCTTAACCTTCAAGGTGGTCACTCATCGGGAGCCTTCGCGTGTTAAAATATATTTAAAAGTGAAAATGAATTTGAATGAATTTTGACGAGGATGCAAAACAACATCTTGTAGATAGTCTATGATTCCACATTTTCAATTAAATTCTTATTTCTAACAGCCTTTTAGATTTGTTTACCTCGTTTTTTAAACGATTATTGGGGCTGACTGTACTAAGACACACGTTTTTTTAAATTTTACAAATTTTTACCAACTGCGTCCTGCAGACAATGTGTTTTCAAGCGCCAAAAAACCATGCCTTACCATATCAAGTTTCTTGACATTCAAGCTCTCAGTACAAAGCAATACAATAGCCGCAATACCAAAGTATGTCACTCACGGTCGCGTATTTGGTTTTCGAAATAACATTCAAATAAAAATACGCTAAAAGGCTTCGCTATTTTTCACTGAACTTTCGCAATCAATCCGCGGGCTGCACAAGGGTTGCAGCGAAAACATAAATAAGTAAAGATATATTTTGTACAACTTAACCTCATAATCATCATTATCATCGGCATATAATGTTCCCACTGCAGGAAGTGTCCTGCCCATTCCATAGAAAGGAGGCCTGTCAGTGGACAGGCCTCCTTTCTATGAGAAGGAATGGGCTGTAATCCACCACGCGGGCCCAGTGCGGGTTGGTAGAATTGTCACATGTCTTCGATTTTTTAGTTCTAGGACATGCCGGTTTCCTCACGATGTTTTCCTTAAACGACAACTTAACATGTCACGTCTAATACCCGAAAAGCAAGGATAGCCCTCGAGGATACAGTATAACCTCCTCGCCAGCCTAGCCTTTTCTCAAATACGTTGGGGTCAGCTTCCGGTCTAGCCGGATGCAGCTGAAAACCCGTATTTTACATGGAGTGGAATTTACGTGGAATGGCCGTCTGATCTAAACAACCCAGTTGGTACTTTATAAAACAATACCCCGTGGTAAGACTGGTTGTAAGATTTTCCAACCTGATTAGATTTTCCAACTACAACCATCTACAATTGACAGCAGGGACCATCGACTTTAAGTGTTTTCCGAAGCGCGGAGGAAACTTGGTATTTTATGGGTGGTCACCCATTCATGGACCAAGTGCAGCTTAACTTGAAGATTTACCCGGGTGGCTGTTATTATTTAGCCAGGAGCTCTTCCCATTAAAAAGTTATGTTTGGTATCAATAAATGGTTTCATCAGCAGGCCATGTTTTCGAGTAGCTACCCGAACTACTGCAAGTCAGTACTTTATCAATTCCAAAGTAAACTTTCTGATCTCTTTCCATTACTTTTTGGCCCCGACGCCAATAAATCCAGCTTTTTGTCTCATATTAAAGTAACATCAAGCCTTATACCTAGGTGAAGTCCAGTGAGATATGTAAAAAAGTAACAACAAAGTTTTTTTTTTAAATCATAGGTGTCAACCCTACAATTGAGGGTACGGTAATTACAAATGTTTCAGGCCGAACTATGAACGCTTTCAGTTTACATGAGTTGTCTGAAAACTGACGTTTTTTCCTGTAAATAATGAAACATTGTTGATTGAAGTTCATACGCCTGTTTTTATTATATCTGATGCAACTGTAGACGGAACATTTTCCAATATAGATTTATTCATGCAATGCGTTTCATTTGTTTGGTTATTTTTTTTTGTTTTATTACCCTCATGTGATTGTGTTTGAACAATGGGTATCGTGTTTGTTTTGTAAGTAAGCTGTTTATTAGCTTTGTGATTGGTTTAAACTGCAGTTCTGCAATAAATTGTATCTACCTACCTACCATGAGTTGAACATAAGATATTATTGCCCCCGCTGGTAAATCCAGGATAAGCTTAGCACAATGAAGACCAGGCAGCTCAAGAAGCTCTACTCTTCGATCCTTACCGAGTCACCCGGAAGAATCTGCAGCTGGGTACACTCCCAGCTGAAGAACAGGAGAGGAACGAGGTGTTGGATTGTCTTAACTGGGAGCCCTGGTACCCGTTTCGCCAGATGCAGAGTAAACTCCGTGTCCAAGGTGCCTCACGACGTAAACACTCCAGCCACAGTTTCTTCCCGAAGTTGTGGAAGCGCTGTTTCCTGACCGTATGGAACACATAATACCAACAATGTTCCCATTAGAGCAAGATGATATGATGATTATTGCAAGATGGCGACAATAGCGTTTCGCCGATCACAGAGGCAGAGATGGCTGCAGCAATTCTGCGAGCGAGCTCTAAAAATACGAGTACGGCTCTTGGACCGGATGGTGAACATAACCTGCCCGTTATGCCAAACTGCTTCTTATAAAGCGGATTTTTAGGGTTCTTACCCAAAGGGTCAAACGGGACCCTATTACTGAGACTTAGCTGTCCATCCGTCCGTCCGTCTGTCACCAGGCTGTCTGTCGTATCTCATGAACCGTGATAGTTAGCCAGTTGTAATTTCTACAGATTATGTATTTCTGTTGCCGCTACGAAAACAAATACTAAAAACAGAATAAAATAAATATGGCTCCCATACAAAAAAAGTGTTAGTATAGTATAGAATAGGTAGAAGTTTTTATTAATTCTGGTACGGAACCATTCGTGCGCGCGTCCGACTCGCACTTGGCCCGTTTTTTAATTTCTAACCATTATTTCGCGGACATTGGTGTGGGTTACACGTTTACTTATTTTTAAAAATTATACTATTATACTTTAATTGTAATGTGTAACTGTTAAAATGTCCCAATAAAGTAAAATAAAATAAAGCCTCGAAATAAATGTTTTCTTGTGGTTAGGTTCACCAGAAACCCGCGACTTCGTACTATCCAAGGTGTTTGTAGTTGTAATTTACAAAAGTAATAAAAAGCTTACAGGTAAAACCAATTTCTACCTTGAGTTTCTGCGAAGTTGCATTTCGTATCGTTGCTACAATTAACATTTACTACAACCATTTATAGTAATTACTTGCATAGCTGTAATTATAACTTCACTGCACTTGTGTTGGTATTCTTATGACCGTGTTTAATGTGGGACATGCAGACGGAGTTGTAGCTCTGCGGTATAGTATGTTACATTTAGTATGTTACTACTAGGTTCCTACTAATACGTAACTATTCCTATCCTACCAATATCTGCTACATATTAAGTAAATACCAATGATATATAAACTATAGATACGTTGCCCGCGCTCTGTAGTGGCAAGATGATACTAAGGTACTTGCCAGAGTGACATTTAGTCACGTACGAACCAGCGCCGCGGCCGTACGTGATATTCAATTATCTTACTTGAAAAAGTTCTCATAATAAGAAAAGAAAATGCCGTCCTGTATTTTTAGGAAATGTTTTAACTATACTGCAACTGTGAAAGATAAAAAAATATCATTTCATACGTAAGTATCAAGTAAAAATTTTTTTTTTTTTTTTCGATGCCTTTAATTGCGGCTGGCGCCTGAGGTAGGTCACGTGCTTTTGTACGCGCTCGGCCAATGAGCATGGAGCACAGAATGACAATGCAATTAAAGAAATATATTTATCTCTCTCTAACAACAGGAATTCCGTAGATGACATTTAATTTTCCTTCCCTCTCTTCGTGCGTCTATTTAGCTGTCTAGCTACCTATAGGTGTTTACGCTGTTTTCGAGTGCCGTGATGTTCATGCATGACGCGTCTATTTATAATACGTCATTGGTAAATACTGTTAGATTTGAATGCGCCCTACACCCGTTACAAAAGATACCTAACCCCCAATTATTTTTTATGTGTTTATTTCAACTGAATATATCTACATATTATTACAACAATTACAAAATAAATAAAATTGATGTGTGTTTGTAATTTAGAAATTACAGCTTTATACTTAATGCATATGAAAGTCATAATAATAATAAATAAAATAAAATAATAAAAAGGTTTATTGCAGAAACTTGTACAACTTTTAGTCATACTCATAACTAATTTTTTTTTTCTGTATTTTTTTTTATTCTGACTACTACTGCAAATCTCCAAAAGAGCTGGCCGCAGCAAGTCATACATTAAATATAAAATAAGACAATGGAATCAAATACTCATGCTTATTATGCAGAATTCAATGCATCATAAAAACATGCAGTGAAAAATGTTTTCATACATTACTTATTTAATTTTCATTTGAAACCTGCGTAGTCATAAAATATCACGGCTCATTTTTCATGACAGATAAAAAAAACATACTTACAGATGGAGCTGCCATCGTACAAAATGAAACTTTCCAATACAATAATTCCCTTTGTCTTTGCTTCAGGAGATATCTCAATTAAAATTTGTAATTAGTTAAAAACAGTGGTGAGGCCGTCGGGTGTTGATTTTAATTTCAAATCGAGTACCGTATTCAGTATATGTAATCAGGAATTCTCTGTGGATGTAGGGGGAGGTCATAGTGGGAGCGGACGCGACAGAAGGCAGTGAAAAAAGTAGCTATGTTTGATTCAGTGGATTTGAAGACATCAAGGTATTTAGTGAATGGTTGGGTTTCAACTTTTCCGCTAAATGAGCACTAAAAAGATAAGTTGGATATTTGTAACTGCGCAACTCACAAAAAACTTACTTATGCAAAAATTGAATAATACTTTTATGTTTGAGCAAACTTTTGACACTTTTATTTATGTTCTCCATCTTAAGTGATACTAATAAAATACATACAATACACCAAAATTCAAATCTTTACTTCGGTATCGGGATCGGATTACCATAGAAAACCCTATTCCGCTGAACACAAAACTCTCCCTTAGAAAAGCCTCGCTGCAGCATCAAGAGCTGGACTCTGGGTCTTCGGACCCAGATTGCAGATACTGTCACTTTTTCGCCATTTTTCTGATTTGCCGACTTTTTATCCCGGCAGTACGTTCCCGAGGTATAAATTCCGATATTAGCGCTATTGGGTGAAGCCGCTGGTCAAACCTAGTTGTTTCGTAAATCTGACAAAATCAACGTAATATATTATATTATTGAGAGAGCCGACTGCTTTGTAGTTTATCTAGCTAGATTAATAATACGTTTCAGATTTGTTGACCTCTTATCCCTGCAGAAATGTATAGCTTGTCAAGCTTATATATTTCCAGTATAGCCTAGCCTACATAGCCTACATGGCCTAGCTTTCTCGTACAATGAGGGATTAAAAATAAAAACTGAGCTCAAAGCTTGATTGGTCGGACAGCATGCTTACGTTATAGAGGTTTTATTTTTTATATTAACGGTGGTGAAGCCGGAAGTATAAGCTAGTTGTCACGCGGTACACGCACAAACTTTAACCACGAAAATCTTTCACATTTTCTTCAGCTTATTCTGCACCGGTCCCATTTATCACAAACCTCTGACCCTTAAACAAAAGCATCGCATCGCACAGCATCAAGAGCTCTCCAGTCTACAGATTCTTTTAAACATTTCCCGTTGCATTATTGAGAGTGCCGACTGCTCAGTACTCAATCGATTCTACCTGGATTAAAGAAACTGCGGACTGAGAGCAGTTTAATTCTTCCACTGTTTTAAAAGCTTCCCTATTTTGTGGTGTAGAAATCTTTGAGGGGATTTTGTTAAAGTTTGGCAAGAGTTTTTAGTGGAATGATAGGGGTTTTTGTATTTTTTGGTCATTGTTTTGTTGTGTGAATATGCAAAGGGGTTATTTGGTCACATTGGTAGAGGATTAAATAAAATCAATTCATTCGGTATTTTCCGGCGTGTGTGGGTACCGAATGTAAAAACTTTCGCAATACAGCGACTCGATACATCATCATCTGCCTAGCCTTTTCCCGAACTATCTTGGAGTGGCTTCCAGTCTAACCGGCTTACATAAAGCGACTGCCTACCTCCACAACCCAGTAACTGGGTAATACGATACCCCTTGGTAAGACTGAATATCAGACTTGGCTTCTGACTATTCGTAACGACTGTCAAAGATCTACAAATGACAGCGGGGACCAACGGCTTAACGTGCTTTCCGAGGCCCGAAGGAAATTCGGTATGCAGTTATGGTCACGCACGCATCACATAGACAGCGACTCGATACATTGTACGTCAAATACGTAAAGGAGTACTAAGCCTTTCCATACCTACACCTATAATTCCACTGGCCAACTCTATTGCTTTAGGTCTGATCGAGTATTTAAAAGCAAATTCGGTCTGGCCAGTCAAAAGAGCACACGCAAGGAAATAACTTCAAAGTGTCGCCGTTACCGAAATCAGTAAGGATCACTATTAATAAGTACTGTCTATCACACGTCTTTGGTTACAGTAAATACGCCCGGAGAGATGGCAACTATCATCAGTCACTGGAAGCTTATCAGAGGCAAACGTCGAGTTAGACAAAATATTAGGACAAAAAAAAGATTGATTGCGGAAAGAACATGATGATGAAACCTTTGCCATAGTTATGGTTCTTATTTCTCCCGCCCGTTATAAGGATCCCCAAATAATCCATCGATGATTCCGCAACCGTTCTCCTACGACCGGTTCATCATTGGACTTTTCGTCGACAGGACGATTCATTTATTTCCGTTTCCCCAGCAGGGTCTTTCACCTATGGACATTTGGCCAACAGAACCTTTCATATGCGTCACTTTCGACGACAGCCTTTTTAATCTACCACCATCCTTTGAAACCGTTGCGTCGGTCCTGTCGTTACAATGTCAATACAAAGACGTGTTACATGTTAAAACATGTCCGATATATAACATGTCGTATTAATTTAACAGGCGTCAAAAATCGTTGAACAAACAGAGACGCGTGCCGCCCGACACTTGTGATGTTTGACGAGTATTAAATGTACGGTGAGGGGTAAGGGGTGGAAGGAAGCGATTTAATAAAATAAATCGAAAGAGAAAAGAACGAAAAAAGTTTTATTTATCGCACGAACATAACGTGCACACAAAATGACAAAAAAAATATAGCATAACAAATATTTATAGGTATAACAGCACGCGTAGCATGACCGCCGTAGAAACGGGCTATGTCGACGGAAGAATCGAAAAATTGACACATTGTCATTGTCTATCTGTCATTATGTCGATTCTTCCGTAGACAAAACTCATTTCTACAGTGGTGTACATGCTACGCGTGCAGGACGGAACAAAAACAGCTGGTTTTCAGTGGTCACCAATTGTAATCGTTCCATCAAGCCCATCGCAATAAAAGTTGCGCTACTTTCTACATCCACTCTTTCCCAATATTTTATAAGATTGTCGGTCTAATTGGCTAAGAGACGTCCCTCACTATCGTGCCTAAGCATTTCTTGAAATAATAAAATGGGATGGAGATGACCATGTTGGAGTGTTGTCCACCAAGAGTTTTGCGCACTAGCGAGCATTCTATCTTCCGTGGTTCATATTACAGTTTTGTCGCACTAACGTTATTGGCATTCGTTACTGTCGCACTTGCGAAATGGATTCCTGCGCTGGGATAATGGGACTGGCCGTCTAGTGACTAGATTACGATGAATTTTACTTTTTTAAGATGCCCAGTTTTAAATGCCATCTTTGGAAATTATAATACGCTTTTAACTGATCATCCATTGCACGTTGTGCTGTTTTGTCTTTCTTGATCAAGAACTAAAGTGTAGAACAGCGAGAAAATTCAGAACGCATCTTATACAAGGTGTTGTTTTGCATCCTCGTCAAATTTCAGGAGGTGGTCACAAAAGACATAAATAATCAATTAAAATTACGGTACCTAGTTAATTATTAATATACGCTGTTTTTTTGGTTGTTTAAGTTTGTCAATATTTCTGATTAATCCCTTTAACGTGGTTTAGGGAATAAAAACTATCAATTGAACATTTGAGATGGTTTGTATGTGTGTAGGCGAGGTAATAGGGCAAGAACCAGACGGGCCACGTTTAAAACACGGGTGGTTCACACATACCGATTTCCGTAAATAAGAAAAATTTAAAATTAACTACCTATTTTATTATTGATTCGGGTCGAGAATCATTAGCATAGTTACCTCCTTGAATTTGACGAGGATGCAAAACAACACCTTGTATTAATTACTGATACTGCTAGCCTGTGTCATCCCACTGCTGGGCAAAAGCCTCTCCCCATGCCTTTTGTCGTTCCGATTCAGGGCCGATGCGAACTACTGGTTACTGGTCTTGTCCAGCTCGTCCCGCCATCTTCTATGAGGTCTGCCGCGATGGTTATTTTGGCCCACAGCTCATTGGGAGTGCGGCAAACGTGGCTAGTCCAGTCCCACTTCAGTTTAACGGCTTTTTGAGCATTTTATAAATTAAAATCATTACATTTCTAATTAAAATCCGGCCTCACAATTCAACTATTAATCGCTACAGCTTGTTTCTTAGATGTCTAATACGGAAATACTTTGTTTTACGACTTAGCAAGCGATTAGAATAGACTCAAACACAACAGGTGACAATTCAAACAAGCGCTTTAACGTTTTTTAATTGCTCATTTATAGCTCCAAAGTTTTTGTTGTTGAATAACTTTGATCGTAATCTTATGTGTTTAACTTTCTAAATGACTGTTAAATGTCTATGTATTTTTAGAACAAGGATATGCCTACTTAATTATCAGTTAAATACCAGAGCCTATAATATTTTGACTACCGAGAAATCCATAAGAATAAACTTTGTCATTATAATAAGCAAAAAAGTCTAAATCCCTTAACATCGACCGCACTTATAGACGTCGAATGCGACAAGATTTCAATCTTAAGTAATTCATTCACACTGTCTACTTGCAATTCTAGTAAAGAAAGACTTAAACAAAGTAACACTCTTTCAGATGAAAATGTCAAAAATTTATTGTGTGTTAGTTATATGGATTGACATATTGTCAAAATCAAAAATATTTACTGACAAAAAAATAAACATTGTAACGGTATTTATAGCTGAAACTGTTTAGTGTCCTCCCCTTATAAAATGATACATTTACTAACTACAAAAAAGCAAACAAACGTCCTACTTTGAATAAATCTATACTTAACTATAAGTAACAGAAAAGCTTATAAAAGTCCTGTTGCCACTTTGCCAGCCATAGAAATACGCAACGCTGTGACAACGATCTCAGTAGTCTTCAAAGTATTCACAGAATAATATTTCTCCATAAGTATGTTACCCAAGTATTTACAAGAAGCCTCATACTCATATGCAGTATTACTTCTACTAGCTTACCACTCTGCTACACTAAACAAACCCTAAACTGTGCTGTACATAACTCGAGTGTATTATCGACCTTTCGAAGTTTGTAGTTGATCGCAACTATAACCACAGCTACAAATTCGAAGTTCGAAGTTCTAGACCGCGTTACCGACAGCCTCTTAGTTCTGATGTACAAGAATGCCTAGTTCTATCATTTTCTTCTCAGTTAGGTGTTGTTGCTAAGTTAACTGAAACTGGTTGTGTATTGTTAGATCGTCAGATATTATAACTCGTTATGTTTTTAGTAATTGTTATGCATAGCAGCCACGGAGTCTGGATATTTTCCCAGTTGATGGCAATAGGCTCACTCTCTATTACACGAGACTTAAAATATAACTGGCGAAATGTTGCTATGTTATGTTTTTAATAATTGTACTTAATGCAATATTTTACAAACTTAAGATCGCGACTGTTTTACCCAAAACGTTCGGCAGCCATGCAATTAGTCAGTCATGTTTAAGTCCAAGTAGTAGAGATGTAGGTACCATTAAGAGGCTAATACTAAGAAATTCTAATTGATGTAATCACGCCATTACACTTCGTCGAACCTGAGAATCAAAATCAATCAAAATCAAAATATTTTGATTTTAAATAGGCCTACATGGGCACTTGTAAAACGTCGACAAAAAGGTGCTCGGTTCGGGTTGGTCGTTTCCTATGGAGAAGAACCGGCAAGAAGCTCCATAGTTACTCTTTTAAAATCATTTGGTTTTACAATTTTTCTATGTTACAGCGTTAGTACTTAAGTATGGGAGGACATATTCGTAGGCCCGACAATAAGTCGAACTCAGGTTCTCATGTTCAACACGATTTTTTACGTTTACTTGTCCAAAGAGACTATCTTACTTTACATTCAGGTACTACTTAGCTTTTGATTACAGCACGGAAAAAAAATCAATATATAATAAGAAGCTACTTGATATTGATTCAAGAAGCTACTAGTACCATATGGTAATTTCCACTTATCGTCGTTTAAGTTCAAACACCACGAAATTCAAAAATTGCAACTTTACATGAGAGTGCAAAGCAACACAAATATAACTAGTTAATGGTATAATTCCATCTTATAATTTGCACTTCAAAATAGAAATAAAAGTTCTATATCCTTCCTCTGATTGGGTAAAACACAGCGTCTTCCGATTCTCTAGCCAACAGCATCAAAATGTCATAACCGCCAATTTACTTGTATTCTATAAGAAGAAAGAAAAAATGTTTATGTGTATAACTCCACGTCCAAAGCGTTTATTTTGCGTACGTGGTCTTAGAAATTTAACGACGTTATACCAATAAACAGCACCAATAAGCAATTTAGCACCCACTTCTGCCAATTCTCCTAACACCTAACTTTCGAAACGTAAGCACCCACCACTTTAACCACTGCTCAGGCTTCAAAATCCAAAGCGTGAAGTTCTAAACATTCCGCATGGGGCTCGATTCGACTGACAGCTTCTTAATTAAAGTTTAGCGTTTGTTCTATTCAAACCCTTGTAGCAATTATAATAGGGTTCTCAAATTGGAGTTTTACATAAATTTTGGTTTTTGTACATGAAATTTGGTTCAAATTGTTTGTTTTGGACAGGTGCTGGAAGATTTCATGAGAAAAATACGAAGGTTGAACTTTTCAAGATGTTTTGTGTGTTCTATTTTACCTTTCTTATGAAAGGTAAAATAGAACTGATATTATTTTTCAGATATTATTTAACAAGTCAGATGTCAGACATAGCATAGAGGATGGCAAATACTTAAATTATTTAATTCAATTTTTTTTTAGTGTAATTTCAATTTCTTTCTGTGTATTTTTTTAATTTTTATGTAATTGTTTAATGATTTTTGAACATTTCAATGTAACATAGTTTTTCTTTTAAGTCGTTTTTACGAACATTATGGACCAATGTCTGAATTATTTTTAATATTTTTGGCCCGAATATTGTCAAACCAGAACAGTGGTCAAGGCAGAACATAGAACAATAGGCTTAGTTTCATGGGTTAGTTTTCTTCTGATAATCGGTTTCAAAGCTTTCCGTATTCCTACATCAACCGTTATCAGGACTGACATAAGCTTTTCGATAGACTGTGTGTCTGTGTCCAACACAGTTTTGACTTTCCCTTCATGGCTTGTAGAATATTACTTTGTTTAGGCCCTTTACCAGAACATCTGAAGTTCGGATCATCTTCTTCTCTATAAGCTGAATTGCTCTATGTTTACAGGTGATTCTTTTATTTCTTACATTATTAAGGAAATATTTGTTTTATGAAGCGCAGAGCATAAACAATATGCATCAATAAATGTTAGTACATAATAACCTAAAGTTGCTCTTATTGTTTTACAATAAAGTTCAATATCGATTGTCAAGTTCAAATATTATTTAATCATTTCCGTTGTTTGAATGTTGTTAATTATAGTTTATGGTGTTTGTTTAATTTTTAATAGGGGCCAGGTGCTCTTAAACAGGTAAATATAATATGTATGTCACTTTTGTAAAAAAATGTAGATTTTTAAATTAGGTAATTAATGTGAGGAGCTAGTGGCTAAATAATAACAGCCGCACGGGTCAATCTTTAAGTTTAAACCGTGCTTGCCGAAGTTGGTCCGTGGATGGTTGGTTACATGCCGAGTTTCCTCCGTGCCTCGGAAAGCACGTTAAGCCCGGTCCCGGCTGTCATTTGTATATCTTTGACAGTCGTTACGAGTAGTCAGAAGTCAAAAGTCTGACATCCAGTCTTACGAAGGGGTATCGTATTACCCAGCTACTGGGTTGTGGAGGTCAGATAGGCAATCGCTTCATGTAAAATACTGGTACAAAGCTGCATCCAGTTAGACTGGAAGCCGACCCCAAGATTTTTTGGTAAAAGGCTAGGCAGATGATGAATTCATGTGGCATCAATCGAGTATTCGACTTTTGATAAGGATGATAAGGTTAGTTGAATAGCACTTGCAAGTGATACAACTCTAATCATCTACCTTTTCCCCAACTATGTTGGGTAGCAGCTAATTATTGGTATTTCACATGAGCGACTGCCTATCTGGTCTCCACAACCCAGTTGGTACTGGGTAATACGATACCCGTTGGTAAGACTGGTTGTCAGACTTTCGGATCACTGATTGTCTGTAACAACAGTCAAAGATCTATGAAATACAGACGGGACGACAGGTTTAACGTGCTCTCTGAACCTCGGATTAAATTCCATCTAGGAACTGACCATGGCTGGCGCTGCTTAACTTGGAAGATCTACCCGTGTGGCTGTTATTTTTTAACCACGAGCTTCTTCGGCAGGTAGTCTAGTTATGCCCAAGTGTTTTTTTAACCGACTTCAAAAAGGAGGAGGTTCTCAATTCGATTAGTATTTTTTTATGTGTGATCACCGATTACGCTGAGATTTATGATCCGATTTGGTATTTGGTCCCATAAAAATTTAACATAGTTAGGCTCAGTAGTTTTCATTTTATGAATATATTTTATTTATTTATGTACATTTTCACGTATTTATCCGTGATTACTGGACCGATTTAGATGATTTTGCATTCATTTGGGAGAAAAAGCTTGCCCGGTAGGCCCGTATGAATTTTATTATCTTTGCTGAGGTACTTTTTCAGTCATCCTCTTTATTATGCATATTGTCCTTTGTCGTATGTATGGACGATATGCTGGTGTCTAGTTAAAATGTACAAATGATACCTGACTAGGATTTATGAGATACCACAACTGAAAAGGGTAAAATGTAAACTTTTTTACAAAGAAATTTATCCGACTTCCAAGATTTTTGACAAAGACGCATACACAACCTTTGAACAGACGCTAACACGGGACAAACTAATTTTCCAATTCAAAACAAACGACCCAGGTCATTTTTTCCACTACAAAATGACTTCCAATATTAACCCAACAAAGAATCTCAAGGCAGAAACTATAAAATGAGATCCCCTATTCAGATCAGGGGCCTATAAAACAGGAGAGCCTAAGACTTTATGACTTCAGGAGTAACCAACAGCTGTACCTTATCATAAACAGAAAGGGGCCCCTAATTTTGATGGAGCTCTGTAAGGATGGCCGCAGACTGAAGATCGTATAACCTGTTTGGTAGAAAATGCCAATTCAACAAACAAATAGTAGACAATACATGGTAAATATCCCGTTATTAGTGTTATTATAAATGCTTACTCTTCCACAACCCCATCGTTTCTTTCGTCAACCTTCCAAGAACAACTGTTAACAGTATTCTACTATTAGAAATATAGGCAACCGGGACTGTTGAGCATGAGATCCTGGGTTCGAATCCCAGGTCGGCCGAAATCGTATCTAGTGTCTTATAGATAAGCTTGAGTTTAGAATTCAATACCCAGTCCCGCTCACAGAAAAGAGACAAGTATCCCAACAGTAGTCATATTATAAGCTGATTATGTTTGCATTTATTAGAAATCATAGGTGACTTTGCCAACCAAAAGTCGTCCGTCTGCAGACGCCCTAAATTTTCTATGAAATTGATAGGATACCGGCACACTGCTTACGTAAATTACTTCTATAATCCGGGATGGGCCGATCAAAATGTTAATTTATCACTAGGGATCTTTATAGTTGCTAGGCAACGGATTCTGTTAACAAAGGAGTTTTCGAAGTTGGTCCTTTCGGGCACGTGCCATATTTTAGTTCTTGATCTTATCTTGTTTTTGATTAGTGAAATCTAATATTGGGTTAACTGTTTTCTGGGCTCTATTTTAATACCAATTTAACGCCAACCAACTTTGCTACTGGTGAACTTTATGGCTGGCTAGCATATGGCAGAGGTTTTTCCCTAACCCCAGAGATACCTAAGTGAATTCCTTTATTTTTAATACAAATTCCAACAGTGATTTTTTTTATGGTATCACCTAGTGGCTGTATACAATCATTCGTTTAAGATTAGGGGCAGTCACGGACGCTATCTCAATTTTTTTTTAATATTTTCAATAAATTACAATACTGTTCTTTGTTCTTATTGTAGGTAGAACAAGTATTACCAAGGGGTAAGGGGGGGTATTAACCAGTACTAACTGGGTTGTGTACCTAGGTCAAATAGGCATGAAAGTCACTCCATGTAAATTACTGGTATTCAGCTGCATCTGGCAAAACAGGAATCCGACCCCATACTCCCCGGATAGGGACAGACGATGATGAGTGTAGGTAGTAAAATACTTTCTAAACAAATGATCATTCTTACGTCTAGGTACCAACAGAATCCTTAAAAAGTAATCTTCAAACCTCCGCACACATTTAAAGTAGACATACTAGGAACTCATAAACGGGAAGCATTCACTTGTGCAGCCGAAGTGTGCTCTTTGTTTTAGCTCAGCCGTCTTGTTTCATTCAACCGGTTTTAACTGTTTTGAACTGCTTCGAACTGGAGTGAACCGGTCCTCAGGATCGATTTGTGATTGTTTGCTAGGCAGCTAAGTAAAAGTGTTTTGGGATTAGTTAAAGATTTCTATATGGACAATTATTTTTTTATTAGAGACACTACTTACTTTAGAATTTTAAGGCTGGAAAATAATTAATGAAAATCATGCGACAAAACATTTACACATAAATTTCACTTTAAATATCTAATATACTTTAAGTGGTCTGTAATAGTTTATCTCTTACTCTTGTAATATCTAAGGTTATTTTAAGTAGCTATTTTTCTAAACATTTTTATCTTTCAAGCTTACCCAATCGTCCATATCATTTTACAAGTCACCCATCCCTATCTCACTTCAAACCGTAACATTTAAACCTTTTAAAACAATATAAACGACATCTATCTTTTATCCGAATAAATCGAGACCCAATTTATAACTTCAAATAAAAAATGTCCATACATCACTCCGAAGTTAAAATGAAAATAATTAATAGGACAGAGTTTTAGTTTATTGAGCGATTTATCTTTACTATAAATTACTTTGGCGCTTATGTTTTGTGGCCACAAAAACGGTTGATGCGAGAAAACAGGTGGATACGCTGACGCTTATGAAGATCATGAGCCACTTTTGCGTTTAAGTTGCATGACGGGCAGAACGCAGACAGCTTTATTATCCATTCACCGCATTATGTTATATCATTACTTGTAATATCGCGTTGCCGTATTATATGACAGATACCTATTGATTGCTTTATTCTTTCTTTTTTGAAAAACGTTGTCTCAAACTAATTTCCCCTGCATTGCGGGAGCGTTAAAAAAAATACCCACATACTCAAACAACCGGACTCGGAGCAGCTACCTGTAGGCCATAACTGTTTGTTCCGTATCCGTAATCGAACCCGCGACACGCAGCGCAGCAGCCAATCGCTCAGCCACTGCGTCAACCATACCGTCAAGTTTAGTACTGCCTGATACCTATAACCCTATCTCAGTGTTCAATTAAGTTTTAAACTTTTGCTTTGCAATCAGATGAAGCAGATTAAGGGAAATCAGAATATTTTACGTTCTTCTTGAACGTTTATCTCATAGCCTCAACCGCTCAAAAAGTCAACATTTACCCCCACAAAGATTACCGACATAACAAGCAAACGTTCCCACATTGATAAACACAATATTGATCAGGTCTACAAGACTAATTTACCTTTGATCATGGTCATGGGACTTTAATTTGACTTCACGGTTGCTTCATAATTTGGTAATTGAGGGAATGGGCTGCAAATGTACCGTGGTATGTATCGTTTCTGTTCTTTGGAACTTTAATGGGTCCTGATTAGCTTGAAGACGGCCAGAAGACTTTTATTAAAGTGAAACTTTTATTACATCGTCTCAAACTATTTCGTCTCTGTGTTGCATGTCGCGTGACGCTCGGCCGCGGAGTATATTCGCGGAGTATAGACGCTCTGCCACGGAGGATAATGTGTAAACGCTATGCCGCGTTTTATACGTTTTATACCCATAATGGAATATTATTCCAAAAATTTTTAGTTAAATGTCTATAGTGTGAAAAAACGTTTCACTTTTACCGTGGTTTCATAAAAGCACACAATCCTTTTCTTTTTTCGTGTTTGATAACTTAATAAGTCATCATCTACCTTTTCTAGCAATGTTAGGGTCGGCTTTCAGTCTAACCAGATGAAGTTGAATACCAATTTTACATGGAAAAACTGTCTATATATCGCACACAGCCCAATTAGAACTAGGTAATAAGATACTGGTGGTCAATCCTTCGGGCTACTGATGGATGACCTGTAACGATTGTCTATCTACAAGTAACAAGTGACAATTGAAAATGTATATTGTGGGCTTAAATTTCACTTTTATTGTATACTTAAATTATGCTGACAACACGCAGACACCACCCACAGATTTCATCTTCCTCTCAGCTGTCTTGGAGAAGAATTTAATTCAAATAGTAATTCATTTAATTGGTGACTCGGATTGCTATAGCATAATAAGTCTATCTTCCCACTGTTGGAATACAGGGCTCCTCTCCTTTCTGTAAAGGGATCCAGTATCATTTAAATCTAATTAAAAAAAAAAAAGTCAGGCATGAAGGCCCATAGGGTTTTAGTAAAACTAATAACCAACCAATTTTTCTTGTGTATCCATCCGTGCTCTTGCTAGAATCTTGTTCAGTAAAACGTGATTTTTGTAAAAACTCAATATTCTAGATTCAAGATTCTTTATTTGCATTAAATATGTTGGGAATCGCACCCAACAAACACGCAGTCGGCACGCACAGGTGACACGTGCAAGCGATGTGACCGACCTACGCGTCATCGTCAACGTCATCGGCGAGCGAGGATCCGGCTCGAAGGACCAATGTTTAATAACTCGTTGGTGGAAATAAAAGTGGACTGTATAATAGGTATAGGCTGATGTATTGCCGATTAAATTTACAATATTGAACTGTCCCGGACAAACAAAGAATAATTTAGAAAGGCGTTTGAGAGGGTCGTCCGGTGCGGTAGTGTCCGAGGAAGCGAGTGTCCGAAGGCCACTCCTGTGCGTTTCGACTGCGTGTTTGTTGGGTGTGATTCCCAACAAATACGGCACATTATGGTCTTATAAATAAAAAAGGTTTCACATATTTCGCCGACTTATTTCAGTCTTATGTTCATGCAAACTTTAAATGAAATTAAAATACCTAACAAATGTAGTCGTCATATAAGTATCAAAGTCCTAGACAGAGTTACAAATAAAAAACATTAAATTATATCCGTGATGATAATATTCTTTTAGAATTTAAAAAACTCTTCTGCCTTCCTTTTACATTTTAAAATTGAATCACACATATTTCACTTTCACTGATCTGTTAAAATCAAATCAATCCACATTAGCATGAAAATGAAAATAAAGTTAACAATTTAAAAATAAAGTCTATAATTGAATGACAAATTAATGAACTAGTTAAGTGAGTAATTAATTAATACTAAATGGGGGCTTATTAATAGTGAAGCGACAAGCTAACCTATAATTAAATTACCCAGTGTTTTTAACACTTTCTTTTTTTGATAGAGGTGTTGTTACTATTTTTGGGGGACATTATAACTGCTTGGTCATGTTTTGTGAAGTTTTCAGCGTTTTCTTTTCAATCCATCATCACCCATAGCCTGAATTCCCCCATCTTCTTCTTCAATCGGTTCCTCATTACTGAGGATCGTGGTCACTGGACCCCTTTAAACGGACAATTTGCCTCCATCGACGCCGGTCCAACCACCTGCTGAAATTTGCTTGAGGATATAGCCTCTTTTACTTGGTCGGACCATCGTGTTGGTGACCGGCCTCGTGCTCTCTTGCCTTCGGTATTGCCAACAATGACCAGCTTTTCAAGGCTGCTATCTGCCCTTCGCATTTTCCCCCACAGGTGGGTAAAGATCTCTCTTTTCTTGTGCCAATCTCCACGGTCCTGTGCCAGCTAAAGCTACATCCAGGTTTTTCCCCCAATGTCGACTATGTCGTCTCCCATCTCGCCGCCGGACGACCCACACTTCAACCCCCTTCACTTCTGACGCCATTCGGTAATAGCTTTAGTTCACCAGTCATCACTTCGCCTTGCTAGGAGTTCTTCCTAACTCCATTTGAGTTCCGCAACGCGATGTCCAATATCGAAAACCTTTCAATCAATCAATCAACCGTCGTACTAAACAAACATTGATTCTCGTCGACTGATTAGGAATCTTACCTACTTTCTCAAATAACATGGTACTTGGATATTCAATTACTTATTCGATATTTGTGTACCTTAATTTGATATGAGAGTAGATTGAAATGCCGATTATAAAGCTTCCTGTAAGTAGAAGTCTGTAGAGAATTAGCAACAGACTCCCTGGGCTAAAACGAATGACTTGCTTTTGATTTACAGTTTATTTAGTAATTTGCCTTTTCCATTTTATGCTTTGTTTAAAACTAGTTTTCCACAGACCTGTATGATGAACTGCCCATAAAAATTAGTTGTACAACACCAACGCCATAGGAACCCATGGTGTGAGACCATAACCATGGCTGCTAACCCCATTAAATTAAAAGCTTTTATTCATTAAGAACAGCGTTGATGACAGCTATTTAGTCAGCATGTTAACATCAACAATATTAAATTCACGACTTCCTCTAGTCATTTACTATTTTGTAGTTTAGGAGCTTGCATCGAAATTGTTAAGTTGATCTTTACAGAGCTTCATTCTTGAACAAATATGTTTGAAATGTCTGAATTAACATAATTTGCACTATTTTGCTGTTAATTTATTTTTTTCTTTAATTCTTTCCACTTAATAAACTAAATTCCTTTTAGGTGACTCCTGACTCCGGGTGGCCGAAGCAAGGAAAACCTGCATATTTTCATATTCATAGACGATTTCGCCCTAGAGTTTTCAGTCACGAGCTATGATTTCTACTCTGACATAAGATCTATTTGGTAAGTATGCTGTATGGCTTCCATAATACTATGTTCGTGAAAACGTAACACGTTAATCAATACAATTGGAGAACTTTGTTTGAGAATTTGGTTAAATGTCTATGCTCGTGACTGTAAATGCAGTGCTGTTACAATGCAGTGCTGGGCCACAAACAATTGAGCACTTAATATCGATTAAGATTGTATTGTGTTTTTTTGGTTACTGTCATTGGTGGACGCTACTGTAGGCTTCAAAGTGGTAGCAAAATGTTAGGTCTAATTAATTTAGATGCCATCGACACGGCAATAAGAAGAAGAAGTAAATTTCGTGTTCCAGCTAGAGACTTAAGTAGTACTTTTGGCATCTATGTTGTTAAATCGTTCCCTCCTCATTTATTTTTATGTTCAAAGTCACAAGCAGAACGGTTTGCAATCAAAAAAATAGGAACTGCACCTATTTCAATTTTTAAAAAGTATGAGTAACTGTATACAGTGTTATGTTATACTTTTATTATGATGACGATGCGCTGAAATAGCACGAGCTCTTCGACTAATAAAACAATTTTTAATAATTCAGCCAGAATTTGTTAGTTTTGACATTTTGTATTAGTAAATAAAGAATAGTGGCATTATCACATTTAACGATGCTGTTAAGTGTTTCCAATAGTTATGTTAGTAAGTTTGTTTGATCATAAATCGCTTAGTTATTGTTATCTGCAGGGGGTACTATATAAATGTGTCTTTTGATAGTTCAAGGTTTAGATAGGGTTGTCGAGATCGGTTAAAAACTTTTATTAGGTAAGATATAACAGCGTTCTTATGTTACTATGCACTTTTGTGGTTCTGGGTTGCTTTCTTAGTTGTTTTTCGTATATTTAGCTCGAATTATATATTTTTTAAGAAAATTATAAACATGTTACTAGTTTATTTACCGAAAAATTAGTTTAGGTTTGACTCGACCAATTATTATTGCAGTGTGTCATAGCCACGTAGAATTTACGTACCTACCTATTTTTATTTATTTTACTTTACCGCCTGTAGTATAGAAAAGCTACATATTTAATGAAAAGTTCCTGATACTTTGTGACCACACAAAAAGTTTGTAAGTTTGGCAACCCTGTACTTTCTTACCTATTCGACAGAAATCGGCCAGAAATCGACGGAATTTTATTACAATTTACCAAATTGAATGCCACTGCATTTTCGCTCTTATTTCTAACGGATAAAATTCAAATGGATCCATAAAAGTATTGTCGCTGTATTTCTATTTATGAATTTAAACTACCAATTGAATTGTTACCGTTTCCGGCCTTAAAGTTTTATGTCTCACAAAACCGAAATACCTTTATTTCTTATCAGTTGTAGTCTTTACTTTCCTTTTTCATGTCAGTATTCAACGAACTATTACTTCGTGTTCAGGCTAGGTGAAGAGGTAATTTTTGCTGCCGAGGTGCCCGCTACCAGCTTTACCAAAAACATATTACTTATACCTACACGATTAAGCTAAGAAAAATATACACCACAATACTGTAAAAACATTGGCAAATGGTCTACATAAAGCTTATTTTAAACACCCATAAATCATGTACAATTATTTAAAAACCGTGCTCAATTGGTTTTTTCCTGGCACACGATTTTAATCTTCACTCACAACAGTGGCATTGGTAGAAGAATTAAAAATAATATTGATTCACCTGGAGCATGATACTGGTGCAATAAAAACATACAGAGGGCATCTTGGATTTTTACAATGTATTCAGAGAAGCATGATTTCTACCAGCCCTGTTCTATCTTTATTTTGGGAACTAATTTTTTGAACTGTTATTTATACATTCGAGAGGTTATTATGATCAGTCGAAATACAAAATTTGTGCGAGAATAAAACATAGACAGTAATAAAAAAACAATTGGCCGGTTATTTCGTCATCTGTATGACGAAATAACCGGCCAATTATCAATATTAAAAATACGTAAGCTGACTAATACATAAATGGCCAGTAAAAATGATGGAATGGGCAGTTAGATAAATAGTTTGGCAGTTCACTTCGGTTTATTTATTTACAACCCCGCTTTTACCCCGACTCGGGGACATGTGGAGCATAGGCCGAAGGCCGGCAGATCGACGACGACATGATTGTCGGAAGATAGGGTGGCAGCTTTTATTTTCGCAAGCGCAGCGGGCACATGTTAAGCTGCAAGCAGCTTAGAATGAGATTTCGTACCGACTTATTCCGATTTGTCAACTGCCCATTCGTAACTGCCCATTTAGTTATTTCACTGCTAAGTATTTATTAAATGATCCATTTTATTATTTTTTACGAATCATCTTTGTTTACTTTACTGCTAAGTTTTAACTGCCGAACATGTTAATAAATTTATTTATTTATTTATTTTACTATTTATGTACACACAATAGAGAACACAGGAAAAAACATAAAATATTGGAGTACAAAGGTACTGCTTATTTCATCTGAAATTTCTGCCAGCAGACCTGCGAAAGAAGAAATGAAAAAAAAATGTAGACGATAGTGTGTGAAAGAAGGAAGAGTAAAAAAGAGTTATTATGCCTTACCTAACTTAACTTATACTATTAGATACCTAAAAAATATAAATACACATATAACTAAATATAAATACATAATGCTAAGATATATTTATTTTTAAAAGGTAGCTGTTTCATACATTATGACTGTCTTGGGTATTGCACATTTGTACAAAACGGCTTATTTTCCAATTTAATAACCGACAAGTGTTATTGGGTTTTTCCATCAGGAATTTCTAAGTAGCAGCTATGGAGTCTGGATTTGTGCCCGGTTGATGGCAATAGGCTCGCCTAATACATGGGACTTAAACATAACTAGCGAAATGTGGGTCGTGGTTGTACTATTAGGTACACCTCGCCTTACTCCTCGGGGACTACCGGCGTGATGTTATGTTATATATGTTAACCGTTGAAAAATGTGTCATCCTTCTCATCAGCCTTTATTGTTCCCACTGCTGGGACACAGGCTTCCTCTCTATGAGAGGGAGTGGGCTGTAATCCACCACGCGGGCCCAGTGCAGGTTGGTAGATGTCACATGTCTTCGAATTTTTAGTTCTTTGACATTCCGGTGTCCTCACGATGTTTTCTTTCACCGTTTTTGAGGGCAGCGGTGATGAAATAAATTACACAAAGTAAACCGCCCGCCCGGGTTCGAACCCACGGCATACTGCTCGTAAGTCGGGGCTGCCACCACTGGGCCACTGCTCTCGTCACAAAAAAATTGTTTACACATTTTTTTTCGGTTGTCGGTTTTTTTTTTTGTAAATATTTTAGTCATGATTTACATCGTGCATGTTTTTGTTCTACCTAACAAAACTATCGCAAAAATAAACTACCTTTAGAAAAATAAATCGCCTTACTTCTGCACTTGACTCTAAACGCTTTAATAAAAACCTCCACAATTGATACAGTCACTTCCACGCCCCGTACCGTTTCTCATTCCGAACCGTGCGACAGTAACCGTTGCATCCGGCTTATTGAGCAATTCTCCAGACTACCGACTTTATAGCCGAGACGAGCTATGCCTGATATAGTGAAATAAAATCACGGGAATCACTCCCATTTCTATGCAGTTGTATAGTGGAGGAGTTAAGTTCAAGTACTTAGGTGCGGTTTTGATTTTGCAGTTTGTGAGAGTTTCTGGTAGAAATCTTTATTGAAAGTTTATTTGTGAGTTTCTTGTACGTGGTTCTTTTTTATACGAAATTAACTTTGGGAATGGGGTACTAGAACCAATTATACATGCTTAATAAAGTCTAGGGAATACGCCAACTGAAAATCTAATACTAATAATAAAGCTGAAGAGTTTGTTTGTTTGTTTGAGTTTTTGAACGCGCTAATCTCAGGAACTACTTACCCGATTTGAAAAATTCTTTCAGTGTTAGATAGCCATAGTAATAGGCTATATATCATCACGCTACAGAGCGGAGCAGCAATGAAAAATGTTGCGAAAACGGGACAATGTGATGCAGACGAAGTTGCGCGGGACAGCTAGTTTTAAAATATTTACGTAACTAAATGCTTATTTCTTGAATTTTTTGAGTAGTGTATTTTCTCATTGAGATACAGGATAGTGACTCCCCGAACTTAATAACGGTAGGGGTCGGGTGACAGCCTTATGTTTGTTTTAGATTTCAAAAAGTGCTTAATTCTAATAAATGGTTTCACTTGACTTTCACACGGGTACTTACAGTGCTGCGTGTTTGTTTTAGCGCAGAAAGACACTGTCAAGAGGGTAGAACCTTTACAGTTAGTTCCAACTATAGACATATGCCAGGCAAGAGGTTGGCATGCCCTGACACGTTGCGAGGTAAGATTGGCATGCCCTGTCAAGTGTCGAGACTAGGTTGGAACGCTCTGACACACTGCGCGGGTAAATAGGGATTGCCTGCCACGCTGCAAGGGACATTAGGATGCAGCTGAGACGCTCACTGTTGGTCTCAGCTGTCGTTTAAAGTTCTTTAAGAGTCAATACGGTCGAAATCTGCCAGCCATTATCAAGCGCATCAAGGCATTCATTACCCGGTAAGGAACCTTGCGGTCTACACGGCCACGACAGAAGCTTTGACCAGGAAGAAAATTTTGTTATACAACCGGGCATCCGTTTTGTTCAAAATAGCGGCCAGTCATGCGATAATTCGTAGTCGTGGCCGCGCAGTGCACGAGGTCCCTAAATTGGGATGTCCGAGGCTACATAGGTTTGCCCTAACACGCTGAGATGAAGGGAGAATGCATAATAAAACAAAAGAATTGATAAATGCTTGACATTGTATTTATTTGGAAACATTTACAAGAAACAATGTTTTTAACAATATTTAAAGTCCCATACTTAGTATGAGGTCGGCAATTGACATTAACCTATTTTTGTTGTTACCAATTAATTAAAAATGTACAATACTTAGCACCGTTAGTACTAAATTAGACTAGATTTTATAATTTCGTTACTTAATATTAGTTTATTTACAATTTTACATAATTACAAAACTGGTTGAAAATGGACGCGGGTACTAAAAGTACAAGGAACGAGGTTATGTGGAATCCATTGCGTGCTATGTACAGAAATTGTTGAATATATAATATGTTTTAGAAGACGCAATGGAATTCAAAACTTAGTTTTGAAGTGTGGAAGATAGGTTTTGGCTGCGTGGCTGTTTTTTTTGCAGAAAACACCAAAATAAAAGTCCTGAAGAAAAAAAAATATCGAGAAGGTAAACTCTTTTTCACCGCTCGGCTGTGCGGAATTATTTTTACTATCGGACTTCGGGAGTTTATTATAAGAATCTTTCGATAGTTAGTCATTCCGATTGACACACTTCTGTTAACTTTAATTTAACATAAACCCTCTTCTCCACTGCGGGGCACAGCTTCGCGAAACGACGTATTTATACGTATCATATGCTCGCTGTGTTAAAATAAAGTAGAATATTATCTGCAGCCGTCTACGCGGCGTATACACGGTGCATGGCTTTATGACGTCATGCGTGCACGCGTGGCTTGACCCAGACCTGGCGAGTGAAGAGTTCAGTATCGCAAGATCTCATGCTGCAGGAATAATTTTTTGCATAACTTTGTTTGGAACTATGGCTTGCAATGACAGTTTGTCGTAAAAATCAGTTATTTTTCATGGCTGTGTCAAAATAAAATTAGTAACTATGTTTCTGCTTAACCCCCGACCAAAAAAGAGGGGTGTTATTTGTTATCAATGTCATTTATAGTATTGTCGTACTGACTTATATTAAAAAAATGACTATCGTCTGTGTGAGCATACTCTTCTCAGTGTTTTTGTGCAGCCTAATTACGGTGAGGACACTAATAAAAATATAAATCTTTATAAAAAATTGATCTTGTTGAGTACCATAGAAGTCTGTAACTATTGAACACTGTTTTACAGTTTGTAGTTTGTTTTTAAATTGAAATATAACAGCCACATCATTTTCTATACCAATTTATTTCTGAAACATAACAGCCACACAACCGAGAAAATACATTTTTTATCGCTTTTCATCTCACAGTGTACAAAATTAACAGATTATTGCTAAAAGCAAATATTACAGAACTTAATGCTAACAATTTAGTTACAAACACGAGCGTTAGCAATTACACTTGATTATCTTGAGCAGATGAAATTACACGTTAAGGTGAGACTACACTCGAAGCTATAATTAGGGCTTTAGTAGCATCAGTACAGTACGAATTTGTTCAAACATTATTTTTCTTACCATTTCGAAATCAAATTTAAATTGACCCAGCCCAGAACTAGTGATATTTAGTGGTGTCCAACATTACCTCTCAAAATATTATGTATAATGGCAGTGTGTGAAAACTAAAACACTGATTTATAAATAGAGTATTCTTATCTGCTTGTTTACATGTATAAAGATAACGTAATAAATAAACTATAACATAAATGGAATAAATAAAGTAACTGCCAATCGATTCGAAATGGCGAGGTTTACACAGCGTGCTACAGTACAAAATATTACTTTATTAATTCTACTTTGCGGTGAAAATACGCTGGTTCCAAGCACAATGCACGACCCTGTGTCTAATAAAATTCCAAAGTTTTTTTATAAATCAGTTTCAATTTTGTATACATTAAAATTCAACAAAGATACAGAATAGCTTCCAGTGAATCCCCAACTTTAAATTCAAACTCAATTACACAAAGTACATATTTGGTTACAAAAATAATTTATTTTAACAGTAATTACACTCGCTAGTTTTGATGACAGTGTTATTTTACAGCAGACGGTAAACAACGATGGATCAAAACAAAGTAAGTCTTGAAATAGCAACTATATAGAAAAACAGACATATCTGTTTTTATAAATACATAATAATATGAAGATTTGAAACGAGTTCTGAAACTAAAGTTGCCTAAATTATGTTTACTTGGTTTCCAAAATCTAGTTAAAGTTCTTCTTGTTTACATTTTTCAAATGTCTGTGTTATACAAAGTTACTTTACAAAATATGTGAACTTTACAGACTTTCGATTCAAGAACGGTGGGACGCTTAAAACATGAGTTAAATGTCGGTTTTCACGAACACTGGGCCACGCCTTAGATGGCTAAATAAAAGCTCATACTTAGATGTTCATCATACTTATTTAAACATTTTTTTTAAGTATAGGGGCTGCACAAACTTACACACTTTTTGTTACCGACACGGCACACCACGGTCACAGGAAACCGCAGTTGCCGTGTCCTGCAGCGGCGACTGAACACAGTTTACGTCTGCGCAGGGAGTGGCTGATTTCATACTGGTTATATATATATTATTTTTTTATATTTTTTTTATTGGTAGCTTGTATCCAACACAAGACACACGTTTGCGCAGCGCCTAAGATTTAGTAAAACGTGCTCTAAGCACTTTTAATAAAATGTATTTTATTATATCGACCAAAATTAAACATACCGATTTTCGTATTGAAAAGTCGACCTTAAACCACCGAAAATCCAACACTGAAGTCCCATTAAAACGCTTCCAAATCACTAGTCAACACTGTACATTGACAAGAAAACTAGTAAAACCCCACCCAGTAAGACAACTCATTAACTTGTCAAGCATGCGCTTCAAGCACATCATTCTGACAATGTTATACTAGTTGTGAGTACTTGTGAGCAATTTACAACGACTTAACAGAGTTAAATAACTGTCGGTGCGTTAACTGTGGATAAATTTTGTCGTTCGACTTTACGACTCTTTGCGTGTGGCCGGTGTGGTGGGGTCACGAAGATAGCGGGTGGAGAAGCGGAGCGGTTAGCGTGAAACTCCATTAGAACTAGTAAAAATTAAGAATCAAAACGGGACTTATTATTTTATTAACAAAAACAAAAAAAAGAAGAGAATATCTGCTATATTATTAATTATGATTTTGTTTAAACTATTAATGTAAAACTGCAATTGAAACAGATCAGAAAAAAAAAAAAACGGCTCTAGATACATTTTTGCAATTCAATGTAGTATTTGATAGAATCCAGTTTTTATAGACTTGTCATTCCGTTTTCACAACGAAACTCTTTCACAAATCACAAAACAAACTCGCCTTTATCACAATAAATATAAAACTGTACCGTCATTCTACTCGCTTCAAATAGCTGTCCTCCTGGCCCACACCGCCTCACTTTTCAATTGATCGACAAAACTAACCGACTAGCCCTTTCTCAGAACCAATCATACTTCAGTTTGCTAGCGTTTGCTCTCAATATTCCTATTTGTTACTTTTCGTCCCAAACCGACACAATGCTTGTTACTTTTCGTCCCAAAATCGTCACATTTCTGTCACTTTTCGAAATATCATGATTGTTGGTTTTTTAGATCGTTAAAATAGTTAAAAGGTTTACAATGACTAAGAATATCAAAGTGCTTTACAAATATGTGTTTTGTATTAGAATTTCCGATTATTTTCAATTGGTTCAGAATTCTAGGAATATTTCTGATTTTTAGTAACACGAACAGACAGAATAATTGCCAGAACTGTAAACTTTAGCTTTGATTGATCTTTATATTTTTGACAACGTTTAGCTGTGGAAAGTTTCTACAAATGCTGATCAAAAACTTGTTTTGCACCACTTATAAGCACAAATAATTTGATTTATATGGTCGATTATTAGCAATCAACCGCGTTCAATATGACACTATTTTGTTCGTAAAACTGTTGGCGGGGTTACACATTTTATGGTTACCCGAACATAATGAACGCGGTGATCGTGACGGTCACTGTGGTTAGGACATGTATTGATACTGTACTGATGCATTTCTTGTCTCGATCAGTTTAGTCTTTGGGGGTACAAAATTACAAAATCAGAATTAGCCCTCTATAGCAAATTCTTAATGCTCTAGAATTCACAAAACAAATAAGGAAAAGGGACGAACACTGTACAATCCGTCATTACTTATCTATCTACTATTTACAGTCAAACCGACCGACGGCAAACAAGCGTATCACATACAAACATACAATTAAAATTCATAAATCTTTTACAAAAATCTTGTTTTCATTAGACTATAAAGGAACACAGTCAATACCATGAGAATAATATTATTGTATAGAAGCGAGACTGCTTTGAATTCGTTTAAAATTGTGGCCTATAATACCTATTCACCCTCTGGAACCGAGCATGTTGCACGATTTGTATCTGCAATCTGACGAACTTCTAATAATATTTGATTTAAAGCTTCAATAAACATGTTACAGCTGTTCGAGGTTCTTTGATAATTTGTCTTATATTCAGATTCGAAAGTGCAACAAAGGCTGTTTTGAAAGACTCGAGAAACAACTAAAACCAAAAGTATTAAAAACTTTACTCTGTATAATACATCTTTTAAATTAGTTTAACCCTAACTGTCCACTGAACCAAAATTTTGAAAATAACTTTCAAAGCAACACAAAGTCTTAGAGAAAATAGGCAATAACCGAATAAGCGACCGTTAACAAAAGTGTCACTTCTACACAACACATCATCCTTACGTCAATACTTATTACAAAGGCTATTTACACAGGATGGGTACACGACGAGTCTATATACAGCTCTCCTGCACCCGATGCGAGGTCGTGACGACTTCGGGCCGCAGTCGGTGCGCCGTCAGTGATGACGTCACGCCGGTGGCTGAGCTTGGGCTGCACGCGTTCACCCCTTTGTTCACGCGTCCTAAACTATGGTAAGACTGGAAAAGAAGGTAAGGTTAGACATGTGGTGGAAGAGAAAAGACTAGTTGAAATACTTTGGAGGAGTACAGCTCCCAGTACAGATCCTAGCAAAGATTGTTTTAAAACTATTCTGAAAGTGATGAAGGTCTTGGGAGCTAGAAAAATAGCTACAATAACTTTACTTTTGTTATTTTGTTTAATTGTTATGTTATTGTTTGATTACTCTTTTTTATTTTAATTCCATAATGTCCATCCAAAGGTTGTCTGGTAGATATCGCTATAAGCCATAAGACCACCGTTGTAACTATAAAATTTGTAAACCCGTTATGTTTGATTTTTGGTGTACAATAAAGTTGAATTCTATTATTTTCTATTCTATTCTATTAATAATCTAAAGTGCTTTGAAAAACCGTTCTTCTATGAAGAAAAGTTGGTCCAGACAAGAATGTAGTTAGTAGTTTCTGATGAGACTTTAAAGATAAAAAGCTACGCTTATTACTCCTCTGCAAGTTTCATGTTCACAAAGATAAGTTAATAAAGAGGTTTGAAATACATATAAGAGAAGGTGTACAATAATGATAGAGATGAGCACTACACATGAAGTTTTCAACGCTTTATGATCTGCCAAGATTTTTCCAAACAATGTTGGGGTCTGTTTCCAGTCTAACCGGATGTAGCTGAATAGCAATTTTTTTTCATGAAGCTGCTTTTGTGACCTCCACAACCAAGTTACTAATGAGTAATACGATACCCCTTAGAAGACTGGTTGTCAAACTTTCGAGCCACTGACTATCTGTAACGACTGTCAAAGATCTACAATTGATAGTCGGGATCAATGGCTCAACATGCTTTCCGAGGCACGGAGGAAACTCGGTATGTGATGGGTGGTCACCCCTCCACAGATCAATTTAGGCAAGCTCGGCTTAACCTGATAATTGCTCCGAGGATCATCCGGTTAAGCAGAAGCCAGCCTCAGAGGCTGAACTGCGAGATGCCAAACAAAAAACAGTGCGTGGAGTCCCTCCGCGCGGAAGAAGTGAAACTTCGTAATACTACACGCATGCGTTCGAGTTCCACGCATTCACTCTCGTTATTTTATTGAGCTTCTAAATAATATTTTGTTGTTTTCTTGTTGTATTATTTTTATTACATAATTATTACTTATTAAAAGTTTATCGAGGTTATTCTACTCATGAAAATTGAGCGAAGACTGGCCACCTTGCGTACCTACTAGAACTACGTAGTCACAATAGGGGATAATCCTATTTTTTTTTCTTTGTCCGTCGGGTAGTTTATTGAAAAGTATTGGATACGTATTTTTTCTTTTTTCACTTGGTCATAAAATTACGGAGATATATTGAGTTGAAATGGCGCATGACGTCACATGTAGGTAAGTTTTATACCTACTTGTGACGTAGTAAGCCCCCACTCTCCAACTTTAATGAGTTCTAACTAAGTATTTTTTTGATATTTTGATAAAACAAAAAATACGTGACTAATATTTTTGTATTACCTGTCTGACGGACAAAATAGAATGTCGTTTTCTTTACCCAGTCCAATCCCCTATTCTTGTAATCTCTTAGTGAGTTTTAGAAAATATTCCCCCTCCATCCATGGTAGGGTTAAACTTGTTGGAAGTAGCATTAAGAAGTTTCACTTCAAAAAAAAAATGTTACTATTTAGCCCAGAGCTCCTCCTTTCAAGGCACCTCTTATAAACTACAATGATACTCACACTAGTTAAAGGTATCCTATAATCTTTTTTCCTATAATCTGTGTAATAGGCGCCCCCATCAGGCTCGGAGCGCACGTCTTCACCGCTGAGTTTGGTGATCTTCCCCGAAGATGGCGGCCGCTGCAGGCTCATGTAGCCGTTTGATACTGGCCTTCGTTCTGTATGGAGAAAAAGTATGCGTAACTATTGTGTGTATGGTACTATAGAGGCAGTTTTAAGCCTGCAAATAACGTCTATCGTAGTGGAGTTTGATCCTTATAAAGCACTGTTATAAGGAGCAAATTAATAGGTATAATAAACACCGGTATCAAGTATAGGTTCTACTGACTAGTACTGACAAAGCAGGAATTGAAGCTGTCACCACATCATGAATCCAAAATGATCATTTAATTGTTTGCTATTCAAAAGAGGCATCAGCCTTGCACTGGGAAAGTTTTAATTTACTGGTGCACGGTTCCTGAATTATCTACACCATAGCCAAGTAAGAAGCCAAACTGACTCGAGACCAACATATTACTCTGCGTAAAAAACTAATTGTTTCCCTATCACCAAACATACTTCCACGTACAACTTCATTGGAAACTGAATCAGTCGAAAAACTCACCATACAAACTAGGTATGATATCCGGGTCTGCATCATCAGCGTCCCTGGGGTCGGCTATATGCAGTAGCGCTCCCCGCGCCGCCCGCTCCCCTCTCTCGCCTCTGTCCCGAGGTTCCGTGCTACTCGCTCGAGACTCGGCTTCTTGCTTCACGGGAGTCGGACAGTGAGGAGCGCGCTCTACGTACATTGCTTCACTGTTGGAGAAAAATACGCATTAGCATAAAAGTTCATGATAACCTATAATCGTAAAAACAGAAATTAAAAGTCGTTGTCACCGAGGCTGGCCCAAGAAACGCTGACGTAACGATGTGGACTCGTTCCTGACTGATTAACCAGACAAGGCAAAACACTGAGAGTGTTGGACAAGAATGGGAGAAACCTTTGCCCAGCAGTGGGAGTGAACAAGATAAACAAAAATTAAACAAATCCAGTATAATATAGTTAAGTTCGGATTTTCAGAGCGTCTTCTCTTCACTCTTTGCCAAAACCTTGACTTGCCCTAATCAGCTCTGGTTGCGCCGTGGTTAATCCTGCGTAAGACCCGGGACGCATGCGTCAGTTTTTTATTGGGAAGTCGTACGACCATTCACGCCAATCTGAAGATCTTCATAAAATTTATCTGACATTATTGGGGATCGGACTGGGTAAAGAAAACGACATTCTATTTTGTCCGTCAGACAGGTAATAAAAAATATTAGACACGTATTTTTTGTTTTATCAAAATATCAAAAAAATACTTAGTTAAAACTCATTAATGTTGGAGAGTGGGGGCTTACTACGTCACAAGTAGGTATAAAACTTACCTACATGTGACGTCATGCGCCATTTCAACTCAATATATCTCCATAATTTAATGACCACGTGGAAAAAGAAAAAATACGTGTCCAATACTTTTCACTAAACTACCCGACGGACAAAGAAAAAAATATTGGTTTATCCCCTACATTGATTACGAATATTATAATCGGATTTGTCTTCAGTATAGCCAGAACTGTAACAGGTTTGTACTGTTCCATTGATTTGGCGTTAACTATTATTATGTGGAAGACCTTCAAATTACGCTAAGCCAGTATTACAAACCCAGACGCTATCGTGTGAGCAATTATCATTGACCACAAACACCGAAATCATTTGCTTATTATTTCCTTGTGTTTCAATAGTCAAATACTTGAGGATATTGCTCAATTAGGTAATTGATGTGTCAAACCGTAATTATTGGTAAGTACCATAGAATAAAAAGACAAGAAGCGAAAATATCGCTCCGATCGCATTTTTGGTGGCTACAAAAAGAAATCCCAGATGTTCTTGAGGAAACGGTGGCCAGTTAATGTAAAGCGTCCAATGCATAACCTATTGAATTTCCAACCGATTTCAAAGCAAGGAGTGGTAGCCTACAGTATGACCGTCGGACTACCAAGACAACTCGAGTTCGTACCCAAGGCACGCCACGCAATCAAAATCATTTATTTCAAGTAGGCCAGTTACAGGCACTTTTGAATAGTCGAAAAACAATAAAAATGAAGCTACAGTCCCAGTCACAAGACATAATAACTGTGAAAGTACTGTAGTTGCCCATTCCAAAGCGTAGATCTCTATGGAGAAGAATGGGCAAGAAACTCCATGGACACTCTTTTAAATCGGAATCTTGTTACAAAACCTTGGTTACATCATTCATTTAGAGATGGTACATTATGTGAGAACGATGTAGCAAGACTTGCACGTTAAAAGTGTCCATAGTAAAAACGAAAAGAACAATTAAAATATGAAATCATTAGTTCGAAATGAGCCGTGGCAGCTAAGAGACGACCAGGCACAACTGACAGCACCCGTTCACGAACATGACGCATGGATCAGCCATCATTCAACTCATCATTCAACTCACACGCCACCTCTGATTTTTCGGATTCATGTGCATGCATTGGTATGAAAATTTTCACTAGTTTCGTTGAAGGAAAACATCGTGAGAAGACCAGCATGCCTGAGAGATATTTCTCGATGTACGGCATATTTTTTTTTTAACCATTTTAAAACTGTAAGTTCTGTATTTTACCCATAAGTAAGAACGATCATAAATGTCCTCATTTTTTTCAAAAACTATTAGTCTATTTTGGTCATTCTTTCGCAGGTTTTGGTTATAATCAATAAGCAGCTATTTCACAGATGCAAAGATACGAACTGTATCTATTGAATTCGCTTCTGTACGGTTTTATTATTCTACGTTCCTACAATCTATTCCCCGGAACTCGTCTTGAATGCGTAAACGGTCAGTTGACCACCATCTAATTATTGGTCGTGTCTAATTACGCTTAATTAGCCGCCATGCTCTATTGATTTGAATGAACAATAGTGGGCTGGGTGTGGTTTTGAATTATGGGATACTGGTAAAGCCATGGTTTTACCTAAAAACATGCCTGAATTGTCGAAGCGATGACAGATATTTGTTTGTAAGTAATTTTCAGCACGATAAGTTAAAAAACCTCAAAAAAAATTCAAATTCCAAATTTCTAACTATAGGATGAAACACAAACACGCACTTATCAAAATGTAAGAAACATAGAGGTATTTTTGATAGATTGAGAACGAGGTCAGAATGCGAACGTTATTTAAAAAAATACTCATTATAATATTTCTCCTCTGTAACTTTCGATAAGAAATGCGTCTTTCTACCACAAGTCTCTCTCTACAAGATGTTAGAATAACCCCCTTAACGTGTGGTTCAGAGATTAAGAAATTATCTAAAAAACGAGCATGCAAAACAAAACTTTGTATACGTACAAGCTGTTGTTTTGCAATCTCGTCAAATTCAAGGAGGTAACTATGCTAATAATTCTCGATCCACATCAATAATAAAATGAGTAGGTATTTTTTTTTCTTATTTATGGAAATCGGTACGTGTGAACCACCCGCGTTTTCAATGCAGCCTATCAGATCCTCGCCCTATAACCGCGCTTTCAAACTTCCAAACAATCTCATACGTTTATTCGATCATTTCTTATTCCCTAAACCACGTTAAGGGGGTTCTTCTGAAATATTGAAAAATTTAAACAACTAAAAAAGCAGTGTTTTTTAATAATTGACTTGGTACCGTATATTATATTGATTATTTATGTCTTTTGTGACAACATCCTGAATTTTGACTAGGATGCGAAACAACACCTTGTATAGTAAGTATAGTCACGAGCTAAAGAAATGAGGTAAAAGTAAATTATTATAAGGCCAAGAAGGCCTAAACAAAAGTATAAAATAATAATGATTAACTCCAAAGTTTTACAATACACATTTCAGTTTTCTGACATGTTTTACACCAATTTTAGCCATGAACCCACATCAAGTATGGCGTGTTGCGTGCCGTTAGTTTTCAAGCACTCTCTATTACAGTTCAAGAAAACTTCATAAGTAGCCATTAGTGAAATTTTACGTCATATAAGCAGCATAACATTTTGTTTGTAGGGTTGGCAGATTCCTAGATGGTCATCAGCAACAATAGTTGATTATTTACCCTTTTTTAGGGTTCCGTACCTCAAAAGGAAAAAATGGAACCCTTATAGGATCACTTTGTTGTGCATCTGTCTGTCTGTCTGTCTGTCAAGACCTTATATCTCGGGAACGCGTGGAAGTATTGAATTGAATTTAATTAAATACAAGGTGTTGTTTTGCATCCTCGTCAAAATTCAGGAGGTTGTCACACAAGACATAAATAATCAATTAAAATTACGGTACTTAATTAATTATTAATAACCGCTGATTTTTTTGGTTGTTTATGTTTGTCAGTATTTCAGAATAACCCCCTTAACGTGGTTTAAGTAATAAGAAATTATCGAATTAACGTTTGACATTATTTGGATTTGTGGAAGCGAGGTTATAGGGAGAGAATCAGACGGCCCGCGTTTAAAACACGGGTGGTTCACACTTACTGATTTCCGTATATAAGAAATAAAATAAAAATTACCTAGTCATTTTACTATTGATTCGGGGCGAGAATCATTAGCATAGTTACCTCCTTGAATTTGACGAGGATGCAAAACAACACTTGTATATTGTATGGTTAAATATTAATTTAATATAATTTTTAACCATACATGTAAATCTGCAGTCCCTTCAAGCTGTAAAAAAATCAAACTTCTAAGTTAACTTTTTTCTCTATACACCGTGTACCAGAAAAGTCATATTTGAGGGTGTGGAGCATACCATTAAACTGAACTACTTCTTCCATGTGACTAACATCGCAATCAAGAAAAAATAATTACCTATCCATTTATATGGAGTAGCTATTGTTTTTTTTGTTTTATTAAACGGCTTTCCAGAATCTGCCTGGAGCGTGTCCTCACTTTTTTCTGATTATTGGGATACACGGAAAGGCCAATCAGGCAAGGGATGGGTAGAAGGGAAACGTGCGTTAGGCAGGGCACCGGCAAAATAGTCAGACGCGATCAAAAAAGCTGTTGGAGGTACTCGTGGCCTGTGCCAAGTGGTTCATACTGTGGAAGACCGTATGGCTGGAGACGCTTCGTATGTCGTCACGATTCTCAGTATTGACGTAACAACGAAGAAGAAGAATCACATTTAGTTTACAGGTTTGTAGTAAAAGAGATCTTCATTTTCGTTGAAATCCAAATACATTCCATCACTACCAAAAATCATACAGCCAAATAAGCCACTAACCTCTATATACCTTTCCTCCTCGGATGCGACTATTACCAGCACTAGTTCAGAATTCAAATTACAAGCCAGAACTAGACTCTATTCAAAATCGACAACTTGGAATCGATTTAACTTTACGGCTCCTGAGAGGTGGAATGGAACCGGTAGATTGAAGCTCTGACTGCATCATAGATACGTTTGTGATTATTCCAGTAACTGAGTAATAGAATACTCATCATCCTTTATTGTTTTTCGTAAAACGGAGGTAGTGAGTTGTCTTAAAACTGAAGCGCAGACAAACTTGCTGTGAATACTAAGAGGTTTTTGGTTATAAGGTTTGTTTAATATTATGATCAAATAATTAAAACCAGAAATGTTCTTTCACCGTACTTACTCAGGTTACACGAAAAAATGAGCTCACAGATCATCACCGTATGAAACGATAGAATCTGATTTTCAGTGAGAGTTTGTCTCGGCTGTTTTCAAAATGCACGACCTCAAAGTTCAAATTTCTTTGTCGACCTAATAGAAACATTATAATTGTTTGACATGCTTTAGGCTTAAATCTTTGACTATGTCCCAAACAATTTTTTGCTAGACAAAAATAAACCTATCCTTTTAAAACATGCATGTCGTGGAAACTCCCATTGCTGTCTTTGCAATCGACGCATCCTGATCAATGTTAAAATGCCTCTGCGTCATCAAAAGGTTGATTGGTAGAAATTACCTTTTGTATTAAGTCCGCCTCTGTGCATTTGTGTACTTAAATAGCTATGAATGCAACTGTTACGTTATGGTCGGTCTTTTAATACGAGTGCCAATTTTCGGTACAAGCGTAGCGCGTACCGAAATAGGTGGGCACGAGTTATTAAAAGACCAATAACGTACAGTTGCATACAAGATTTTATCTACGAAGGAAGGAATAAAACACAGAGATAGACAAATAAGTATTTTTAATAGAAACTTAACTGCACACTGACTATTGTTTATATATATGTAGTCTTTATTAGGTATAAGGCAAAGATCTTGTAGTCGCAACAGCCAAATAGTATACGATACTTTTGTTCTAAACTTGTTCTATTTTTGAAAGCTTTTATTTAACTTGCAATGTACGTATGTATGTTAAAAACATCATTTACATTGTCTCGATTTCGAAGTAATATTATAGGTACCTGGCTGTATATGCAGAATGTCTTTGCTTGTGTTTTAGAATTTATGACGATTCGAATAATGCAACCCGATGTCGTTATGGGTATCATAATGAAACCGCTGTCAATTTTGTAATTCGAATATAACGAAACCGAAGTACTTGGATAAATAAATAAATGGTACCAACTGGAAAATTGGCACTTACCTCAAAGGCGCATGCTTAGCCGGTAAATGTCGATGTCTTGCCGCGTGCCGTTTGTACAGCACCGCCAACACGCCGCACACAGCTGTTGCTAGTAGTGCAGACATGGCCGCTATAGATGCTAGCACAGGAGACATGCCGAGGGCACTGCCTTCACCTGACGACAAACAAAAAGGAGTTAATCATATCAATCATAAGCAATCTACCATTATTAACAGAAAAGGATACTTAGTCAACCAAATTAAATTAACTAAGTACAATTTTGAAAGCAGTCGAAACCTTTAGCGTTGTTTCTATGTCACTCTTTAAAAAAGCTTCCGTAAATGATGAGATTGCTACCTAATCACGTTTTAATGACCTAAATGTGGGGATCTTGAGGCGTCATGTTATGTTTTATGGGGATTATCCATAGCAAGGTAGCCGCTAGAGGCTTGCAAATCTAGATACAATGCCTTTTATGGCAAGTCTAGGCAACGTGACACTTAATGAAGACCCTAGTCTCAGTGCAAAATCAGTAGTGTGTGTATGTTAGTGTGTTATAATTAATTAATCACAGTAATGATTTCGTCCCCCAAGTAAATAACGCATTAGTTCAAATTCAGAATTACAAAAACATCATACTTGGCTACAAACAAGTTGTAATTTAACCTAGTAAAGTTGTAAATCTAAAAAACCACAAAACAATTCCGAAATTGAAATTAAATTCTAAAATTTATAACAAGCTAACTTTTAAACATTTCAGACATAGCGAAATGTGACAAATACTGATGTTTAAAAAAGTTAATACAAAACTATGGGCACGCAATTTTTAAATAGAAATTTGAGTGTTACGACGCGATATGCTAATCCCTAGGGGTAGGTGCTAAAGCAACAATAAATAACGGCGAACAAATATTTAAAAAGTTTTAATAATGCTTTATGAAAAAGTAATGTTTCATTTTTACACAGTACTGTAATTTGATTGCGTAGCAGAACAATTCATCATCTGCCTAGCCTTTTTCAAAACTATCTTGGGGTCGGTTTACAGTCTAACCGGATGCAGCTGAGTACCAGTATTTTATATGAAGCGACTGCCTATCTGACCTCCACAACCCAGTAACTGCGTAATATGATACCCCTTAGTAAGACTGGATATCAGACTTTTGGTTTCTGACTACTCGTAACGACTGTCAAAGATCTAAAAATGACAGCCGGGACCGGCTTAACGTGCTTTCCGAGGCGCGGAGGAAACTCGGTATGTAATTATGGTCACCCATCCACGGACCAACCTCAGCATGCGCGACTTGACCTTAAAGATCTACCCGTGCGGCTGTTATTATTTAGCCACGAGCACCTACAACAATTAAAAGTGGAAATTCATATGTAGGGTACGTTACAATTTTCCATCATCATAAACATGATCATTGGCAAACTCATTGTTGAGTATACGCATCCTCCATCTTGTGGCATACTTTACTGATGTTCTGTGCTAGTCTAGTCTAGGTCTGCCCCAATTTTCTGTTCACCTAGCTATTTGTCTGCCAATGCTACTTCTAACATCTTACAGCAACCCTTCAGTTAAAGCTCTGCTCTAAATGCCATCACTAGTCTAGCCAAGCGTTCTGCCCATCTCCATTTCAGAAAAAAAATATGTATATTTCTGAAACATTTTATTTGGGAAATATCTGTTCAGCGTAAGGCAGAATAAATAAATCTTAAAAAAAACACTTCTCAGTTTCAATAAAGGACTAGGAAAGAACATTAATTAAAATAACAACAGATTTTCTTCGGAATCAAAGAGAAAAATGCCAAGATAAAAAGATGACTAAAGAACACCTCGACGTCCCCGGGGAATAAACCGGTAACCGCAAAAATCAAATTTTACAGGAAAAATGATTTAGTGTTTTTCGGGTATATCTCTTCAACAAAACGTAATTATGACAACATTGTTATGTTATGGAAAAGCTAATTTTTACCCGAAAAGGCTATAGTATTAAGTGTAACTATTAAATATACATAGAATTAGTTATTCACCAAAATACACATTACCGAAAATGGTTTCATAAAATTTTTAGGGTATTTATATCTTAGGATCGTGACTTATCAATATTATTCCTGTAATGTTTACTTACCGAATTATTCTTGTAAATTTCTTAAAAATCATAGGCATAATATTGCTTTACTGGATTATTAAACGTGTTTTTTCGTTACAGAGAAAGATTGTAATGTTCAGTTACCGACTTATTATGGTAAAATTTTTAATAACCATAAAAGGGTAAAGTAGTGTAACCCGTATTTTATAGAAAATTTTTGGTAGTCATATTATCGTAATCATTGAAAACCGATAATGTAAAATAAATTTGTCATTCGTATCTTCGAGGAAATAATTAAAGAAAACTCACAAAATTTATTAAAATTACAACGTTTATTGGAAACAATGTTTTCATAGAGATCATAAATCAGTCAATCACAAAAATACACAAATCAAACAAGAAAATCAGACAAATTAGTAAAAGTATAAAAAAGTAGCCAAGTAAAAACATCAAAAACTAATCGGTATTATCATTGGCATCATCATTATCATCGCGATCATCACTATTTTCTTCTACAGAAGTTAAGGATTCATAAAATGCGTGGTACTATCGTAGAATCGCTCCACTATTGCACAAAGACAGTAAATCTGTATGCAACGCCTTGCTTATAGGAAGAAGCTGATGATAAGCACGTGCCAATACAGTATCTTCTATCAAAGCGTCTGTCTTAGGTTTTCGCTCACGTCGTTTGGTTTTTATTGAACCCTGTTCCAACATTCTATGCATCCACGATGTAAAATTGAAATAACTTAAAGTTAAGTATTGATTAAAGAATCTTCAAAATTTATTTTAAACAATTTCTTTAAAATAACATAGATTTGGGCAATACAATATGAAAATACAATGATGAAAATGAAAAATAATGCCTGAATAGCTGGCTGGCCACAGAAAAAAAAAACAAAATAGGCGGGGAACGTTGTTGATTTATGTAAAATAAAATTTACTAATTTTTCTTTGGCTAATTCATGTTTTTATTTTTATTTTCCTTGTATTCGTAATGAAAAGCACAGTGTTTACCTCGGGTTAAAGACTTATTTAGTGCCTCGAACTATTGGCACCCGAACGAATAGTTCACCTGCGCCAATAGTTCGAGGGATTAAATAAGTTACTTTCCCCCTAGGGTAACAATGTACTATATTTCTCATGTTCCTTTCAATACAGGCATGCATAGAGTCTCCCTCGTTCTGGCTATGTCCAGTCTGGAAAAATCTGTGCGTTATAGATAAATTTAAAGATTTTGCTGCATACGCATATAAGGCAAAAATGAACCTGTTCTTATTTGGGCCGGAACAACCATCCGAATTAAAATATATCTTGTTAACACCTCGCTCCTGTTCACTCTTTAAGAATTGCAACAAACAACTCCCAATTTCTATGCAGCCTCGTTTTGCGATTTGGTAATGCCACACGTAGCAATACCCTTTTTTACGTAGGGCGTCAAAAATAGTAAAATTGTACACAGGGTACTTGCGTTTATAGTGGAAAATGCCTACAGCAGATTGTGGAATACTTAACATTTTTTGCAGGTCAAAGATAGCAATCGTGCTATCGTATAAGTTTTTAAACTGACATGGTCACTAACACTATTAATAACACTTGCAACGGGATATTTACCATGTGTATTATTTGTTTCGAGTTCCCGATATTTCGGCGCTGTTGCAAACGCCACGTGCTATCGTTTTTGTCAGTTGTTATTTTTTCTTCATTTTTAATTTGCCGAATTCTCTCTTTTCTATTTAAATGACATCTATAGCTTTCTCCTAAAGACGTGTACTCTTTCTCTGGTGGACTTGCTTGCTCATATACAAAACATGTAGAACATTAATCTTTTTTAGGCTTAAAAGATGAGTAGTTAAATTTTATGTTAAAAATGGTTTCATATTATCGTAACTTCAACATAATTTTGCTGTGGAAACCACTCAGTGTACAAACGATGCATTTTTGATATGTTGAGGTCTTGTGACAAATATTCTCGAGTTGAGCTTTTTCTTGTGTAATGAGACTCTACTTTAGGAAATAATGAAATATTCTTCTCAACACTCGATTCCGTGCTGGAGCTCATTTTTCGAGGTCTATTGGTGTGCTTACCTCTTAAGTCTGTAATACCTTCGTCTAATTTAAATAGGTAGGTAAAAATTTATGTCCCGGATGATAACTGTAATTGTGCATTACCGAAAATGTCTAGCACAAAATTTACGATAATAAACCTGTAATCGCGTTAACAAAAACATAAACGAGTTTGAAACAGACGATGAAAGAGAAAATAGATTAGATACTCGCAGAAAGGATCTTCCTACTATGCTGCAAGCAAAGCTTAATGTTGTCAAACACTCGTCACGTGTGCAGTCTGTCAATCTGTTTAACAAATTACCGGCAGAATTAAAGAATATTCAGAATGTGAACATGTTTAAAAATAAACTCAGGACTTTGCTAATCAATAAGGCCTATTACAGCATTGACGAATTTTGTAATGACAAAAATCTCAAAACTAGTATTAAATTTAATTAAATATATGTGTAACCACTGCTTTTTCACTTCGTTATGATTGTTTTTCTTTTCTTTTTGACTTTGAATGTATTTTTGTAGCATTTTGCTGGGGACGGGGACTTTGTTTTGTATTAATTATATTAATGTTTGTAAAGTTAGTATTTTTTAATTAGGACAGAGTTTTTAAAATCGATAATGGGTGAGGAACGATAACCTCGTTCTTCACCCATAATAATATATTTTTTGATGTTGTTTTTGTGTATCTGCTTTAGAAATATTTCGACACAAATGTATTTTTGTTATGAAATAAATAACTTGAACTTGAACTTGAACTTGAACTAGAAATTTTGCTGAAATATTTTACAGTAATATTACTTTACCGAAATGTAGCCATAGAATTTAATTTGTAATAATGTATTTCGTTACTTTTTTGGTAAATAAAAAATTTAAAATTTCCAAAGAACAAAAGTGTTATAAGGAAAACCGTTGGAAATTACCGCAGAAAAAATTTGAAAAAAATTGCGTTGGTGTATCCCGACCCATAGATACCGAAAATGAAATAACAGTAAAAAGTCAGTAATAGTATAATACAGGTTTATTTCTTGGGGGCGTCGCCTAAGTATCTGTTCATAACTGAGGAACATCAAAAGAAAAACTTGTAATGAAAACTATAAAAATAAAAGTTCCATCTGTAGTCTCTTCAAGTTATAACTTTAATAAAATTTTCTAATTTTAGTTCATGTCTTGTATAGACTTTGCGTAGTGATTTTGGTCTGACTACGTTTTGAGTTATGCAAAATTTAGTTCCTTAGTCCTTTTTTCATTTTTGGGTTCACCCACAAGTTTAAACATTGAAGGATGAGGGTAAGATTTTAATAGTAACTGATTTTGATCACGACATTCTTCTATATCTATACATCTATAATAAAAATAAATAAAATTTAAGTATCTGTTTGTAATGTTAAAATAACCGCATGACTATGACATACGCATATGAATGTATATACGTTACATATAACAAAATATTTTTTTTTACGATTTTTGTCCGTCTGTCTGTTTGTTCCTGTCTGGCTGGACCGATTTTGACTAGACTTTCACTGGCAGATAGCTTATGAAATAAGGAGTAACTTAGGCTACTTCAATTTTAGAAAAAATCTAATTCCACGCGGACGAAGACGCGGGCACAACTAGACATTAAGAAAACACAGATTTCCTTAACTACTTAATTATGTATAACAACACGCCTATAATCCATGAAAGGTCAAGTAGAAGTGTATCTAATAGTTCACCTTCATTTTGCCAGTTCTGTTTGGAGCCCATGTGAAAGGCAGTGATCTTATTACCATCAATCGGACACCAGCTTCTGCTTAAAAATTCCTGATGTAAACATCCAATAACAAACTTAAACTCTAAGCCTTTATTTCAATTAGACCATTACAGGCACTTTTGAAAGTCAAAAAACAGAAAAAAAACGAGAAGCTACAGTCCCAGTCACAAGGCATAGTAACTTGTGAAAGTACTGTAGTTGCCCATTCCAAAGCTTAGATCTCTATGGACAGCAATGGCCAAGAAACTCCTTTAAATCAAAATATGTTACAAAAATCTTGGTAACATCATTCATGTTAAAAATTACAAATATGTGAGAACGATGTAGAAATACAGGCGAGTTAAGAGCGTCCAGAGTAAAATTTTAAATCAGTAATAATATTTTAACAGACCAAGATATCGAACCGAAGACTTCATGTTTAGCAGTAACGCTTGTGACCGGTAAACCAACAAGGCACCTACTTAACTATCAGTTAATGGAATCTCTCAATGCAGGACCCCGTATGACTTAACTTTGAAGTTAACTATAGTTGTGCATAAACATAGCCTAGTCTTAAGTTCACTTTAATAACAGCCAACAAAAAGGCATACACAAACCTGGTTCCAAATTAGGTGCTTTATTGACCCGTGCAACGCAACCTGTACTTATTAAAATTTGCGGTCGTTTCTCTCTGTGTACGTACGGCCAAACCAAAATGGTTATGAACAGTGGCCGGTGTATAAAGTTGGTTGTAACTAGGTTTGTAGTTTGCTTTTATAAACTAGCTGTGTGGTTTTTGGACGCATGTTTTAATTGCCTACTCTTCTCTAAAGGTGGCTTTTTTAAAACATTGATGATTTAGTTACGATTTAGACGATTGTTTCTACTGAGAATTGAAAATCTTCTACCAAACATGATGACTATGGCAATAAATGATACCTAGGACTGTTCTTCTCAGTAGAAGGCTAAAGCAACCAAACGTGATAAGATAGTAGATGGTAGGATGGTATTGCTACTCATTAGTAAGTAGTTGGTTCAGGCTCAGGCAAACAGTGTGGGAATTATTTGATCAAACTCAAAGCATTTATTTCAGTTAGACCATTACAGGCACTTTTGAAAGTCAAAAAAAACAGAACAAAACGCAAAGCTACATTCCCAGATGACATATATTATGTCTTGTGTCTAGTAGTTATTTATATTATTAAGTAGTTGACCATTACAAAGCGTAGATCAGATCTCTATGGAGAAGAATGGGCAAGAAACTCCCTTTACTGACCACTACATGTACTCAAAAACGTTGTACGACAACATCATGAAGACATCCAAATATCTTAAAACGGACAGTTCAAAAAGACGTGATATCAGCCAACACGCCTGTGTTGGATTATGGCCCACTTCTACTCACCGAGAGGAGGCTTGTGTTCCAGCAGTGAGAAAATTATACATTGACAATGATAGTGCGAAGCGCCATGCTAAACTCCGTGTAACCAGCTCCCCATTATAAATCTTGGTCCTTTCCCCAACAATTCACGAACGACCTCTCCAGTTTCTCAGAATAAACAACCGAGCCGTTTACTAACTCATTTCGCTATCGGCAATTGTGTAATAAAACCGGTTCACGTTAGCGTGACTTTAGTGATTGGAGCATATTTAGCTTTGCGGATATCTAGGAATTAAGCGCTGGGTCGCAGTCGTGGTTTTATTATGGTCTTTACCGGGCTATTTGCGGCAAAGAAATTGCATTGGTGATTCGTTGTGTTTGAATTGGGTTTGAAGTATGTTTTAATTTGAATTTTAAATTGTGATTGCAGCGTTTTAAAGCCTTTTAGGATCCTTAGTCCATGGCTCTTGAATGGACTCAAGAGCCATGTTTGTTATGTTCACAAACAAACTAGCATAGAGCCAAGTTTATAACATGAATCTCTCATGCTTTTTACATTGTGCTTCTGCACTGTCCGTGTCGAAAAACTGTATCCCATTTCTATTTTCTTGGAAAAACTAGACCAAACCCACTACAGCTATCTAAATTCCACAGAATTGTACAAAAGGAATTTCCCAATACTGTTTGCAAGTAATAAAAACCGTAAACTCAGTACAAAGAATTACATTATAATGGTTTAGGAGTTCGAATTGGATCGCAAATAAGTAAACAATTTCAGACTTCTGGGTTCAAGCAGGATACAGAGGAAGAACAGAAAATCCATTCACCATTAGATCTCCTTTAGTAAAAAAGATGGCTTTTTTTAAAATTGAATGACAAGTTAAAGCCTGTGCTAGCAATCATTTTAGGGAAAATTAAATGAGTTTCGTGGATATGTACTTACGCGTACCTACGTTTAACTTGCTATTGTAACTCAATATTCATTCTTTTATTTCGGTCCTTCGAGCCGGATAGAAACTAGCGACAACGTTTTTTCTTTATTTTCGTACCACTAAGTGCATTATTTAGTAGTGCACGGATGCATCGTACGATTGAAAGCATTTATTTTGGTCCTTTCTGCTCAGCGTAACGATGGTAAATAATTCTAACAATTTTGGTCCAAATGTACAGCTACGTATTTTTGTTTAACGGTGTGTTGTACTGAGAACAGATACAGCTTTCAATATTGCATCACATAAGTACAGAAATAGGTATAATTCTAAGCTAACCTTCTGTATTGATCTATTTACTTAGTTCAACTTTATGTGGGCGTCGTTTTGGAGCGTGAGAACTGCTTATTTCAGGGAAGCACTTAATGGCGATACTAACAGATTCTAAACGTAGAAATAGCAAGTCTAGTGGGTATTGTGTTCCAGGATTGGATGTACAGTTTGTTTATGTATGTGTGAGTTTTAAATCCATGACGCCTCGGTGATGTGGGTTTAAGTTTCCTGTCACCAGTGTCGCCAGCTTTACATGATAATGTCAATGTTGCATCTGGAGTTTCGAATACAGATGTAACAAAGTGATTGGACGAATATTTTCCGAATGTTAAGCCTAGTATGTATAACGAATGAGGAACTTCAAACACATATTCAAATGGAACTATATTAACCTATGGAATTAGTTGTTGTGGTCAACTCATCACATCACTATCAGATTCAACAACAAACCAGTTTTGGGAAACCCAATAACTTGTGTGATGTTTTCCTTCACCGAAGCAAGTGATAATTATACAAATATCGATAAATAGGCTATAAAGGGTGTAAAACACCTCTTAACGAAGCCGAAAGGCACTAGTTCTCCCTGTTATTGTGATCTTTTTTTTTTTTGTTCTACACCATACCTGGGAACCTTCTAGTTACGGAGATATTTGGGGTCAAAGTTCCAACTTTTTGACAAGTATTTTTTTTAATACAAGTTTTTAATGTAAGATTTTTAAACACCTCCACGACCCCCGTACTATTCAATCCGTCCATCAGCACAATGTTTTGAATGCGTTACATTGAGTTCTCCCACAAAACATGATTTTTCACCCCCCAAAAAACAGTCGTTTCCCAGCAATAATTTTTGCGTAAAGTTACTTAGTTTCATGTACAGAATACTTGGTTGACGGCTTCGTGATGAGGTGATTTACACCGTGTATAAATACCTGTTTCACTGATCTTTTCAGGCCCTGACTTATAAATTCATTTCATCATCATTAATAAAAAAGCTTTAAATTTTCAAGGCATTTTGATGAACTAAAACCACTTCGTTGTCACAGACAGTTCAGTTTTAACATTTCAACCACTTACCGGTAAACTTAGCCTGTCCTTTTAGCGTCACAGTTTCTATCGTCGACACATCACTCCTTCCCTTCGCGTTGACCGCATACAGGTCGATCCTGTAGCTTACTCCTGGTGGAAGACCTCGGATCTCGAAGTAAGGAGGGGTTCGGTTTGTCGAGACGTTGTAACGGACCTGAGGAGAAATAATATTGTTAGTAGTGAATATTTCAGACTTACTGCAAACACGGCCGGTGTTTCAGGCAGGTTTGTCCAGCTTCGTCGCCTATTCGCATCCTATGTTTCGAACGACAGTGTAGTTTATGCCTTTAGTCAAATAATTATAATATACTAAATATATGTATATATAACATAAAATACAAAGAATTCAACATTCTTCATTGACACCTAAGCCTTTACTACAATACTCGAGGAATTACCTGAACTACAAGTCATCTATAATATGAATAGGAATATACATAGTTATGATGGTTTTATATTATGAACAGTACTCTCAAATAAACCTCACCTTGTATATTTTATTTTTTTACATTAATAATTGTTTTTTAACAGATTAGACTTCGTCATAACTTGGAACACTGTTTTTTTTCTTTGAAAAAGCCAAAGATTATAGAACAATATTGAGACTTACAATTAGCGAGGGTAGTTCCAGCAGTTCCATGAGGAAGGTCTGTGGCAGCCCACCGTCAAAGTTCTCAACGCACTCCACGTTCAGCGAGTCGATACTCTGGTTGGCCACCGAGCAGTTCTGCAGGTGGAATGGACGACCTGGGCGGAGGAGAAGATGATGAATAAAAGAGGTAAATCAAATCATTAATTGCATCCATAATGAAATACACTTAACAGGTGGTCAAAATAAAAATAATAGACACAATTATGGACCCTGTCGGGTACAGCAAGTTTTAAATAAGTAGAGAAAGGAAGAGCGCTTCTCTAATTTTTCTTGAAAAATTACAAGTATTATGATTTCGAATATATCCTATTTATTATTTTAGGCTATAAATAATTCAAAGATTGTCTTGAAAAGGCTATTTTTTGTGGTAAGAGAAGGTTATGTCGTATTTCAAAGTATCACAGCAAATTTCATTGTGCTAGTAGTAAAAAAAATGTTGTCGCTCTGGCCCGGCCAGACATAAAATGAGCCAAAATCTGATGCCTGATACATAAATGATTGTCTAAATATGTGTGGAAGGTAAAAGTTTCTGCACTCAGTAACTGAGACATACGTTGAAAATCTAACAGTGCTTTTTCATTTAGGCATGCATTTAGGTATCGATGGATTTATAATTGTTATTTGTCTTATCTGCAGTATGGCAAACATGTCTGAACCAATTTTTATTTATATGTTATCCTGCATGCACGTATTATTATTGTATGTGTACACATGTTTGGGCAAATAAATTTTATCTTATCTTAAAGAGTATCAAAACGTATCATATTTCTCAATAGTTTATTAATAACAACAAACAAATTACGTAAATCTTCAAATAACTTCACTTCAACTCCAAATTCTGCTTTTATCTATACCGAAATAAAGTTGACCAACAAAGATCAACATCAAAGATAATAGAATATTGGTTTGTAAAGTACAGTTTAGTAGTTCAGTTCTTGTACTTTATTTATACTGTAGAACTAAAATGGGTTATTATTTCAAGGCTTAAACCAAAATCAAACTTTGCTCTATTATAAGAACTTTTCAGTCAGCCAAAGAAAACCTTGACTATATTTAGAAGCTTGTTATTATACGATGCTCGATTGATCGATTTAGAAATAACGAACAAGTGACCAACAAACTATGCTAAGTGAGAAGTAGCAAAATTAATATGACTAAGATCAAGATCTTCAAAGGCTCAGTGATTCGTGGGAACACTAAATAGAGATATAATCCGAAGTAGGGTAGGTCTTTGCCCTCCAGGGCATTTCAGTCTTAAGAAGAATAATATCTCTTCTTAATAATTTTATTTTTCTTGTAATGTACTCGTATATTATGCTATTTTAAGTTCCTTACGGTACCTACGTGATTTAGCTTCGACCACTCGTACACACGGCAAAACTTCAAGATATACAACCTGTTTTTTTTTATATCCCATAAGTCTAGGATATGATTGAGACCATAAATATCAAAGAATCAACTGGCATATGAATTATGTTTCAATCATACTTTCTTTTTTTGTTTTTTTTTCGCATTTTCTTAGCTGTATCTATGAATTATTGGTTTGAATAAAAATAATTACTCGTATTTATCAATGAAAGTACTACTATTTCACTACACTACTGCGAAGTTTGGCAACCTTGCAAAAGCAAATATTCGTCATACTATTGAAAATTTTTGACCTAAGTAAATTATGACTGATGATATCTCTAAAACTATGCATTTTTGGACCACCTATTCTAGGAGTTTTAGTATTATTTTTACCTACAGAATATAACCCTAGAGTTATGGGATATAAAAAAAAAAAAGGTTGTATATATCAAGTATAACCCGACCTCGCTTCGTACGAGCACGGGACCCCTTGGTCCCAAGACATGTTATAAGTCTAAGGGTGGTCGACTTTTGTATTAAAGGAATCACTCACCAGCAGCAACCAACTGGAACAAACAGGGCACTTTCTGCTGCCCCACAGCATTCTCTCCGTAGCAGGCTAGGGTACCGTACTCCATGTCAGTCGTTGGAGTGTAGTTGAGGGTCGAAGTGTGGCCGTGACTGCTGTATAACCTGGACAACACAGAAAAATGGCTCTAAATGGTGTTGTAGTTGAATAATTTGAAGTTTACGTAATTAAGGACCAATTATAATAGCGGGTAGCAGTACTCATCTAGTTTTAAGTGAGCATTCAACGACAACTAGGTATGTAATTCATGATGTGCTCACCTATAAGAGATTGGTTCATATCTACGATTCGGTGTATTAGTTTTGGTAAGCCAAAGAAAATAAATAAAAATAAAAGTAGTTTAAAGAGAATAGTTACTGATTTAAGATTGTTTTTACAAAAGACCTTAGAGAACACATGTCATGTTAATCTTATAAATCACCGATCTACAAGATGACAAAGGGTAGTTTAAATAACATAGTCAAATTAATATATTGAAGGCACTTTAGTACCCTAAAAGTGTTGAAACAAAAGGCTGTGTATATTCATCTCTCCGTAAACAAAGACCCCGTAACTCATAATTGTCCCCGTAGAGCAAAAAGTCACTATGTTCAAAAACGACGAAAATAAGTTGTCAATGTCATATTACCGTTACTAAACCCGTACTTCATCATCAGCCTATAATGTTCCCACTGCTGGGACACAGGCCTCCTCTCTATGAGAGGGAGTTGGCTGTAATCCACCACGCGGGCCCAGTCCGGTTCGGTAGATGTCACATGTCTTCGAATTTTTAGTTCTAGGACATGCCGGTTTCCCCACGACGTTTTCCTTCACCGTTTTAGAGAGCAAAGGTGATGAAATAAATTCCACAAAGTAATGCTCCTGCCTGGGTTTGAGCCTACGGCTTACTGCTCGTAAGTCGAGGCTGCCACCATTGGGCCACCGCTGCTCCCGTACCCATACTTCGGAAAAGCGTAATTCCTGCCACTGTCGTAAACCACAGTCTTAGACCAGAGCCAGTGATCTTGACTCGGTACTCATAATTTGTCTACCAATCAATCATGACGTCATCATGGCCGTCAAAAAAACCCTTCAAAATAATTTCTGAGTAGTTCTGCCTCGTTGATCGAATGGTCACAATAGCGACTGCTTAGCATGAGGACGTGGGTTCAATTCCCGTGTCGGTCAAAGCGTTGTTAGGTGTTTCCATCAGGAATTTCTCAGTAGCAGCCACGGAGCCTGGATTTGTGCCTGATTGATGGCAATAGGTTTGCCCCCTATTACATGGGACTTAAAACATAACTGGCGGAATGGGGATGTACTCCTCCTAACCCTTCGGAGATTTCAGGCATGTTGATATGTTTGTGTTCTTTGCTTATAAAATCATGAGCAAGTCTGACATCCAGTCTTACCAAGGGGTATCGTATTACCCAGTTACTGGGTTGTGGAGGTCAGATAGGCAGTTGCTTCATGTAAAATGCTGGTACTCAGCTGCATCCGGTTATACTGGAAGCCGACCCCAAGATAGTTTGGGAAAAGGCTAGGTAGATGATGCTTATAAAATCATGAACAAAACTTACTTGGGCGGCAGTTCAGTTTGTTCGCCAGAGTTGTTGAAGGTCCAATGGAAGGAGACCAGTGCTGGGTTGGCATCCACAGAGCAGTGTAGGGAGACTGTCTCTTGTTTTAGTGCCCCGAACAGTTCTCCGTCTCTTCTCTCAGCACAGACAGGAGCGTCTAGGAAGAAAACATTCATGGTAGATTAGGATTATGTGGCAAAGTTGGGACGAGTTACTGTGTGGTTTATCCCTTAATTAGACCCAAACCTGCTTTTTGCCAACCAAGGCTTGCCTAGTCTGGGGCTAGTGTCAATAACATACATGCAATATTTCTGGAAAACAATTGTTAACCGTTGTTAATAGCGTTTACGCCTTACGGCATTTCATACAAACTTTCAAGTCCTTATTCTCCGGCATGACAGAACCGATAAAAAAAAATGTTTGTAGTAACTTTTTAGACCTATGTATTCTGCTGATGCGCATAAAAATCGGTTTGGTCATTTCGGAAAATAAGGACTTGAAAGTTTGTATGAATTGAGGAGCTCGTGGCTAAATAATAACAGCCGCCCGGGTCGATCTTTTAGGTTAAGCCGTGCTTGCCGAGGTTGGTCCGTGGATGGGTGACCATAATTACATACCGAGTTTCCTCCGTGCCTCGGAAAGCACGTTAAGCCGTTGGTCCCGGCTGTCATTTTTAGATCTTTGACAGTCGTTACGAGGAGTCAGAAGCCAAAAAGTCTGACATCCAGTCTTACCAAGGGGTATCGTATTACCCAGTTACTGGGTTGTGGAGGTCAGATAGGCAGTCGCTTCATGTAAAATATTGGTACTCAGCTGCATCCGGTTAGACTGGAAGCCGACCCCAAGATAGTTTGGGAAAAGGCTAGGCAGATGATGAAGGACTTGAAAGTTTGTATGAAATGTCGTAAGGCGTAAACGCTCTTAACAAGCTGTCAAATCTTGTTTGTTATAGACACACGCGACAGTTTAACATAATTATTGCTTATAGGATTAACAAGCAAGGGTACCCCCACACCACATAAAAATATTAACCAAAGATTTACAACAAAAAAAGCTGACAACTAAATATGCATCATCTATCAACTGACCATAGGTAAGATACTAAAAACACTTGAATTCTAAAATTGTAGATTTAGTTATTGCTAACTATATGTGTAATGGGTTATCCACGTATTATTCCGTTGCATAATCACAAAAAAAACAGTCATCCTTTGGAAATTACATCTTCTCTCATATATACCTTTAAGCAATAACGAAACTTGGGACAAAGTATGACGTACAATATTACGTCGCCGTCTAACAAGACCGGGGAAACTTGGCGATCGTTATAAAACTGCAGCTTGGAACACTTGGCCGGCAGTTTTAATGATAAGACTAGTGTCCGACCAAAGCTTCGGCTTCAGCTTCGGCTACATTCGGCAAAATATTCACCACCAATTCATTTCGGCCAAAATTAGCAAAACCCCAAGGTTTTTTTCTAGCACAGACAAAGAACGAGGTGTTACGAAAGCAAAGCACGATGCAAGAAGCCATGCGCGGGGTGAATTTCGGAGCGTTAATGTTTTTTTGACAACACCCACACACACCGAAACTTGCAAGCTTTTTTCAATTTGTTTTAATAAGCTCTTAATTAATAACGTTAAGCCAATCAAGAACTCACTTTTTTAGAGTTTTTTTAAACTTCGGCTTGGGCCTGATTTTTGGTTGAACATTAATAAAGTACAACCTGTGACTTTATTGAAACTAGTTCAACTGAGCTTGATAGTGTTGAGTTACAAGTGCAGTTAGTGGGACTAGAACACTGGTGTTTTGGTCCTGGTGTACGAATTTGAGGTCTATTTGTAAAAGGTAAATAATCTGCGTTTGCTGTGTTCTGTATTTTTTTTTTTGATCTCTTGTTTTAATATTCAGCAGCTCTGTTTTGTGTTCCGAACAGTAAAATAACAACAATTAACAGTAAAATAACAACAAGCAGAAAACCTGGGGTGGATTGAACAAACAAGAAATGTTTCAATTTAAATTATAATGCAAGTTGCTGCAAAAAGTTTCCAAGTCATATTTATTAATACAGAATACAGTTTTCAATTACCAAAACTGAACACTATAAACATAAAACTTTTACCAAACCTGACCTCCCTCGAAACAAAAACATTTTAATATCATTTCTTTCGTCACATTTTCGTCAGGGAACTTCTATGTGTCTGCCATTAAACGGGCTCCTGTTCATAAAAGGACCAGTTTAAGGACCCACTGTGCAACCCCTCATCCATTTTGCAAGTAAATTGCATTTTCTCAGGTTTTTATATCACTTCCGTGGTTGACGGTAACAGGGACGGTTTACGGTCCTCGAGGGGAATTCAACCTCCCTTTGTCTCGTCCCAACAAAATGTTAATATAATTTTCTACATTTTAAGTGATAATTTTTTGCGTGTTTATAGTTCTTGTGTTCTCTTAATTGTTGGTTTTTGGTGTGGAAAATAGTTGCTGTTGTTACTTAGTTCAGATTTTATTTCGAGTGTGGAACTGACATCATGACAGTTTCGAAAGCGATGGTTGGACATTTTTGCGCAGTGTTCGCTGTTGAAAATTGGGTGTTTCTTTGCTTGGCTTGGCACATGTTGTGACGACATATTTATTCACTTGCATTGCGTTTTAGAGATAAAGCAGTGTTAATACTATTGTGTTTCTCTCCAAGCCAATGCACTATGCACCAAATCTCAGCACATTTATAGATGTGCAATTCTTTGTTGTTCGTAAGAGGTAATCTTCCATAGTTTTACCTTTTACGAAACTTATGTACGTACTACGAAAATTATTTCACTGATAGTATTTATTTATTTAACACTTCAAGCACATAGTTCAGAGGCGGACTTAATGCCATAGGCATTTTCTACCAGTCAACCTTTGGGTGATGCAGAGACAAACAGTGGTAGGTGTATTTAATACTAAAACAAACTAAAAAGGATATATAAAATACTATAAATATATCAATTAATATTTTGATATATTTATAGTATTTTAAATATCCTTTTTAGTTTGTTTTAGTATAACTATAACTAGTATAAAAAGACAAACAATGGGGAAAATATTAACGTTGTGACGATACTGCTAGCTTTTTCCGAATATGCTCGAGAACATTTTAAAAGATAGGCGATTTGGAGCCATCCTGATTTCTAATCTGCACTATTGCAATAAAGTATGGTTGTATGAAAAACCTAGATGAGGCTGGCACACGACCGTGGAGATTGGCACAAGGAGAGACCTATACCCAGCCGAGCAGAGAAACGAGAGGCCTGTACCCAGCAGTGGAAGAATTAGGCAGATGATGAAGTTGCGGTCAAAAACTAGTACCTAGCTTACACTGTAAGTATAAAGTAACACATTACCTCGCCAGAGGTACGTAAGCAAGTTCAACCATTACAAATACCGAAACTCAACTGAGTTTAACACTAAATCTACCAACAGACCCGTTCATAACCTCAAAACAGACCAAATATTCAAACGTTGATTGTTCCACAGTCACATTGTACTCTAAACTTCCATTTCCATTGTTTGGACGGGCTAACAAAACACTTATTACTTCGTTACCAATTCTCTGGCCATTATTCCACAAAATGTCCGCGTAACATCTTTCCTAAAAGCATTTATATCAAAATGTACCCAATCTAGGTCCCAGAGCAATCTAACCGACTCGAAAATTTTGTTAACCTCAAACGAATGTTGAGTTTACTGCAGAATTAGGGTTGATATTCACACAAAGAGGAATAGGGGATGAGATTATTGGTGTAAATATATCTAAGTAAATGACAGTTTAAGATTCGTAATAAAAACTTTTTAAAAACAGTTTTGTTGTATTTTATTTAAAAAACAGCTGTTCACACACATTGACCGGGTATGTGTGGATAGCACAGAATATGCCACACCTTTTGTCGTACACAAGCCCACAACTAACTGCAACCTCCAGGACTTAAAGTCCCAAACAAAAGAGCTGTCCAGTCCAGGTCGACTGGACAGCTCTTTTGTTTTGTACTGGTAGGACACAATTTGAGTCATCGATTCTAGAAGAAGACCGTGTACCTACACTTTGTACGGGACATCAATTAGTTTCTTAAATTACCAATTAACAATTTTAAAGTTCCAGTTGTAGAGTTCCAGAATCATAATACTGAATTCTCGTAGTAATAGTATGTACCACGATGTCCGTCCCTTACGCCCTGTAAAGTATAGCTGTAGTTTATATATTCCATGAGTCAAGTTCTCATTTTGTCACTTGACCCTTTTCGTTTTACTATTTAAAGGGTCATGCAGCAGTGTCCAGATTTTATTATGCTGTAGAGGCGTCTTTCACTTTTGACGGACGTAACGTCTTTTTATGTTGTGTTTTTACTAAAGCTATTTGTTTCTTGCTGAAGTATTTTTGGATTTTCAGATCAAAAGACATTATTGACTGTGTCGCAAACGTGGTGGCCTTGATACAAGTCAGGACTCAGTCTGTTGATCGTTTTCAGCAATAATTCCGCACACTTTGTCATCAACATTTTCTAAAGGAGATGTTTCATTTTTGTATGGGACTCCGGCCATGACCTGTACCTTTCAGGAAAGGTGGGAAACAATCCCCTGAATAGAATAAAGTAACATTTATTAAATAGTAATATATGGTTTTAATGCACATAATAAAAATTAAAAATGTTTGACGTTTGTCGCGAGAGTTATGACAGCCATGACAGGTTGTAGAGATGACGTTTACATAACCTAGAAATTGTTATTTGATAATAATTGTTCAATTGTTCAAAATCAGTTCTGATAAACTGATTTTTTTCGATGCTTTCGTATTTGTTTTGTTCTCTGTTTCCATAAAACGTTAGACAATACGAGACGAACGAGACTGATTGACGGACACTGATGGGTTTTGTCAGTTGTCAGAAAAAAATGTCATTTTGAATTTTTCGTTCAGAAGTTCACTCCAAAAAAGTAGTACCTATTATATAGTTTTTAACTATCAAATCACCACAGTTGTTTATAATTAGTTGAAAATTATGTCTTACAGACCGATAATAATAATTAATTACTAAAACACATACTTTTCATAATTTAACGTCGATGTGATATTATGTTTTGTGTGACTTGATTTCAGAACGAAAGCAAACTGCAAACTGGAAGACGCCATATTGAATAGAATGGGGCAATAATTGACAAACTATTACTTTTTGTGCACAGCAAATCAGGCTTAAATTCACGAAAGAATATTTTTCCTAAGTTCGTGGTATTTTTTCCTCTTTTTCAATAAATGTATACATCTTATGGCCGAAAATGAAACATCTCCTTTTTACTTGTAATATGTGAGATGTAATATGGTTTACATATTATTTTTTATATTAATAGTATCTATCTGTCTTTGTGATGAACCGTATTATTTCACTGACTAGCATATAATATTTGGGTAAATTAAGACGACAAACATGGACATGGACTATTATTAATTATTATTGTATTGAGCTGCTTTCTCTACAAACATATCGAATCCCTGGTGCTACTCGCTTACTACATTAAGTGCTAGATGCGCATTTGAGTTTGGAGTCAAAGTGTGCGAAAACGTATAGGTACAATATTAAGCGTTTGTTAGTTGCTGCATGATATTATCTGTTTACGGAAAACAACACCAATGTGGCTACAATAGTTGTAAAATAATAATTCGTACTCTAAAAACATCTACACCTTGGCATTTATCAGCCATTACTGTGCTATATTATGTAGACATAAAGATGTCATAAAAGTATTTTTTTTTTGCAGTAATAAATAAGAGCTCGTCGTCGTTTTTTAGTTTCTTATAGCATCCGTGGCATTGATAATATTGATTTGATTATCTGTACAAATAATTAAAACAGCAGAATCTGTTTGTAATTTCAAAATAACAGGGTTTGCCTGAATGCATTATGTAAGTACAGTTATATTTGTTCCAGCTAATATCTCTGTCGGTCTGTTTGTTCCGGCTAATATTCAAAACGGCTGAACCAATTTTGACAGGACTTTTACTGGTAGATAGCTGATGTACCTACTTTTATTTGAAGGTTAGGATTAGTGTTCTGTGTAAAAAAATGGAACTCTTGAAATTGTTCATATTTTCCAATTTAAATAGGACAATAGCTAGTACAACTTAAAAGGAATCCAACTTAAATCAAAATACTCACATCGAACCAGCAAGGTGACAGGGTTGCTGGTGCCCTTCCCCTCGCTGTTAGCTGCCATGCAGGTGTAGTCCCCGGCTGCAGCCCTCGTCACACTCTGCAGGACCAAGCTCTGGGCGCTCAGGATGACCCCAGCACCCTCGTTGTGGTAGATTTCTGAGTTCTAGATGAAAAAAATATGAAGTCTTAAATTGTAGGCATCAGAACTTAAAGTGGCTGAAGGAGTATCACCATCATCAGCATATTATAATGTTCCCACTGCTGGGACACAGTCCTCCTCCATATGAGAGGGAGTGGACTGTAATCCACCACGTGTGCCCGGTGCGTGTTGGTAGATGTCACATGTCTTTGAATTTTTAGTTCAAGGACATGCCGATTTCCCTACGATGTTTTCCTTCACCGTTTTTGAGGGCAGCGGTGATGAAATAAATTACACAAAGTAATGCGCCTGCCTGGGTTCGAACCCACGACTTACTGCTCGTAAGTCGGGGCTGCCACCGCTGCTTTTGGAGTATCATAACAAAGATTATTAGACGGAAAGGAAATCTCGGTTATTTCAAATTTGTTTTGATATCTTTATTAGTATTTACAGGGTGGAAGCAACATCGACGCACAAACTGTTACTAAGTGTTCAGTACATTTAAGTTCAAATATTCTGAACCCCTCACTCCCATTCGAATTTATAATCGGAAATTTAAAAAAAAAAACTGCTGTTTCTTACAAAAGTCCAATACCTACAGCTACGCGGTCAAAATGCTTGAAACAGCATTTTTTTTTTAAATTACCGATTAAAAATTTATTTCCATTTGGCCAGTTCGGAATGATTTGCTGAATACGTGAAAACCGCTAGCGTGCTTCGATATCTCATCCAAACAGTGTTTAGAGAGTGACCACACTAATTGACGCGGAATAGGCCAGAGCCGCTCAGAAATAGCTTTAGGTTCATAGCTCAAGCCGATCCCGCGTACGATGCCTTTGTATCTGCAGCAGCGCATCAGTGTTCAAAAACCCGTACGAATGATTCGATGGAGAAGACAAGACTTTTTCAAACTCGATTTTCATAAACTTTTCTAATTGTTTCATCTTTTGATTAATCACCACGTAACAACATACGATTAAAAGCCACGAAACGAAGTTTAACATTACACAAAAATGCACCCTAACAACAAAGCGAACTCCTTTTGCAATGTCCACAGCAAAACATAGAGAATTACAAATATACCCGTGGTCCGTGCGGTCGCCAATGCATTACAGTTATAAATTAAATGTCTCTTTAACAGTGAATACCTACGTTGTGTTTCCTGGAACGTTTAAACATAATAAACTGAAAGTAACAACATAAAGGAATTGCAGTTTACCGGGGGTTGAAGGCAAGTAATTTTATACTGCATGAATATTTTATCGTACTTAGATGTTAAAGTACTTACTTTTAATGCATTGTTAAAGAAATTATGCACGTTATCTTGTGACATAACTGGAAGGTACTATCAATGTGTTATGAACAAAGCAGGCCATAGGTAAATGGGCTGACAGGGCTGCGGTACTGTTCGAAAGAGATACCGCGGCCCTGGAACACAAAGGGCGAAGAAGGAACATGGATGGGTTTTAGTATAAGTCTGACACTCCCTCCCGCTCCGCCCAGAGCGGGAGAATTCATTTGATTGAAAAAAGGCCATAGGTAAATAGGCTGTAGCTTCGTCACTCTAACTACACCAGCACGCGTAGCATGACCACTGTAGAAACGAGTTTTGTCTACAGAAGAATTGACATAGTGTGAGATAGACAGTGACCATGCGTCAGTTCGTTGATTCTTCCGTCAACAGCCCGTTCCTACGGCAATCATGCTACACGTGCTGCAGTGATGTTTTTGAAGTGAAACTTCTGATGCGACTTCTAACAAGGTTGCGTTAAACGTTTAACGCTACCATGGAGGGGGAATAGAAAGAGACAGAGCGAGAGTGAAAGCGTGGCACTTGAACGCATGCGTGTAGTATTACGAAGTTTCACTTCTTCCGCGCGGAGGGACTCCACGCACTATTTTAATCCTAGGTACGAACCTATTGCATAAATCGAGAATTCAAACTACATATTTAACATCATATTACATCACACCTGTAAACCTCGAAGGATTAAGCAGAGGTGAACCTAATCGTACATCCACAGTTCGCCAGTTATGTTTAAGTCCCATGTAATATGGGGCGAGCCTATTGCCATCAACCGGGTACAAATGCAGACTCCGTGGCTGCTATTGAGAAATTCCTGAAAGAAAAACCCAATAACATCTTGCCCGATCTGGGATTCGTACTCAGAACATCGTGCTCAGTAGTAGTGTTTGCGACTACTAAACCTACGCGGCAGTTGACTAGACCAAATTCAGTTTACTACTCAGAAATCCAGATCCATTGAAAATTCCAGAAACACCGACCTTGGAATCAAACACACGGCACCACATGAAGTTATACATTTCCAGTATAAGATGGCCTCGCTTCGTTTAAATTCCCAGTACAACGAGAGATACGCATAAACTGGATTTCTACAGGGTTATTTGTAATAACACCGACAACCTCTCAGGACTATGTTACTTTAGGGGTATGAGGAACAGGGTGTAAAGTTCTTCATACCTTTTAGAAAAGGGAGGATCCTCCGACCAGACAGGTGTTATGTCTGGTGGGCAACTGCCCGACAGTTGTTGTCGGGTTTTTCTATATAGTCTTAACTCGATGTAAAATCTGCTTGCGCGATGTAGGAAATTGACGTTAGTTCTTCTGTCGTGTCATAGACGGCGCTGTAGTACTTTTTGTAGAAAGTTGCTTTTTGTATCGCTACATTACTAACATCATAATCAACAAATTTTGTTCTGTGACTTTTAATTATTCGTCATATTTTACTTCATCAGATTTTCAAACAAAAATAAAAATACTTAAATTGAACGCTTTAAATGTTACTAAGTCTATGCTCCCGCTATTGTACTATCGCTTTCTTTTGCTTTGCATAGACTTCTTTACAGAACAAAAGTTGTTGATTATGATACTAAAAAATAATGATAATAAAATTTAAAACGTATTACAAAAAGTGTAGATTTATGCGCAGTAGTATTATTTTTCATACAATGGTATAATTAGTACTTATAAATAAACTATAACTAAAACATATTCAAAAGTTGCAAGTTATGATAGTTCAATTCAGATGTTTGGTAGTGGCGATGATGTTAGTAACATAGTCCTGAGAGGTGGTCGGTGTTTTAGAAATAACCCTGTATAGTTTGATAGGTCGCCGTGCGTACCGTACATTATTGATATTTATAGCTCCGGAAGATAATTAAATTGTAGGACCGAAAAAGTCTAGAAACAAGACTAAATGGACACTAAGTAGGATCAGCACACGACAACTTGAATTATTTTTGTCTCAGTACAATATTGATTTTTGTTAATCTCACTTATTTCCAGACGCTACTTTTATATTGGATAAGAGTATCTGCTATGATTTGCAATAAGATTATAATCTATTTTTCTTCTTTTAGCAAAAAAACAAATATCCTCTTGATAATTATGTTATATCTGCGACGTTGGTCCAGTACGCGACTGCCGGGACGATGGATTATTGGGGAATTTTGGACGCTTGAGTCTCAATTATTTTCAAAAATCAATTCTTTAAACAATTCTAAAAACAAAAAAAAACAGTAGGATTACCTTTATCACATGCGATTTTAAAAATAGCTTATCCGACCAAATATGGGTGCTCTTATTTACCAACTTCTTCGAAACAGTCCGTTGTGATTATGTTAAGGTCCGATCTTACAGGTACGTTTAAGAGCACGCGGAAAGGCGGAATGTAAGTGTGTAAACTTTAGGGTATATCTCTCCCTAATTATTAGGTCCTCCCTAATTATTAGGTCCTCCCTAATTATTAGGTCCTCCCTAATTATTAGGTCCTCCCTAATACTATTAGAAAATAAGTTAAGCTTTCAAGGTTTATTTCATATCATCCCGCGATCATGGCGCTTGCAACATGCGTCGAAATATCGGTAGCTCACAATAAGCAATAATCACGGAAGATATCCCTTAAGTGGAGGTGTAAGTTTCATTAATTGAATATTATTTCTTTTATTTTTTTCTTACATATTAATTACATTTTCCAATATACAAAATCATATTTAAAAAAAGAAGCCCACCGGTATCGGGAACAGGGTCCGGGCTACCGGTGGTCAGGGCTCTTGAGAGAGTTACGTCCAAACAATACGTGCTGTCTAGAAGTACTGCCTACTGAATCAAGCCTTTGATCCAGCTGCCAAGCGAAAGACTCCTCAGATGTTGGTCGAAGCTTTTGGCAAGTTGCTGGTGGATAAACTAGATCAACAAGGTTGTGTCTATGCAAGTACTCTCCGTTAGCCAGACGAGAAGACCCAGAAATAATGTGTCGGATCGATTCTCCCGAACGGTGGCATCCCCGACATATGTCAACCCCATCCTTTATTCATTAATTGAATTATTGTTAAATCAATCAATAATCTAATTCGCACTTATCATGACGTTATCCTCTTGATACACCGAAATACCAAGACAGTCAACAAAGCTATCACCATAGCTTACACTAAGCAAATTTCAATGATTCCAATTACTCACATCATGAAACCAGACCAGGCGATGTGTCTTGGGATTAGCCTTCACAGTGCATTCGAAGTACACGTCGTCACCCTCCTTGATCTCGTCTGGGTTGAGGTTTGAGCCCATCTTCAGGTCTACTATGGGGACATCTGCAACAAGGTTGTTCGAATTAGAAGGTTCATAGGTTAATGGACGGCGTGCGTGTATAATTCAAATCGTAATAAGTGGCGTTCCGTTGTTTTCGTCTAATCATAATCTGCCTAGCCTTTTCCCAAACTATCTTGGGGTCGGCTTCCAGTCTAACCGGATGTTGCTGAGTACCAGCATTTTACATGAAACGACTGCCTTATCTGATCTCCACAACCCAGTAACTGGGTAATACGATACCCGCTAAGACTGGATGTCAGACTTTGGCTTCTGACTACTCGTAACGACTGTTAAAGATCTACAAATGACAGCCGGGACCAACGGCTTAACGTGCTTTTCGAGGCATGGATGAAACTTGGTACTAATGTAATTATGGTCACCCATCCACGGACTAACCTCGTCAAGCACGGCAAACTTTAAAGATCAACCCATCTAATCTTATGCGGAAAAAACTAGTGACTATGTATGTTTAATACTGAAATGATAAATGATGTTGAAGGTCATACAGATAAGTGTCTGAAATGGTTTTTTGAGGAAAGAACTACACAGATTTGAGTGGTCCTGTCCAGTCAGTGCAAGCATTTTGTCAGTGATTGTGTAGCCTAGCCAAATGACATAATATTATGGTTTTTAATCCAATATTTTTTTCAGTAAGAAAGAAAATATACGAAATTCAAGATAGCAGCTTGAAACTAGACACTTTTTCTATTATATTTCTAAGTCTCAAGACGCCTCAAACTCTACAGTAAAGTGTACCCGAGAGAACAAAAATTGCAAATGTGTTAAAAAAACATGAATTCGATCTAACAATAATAATATCTTCAATTTCCACACATATTTCAACTAGATACCTACTCGAGTAATAATAAAACCAAGTACAATTTACTGAACTGAACTGAAAGAAAAGCTGTGTTTTAACAAAGAAACTTTGAGAACTCGAAAGTTATCCAATCACAAGTTGATATCAGAATTAGTGAGATGACTGGAGTGGAATTACCAAGTTGATAATACAGTGGTCGAGACACGTGTTCGAAGACCACTTTCGCGGATATTTAGTTTAGAATTAGTTTTTTCATTAAACTCAAAGTTGCTTCAGACAAGCTCGAAGATATTTCTAAAGTCTTACTAGAAAATAAACGAGAAAATTCATGTTGTATAAGTTGTTTCACATCATAGTTTGGAAAGTTCAACTTTTGAAGACGAAGCTCCTTTTGGCGTAGTTTTAAAAGAACTTAGGTATATACAAGGTGTTGTTTTGCATCTTCGTCAAAATTCAGGAGGTTGTCACACAAGATATAAATAATCAATTAAAATTACGGCACATAATTAATTATTAATTTACGCTGATTTTTTTGGCCGTTCATGTTTGTCAGCATTTCAGAATAACCCCCTTAACGTGGTTTAAGAAATTATCGAATAAGCGTTCGAGATTGTTTGTATGTGTGGAAGCGCGGTTATAGGGCGGGAATCAGACGGGCCGCATTTAAAACACGGGTGGTTCTTACTTACCGATTTCCGTAAATAAATAAAAAAAAAAAAATACCTACCCATTTTATAATTGATTCGAGACGAGAATCATTAACATAGTGGTAACTAGTCCTTGAATTTGACGAGAATGCAAAACAACATCTTGTATACTTGATGTTAGAACGTATTACTGACGATTGCTTTACAAAAGGTTACAAAACTACCTTTTAAGCTTTTAAATTTTTTATTAGTTTAACTGGAGGACACAAATAGTTCCCATTTTTTTTTTCTTATTACAAGAATATTGCTCCAAGTTTGCAGAACACGTAAATTTTAGCTTGTTAATTACGCTGCTATTATGACTAGCTCAAAAATATGTTTAGCATAAAGTAGCACCTGAATAATGAAGTAAAAATTTTACGCTATAGTAACATTCTTTTACATGTATCGAATTTATTCTAACAACGTAAAGTACAGAAATACCGACACCAAAATCTCAGTATCCGTCATCGTTTCAATAATCAAAATCCTTTCAATTCTGATTAATGCTTACAGCGAGGTTCCATTTGTCCTCGTTAGCAAAATGTGTGTTTTCGACGGAATCTGCATTTACATGTATGAACTCATCATGATCAAAATTTTGCCTGATTTGACATCTTTTTAAAATCCTAAACTATTTACTGTTGTTTCTTAGCCTTCAGCTGTCTTTGGTATTAAATCACTTTGATTACCTACTTAGCCTCGTTTTTTTTTATGAATGTCATCTCGCAGTTCAACCTATGAGGTTGTCGTCTGCTTAATATGTTCTGAAGATGTCCTGTTTTCTAGTTGATTAAGGGGTATAAACAACTCCTACAGGTCTGGTCGATTGGAAATTTGAAATCTTGTCACTTGTCACCATAGGCATAGCCGGTGGATGCGGCTGCACCTTCTTCCCCCTAAAATCTCGGGATTTTTTTAAATTTACAACTTTCCTTGTTTTCGTTAATTAGCGCAGCACCGAGAAAATTGCAAGGAATGGGGGTAAGCCTATGCCCAGGAGTGGCATAGTCAAGGCTAAGAAAAAAATATATAATTTAAAGACATCGGGAAAAAATAAATAAAAATAATTAAGAAACTACTTTCCTATTTGAATTAAATGTTGTACTTAGCCTACGTTACTCCTTATAACATCATCTATCTGCCGGTAAAAATATGTTAAGCAATCCCACCAGTAAAAATCAAAACTTTATCTCCAATCACAAAACTCCATTGAAAATCCTTCGCAGCCGATCCATCTCCTCATTCCCCCTTCAAACTGTCATCAATACTCACAGTGAACATTGAGCCGCCATTTGTCCTCAATAGCCGAGTCCTGTATGTGTTTGTTCTCCGCGCGGCACGTCAAATATTTGCCGTCATCCTCGACGCTGGGTACTAAGCTGAGCACGCTCAACGTTTCGTTGTTCTCCGAGAACTGCAAAAAGATGCGCTTAACGTTAAATTGCATTTGATATTGTATGCTCTGGAAGTGATTCTGGTGTTTGGTGTTGAGATTGACTCGGTTATAAACAAGAGATGAGAGGTTTCTGAGCTTGATCGGATTTTATTTATGGATTTAAATTTTATCAAGTGTAGTTATCAAGATTTAGCGAGCGAGTGAGTCTAAGAATCTAAACTTGTAGAATGACAATTAAATAAACTCCAAATTACATCAATACTTCTGTAAATACAGGGGGCTTAAAATAGCTGCTTTAGCAGAATCATAATAGAATAATAAATTAATAATAATTAATTAATGAATTGAATTATGTTACAATTCGTAAAATGGTCACCAATTGACAATTCGTTAAATAAACTGCGTCATTTTTAGAATTTTAAATAATATTATTTAATTTGATTAATATTATAATCCTTTATTGATTTTGGTAAAGCGCCCAGTTCTCAAAACAAATATACGAATAAAATCATTAATCATTTGAAATAAACTCTTTCGCCACTTAGCTCCACAAATACAAACTAAGCGGCAAAAAAGCGCATTCAAATTAATACTCTCTGCAACTACAATTAACTTACATTTTTCGCCATCCTCTTCAGTTGTCTATTGTTCTTCCACCACGTGACGTAAGCCTCTGGTCTTGAACCCGTCGTCCTACACTCCACTTCGTACCTCTTGTCTGCTGATACCTGCTTCTCTTTAGTCAGTATGCCCACTGTTATTGGTTTTACTGCAACAAAATCGAGTATATAAGCATAAGTTTAACGATCATTATTTAAAAAAAAACTGCCATTCTGCTCAAATAACATTTCGGTACATGAATATTCTTTGTAAAATTCACTGACAAAAATGACATAAATAAAATGCTGAATATCAAAGTGTCAAGCTTTCAAATATTGATAGCAAATTGGAGGGAATACTACAACCAATTTAAAAAAAATACTCGTTTCACAATTTCACAAAATATACCTTTATTGATATATTTTTTATCAGGTGCCAGTAATATCAAAAGTATGTGTGTATTTTTTTTATGGAATCCAATAAATTATTGGTTAAATATTAAAAAAAAAGAAGCATTTTAAAAACATCCAGAATTCTTTGACGCTGTCATTGGCAACTGACATCGCAGATGCAGCTTAAGTTAGTGAAAGGGTGCTTGAACAGAACAGAACACAATATTGGCTGTCAAATTTCGCGCCTTGTGGTCGACTTCATTTAATTACTATGGCATTTTAATGAGGGAAATTCGAAACACCGTAAGGGCTACTAAACACGCTGTTGTATTTACAACGTTCTGCGCCAAAAGTTAAAAAACCAAAAGCACGCTTAATCTTCTATCCCCATTATCAATTTGCATTACGTTAATTTTTTAAGTGAATACTTCTTTAGCCCCGTTGAGGGATTCTTGGTGGGGGAGAAATCTAAGGGTTCGCGTCACCGATGATCTCGACATGATCGTGACGTACGAGTATTGCACCAGACTAGCGATGCGTAGTATAGCAACATCACAGGAATTCCATTGATTTGAGTTTTTACTTCAGTCGGCAGTCCTTATACCAGACTGCCTCTGTTTTGAATTTTTGTACTTACAATTAATATCTAAAATAAGAACTTTGGTCTCCGGCTGCGCGAGGTTGGTGTTAGAGGCCTGGCAGACGAGCCGCGCGTTCAGATGCTGCCGGCCGACGTTGGGGAAGGTCAGGGTGTTCACCGTCACGCCGTCGGGGCGCTGCTCGAACGAGTCGTCTATCACCACGTTCTCTAAGTACCACGTGACTCGTGGTCGTGGTTTACCTGTAGAAAGAAATGTTTATTTAAATACCTTACTCTATTTTAAATATATAGTCTGTGAGTTATATTATCAATGCGTTCTGGATTTTGGCGGGGCTGCCGCGTTCTTGTCGCTCTTCTGTGTGTTTGTAGAGAAGAGGGTTTTCATCCATATTCTAAAGCGGCAATCCAATCCCTAGCAATTTTTTTGCTAGCTCCCACAGCATCCCGAGCAGGCTTTGCGGTAGATGAGACGGTCGTCCAATGCTGCGTCACTGATTTGGACTTCATACTTCCACGAGTATTGTATTGGTGTTGCACAGCATGTCCTCAGTAATCGGTAATAATTAATTCAACAATTGATCAGTTCCTGATTTTATCTCTCTTATGTACATGTTTTCAGTTTAACCCACAATAACCATCAACCATACTACAACAATATTAACACGACCATTATCGTCATTATCATGAATTTATTTGGGGACGACGCAGAATGTCTTATTCATCCATGCGTCTACAACTACAACTTTCATACCATCAAACATGATTATTAGTCCAACATCAACAAAATCAGAGCCCACAAGAAAATCGATCCCCGCTGTCGAAATAGACACATTGGTCGATAATTATCTGAAGTTCGTGGTCGCCACCATTATTCTTATTGACAAATTGTCGCACCAATCATAGCGAGGTTTAATGGCTTCATTTTTCTTCCTGACACAACGTAGCTTTCATCAAGTTAAAGTTGAAATATGTTAAAGTCGTTTCAAAATCAAGATGGTGATTTGTCTTGTCTTGTTTTACGTTGTTATTGATAGCGATGTTAATTTAGGTTATAAGAATTACCCTTTTTGACTTACGGCTCTTATGAGTTTTTAGAAATAAAATTACACTATAAGGCGGGCACGAATTTGGGTGAGCCGCAAAGTAACGCAAATACTCCATATAACTCGTACTTGTACACTTTCGAATATTTTGTATTTAAACCATCAGCTTCGCTGCATTCTGCGCTGCAGCCCGCTGCAGTTTTTATGTACGCTTGACTTACTCGTAAAGCGAAAAGTTTGCAGTAATTTCTAAATGAACAATTTCTAATATTTCTACGTATACAAGGCACTAGTTTCTGATTCCAGAAATTCCAAAATACTTAGTGATACTATCATATTTAAAAAAAATATTTATGTTTCCTAGAAATGAATGCATCCTACCATTCCTTACCAAATCGTTGTTATCGATTAACGTAGCTTCTCAACTATATGTATGTATATATACCGTTACTGTCTATATCATAACCATTTCCCATACATTTCTCATCATTAACGCCCACGATTCCTGTGTGTTTATCATTTATGATTCCATTGTTATTTGTACCCAAATTGTATGGGATCGGAATGTTTTATTGCTTAACACTCAAAGGCTACAATTATAGCCGTTAATTGGTCGGGTCGGATATAAAGATTTTTGTTATTGATTCGTTTTGTTGTATCAATTATTTGGGTCATAATGGTTTAGGGCGATGGTTGTTTATGATTTTTAAATGGTGTAACAGGGTTGTTGTTTTTGGATATCCGACACTTCTTTTTTGTTGTCCTTAATACCTTTTTTTTTATCTAATTGTTAGTTTTACATGGTAGGTAATGAAGGCTTTCCTTTCTAATATCATCAAAATTATGTCACTTTACAAAATAATGATAACATCAGGCCTCGTTTTCCTCTAAAAGTTCATTCACGCAGACCCGGGGTGCGACGCGCGGTGCGACGCGCAGCGCGTCGGGCGACACCGCTAGCTTTTAAACATGGCGATGTTTGAGAGCGTTTTCAGAGATGCGGTTTGACGCGCGTTTGGTTGAGATATAAGCGCGGCGTTAAATCACACGGACAAATACTAACATACGGTAATGCCCGGGTTCGATTACCACACGAAAAATTTACAACGTCGTAGTTTTATCCAAAAATAGGGTAGGCTAGTAACCCGCAGTGGGAAACTAAACCAACGAGACAGATGTGTATGACATTTCTATATTAGTTTATTTTACATTTATGTCTAAAATTTTTACAAACATAAGTAAGTAACAATACATTAGCCAACACACAATCATCATTTGCTTACAAAACATTGCCACCTACATTATCCACTTCAACTGTTCCGTCTACGTCTAAGACATCTTGTTTCATTTCCCTTCACGCCTCAGTGCCCAAGGTTTATTCTACCTGTATTAGCTTAAGCCTGACATCTCCATGTTACACTTAGATTAAACAGCCTCTCTTGAAGCCATTTGCTGTGCTAGTAAATCTGTGTGAGTTAGATAATGTCCTTTTAAGTGGATAGGTTGAATGTGTTGGACTAAGCTTTTTTTAACCCCCGACCAAAAAAGAGGGGTGTTATAAGTTTGACGTGTGTATCTGTGTATCTGTGTGTCTGTCTTTTATTTGTTTGTATATATATTTTTATGTACTAAGCGGTCTACTTAGCGGTCCCCCGACGCTACGACGCTTGGATTAATTTTATTGGTTATATGGTTTTTTTGAGGTTTTGTCCGTCGGGGGTTTTTTAAATTTTTAATGTTTGTGTGTATTTTATATTTGGAATAGCTTTTGACGGCGTCTTGGCTCGCATTATAGTCGAAACTTATTCTACAAGAAGGTTTTGAATAAAATTTACACTGAATATACTCAGGAATAATGTAGTTTCCAAAGGGTAAAATAATTTTTGGAATCGGATAAATAGTTAACTAGGCTTGGACACTTTTACAAAATTTGATGACTTAAAAGTTCATGGTAATAATTACATTAAACATTGGCTTTTATTCCGGCCACTTATATTATAAACTGTTCGTAGTTACTAAATTCTCTTGATTTAATCTTAACAACTTTTCATAGTATCCCCAGATACATAGATTTACACCAAATCATACTTTATCATTGCTATGGAAATCTATAAATACATCGTCCGAGTACTAATAAACGTTTGCTTCATAATAATTAGAACTTTATATGAATTAAAAGTTTATTAATATTAGTAAACTAGAGTAAGTATTCATGGATATGACCTAACTTTGAAACATTAATTTTAAGCTAAAATTGTTGAGTTCCAATCGAATTTAACATTTCGATTGGAACTCAACTTTGGTATATTTGATATGAATATGGACTATAAGAGAAGTACGGAAAGAGCGGGCAGCTCATGACAAGGAAAATTAAAGTATTGATAATGATGAACTACTTTGTCATCCTGGTGAGGTGCACACTAACTTTTATTGACTAGTCTTGGGTGCGATACCAAGTGGGACAAATTAGGCGTTCTCATGAGGAGTTGCTTCGTAGTATGCAGGCAGTTTATGACAAAATGTTTTCCAATTCCAAGTAGTAGACGAGGCTCATATACCTTTGCCTCCTCGTTTTGGGGAAACATGTGTAAAATGAAACGATCAAATAACTTACCTCCTTCTACTTCGCAGATGAGGAGGACGTTGGATCCTTCGTTGTAAGGCTCCACTAGTTTCGTCCGATCTCTTCTCTTCGCGTCAAATATTGTTGGACGATTTGGTGGGACTGTTGGTAAATAAACAAGAGTTAATTGCGTTAGTCTCAATTTTTTTTTTAATATCATTTAAGTTCTTTTTTTTTAACAGCAGCTTATAATATTAAAAGATATTTGCTGCTGCACTGTAACACTAATTCGTAAATTTATTTTGATTGTTACTACTGCTGGCCCATATAGAAATAAAAAAAAAAAATGTTGTAGGTTCTTACATGGGGCCGATTTCATGGTCAACCTGATTCAATACGAGCCTTAGCCGAGTGAAAAAAGATGCATTCGATTTTGCCGACCAGACTTAAGCGAATTATTCCAAACTAGCTGTGCCCGCAACTTCGTCCGCGTGGAATTGAAGAAGTAGCCTTAGTTACTCCTTATTACATCAGCTATCGCCAGTAAAAGACCCGTCTAAATCGGTCCAGCTGTTTGAGTTCCAGAACATACAGACAGACAAAAATTGTAAAAAAAGTTATTTAGGTATATTATATACATTCATGTATGTAGTAAAAAGGTTATTTTAATATTACAGAGAGACACTTCAATTTTATTTATTTGTTTGTATGTATAGAAGATCAGGCCGACCCCAAATCCGTAGCGCCCCAAAGTCCTTATCCTTTGTAATGCCCGGTATGATAGACGTCCCTATGTAACGGTGACGCTAACACAGTAGGCAATTTTCTTATTGCATATAAGCAATTAATTACAAGAAAATCAATTAAACAAATCCAATACTCACTTATAACAGTAAAATTAACTTTGAGGTTCCTAGTAGGTGAATTCTTGAAATCTACCCTGCATCTGTACACGCCAGCATCACTGGCTATCACATTGTCCACCATGAGGACAGCTGGAGTGGCACTGCCGCGGAAGAAGGCTCGGTTCCCGAAGACCGAGGGAGAAGACCACAGCTTCGGCTGGTTGATGGAGCGGCCTCGGATGTCGTAGCTGGTGGAAGAGAATTTTGGTATTAGATATTGTAATTGTTTTTTTTTTGCAAAAGTTTGGGACAGGACAGGACGGTGGGGCGGTGATTTGTCTGTAATTGGACCTAAGTCCAGCAAATGACGTTTTTCCACGGCTAAAGTGGTGAAGATATTGTGTTTGTTTTGATAGTTAGAAAACACCACGGAAAAGCGACACAAAACGCGGTTTGTTAGGAAATTACTTACTTTTTAGAACCGAGTTGTAACCATTATCCGTGCATCCGTTAAAAAATACCAAAAAAATATGGCTTAAATGCACTTTGACTTTCAATAACAAATTATTCATTCCAAAAATAAACTTCACAAAATGTATAAGTTTTTAAATTGACATGCTCACTAACACTATCAATAGGGGACAGTCCTATTTTTTTTTTCTTTGTCCGTCGGGTAGTTTATTGAAAAGTATTGGACACGTATTTTTTCTTTTTTCACGTGGTCATAAAATAACGGAGATATATTGAGTTAAAATGGCGCAGGACGTCACATGTAGGTAAGTTTTTTACCCACTTGTGACGTAGGAAGCCCCCACTATCCAACTTTAATGAGTTCTAACTAAGTAATTTTTTGATATTTTGATAAAACAAAAAATACGTGTCTAATATTTTTGTATTACCTGTCTGACGGACAAAATTGATTGTCGTTTTCTTTACCCAGTCCGATCCCCTATTACACTAGTAACGGGATATTTCCCATGTTTACTATTTGTTTTGAGTTTCCGATATTTCGGCGCTGTTACAACACCATGATCACGGATAAACTGATGTTATTGCGGGTTTATGAGCAGACAAATCGGTCTACTCTGTTTTTTCTTCATTTTTAGGGTCCGTACCACTAACACTGTCACTCACAACTCGATTCTGCTCCCGACTGCACAAAATTTGGATTGCTTCATGGCTGTTTTTGCTTTGACCTAAGTGGTGATTGTGGCTTTCAATTTATTGTCCGATATTCATAAAATATTAAGACCATAAACATCAACAACAATAACCAACCAACTGAGTACTAAGCACTACTCATATTAATCACTCCAATACCAATTTGTGTTACGTTACCATTTGTTAAAGTGTTCCATGTTGATAGAATCAACTCATAAAATGAGCTAGGACATAACCGTCACTTGGGTCTTGGATTGACTGCTTTGTTAATGCTTGCGACTTCTATATAAAGATACTCTTCGTTATTGAGAAATTTATTGTTATTAGTTGTCTTTTTGAGTGAAGGGTCAATGTGTTTTGATTGAGTTAAGTTTAGAACAATGATTCGTTCCAAATGATTATATGGACCATTAATTGATCGGTCACTATGGTGGTGATTAAGGAATCGAGATTGAAATTGTTGAATATTATTTCTCAACTAAGTAACCCCTAAAATGTAACTGATAAAAACCGTAAATAAAAAATTCGATATCCCAAATATCGATACAAAAAATATAGGAGCTATAATAATCCTTTTGACCTTTTTTGTTTCGATATTTTGTTTTTTGTATCGATATTTCGAGTATCAATTTTTTTTGTACTCTATCACAACGCTGTCCCATTTGACCCAAAGTTTGGCTGGTTGAGATTGCCTTGTAGCATTAAGTCCGCCAATGTACCACTCTCTTGTACATGAGTTTAAATAAATAACAAGTTCTATCAGCAATCAATTACAAATACCTTTATTTATTATGCAGACCAACCAACGCAACGCTCAATGTAAAATACTGGTATTCTGCTGCATCCGGTTAGACTGGAAGCCGACACCAATATAGTTTGGAAAGGCTAAGCAGATGATGATGAACTAACGTTCTAGTACTGACTGAACCTTACAACTTTAAGTAACAAAAAATTCTCGTCCTTACCTGTACAAAGGCTGATCACCGTCCGACTCCTTGAACCACAGCACCATCACCACGTCATCATCGGAGTGCAGAGGCTGGATGTCGCATGGCAGTGATGCCTTCTTGCCCAGCACTCCTTGCACGTCTGATGTTGGCACTGAGGAAGAAAACATTACTATTAATTTTAAGTTTAGTACTGGAATTTCTTTGATGCGGTATGCACATGGACGGGGAAAATTGATGAATAAAATATTTTATATTGTTACATAATTATTACTTTTATATTTAAAAATGTAAAAGTACGTGTGTTAAACGTTTGCATAGACGAAGAATAAATATTAATAAAGGCATAATATTCTTTATGTCTTCTAAGATGAATAAACGTAATAAAATGTATATATTGTATATTATGTGTAACTTTATAAACTGTGCAATGTTGTTATTTTGATTTGGAAAATTAAGATGTTTTTTTTTTTAAAGTAGACGTGCCGAAAGTTAAAGACCGTGGCAGATTGCGTCCTGTAGTTTCTGCCTTCCCTCGTGGGAAAAAAGCGTGAGCTTATGTAAATACTATGGATAGTTAGATAGGTAGTATAATGTACCTAATATACGTTAATCCGTGATCTCTTATCATAACGAAATCCACGATACATAGTTGATCGCATGCCAATACACTGCCATACTTAAAACGCAAGGATAAAAAAATATTGCCACCGTAAAAACCGACTACCTTCATAACTTCACCAAAAATCATGACCTACACTTACACACGTTCGATGTTATCCAATAAACCACATTCTAAATTCGAATATAATTACGTACCCTCAAAAAATTCACCTCATTTCCCGTCACGCGATTCTCGTTCTAAACGTACAAATTATAATGTCTATAATTGCTCACGCGTTCCCTCCACTCACACAAATTGTGGTGGTTTGTGAATCACGCTATATTCCTTGTTTCGTCACGGAGTTGTTTGGGTGAAAAAGTAAGAACATGAACATTGCCAGTAAACATGCCAACTTGAAGAAAATGTTCTTTGATCTGTATTCGATATGATTTGTTTAACAAACAAATGTTTGATAGTTCTTGAAGGTCGATTGTGAAACTTTTTGTTATGTTCCGAACAGTTTTCTTGCAGAATGTGTCGTTCAAACAAGAACTAGAACAAATTGAACGTTTGGTGGAAAAAAGGTTGTGTAAAAGATAGAAAAGGTTTTCTTGTGAATGAGCTGAGCCAATACTTATGAGAATATAACCTTTCTATTTATATTACAATCTATAAACTTCTAATAAAGATATCGATTTGGTTATAAATACACTATAAATACAGGTTTACTACCGCAGAAGATTTTATTGATATAAATCGAAAAACCTTTAAAAGATGGATCCTACGCGCACGCCTACTAAAAGTTTTATATTTTTCCTTTTTATAATGATCTATTTTCAGAATTTTATTTTAGGATATCGTTCCAGCTAATAACTAATAGAATGTCGCCTACTCTGTGAAGCAATTAGGAATTAATTTAAGATAAAATTGGACAAATTTGGAATTAGAATCCATGTTTTACTTATAGTAAAATCATCTCCATATTAATATAAAAAACCGGCCAAGTGCAAGTCGGACTCGCGCACGAAGGTTTCCTTACCGTTATTTATAAAAACGATAAAAAAAAAACACTTTTTTGTATGGGAGCCCCCTTAAATATTTATTTTATTCTGTTTTTAGTATTTGTTGTTATAGCGGCAACAGAAATACAAAATCTGTAGAAATTTCAACTGGGTAACTATCACGATTCATGATATACAGCCTGGTAACAGACGGACAGCGAAGTCTCAGTAATAGGGTCCCGTTTGACCCTTTGGGTACGGAATCCTAAAAATACGTAAATAACTGCCTGCCTGTCTCCTTGTTACTCTTCACTCCTGAAGGGTTGATCTGATCAGAAAAAATATACAGGTATGATCTACCTGTATCTGTCCGGGGTTGGGATAAAGGATACTTTTTATACCAGTAGTAAATTCTCGGGATAATTACCACAGCCTCCTCCCCCATGGAGGTTTCCATGGAGGAAGCTGTGGGTAAAAGCTAGTTTACTTATAAATCTGTTCTTGATAGATAGTGGAAAATAATATACGGCTTTATTTAATTCCCTAACTAGACATCAATACCCAAACGTCTCATCGAAAAACATCGAATCTATAACTATAAACTAACACATTTGAAGGTCAAACACATAAAAACCTCCAATAGTCGTAAAAAGGTCATAAAATCACTAACAAGTCCCAAATTTTAATAGAATACTAACACTAGGACCATACACTCCCCTCAAACGCGTTCCCAATATCGGATACTAAAGAATTAGGGGTTAGCCACTGATTTGTGATTAAATCTTCTTCCGGTGATTATACGGCTTGTGGGTACGTGTTTATAAAATCCCTACTAATATTATAAATGTGAATGTAAGTTTGTTTGTTACGCTTTCATGCGAAAACTTCTCAACCGATCATCGTGAAACTTTATACACATATTCTCATCACGCTACGACCAATAGGAGCGGAGCAGCAATGAAAAAATGTTGCGAAAACGGGGAAAATGTGACGCAGACGAAGTTGCGCGGGACAGCTAGTAAAACTATAAAGCAAACTACCGAACTCAAATAAACCAGCAACAACGTACTAAATTCCTGAAGGAAACACCCAATAATACTTTGCCCGACTCGGGAATCGATACCAAGACCTCAAGAAAGAGTTGCATTTGCAATCACCAACCAACGAGACAGGCATACATTTTCCTTGGTTATAAAAGAAACAGTTGTTTTACACATACTTAAAAGTTTGCGCATCGATAAATTTTTACACTCTGTATAGTTTCATTAACGTTTATCGCGTAATTTCTAACTCTAAAAACACAGTTTCAAAAGATAATGCTAGTTTTCTTGAAAATTTCTTGGGATTAAGGCAAAAAGTATCTAATCGTGCGAGAAAATTCAATATAATGTTTTTCTTTGTATTTTTCTTTAATGTGTGTATTTTTAGAATCTCTAGAGAATTTTATTTTCTTGAAAGGATATAATAATACTTTGAAACTTCTTGTCTTGGCAGACTTTGAAGATTTGTCTCCGCAGTCTTAATAAAAGAAAAGGATACTTTCTACCCAATTTGAGGTTTTAAAAAATGGAAGTTATTTGCTATTAGGCAATCAATTAAAATTTATCAAAATCTCACCATCAGCAGCTTTTATCAATTTACAGACAAACAGGTGAACTTATAATAGTTTCGTTTTTGCCATTTAGCTACGGAAACAGTGCCAATCCGCTTTCGTGATAAACATGTGTCCTCTAGTATTGATAGAGTTTACTTTATTGCAAGAATTATATTTAAAAAAACCCTGACAGCTGATGTTCTTCAAACAGCTGACCAGATTATAGCTAATAACACTTTCGAATAAGTCACCTTTCTAACAAATAAAAAACCTAAATCAAAATCTCTTGCTGATTTGATTCGCTGATCGATCTCGCCCGGGGATTCTTAAGGCTGCCCACCGTCATCAGCAGCAATACCACTGGAGCCGCCGGGCATTTGGGGCTTTTTGTTCTTCTTAGTCTTCATTTTTGTGGAGGGTATTAGACATTTACACGCTTGTCTAATGCGGGAACGTGAACCCGTTTGCTCGGTTCGTGGGTGTTTCGGTTATATTTAGGGTGTCACCACTCTAAATCAGCATCCTGTTCTAACGCCAATTATTTAACTTAGCCCATTTGCAAACTGTGGCAGTTCGCATGCCCTAAGTTGATTGTTGTTTACTAGAAGATGCAAACGTAAACGTTTCCCTGAGTCGATTTTTACCGACATGCGCGGGATGCTAAACAGCTGATACATTCGATGTTTTTCTATTGCTCCCAGATCAGCATGAGACGATTCATTCGTTTAGTAGCTACGATGACACATATAAACGTTCAACTTATAACTTAACACCCCTCTTTTTGCGTCATGGGTTATAAAGAGAGAGCGGTAGAGTATATCAACTCTGTACTTCTTTCCACGAATGTTGTATACCTACTTCCCCTTCTTAATTCCCACATTACGATGCAAATCAAAACACTCAAGTCTTGATTCTCTATGTCGTCAATAGACTGAAAACTTTTCGTGTAAGCGGTAGTGAGCCGTGTTGACCTACTTTGCGTATTCAGCAGCGTCGGAACACACTATACGCTAGAAATATGGCTTTTATTTTATTTAATAAAGTTAGGCATTCAAAAATGGAGTTTATTTCTTTAATACTGGTACACACGTTGGTTTACTTATTGCGTTTGCTGCTGGAATTTTTAAGAGAAAATGTTATGGAAAAAGAACAAAAGTTAACGGGTTGGCTGTTTTACTGTCTTCACTTAAAGCCGTATCTATAAACAAGTCAAAGTGTTCAATTGAGTAAATGTCAATATCTGGGATACGATTTTTATTATTTACTTTAGTAATTGCTTCAAGTTGGAACTGCAAAAGTTAGTCGTTATGTTCAGCTTTCCTTGTCGATTCATAATTCGTTTAAATTCTTGTTTATTGCAGAAAAAAAATGCATTAGTAATTACTTTGACTTGACTATAGATACCAGGGTTAGTGATGGTATATATATGAGAAACAGTTGTTACTCATATTTGATTTAAAATAAATATTTTTACATGATTATCTTCACAAATTCAATGCATTGCAATCCCATTATAATAGTGAAAGTGTCTGTTCCAATCTAATCATAAATTCTAAGCACAGCGTGTTTAAGAAACATGGCTGCACCCAGATCGCAGTCTCGTCAGCGCTTCCAGCGCTTCATCTGATATCGCAGACGTAACCTCGCAACTCATCTCTGAACCAATTGTTTTTCTTTCATCGTAAAAATAACACGAAGCATAAAAACATCGCTTGATAAAAACTCGCGCTTCGATAAGATAGAATAATTTAAATGCAATAAAAGCCGGATATTGGTAAATGTAACAAAAATCTGTGGTTTCTTGTAAACAGGTCACGTTTGAGGCTCGATCGTTACCCATATTTACATTCCCGTTTACTTTATATTAAAACTTATTTTTATTAAAGCTTATTTCTATTCACGATTGGTTTTCTTTCATGAAGATGTTTTTGGTGACACCTTTTTGTTTCAGTGGATTGTATGTTACCTATTTTATTGATCACTTGCTGTTGCTCGCGACTTCGTTCGGGTAGAAATTTTTATGTGTATGTTTGAGATAAAATGTGATCTTCCAGACTACAATATACGAGTCATCATCTGCCTAGCCTTTTCCCAAACTATTTTGGGGTCGGCTTCCAGTCTAACCGGATGCAGCTGAGTAGCAGTATTTTACATGAAGCGACTGCCTATCTGACCTCCACAACCCAGTAACTAGGTAATACGATACCCCTTGGTAAGACTGGGTGTCAGACTTTTTGGCTTCTGACTACTCGTAACGACTGTCAAAGATCTACAAATGACAGCCGGGACCAACGGCTTAACGTGCTTTCCGAGGCACGAAGGAAACTCGTTATGTAATTATGGTCACCCATCCACGGACCAACCTCGGCAAGCATGGCTTAACCTTAAAGATCGACCCGGGTGGATGTTATTATTTAGCCACGAGCCTCTACTACAATATACGAGTATCTTTACAAAATTTTAATAAGATCCGTTTAGCCAGTCTGCCGTGATTAATCTGCGTATGTTTTTCCCAACTATGGTGAAGACGGCTTCGAGTCTAACCTAATGCAGCTGAGTACCAGTATTTTACATGGAGCGACTGCCTATCTGACCTCCATAACCAAATGAATACTGGTTAATACGATACCCCTTGGTAAGACTGGTTGTCAGACCAAGGAGCTGCCGTGATTGAACCCCAAAATTCGCATTTACATATAATAGTAGTAAGATAGTTTTCCTAGTAGTGTATATTTCTTTTTTTCTCTAACACGTTCAAATGTCTCTTCGGAAGCTCTGTACCGGACAGACTAAGTATTTGTGGCTCTTTTGCATTCTTTTTCGTCACTTTAGAAATTTAAGAGCGTTGTCGGTTTTAAATTCTTATTAAACAACTAAAGAGCTAGAACTAAGAATTTTACTACTTAATTCTGTGGTGCTTAGTACGTTTGATATACCAACACGAAATGCCTTACCTATTTGCCAACCCAGTAATTACCTACTATATATTATAACACTTACAAAATAAATCACAAAATGGCGGAGTGTGACCCCACTCGTCTACCACACTAAGGAAATGAACAGTGAAGAAAATTACCCACCAACTTACGTTCTTGTTCTCCTAGTACCTTCGAGCCACAGATTAAGTATAGCACGAACGTCTTATCGCTGGTTTATTTTATAATTTTATGTTTATTATAAGAAAGATTTCACGCGATGTGTATTGGGTTTTAAGGCGTCAGGTGAAATGTGTTTAATTGATTAGATAATATAATTATAAGGGTGGCTTGGTTTAAAAAGGAAGGGACGTTTTCGTTCTGCTTCGGGCCCAACAGACTCTTACAAAATAGTCTATAGAAGAAGACAATTTGTGAACTGTTATGGAAATAAATTAAAACGAAAAAAAAGGCAGCTTTTTTAACATAAAAAGAACAAAATTAGGTTCATCTATGAACATTGAACGCGTTTATAAATTTTCGTGTCAGAAGAATTATCTCGTGAGATGGCAATCCTGACTGACATGTGTGCCATTATAATATAATGGTACCAAAAATGTGTGTAAAATTTCAGGTCAATCGGTTGAGGGGCTTATTTAGAAATTCGGTTGCAAATTTTGAGGCAGACAACGTACATACATACGAACAGTGCAAGTCAAATAGTACCTTATAAAAATGCGGACAAGTTGTGGAAACTAGACACAGACAGATACTACAGTACATTATGTATAGTGTCCGGAGCTCCGTTCGCAATTTGTCTTCTCCAGTTTGGCCGAACTTTAAGTGAGTACTTTATCTTTTATTCAAAGTAGGCAATCGCGATAAAAAAAACTATATTGCTATTCAGTAAAATCTCTTGATATCACTGAATACTATTCGCTAGACAATCCCGCAGCCCGCATCCGACCAAAGTCAATTTCAATTTTCTGAACAGGCATTCGACACTGCACAGATCTGTCTATTTTTTGAAGACAAGAGCGGTTAAAACAATTGAATCAGTATTTTCTAGTTATTTTGAAAATAATATTAACTGGATCACTTGCAAACTCTTTAGCAGACTAGTCCCATAGAAATTAAGTTATCGGAAAGTCTGGGGAGATTGGTGTGATTTTTTTATATGGGACCACCATGATTTCACTCATCATCTTACTGTCCTTTTTTTTTACGGATGGGAAATCAACAAATGACTTCTCCCGCTCTGGGCGGAGTGGGAGGGAGTGTCAGACTTGACTGACTAAAACCCACCCATGTTCCTTCTTAGCCCTTTGTGTTCCAGGGCCGCGGTTTCTCTTTCGAACAACCCGCAGCCCTGGCAGGCATCGGCCCTCTCGGACCCCTTCCGATTTGCTGACATCTCCTTGAGGCACGCGTGGAACACAAACGCGCCGTCGGCACAGCCTGTCGTCATAAGACGGACGGACGGTGAGCTGACCCATTACTCACCGTCCACAGGCCCGCGCCTACGGTGGCTGGGGGCCACTGGTTGCCCCCCGACGCCCGGGACGTCTCCCGCGGCGGCTGGGACGTGAGTTTCTCTCCCTCTCACGTTCCGCCACCTCCTTCGCTAGCATGACTGCTTCGCAGAAGGAGGCGACGGTATCCCATTCCCTCTCGCTCCGGACCATGTATTGAACCAGGGCCGAACGCGAGAGATCGCCGCCGTCAATCGCCACTACGAGGACACGGCGGTGCTCAGCCCAAGCGGGGCAGAGCTCCACAGTGTGCTCCACCGTGTCCTCATCTTACTGCCCTTGTCCCATATTATTTTGGGTCGGCACAACACGCCTTTACCTCCATTCTCCTCCGTCAATCGTCATTCTATAATTCACTCCTTTTTCCTTCATATCATTTTTTACACAATCCATCCATCTTTTCTTTGGTCTTCCTCACCCTCTCCATCCACCCACATTTCATGCAAGTTTTCTCTACTAAATGAAAAACGAATCACCAAAATAGAACCAGTAATAAAAAAAAAAAGAATAAATATAAAAATAGAAAAAAAAATGAAAAGATGCTGGTGGAATACATAACCTCCTTTTTAAGAACTCGGTTCATGACGCTGGCTGAATAGTCGACATCGGCTCAGTTGCCATACTAGGGAAAAAAAAGAACTCGGTTAAAAAGATGGACGCAGTCCAGTCACACGCGGGATACGCCTCAGTTCTACCAGTTCATATGCTGTTAAAATACATGCCAACGCATGAGAAAAAGAAGGCAACAAAGCCTAATATATCTTATTGGTAATTTCAGGAAGTAGTTCTAATCCGATTAGCGGAACAAGATAGATTCTTTGTCGGACTCGGAAATATTAGTAGAATGTCAGTATCAGCACATAAACACTTATAACGTACAAAAGATAATCTTGTGTGGGTAGTCTACGTCTACATACCTACTCGTCGCCTACGTATACATTTTTCTTGTTTATTGACGATCTTTTATTATTAGAGATTTATGTATTAACGGTGTATTTAGATGATACTGTAATGCCCACAATTTTTTGGGTATTAGGCTTATTGTGATTCGGGATTGTATGTGGTATATTGTATTTTTGGATACTGCTGTAACTTGACATGCTACTGTGCACTTGGGGTCAATTTAAAATAACCACAACAATGTGATACGTATATGTACTTACGTCTAGGGCACAGTCACTGTCTGGGGGTCGCGCAGCCTTTCGAATTTCATATTTTTTTTCAAAAGTAATGGAATTGTGAACACATTGCTTTGCAAATCAGACGGTAGACAATATTATTGCCTTTCGAATAAACCCTTTTTTTATCTTAGTATGAAACTTTGAGAGATATGATATTTATTTTTATGTACTCGCATAGAGCATATTTCAACAAAAAAAAAAACGAAATGGCTGCCACATAGCGAGGAAGTGTATTGGACCCAAGTCTAGAGTGTAATTGTACTTTAAATATATTTAAGTATTTAGAATATCGCTAGTCCATGTCCGGACACATTGTATAATATGTTATGTAATCTTATAAATGTTTCAAGATTAAGTTTTTTTTGTTCAACTCCATACCCTCATCAAATATGTGATCCTGAGTGTTCAATCATCCAATACATATAACTGAACACGCTGGAACAGAAAAAAAACAAAAATTGTAAATGGTAAAGATAGATATTTCGATATCTACAAAAGTAAATATTTACGGTATTCTTAACCGAGGACCACTCGGCCTAATATTTTATGAGGGGCAAGTATATACTTCAGCATTTGAAACGGTAGCAATGTGATATGTATGCAAATTATTCAAGTAAATCACTAGGGTATTTACCGACCGGGAAAGTTACACGTTTTTGAGGGTACAAGGTTGTTCTTTTGTATATTTTGGCTTATTTAAATTAAAGTTAGTTACATAAAGTAGACAACCCGACCAGATGTTGAATTTGTGTATTATTTAAATGAAACGTTGCCATACATTAGGAATTTCTCCTGTATCGTGGCTGAGTTTACAAACATTAAAATCATGTACTCACATACACAAACAGCCAGACCCGAAACAACTGTCTGTAGGCCATATAAATATTTTTCCTGTGCAGGAATCGAATGCGCGACACGCAACTCAACATCAATCAATTGCTCAAAAGTCAATCGCTCAGCCACTGCGCCAACCGTTCCGTCAAATTGAATGTATTTTCTGAGAAAAACTGTATTTTTTGTCCATCACAAAATGATGGTTAAGGTATTATTAGTTATCAATTTTTAATCCTTACAATTTTTTTTAAAATATAAATTAAAGAATTCAAATAAGAACTAAGTTTCTTTGGAAACCAATAAATTAATTATTTGAAATATTAAAAATAGTAAATCCATTTCAAATCCAATTCTAAATTAATGTGAAAAGCTAAGTTTCTAGACGTACTAAAAACTTTGTAGTTGAGTTTTACTTCAATGTTAATTACATTAAAAAGACCGCAGATGATTTTAAAGTCAAGGAAAAAACTGAAATCGAGTTTAACGCAGTTCGTCAAGTCTTCGTATACCGTGACCCGAAAAACTTTTCAGACATTTTAATTTTATCGTTTCAAAAAGTTGTTAATAGCATTTTACGAAAACTCTCCAGTGTCTACTGATTGTAATAGAATTTAGTATTCGCAATAAAAGACAAAGTACTCGACGATAAAGAAAATTAGTCGTTTCCAAGTTTTTATTGTTCAGTTTTTGTTCTGATTTTAAAAGTTTTTTCGTTTGTCGGTGGCATTCAACTCGAATTTGTTTCAAAGAAAGTTCTCCATATTAACGCAAAGGTCAAAATTTGGTAATTTAACTTATAGAGAATCCAAAAATAGTAGAGTAGACATTAAACAAAGAAACATGGAACATAAACGTCAGACTATCACGACATGTTTCTATCAAGGGAAGCAATTAGCTAAGTGTCAATCATTGTTTAGAAAGTTGACCTAATAATTTCATAGCGTTCGCCAAAAATCACGCCTACGAACAATTGGAAATATCGACGATATGGAACAATAATAATATGAAGAGTCGAACTTATTTGAATAGTTATGTAAAAGATAATAATAATTTAACAATGTATTCCATTTCCAGTAAAGGTGAAGTTTATACAAATTGAACAGCTGTTCCCTGAAATTGGCGAAAGAAAATATCATGAGGAAAGATGGCCTTAAAAATAATTTAAATTTAAAATCATCAACAAGCATTAAGTAAGTGTGGTGATCAATGCTCATATCGTCGTTGTATGAGAAAGGCCTTTAACCTCGCGTGAGACTATCAAAGACTGGTATCATACTTTTTAAAAACATCTTGTGAAAGGCAATGATACAAATCATTAATACCCCAAGATCAAAACCTCAAAACAACTATCATTTGCACAATACCCCGAGGCAGTATTAGCCTGTCAATTACACAAAACATTTTCAAACAATTGCTACAAACTTTTTGCACAGTCGTACGGAATGTCAATATTTTTTGCCGTTTGTATTTTCTACATACAGTCCAAGGTGACGTGGATTGGATTGAACCGGAACTAGGTAAATACTGATGGTATCTTCATGCGAATATTAAGAATGTTGGGTGGTCACTGGTCATAAAAAAAATCTGCTAAATAGTCTATGACATCACGAAGTTCGTTGGGCTGGGTATCCGCTTGGATGGGTCATCATTTGGCATCCTACGACTCAGCGATTTTCGGTGGTGATAAAATCCAAAGAGTTCGAGATCTATGACAACGTGATGGTGAATGAATGTTCCTTAATGCGAGTTTTCTTGTTCGAAATCATGAATTGTCCTGGCTTTAGATCGATATTAGGCCTTAAATTTATTTGAGGTCAACACAAGATAGTCTAGTTGAGCAATTTAGCAACCTTATAGATTGGAACTGCAAGTGGCCACATAAAAAAAGAACTCATATATTGCGGATTTTTTATTGTACTTTGAATGTTAAGCGCAACATTTTGAAGAACTCTCGATTTATCACTTGTTAGCAACTTACAGACCATGCATATGCATCACGTTTTTGGAAGGCTTTCCTATAGAAACAATTTACGCGTAAAAAAAACTGCACATTTACAGTGTGACTAGGATGAGCGTCGCCATATTGAATTGACGTTGCGTTTGCGTACAGCAAATAACGCACAGTAGTTACACATCCTGATCCGTTTGCATGTTTGATTGGCTTAACGCTGCCTGCCTGTGATTATTGAACTGGCTAACTTGACTGACAGTCTGCCTATAGTAGCTACACAGTATCTTCGTGGAATGTTTAGCTTTTATATAATTCTTAGATTAGCAAAATCAAACGAGCTAAGTCAGAGGCCGATTGGCGGCATAAAAACTCTGGCACTAGCCACTGATCTCACGATAAAGAAAGAATTTGCAAAATTATGAAAATACTTTTAAATTATGGTAATCATAATTAACCATAATAATCATATTTTTGTTAATAGATCGATTGGATTGTTGATATAACGATCCCGCATGACGAGAACCTCGTGAAAGCAGAAAAAGATAAGCAGTTCAAATATCTAGATCTTGCTCGCGGGGTGACGACATGTGGGACGTAAGTACAGCAGTCATTGTACCGATAGTCGTGTTGGCCAATGGCTTAATAGCCAAAAGACTCGACCAACATCCGAGGAGTGTTTCACTTGGCAGCTGGATCAAGGGCTTCATTCAGAAAGCAGTTCTTCTGAACGCGGCGCGTATCGTTAATAGGTTCCTCTCTCAAGAACCCTGACAAAAGGTATGTCGGACCCTACTCCCGATGCCGGTGGGCAACTATTTTTTATATTATGAAAATATTTAAAAATATAAATAATATGTAACATATATTTTTAATAGTAATCCATAATAATCTTATGACTAAGGATAACTATTAAAATATATCTATGTAAAATTGTCGGTTTCAAAAGAAATCTTCTTCTTATTTTCCAATTTTAAACATTCACAAAGATTAACATCTTAAATTATTTTCCATTTCCATGTTCCAGTTTGAAGTAAATATAATAATTAAATGATTAATCTTTGTTAGATTGGTTCTAGGAAATTGCTTTCAGGAGCAAATATTATTATAGTTAATATTGTAGTCTGCGTAAACTAATTTGTTTAGCTGTTATTAGGTTTTGCTACTTAATTAACTTGGGTCGTATCGGTAAGCAGAAAACATCCCTAAGAAGCGACTCTGTGATATTAAATTTATACACAATATTAGTTTTCTAATGAATATCTATTTTAGCATGAACCCGTAACATCTCTTATTTTAGGTATCTTAAATCAGACTACAAATGAATATACATTATTATCAGGCTCTATTTGTTCGCTGAGTCAAAACTTCTATAGCGGACTGCTTGAATTTAATTTTTCCCCAAAATCACTTTTGATTTTTCAAGTTTTAATTTATCTAAACATAAAACTAAAATATTTTAATACATTTTTGAATAATTTACTTTTATTGAATTTACTCACTGAAAACAATGTTCGCAGAGATAATTAACATCCAATTAATTTAATAAGACTGCTCAGATTACTTGTTCCCCTTGAATGCATCTGCCCTGTATTTAACTAAAAGTTTAAACACTTCTAAGCATTATCACATTATTATATAATTCCCATTCAGCACTCTGTCTTCATCTTCCGTATTATCAACAATAACATCAAATAATAAATTACACAAAGTAATGCGCCTGCCTGGGTTCAAACCTACGACTTACTGCTCGTAAGTCAGGGCTGCCACCACTGGGCCACCGCTACTCTCGAAACGGTGAAGGAAAATATCGTGAGGAAACCGGCATGTCCTAGAACAAAAAATTCGAAGACATATGTGACATCTACGAGTATCAACCCGCACTGGACCCGCGTGGTAGATTAAAGCCCACTCCCTCTCATAGAGAGGAGGCCTGTGTCCCAGCAGTGGGAATATTATAGGCTAATGATGATGATGATGATGACATCAAATAATTAATTTGCGACTTCGCGATTTTTATTACTTTGATCAAAATCGTTCACGTGTAAAGTTCCATAAGTATCTAATGATATCTTGTTCGTGAATCATTTTGGCATTTCCTGTCGTTAATGACTCAATCCTTATAATTATCATAAAGATGAGCTAAACAACCTGTTTCTGCTAATTTCTCATAATTTTAAGGTTCCATTTTATTTATAATGTCGTTTATCATCATTTTATATTAATTCGATTGACAACTAATTTATTGTGTTACTAATTTGTGCGAACAACTTAATTTTTGATCAATGAAATGACGACTATTCCTCAGGTGTTATTAACAATAAATTAGTGCCCTAATTAGTTTTGACTGGGTTTAATTTTTCTGCAAAATCCCATATATAATTATATATAGTTGTGATTTAAAAACGCTTTTTAGATTTCATCACACGCATGACATTTCTCGTAGAAACGGGATTAAAAATTATTATAAAATCATGTAGATAAACTAGAATTCAACATTAGCATAAAATCGTGAGAACTAAATTATTCGATCATCATTCTATTCGATGAACTTGACACAATATCAATTACTAAACTAGATTTTCAAGTACAAACAGTATTTATTTTTATACATCTTCTTCTTAGCGATGGCAAAAAGTTCAAATGTGCTTGGCCCAATATTTTTAGTCTGAATTGATATATTATTTAATTACAATAGGATGTTGATGTTTCGAACTGATAATAACCGGTTGTTAACACCACTAGACAAACTATAATTTCACACCATGTAACTGCTTATTAAGTTCCTAAAGAAGAAGGTGAGTAAATTATATGTTCACAGTATCTGTGAAGCTTTGTTTTGTTAGCAATCTATAATGACACCAGTTTTTAGACGATACTATTATGGGCATATGATTAATATGCAGTTAATGTGCTTTTGGTTTTGTTGGATATTATTTATTATGCACAATGCCCCTTAATAGAATTGAGAATGAGCATGAGTGTGGAGATGAAATTTTTACGGGAACTATATTTTCTATCACCAAAATTTATATTTGTCATCAAGTTGTATCACCTAATAAATAGATCTATCGCCACGAAATATTTTCGTTCTCAGATAAACAAAAATTGTTCCCAGGTATGAATTATCAAATTAATGTTAATATATGTGTAAAATAAGAGATCGATAACCAATAAAATTATATTGCATTACATGAATATAAACTTCGTTCTTATAATAACAGTTTTGTAACTTAAATAATAGCTCTGTGCTCAGAATGGTAGATCTGTCACCAAATAAATAGATCAGTTCCTTATTTCAACTCGGACAGGTTAGGTTCGAAGGGGATGGCGGGGTCTAGTGAGCGAGCGGAGCGAGCGAACTAAGACCCCGACATCCCCTTCGTGTTAGGTTACTTTAAACCCTGCAGAGAGAAATAGGAGCCCCGCGTAGCGGGGCTCCGTTGACTACGCCTTAGTTTGGACCAGTGGTTTGGAGTTTTATGTAAACATTTTTACATTGTTTGATGATTCAATTTTCGTGACACTTCTATTATTTTGAAACCTAATAAAATTACTTGATGATTGATATTATTTCCAAGTAATTCTTAATTAATATTTAGGTAAGCGTTTTGATATTATTTGATGATTCCAATTAGGTGACAGATCTACTATTTTGAGGACAAACCCTATTATTTAAGAAACACAAAACTAATTAAATTGGTGATAGCTTAAATGATACCCAATTTTTACTACGTGAAATCAATATTTTTGCACATATAAAATTGTTAATTTGGCTAATACAATCGAAAAATTACGCCACACTGTTTTTTTTTTATATCAAAGTAAATACTAGATCATAAAACCGACTTTCCAGACGGTGTTCTAGAACAATTTGAACCGACCAAAATTTTTGAAGACACTGATGTCGCCATCCAACGTACTCCGGGGACTTGGGCCAACAATAACCGGCTGAACTCGGCCGTGCAGTTATAATAAAAGGCTTTGCATAGCGATCCTTGGCACGAAGCTACTCTTATTATATTACGTCACTCGTGCTGAGATTTCTTGGTAGGTAAACTGCTTAAGGGAGAGCCGAAATGCACAGGGCGAGTTTTAGTCTGGTCGGGTTTGATTCACTGCGTTTGGAGACTGGATTTTTGTTCGTAAATTGGTGTAGATATAAAATACCATTTTTATAAGTGTTTTCAACCTTATTTTGCTAATAATCCTACTTATTACAAATGCAATATTTTGTGAGCATGTATGGATATTTATTTATTACTCTTCAAGCACAAACTGCTGAATGGATCTGGACGAAATTTGGCACAGGGATAGATAATAGTCTGGAATAGCACATAGGATACTTTTTATCCCGGTAGTACGATCCGTGGGACAACCGTTTTACCGAACAAAACGCGGGCGAAGCCGCTGGCATAAACTAGTACCAAATATGTTCAATTGCTTGCCCTATTTGAAATATTAGTTAGACATTTACTCGGGTTTATTCTTGCAAAATGAGAGCTATGTATTGTTTTATGCTCTATGTTTTGTTTTAATTTATAAGAAATTCCAATCCTTGTTCCGATGCTGTAAGCATTATATTTTAGACATTGATATTGCGCTGAGGTTCAATGGGTCGTCATCCGATATCGATGCAAAGGTGCTAATGAATGTTAATGACACTGCCAATCAACCGATATGACAGCGGAATAATCAATTTAGCCGACAGTGCGTAATACCTTATACTGGTATCTACGGGCGTATGTATTATCATAACTCGTGTGTCCGCAGTATAGCAGGATGTAACTTCATCTGTAATTGACGTGAATCTACTCAAAGCACTAACAGTCTGAGTTTAGAGGGATGTGTTTATAGTAACTTAAACTCTATATATTGATTAGACGTTTAATAATAGCTGTAACAGAAATCAATCAATGTTCGTGAACAGGCGCTGTCAGCTGTGCAGTCATCTCTTATTATGAACTTATTATTTTACTAGCTTATGCCCGAGGCGTCGCCCGCGTAGAGTTCGATAATCGTCCCACGGGATTGTACTATAAGGATAAAAATTATCCTGTGTTAATCCAGGTTGTTAAAAAAAAAAATGTTTTGAAGCATGAAGAAGTAAATATAATAACATATTATGTTATTCTAAATTAGCTCAATTGTTATTAATAGTAAATTCTATGATTAGCGTGAAGGAAAAATTGGATTACCAAAAACAAATAATGTAATCAACTGATTAAGATATCAAACAATGTAAGGAATCAATTAAGCTATATTTATTTTATTTATTTTATAATCCAGGTTCTAAACTACCCCTGTTCCAAATTTCATCCAAATCCGTTCATAGTTTTCGCGTGAAAGAGTAACAAACATCCATCCATCCATACTTACAAACTTTCGCGTTTATAATATTATATCGGATTTTTGAACTGCCTTTTTTTTACTATGGTCACTTTCAACGTGTGCACGTTGAAAGTGACCATAGTAAAAAAAAGGTCTTGCTACATCGTTCTCACATAATGTACCATCTCAATATTAATAATGTAACCAAGGTTTTTGTAACAACATCCTGATTTAAAATAGTGCCCATGGATTTTCTTGCCCATTTTTCTCCATAGAGATCTACGCTTTGGAATGGGCAACGAAAGTACTTTCACAGTTATTATATCTTGTGACCGTTACTGTAGCTTAATTTTCATCGTTATCTAATCTAGAATATTTTTTATGACAAGATTTTGATTTAGACAATGCTTTAACAGCATCATCTGCCTAGCCTTTTCCCAAACTATCTTGGAGTCAGCTTCCAGTCTTACCGGATGCAGCTGAGTTCCAGTATTTTACATGAAGCGACTGCCTATCTGACCTTCACAACCTAGTAACTGGGTATTACGATACCCCTTGGTAAGACTGGATGTCAGACTTTTGGCTTCTGACTACTCGTAACAACTGTCAAAGATCTACAAATGACAGCCGGGACCAATGGCTTAACGTGCTTTCCGAGGCATGGAGGAAACTCGGTATGTAATTATGGTCACCCATTCACGGACCAACCTCGGCAAGCACGTCTTAACCTTAAAGATCGACCCGTGCGGCTGTTATTATTTAGCCACAAGCTCCTCACAATGCTTTAACAGCAGTGAACTGCAATATGGTAAATTCCTCCACCGGGAGCATTCAATTCCAATCTGTCTCAGACATCTTATAACTACTGCAGGTTGGCTATAAAGCGTCTATAAGTATTAGAATACCTTCTAAACTAAAATCATAACTACCTGGTACTAGTACGTACCTCTTTAGTTAGTCCGTATACCACACACTACACAAGCTTTAACACCGGAACATAAAGTAGAACTTAGTGTATCTCGGACTTTGCGAACAGCATGTAACACACCCTTAAGCCGGGTGTATTCGCGGCTCACACTGCTCTTATTGATGCTTTTCGGTGCACCTGGTGGGAATGTACCGAAATACCGTCGAGACCTGTGGTCTGTGGTAGTGATAAGTTGTGTTGAAACTAGCGTGTGTCCTTGGTAGATACTGATGGATGTCCTTACAATAGGATACGTGTAGAATAATAGGGAATTAATATTCCGTTCAGGTCTACTTACAAAAAACAAATGTGTTTTGTACGAAATAATGTTATGATCTGTTAATAATCTGTTTGTTTCCTTTTTACCAGACGGAGAGGAGGGTAATGTGTTTATCAGCCTATATACTGGACTATATTACGGAAAAAATTCTTTTAAAATAAGCAGTACCTTCGTGCTCTTCTTACTTGATGTAATGTCCTGTTAAGTATTTTGTGTGTACATAAATTAATAAATAAAATACTTAATCTTGGTGGCAGAACTGATCCACCTGACGCAGGTCCTCACCAAACACTGTTGTTTCGGGAAGTTCCTGCACCAAATCGGGCGGGAGGAAACGCCCTGGTGTCACCACTGCGAGAATCGCCCAGAGGACACGGTGTAGCACACCGTGGAGCTCTGCTCCGCTTGGGCTGAGCATCGCTGTATCCTCGTAGCGGCGGTTGGCAGCGGCGACCTCTCGCGTCTGGCCCTGGTTCAATCCATGGTCCGGAGCGAGGGGGAATGGGAAGCCGTTGCCTCTTTCTGCGAAGCAATCATGCTAGCGAAGGAGGTGGCGGAACATGAGAGGTAGAGAGCCCTTGGTTTCGGGGGCCACCCAGTGGCCCGAAACGACCATAGGCGCGGGCCTGTGGACGGTGAGTAATGGGCTCACCATCCGTCCGTCTTATGACGACAGGCCGTGTCGACGGCGCGTTTGTGTTCCACGCGCGCCTCAAGGAGATGTCAGCAAATCGGAAGGGGTCTGCGAGGGTCGACCCTCCTGCGGCCTGCCATGGCTACGGGACTGGAGTGACTGGGCGGGAGTGTACTTTTAGTACGTTCGAAAAGGTTTATGAATCACGGGTAAAAGTTAGTTATATTCAAATAAATTTTACCCTAATCCAAAAACCTAAGTCAGTTCTTTAAAAAGATAACAGTAAAACAATATTATTAGGGCAGTTATTAAACTATTAATGATAAATATGTACAATCGTTAATTACTGTTTTCAGTACCTCTGTCCGTAGGCAGTGAACTAATTACCCGTCACTTTGCATTGTTTAGACATTGATGATATACAATGAGCTAATGACTACACGGTTTGCGCAATACAAAGGTAATTAAAGAGTATATTTTGATTGACGTTACTTTAAAATTTATACTAAAGCTGCTTCGACGTACCTTAAAAAGTTATGAGATACTAGCTGACTCGCTCAACTTCGTCTGCGTCACGTATGCCAAGCAGCGGTTTTTCCCGTTTTTTAGCAACAATTTTCATGGATGCTCCGCCTCTATTGGTCGTAGCATGACTTTATATCCTATAGCCTTCCTCGATAAATAGGCTAACTAACTCTAAAATAATTTTTCAATTTGAACGAGTAGTTCCTGACATTAGCGCGTTCAAACAAACAAACTCCTCAGCTTTATAATATTAGTATAGTATACACCGTGTAATCACCTCACCTCATCACGAAGCCGTCAACCAAGCACGTTCTGTACATGAAATTAAGTAACTTTACGCAAAAATTATTGCTGGGAAAAGACTTTTTTTTTGGGGGTGTAAAATCATGTTTTGTAGTAGAACTCAATGTAACGCACTCAAAACATTGTGCTGATGGACGGATTGAATAGTACTGGGGTCGTGGAGGTGTTTAAAGTAAAATCTTACATTAACTCTTGTATTTAAAAAAATACTTGTCAAAAAGTTGAAACTTTGACCCCTAATATCTCCGTAACTAGAGGGAAGGTAGGTATAGTGTAGAACAAAAAAATGATCGCAATGACAGGGAGAACCAGTGCCTTTCGGCTTCGTTAAGAGGTGTTTTACACACTTTATAGTAACCAATTTCTTTTGTTTGAGAAAACTCAATCTGTTCTAAATCTTAATAGTAAGTATGTTTAAGTTGAAGGAGGAAACTCCTGAATCGGAGTCCGGTTTAAGACTTAGCTTCAACTTTAATACTCTATTTCTCTTCCCTTCCAACAGTTGTATCTCTTCTAAGAAAATTATTATTAGTTTGGCTTCGCGTTACACAGGAACTTGTCTTCCGCCTTAACCGCATGTTAAACAACTTCTAAGATGATGGAAACAGGAAAACATGGTGGTCCCTAAGTCCCTATGAACACGACCGACATAGAATTCCCGTTGAATGTCCTATAAAAGCAAATCGTTCCAATGCAATTTATTTGTAACAAGCCCTGCTCTGACCTTAGGGTCGACCATTAGGGATCGACTAACACGTACACAAGGCGCCACACCAAGCAATACATTTCAAGTAAAACATGGCCTCACTTTGTACATATTCCCTGTACAATGAGAGATCCGCGGAAACTGGTTTATCTAGTTTGATTAGTTGTCGAGCTTACAATACTGGTATCACAATTAATGAATGCAACAAAACATCATCATCCCACTCGTCACCTACACAGTCCAGAACCATTTAACAATGTGGATTTGTGTTAATTTACTCATCGGATTGACCTAAGGTGAGAGATTGGTCGTGTTACGGATATTACGAAAGTAAAATACGATGGGTATAATTATTACCTGACCAAACACAATAGAACTTGACAGATGACTGGTATTTGTGCAAAAAAATGACTTTAAATATGTGTATGTTTGTATTTTCGAGCGTATGGCACTCGTGGGCTGCAGCTGAAAATCAGCGTCAGGTGGTACACCTTGTGTTGCCATCTGGCATTATGCTGAGCTGAGGCCCTTTTGGCATTATTAGTCTTGTTTGTTTATGTATTTTGTATAATTTAAAGGTGTTATTAATGCCAAATAAAAACAATTTTCTTTCTTTCTTTCTATGACTTACAAATGCCAAAAATCTGACAATACACATGACGTTAAAGTAGTTTTAAAACCTAAAATGTGACTTGATTCCAAAGTATTTTATAAACTAAAAAAAGAATGATAGGTTCATAAGGGTATGAACAACAGGGTGTAAAGTTCTCCATCCCCCATAGAAAAGGGAGGATCCTCCGACCAGACTGGTGTTGAGTCTGGTGGCCTACTGCCTGACAGTTGTTGTCGGCTTTTTCTGTGCATATACTATAAGTTGAAGATAATTATGATAGCGCGATCCAGACTTTTGATGTTAGTACTTCATTTCGTGTCATATATGCCGCTGTAGTACTTTTTTGTAATATACTACTGCATTACTTTTTGTAGCGCTGATATTGTTGAAGCAAAAAGTATGACAGCATTGGATGTATGAAACTAGATGTTACTTCATTAAAAATATAATAAAAATAATTGTTGGTTTTCATAAAATTTGCTCCCGTAAACGTGGGACGAATTGCAGTATCAAACAAAACAATTACGTAACCACCAAGTTGACATACTCCATTTTATAATAACTAATAACAGCCTTCAATTGGCCCTAATCACAGACACTTAATAACGACACACCTCTTCACCGACGACCTTGAAAGCAGCCAACACAAGACTAATAGCACCAAACAACGAAGGCATTGTCCGCCATCGTAAAAAACTAATTGCTTCTACACTCTTGTGTTGTGTCAGCTTGCTTGGGCATCGATCAGCACCCACGTGGAGTTCCGTGGTACACTGTCATTGAGATGGACTTAAGAAATTCATTGAAGTGCGGTTTTTATAAAGGAGATGAGCGTACAGAATTTAATAAAAAAAAAGTTTAAAAAAGGATTTAGTCTATTCTCGCACAGGATAACAACAAGTGAATGGGTAAAATGAAAAAAAATAAAATATAAAAAGTGTATACATAAGAAAAAAATCAACATAAGACAAATCATGCAGGTTCCTTTAAGAATCGTTGCCTTGAAGAAAGGTTCTAAACTACCTATTGAATTTCCTACAAGAGTTCAAGTCTGCTTGCTTGCATGGTTATAGATTTTGCAATTTTATGCTTGCTATTTTACATATTATGTTGTCATGTATAAACCCAAGCAACTTACGCGAATAACCTAAGTCTTTCTTTGACTGAGCAAAGTTGATTGTTGAACTGACTAATCATGGCATCAATCGTATAGTCCAATTTATTTAAATCAATATAGTAGACAAAATAGTACACAAACTGTCAACAAATTCTTAATTTATAACCTACTAGCTTTTGCCTGCGACTTGACTCGCGTTATGGACGTAAATGATCACAGGAATGTTTTGAAATAGACTATGAAACTCGGGGATAAAATCATCACAATCAGCAGGATCAGCAGTTGTGATGATAATTACCCTGTACATTCATACTTACAGACTTTACTCTTTAAATAATTGTCTCTTTAATTAATTTTTCTATTCGCTAATGCTCATCACTTAAACCGTAATCGCCCATAGAAGATTTCATAACAGCCTAATAAAGATTGTGATTAAGGTATAATCACTGTATGCAAATAAAAAACATTATATTGGTACATTTGAAGTCAAGGTTGCGTGTGTCACTCATTTGATTGATCCGCGAGTCCACTCAGTACGGTAATGATGATTATTTATTGTAGCTTAAGAGTATTTTGATCGACTGATTTCATGGTTATAATGAGAGGTATTGTTGGATAATTATATCTTGGGATTTTACAATACACTGGATTCTACCATTTCATTGGGTGTGGTATTTTGTTATGTGTCTTAATAAAAACAAACTTTGATTGATCTTCTTTTAATCTTTTCCCACACACACAAAAAGATACAAAAATAGACTCCATGCCATAGTCATCCAGGGGTGATCGAGAGACCACACATCATTCAGGAGCCAAAACAGCAGCCATTTTCTTTCCTGACCTATTCTTACTTTAAGATATTTTTTTTTAAAGATAATTTAAGATAATTTGTACCCTATTACATAAAGTTTACATTTAGGCACAGTAGTATTTTTCTCATGTAATGGTATAAATAGTACTTATAAGTAAACTATAACTAAAACATATATTCAAAAGTCGCAAGTGATGTTAATTCAATTCAGATGTTTGGCAGCGACCTGCCCGATCTAGGTTTATTTAAACCTGTGTTTCGGGCATTACTTTATGCTTGAGTGCTTTAATTTACGCTTGATATTTATTTATGTACGTTAACTCTGCTACGCATGTTTTTTTTTTATTATTTTCATTTTTACTAAAAAAAAAAAAAAAAAACATTTAAAAATACACACATCAAAAGTGTCTAGGGATCAAGCATTTTTATGCGGATTTCTTGAGATTGAGATGTGGCTTTGTAATAAATTTATGATTTTATAAATTTATATGGTTCCTTTTTGGTGCATTTCATAATTTGAATCAGGAACTGTGAATCAAATTCGAGTAAAAGATGAAAATCAGCTGTCAATATTTTCCCTATAAAAACATACAACGCATTGAAGACATTATTAGTGCTACTGTTTCCCTACTACTGATTAAAACCAACGTTATTATGGAGCGGCGACGTCGACGTTTAAGCAGGGAAGAAATGCTCAGAGCCGTGGGAATGATAGAAGCTGGTTCCCGGCAACGTACTGTGGCTTTAGCTCTGAATACAAGTCAGAGTGTTATCAGTCGACTTTGGACACGTTACCGAAGCACTGGTACCGTGGCTGAGCGCCATGGAGGACGGTATCGCTGCACCACACGGAGACAAGACCGATACATTCAAATCTTAACTCGAAGAGCTCCAACAATAACCGCCATGATGTTAGCCGTGAGGCTTCATCACTCTTCAGGGAACTTAATTAGCGACCAAACAGTCAGAAACCGCTTGCATGAAGTGAACCTTCATTCCCGAAGACCGCTACGGGTACCACCTATAGCAATGCACAATCGTAGGATTCGATATCAATGGGCTCTTGAACACAGAAATTGGGCAGAAGAACAATGGCGTTTCGTGTGCTTTTCTGATGAGTCTCGTTTTGGTATGAGACCGGATACAAGACGTATACGACACTGGAGAACCCCTGGACGCCAACAGCGATTAAAATCCTGCCAGGAAGTCCATCCTTATTGTGGTGGAACCATCATGGTATGGGCGGGTATTTGGATCGGCGGAAGAACTGAGTTGATTTGGATCAGAGGCAACCTCAACGCTCAAATTTATGCTGAGACGATTGTATCAGACGTCATCGTTCCTCTACAAGTGCAAATCGGTCCCTTATTTCAGTTAATGCATGATAATGCACGACCGCACACCGCAAGAGTTGTAAGACAGACTCTCGCCGCAGCTAACATCAATGTCCTGCCCTGGCCTGCTCAGTCGCCAGACTTGAACCCGATTGAGCATGCATGGGATATGCTACAGAGAAGAGCTCTGCCGAATATGGAGGGTATCCAGTCGCAAGAAGACCTTTTTTTGTTGTTGCAACGAACATGGGCGGCCATTCCACAGCGTGATTTGGATGAACTCATTTTGAGTATGCCAAACCGATGTTCTTGTGTTGTTAGTGTTCGCGGTAGAAACACGGATTATTAATTGTTTAAGTTACCCAATAAAATTTTAAAGAAAGCTGTTATTTCAGTCTTTTTTTCGAACTTTAATGTTAGTGGTTCAAATGTCAAAAATCCTTTTATTAGAAAATGGCAAATTTCTTTATTAATGCAAAGGTGACTTGGTTTATCGTTACTGTGACAAACGAAAACACTTTATTTGATGAATCCCTAAAAGAAAATTTTAATTAATATCTGTTATAAATATGTAAAGTATGTGTTATGAATATGTAAATGATGCCTATAATTATTTATGTTTGTTGATTAATTACAATTATTTCTGTGAGCCTGTATGATTAAAAAGTAGTTATATTTACTTTATGTGATTGGTTGAGACTTGACAGTTATCGTCGACCAATCGTAAGCAAGTTAAACGGTGGGGAGATAAAAAAATAGTCGCCGGGCACTCATGGGATATGCCCGGCAGGCTCATGGCATTCCAACTTCGACATCGGTGCTAGTCACTTGTAAAATCTAGCTGTGTTACTGTACTACTGTTGCTAGACAAATAAATCTATCTTTAAACTAAAGTTAGTCTTTTCATAGTCAAAGCCCTTACTTCTGAGTATTGAACCAGTACGATTCACATCTCAGAAGTGAGATTAGCAACTTAGCGCCCACAAAAGCATCAGCGATACGCTTAAAATATTTGGCGTACGAAGAAAACGCCGCAAGAACATGGATGAACGTAGGTCTAGTTCTCGACGAGAATGTGATGGACCAAGGCGGGACCTCCCGCGATACGCTGACACCGCCACTGCCGCGTTGTCTTGATGCAACTCGAAGCCGCAGCCGGGGTCAAGGGCGAACGCGTTCGCCTGAAGAAAGTCGTGGTACCCAAAACCATCTGTCGCAATCCAGGCGGTCGCTAAGAAGAATATCGCGATCGACTAGTCGGTCTCCTTCCCGACCACACTATTCAAGAAGGGCAAGCCGTCGTGCTGGGCGTTCCAGGACACGGTCTCGCACTCCAGGGCGGCACGTGATGCGCCACTCGGAATCCAGGCATTCCCCAAGGAGCAGAGCTTCTTGCCTTCGTACACCGTCCGGTGAAGAAACACAACGAGAGCGTGAGTCAAATAATAATCTGGTTATTGAGAACTTTATTAATGTGCTTAAGGGTATGAATAATACAAGCGATCGTGATAGGTTTCCTGTTTTAAATAATGTAATTCCTGATTTTGACCCCTTATGTAAGGAACAAACGGTTGATACGTGGCTTCATAAGGTTGACGAATGTGCACAGATTTATGGTTGGAACGATAAACAAGTAGTCCACTATGCCCTGCCGAAATTAACAGGGGTAGCTAAAACCTGGTATCAGGGTCTACCCTCACTATTATTTTCTTGGCCAGAGTGGAAGTTAAAGTTAAAGGAATCTTTTCCAACTAGAGATAATTATGCAGATCTGCTAACGGAAATGCTGAATAAAAAGGTACGCTATGGGGAGTCATTGGATATATATTACTATGCTAAAATGAATCTTATAAACCGTTGCGATATATCGGGAAAACGTGCAGTTGACTGTGTCATAGCAGGTATAGAAGATCGTGGTGTTAGGTTGGGAGCACAAGGAGCAGAATTTACGGAACCTGAATTGCTACTTAAATTCTTGAAGACTGTAAAAGTTCAAGACAGGTCCACAAACGAGCAGCAAAAGGTTAAAGATAGAGATAGGCGATCACAAAATAACACATATACCAGTAATAAAGTAGGTACCGGTTCCCAGAAGTCAACCGGATCCGGCATGGTTTGCTACAATTGTAAAGAAACCGGTCACCCGTTCTTTCGATGCACAAAACCGAAAATTCAATGCTCTAAATGTAATTGGTTAGGACATAAGGACACAGAGTGTCCTGGGACAAAGCAAAGTACCCACGATAAACCAAAAGCAATATTGAAAATAGAAAAAACAGGCGATTCAAGTGCAAAGTATAAGATGCCTGTTAAAATAAATGGTTTGTTTTCAGAATGTCTCGTTGATTTGGGAAGCGAGGGTACTTTGGTCCGTCTCAGTGAAGCTCAGCGCTTAGGATTAGATTGGAAGGTAGGAGAAGTGCCACTGTTAAGAGGAATAGGTAACGTGCCATATAACCCCCTTGGCAAGGCTAACGTCACGATCGAAGTGCAGGGTGTAGTACAAAATCACGTAGAAATATTAGTAGTAGGTGATTACTTAATAAATTGCCCTGTACTACTAGGCCACACTTTCACCGAAAGGCCCTCAGTCAAAATAGTAAAGACTGAATCTGACGTAATTTTTCAGCGGGTTAGTGAAGAGTCCGTTTTGATTTGTCCGCTTTTGTGCGTGGAAGAGACGCGCATAGGTCGTGGCGAATAAAGGCAGTCCCAGTTAGCTCGCGTAATTCTTTCTCAGGAAAAATTTACGTGAATGGAACCGTGCGCAATATTGAGGGTCGTGAACATTACTTGTTGCCCGGCGAGTATCAATTAACACAAGGTACGGGTAGTATTCTCATACAGAATATCGGCGACAACCATCTGGTTATAGAGAAGGGTAGTCTTATAACTAGGAGCCACACTTTAGCTGAGAGCCTACAAATTCAAAAAATAAATTCTAGTGATCAGACATCAGATGAATCACCAATCAGCTGTGGCGAAAATTTAACTAAAGATCAAAAAGAGTCGCTAGAAGTCTTGTTGGATAAATATAAATATTGTTTTTCCAATAGTTTAAGAGATCTTGGGTTTACAACGGAAACTGAAATGGTGATTCAACTGGATGATCCGAATCCCGTCGTTTATCGCCCATACCGATTGTCCTTTACCGAACGCCAACTAGTTCAAAATATGATCAAAGAAATGTTAGAAAGCGGTATTATAAGAGAGTCCAACAGTCCTTACGCGAGCCCTATAGTGCTAGTTAACAAAAAGTCTGGAGAGAAGAGGTTATGTGTGGACTACCGCGCCTTAAATAATAAAACAAAGAAAGAGCACTACCCTCTCCCTCGTATCGAGGATCAGTTAGACTTATTGTCAGGCAGTTCAGTATTTGTTACTCTCGACTTAGCGTCTGGGTACTATCAGATCCCAATAGCTGAAGGTTCTCGAGAGAAAACTGCGTTTGTAACCCCTCAGGGTCAATACGAGTACAACAGGATGCCCTTTGGGTTAGTAAACGCACCATCAGTCTTCCAGCGTACCATGAATAAAATCATCCACAATTCACCTGCTTCATCGTATGCATTGGTCTACATGGATGATATCCTAATCCCGGCCAAGTCATTCGATGAGGGGATGGTACGTTTGGAGGAGGTGTTGCGGTTGCTGGCAAAAAGTGGCCTAACACTCAAAATGAGTAAATGTAATTTCTTTTATGACAAAATAGACTACCTGGGGTACGAAGTTAGTTCAGAGGGTGTTAGACCAGGGTCGCTCAAAACAGACGCTATATCCAAATTCCCTACGCCAACAAATGTTCATGAAGTTAGGCGATTTTTAGGCCTTGCTAGCTTCTTTAGGAGGTTCGTCGCGGGATTCGCCATAATAGCACGCCCTCTGACTGGTCTGTTGAAGAAGGAATCTTCTTGGAGTTGGGGTAGTGAAGAACTGGATTCGTTTGAGAAATTAAAACAGATTTTAGTACAAAGACCGGTCTTGGGACTTTATGATCCTAGTGCACTAACCCAACTCCACACAGACGCTAGTAAGTACGGGGTAGCCAGCATTTTAATGCAACATGACAAGTCTAATGCGTTTAAACCTATTGCTTATTATAGCATGCAAACCAGTCCGGATGAGCAAAAATTACACTCCTTCGAGTTAGAGACCCTCGCTATTATTGCCTCATTGAATAGATTTAGGCATTACTTGCTTGGTATTAAATTCACCATAGTTACAGACTGCAACGCTTTGCGTACCACTTTGAGTAAACGCGACTTAGTCCCACGAATTGCTCGCTGGTGGCTGCAGTTCTTAGAATACGACTGCTCAATAGAATATCGCCCTGGTAACAAAATGGCACACGTAGACGCCCTTAGCAGGGGTGCTATAGACGGTGGTCCAGATGATGATCACGTGTTAGATGTACTTTCAGTTGGTACTGACGATTGGCTTGCAACGGTACAACAGACTGACGAAGACATTAAAAATGTTGCGAATATTTTAAGCGATTCCAAATGTAAAGATGCCGTTGACATATTCAAAAATTACAAGCTTGTAAATGGGTTTATCGTATAATTGACGAAAATACTATACGTTGGGTCGTTCCTAGTGGCACTAGATGGCAGCTATTAAAAGCCAATCATGATGATGTGGGACACTTCGGGTTTGACAAAACTTTAGCGCGCTTACAAGCTATTTATTGGTTTCCTAAGATGAGACGGTTTGTAAAAAAATACGTCTCGGCTTGCCTTCAGTGTGCACATCACAAGCTGCCAGGTGGTGCCAGGCCCGGTGAACTACACCCCATCCCTAAAGCTATCATACCATTCCATACAATACATGCGGATCATCTCGGTCCTTTTATCCGCACCAAGCGTGGCAATACATTTATCCTTGTTATCGTAGACGCGTTTACTAAATTTGTTGATATCACCGCCGTGCGAAATACCAAATCGGCCACAAGCATTAGGGTATTCAGAGAGCATTTTAGTTACTTTGGCGTACCAACCCGTTTGATTACAGACCAAGGGACAAGCTTCACTAGTAGACATTTTAAAACATTTATTCAATCATGTGGTACAAAGCACGTGCTCAATGCTGTTGCCACACCCCGAGCAAATGGCCAAGTGGAACGGTATAACCGCACCATTTTGGCAGCGCTTGGGGCCATGAACCACGAGAAACCAAATGGTTTATGGGATGAACATTTACCAGACATACAGTTGGGTATCAATACCACCGTACACGCCACTACCAAAAAGACTCCAGCGGAACTTCTTTTCGGGCGAAATCTAACTAACCCATCTGAAGGTTTGTTAAAAGACGTAATAAACGAAGTTACATCTGAGATCGAGGAGAGTCTAGACGACATTAGGGCTACGGCCGGTGAGCTTATTAGGACACAACAGGGCAAGGGCAAGAAACGGTATGATAGGTACAGGAAAATGGGAACGCATTTCAAAGGTGATTTGGTTAGAGTAGTAAGAGCCGCGACAGGAATAGAGGGACAGTCTAAGAAGCTCGAACCTAAATGTAAAGGCCCTTACAGAATTAAGAAGGTGCTTCCCAACGATAGGTTCGTGGTCGAGAACACGCCCCTCACAAAGACTAGAAAGAGGTACGAGGCTGTGGTAGCCATTGATAAAATATTCCCATGGATCTGCTTTAACGAACCCGTATCAACCGATTTTGAATCCGAGCGTAATGATTGTGAATCTGAATGTGAAGAGTTATAAATACATGTAAAATAAATTTATTCGCATTAATAAAGATGAATATTGTATATAGAATTAAAATAAGCAGGCAATTAAGGAGGACACGAAACCAAATCTTTCAACTTCAATTACATTGTGTAACATTTTAAGAACTAAGAAATCGATGTCATAGTAAAAACTAATGCCAATGTGGTTTTAAGTTTCGATGATTAATGTCATGTATCATCTAAATAAATCCATGTACCAATTGCTGAAATATTTGCTGGTCAACGTCATGGACTAGTAAATACCGATTCATTGGTTAGGGTCACGTACTAATGAGTCGGTGAGGGTTATCAGGTAACGGATGCCTCTCATTTTAACAATTGGTGCATCAGTATATTTATTGGTCGAGGTCATGGACCAATACATAATTATGCTGTCGATATAAGATATAGATTAAGTTAAGAGTTTCAGGTAACCGACACTGAAAGATGTGTCGATCATGCAGGGCGAAACATCAGACTTCGGGGTTTGATTTGAAATAAAATACTTTGTTATTCATAAAAGGCTGCCAGGAGTTGGTGTGGAGCGTAACGTGACGTGTTCTTGTTGAGGCTGTAGAGTGAGTAATGACGGCGGTTTGTGGTTGCGCGTATTTTATATCTGCCGACCATAGCGCCACTTGCGGCGGGTGTGTGTATTTGTGATATATCGGCTCGACCAATGAGGTTGGTTTTAGGAAATGAGAGTGTGTGCAGTGTTTTGCGTATGTGTGTGTGATGCAGCATACTTATTTATTTTCAATAATTAATTATTTACATCAAGTTAGATTGTTAAACTAATGTGCTAGGTAATCAGTAAGAATATAATAAGAATCTTATATGACTAAAACATGAAATAACATGAGGATATTCTAATTAGTGACTACTTTTACATTTATTAGTTCTTAAATTTAAGCTGTTATTTACAATCTCCCCCTCGTGCGCAAGCACTATGACGTTTTAGTCCACTGTTGTGATCGCGATGAGGCGAGAGGCCGGGCGACGAATCAAACCAGCTGCTGTTCTGACTTCTGTTACTCGGACTCGTCCGTCTGGACCTGGATATACTTTCATTATTTCACCTCGAGGCCACACTCCTCTAGGCATCGTGCCGTCACATATTATGACGATGTCGCCGACTCTTAGGTTCTTATGCTGAGGATTGGGGCCGGAGCGGGGCATTAAGAGAGGCCTGTATTCAGCTGTCCAGCGTGCCCAAAAGGTGTCGGCAAGCGCTTGGACGGATTTCCAGGAGTGTGAGTTCGGTTCCGTGTCTCTGAACGAGCCAAATGGTGATATTCCGCTAGAGCGCCCAATAAGGAAGTGATTTGGAGTTAGCGCTTCTTCATCTAGGTTAGGGTTCACCGGGGTCAGTGGTCTCGAATTGATCACGTGTTCAGCTTCTAGCAATAGCGTGTGTAGCACTTCATCAGGGGGAAACCTTTCTTTCAGAGTGACTCTCAATGCTGTTTTCACTGATCTGACCAAACGTTCCCAGGCGCCGCCCATGTTCGGGGCGCCAGGTGGTATCTTCTTCCAGGTGATCAACTTCTTTGATGCGAAAGCGCTGAGGCTGTGGTCGTTGCTTTGTATGGCTTCAGTGATTTCTTTTTCAGCGCCCACGAAGTTAGTTCCGTTGTCACTATATATCACAGTCGGCGTGCCACGGCGGGCTATCATTCTTCGCAGGCTCATAATCATGGAGGAGGCCGAGAGGGATGTGGCCAGCTCCAGGTGTACTGCACGTGTGGTGAGGCATGTATATAATGCGCCCCACCTTTTTTCTTGTCTTCGCCCGACTGTGACATGCATGGGCCCAAAATAATCTACCGCGGTTGCAGTGAATGGCGGTTGGTTTTGGGTCAGCCTTTCTGCAGGTAAGTCGCCTAAGGGGATTTTTGAGGGGATCCCTTTGTAGGTCCGACACCACTGGCATTGGTTGCATATGTAGCGTATAACACCGCGCAGTCCTATTATGTGATATCGTTGTCTCAGTTCATTCATGACAGTTTGATGGTTGCCGTGATTGAAGGTTGCGTGCGTGTGATGCACCAACAGCTGAGTGAAGCCTTCTTTGGCGTGTAGGACTGGCAGGTTGTGCTTCTCTTTTGTTCTGCTGTCTAAACATAGGATTCCGTTGCGGTCGATCTTCACGGAGAGTTTGTAGAACGGTGATTTCTTCGGTGGTCGCCGCCCAGCCTCTATGGTCGTGATGTCGTCGGCGAACGAGTTATACTGGCTTCTTCTTACTAGCAATAGTTCTGCCAGTTTTATGTGATTTGGTGCGAGATCAATTCTCGTGTTTCTTTTGAGTAGTTTGGCTTTAAATACCTCAGCGGCGAGCAGAACGGTGGCAGCAACGCGTACTAATCGAGTGTATTTCGAGAATCGTTCTATCTCAGGTAAGTAATCGCTAACGTCGCGACTAATAACTACGTGGACTTGTTTTAGCGATCTTTCTTCCCCGGAAGGGGGTAGCGTCGCTGCGGCTTGTTTTTCCCGCGGCCATGTCGCTGGGTCGTTCCTAATGAACTCGGGTCCAGTGAACCACCTATGTTTTGAATTGAAATCGGTGGGAATACCCTTAGTCGCATCGTCCGCGACGTTGTCAGCGCTGGGTACCCATCGCCAGTTAGCTGGAGTGGTTAGGCTTTCGATTTCAGCCAATCGGTGTGCAACGAATGATTTGAAAGTACGCGGGTCTGATTTAATCCAAGCTAATACTGTTTTTGAGTCTGACCAATAATGACTTTTTAATATTTTGTAATCCGACTCGCGTCTGACTGATTCGGCCAGTCGGCTGCCCAAGACTGCAGCTTGAAGTTCTAAGCGGGGTATCGATATAGGTTTCAACGGGGCTACTTTGGCTTTTCCGGCGACTAATCGTGATGTTTTCGTGCCGTCCGATCCCGTACTTACGAAATATATCGAGGCTGAATACACCTTTTCACTTGCGTCACAGAAAACGTGAATTTCTCCTTCGCCAGATGGCGTGGCAGGTATGTACCTATCAGTTTCTAACTCTTTCAACATTTGTAAGTTGTTTATAAATGATAACCATGTCACGTGATGCTCGGTTGTGATGGGGTCGTCCCAATCTATCCCGCTGCGCCATATTTCCTGAATGAGACACTTGCCTATCATCGTGATTGGCGATACTAAGCCTAGCGGGTCGAAAACTGACATGACCGCGCTTGTTACCTGTCGCTTGGTAGGCAGAATGTCACCTCGAATGACGCTCTCGGGTGTACTTCTTAGATTGACATTAAAACCTAACGTATCGCGTGCGTGGTTCCATATAAGGCCTAATGTTCGCTCTGTATCGCTTTTACCTAGCGTCGTTGTGTCGCTGCCGCGCGTGTTCGTGACGTCCTTTATTACCTCGGGTACGTTTGACGCCCATCCGCGTAATTCGAAAGACGCGTTTAAATGGACTTTGTGCATGGCGTTTATTACTTGCTTCGCTTCGCTCTTTGTGTCGAATGTGCCTAAATAGTCGTCCATGTAAAAGTTGCGTACCGTTGCCTTCGCGACCTCGGGATATTGTTGACCGTGATTTTCTGCGTTTTTGTTTTTAACGTAAATGGCGGTACATGGGGAGGATGCCGCGCCGAATATTAGGGACGTCATTCGGTACTCCTGAGGTGGCTCCTCTCTGTCTTCCCCCCTCCATAAAAATCGTAGGCTATCGCGGTCCTGCTGAGCTATTTTGACTTGTAGAAACATTTCTTTTATATCAGCGACTACTGCGATTCGACCCTCTCTGAATCTTATTAACACACCGAATAATGATTGTAGTAGGTCGGGGCCTGCTAATAGCGCGTCATTTAGGCTTTTTCCCCCGTATTTAGCTGCCGCATCGAACACTAAACGTACTTTACCTTTTTGCGGGTGCACGACTGAAAAATGTGGTAAGTACCAACTGCGCGGCGATGTGGCTGGGGTGTCTATTTTTTCAGCATAGCCCGCTTCTATTAAATTGTTTATCTGCTTAGTGTATTCGTTTTTTAGACTTGAATTTTTGTCTAACTTATTTTCTAGGCTGTATAGACGACTGAGAGCTTGTTTTTTGTTCTTTGGCATTACCTCGTCATCCGTTCGCCAGAGTAAACCCGCTTCGTATCTATTATCGCTTATTTTTTTACAGGTTTTATCTAGGATGGCTAGGGCGCGCTGATCTGGGTCAGATGTAGGCCGGCGCGGTTCTATGCCTAGGGACTCTATGCTAAAAAAATTCCTAATGAGTTCTAGTGCGGGGTCGTCTATTTGAGTGGGTCGCACATGGTTTACTAGTGCGACAGTGTTGCGAGGGCGTGCATCTTGACCGTGCAGTACCCATCCTAGTTTAGTTAACGATGCTACGGGCTGGTTTTTGTTGCCGACACGCAATTGTCTGGATGTTATTAAATGCCAATTGTCTTGACCTATTAATATGGTCGGTTTACCTTGTTCGTAGCATAGTTCCTCTTCTAACTCGGTTAGATGGTTACACTGTTGCACTAGATCTCTGCCTACCTCCTGCGTGGATAAGTTTAAATTTCCGATAGTGCTTGCACTCATAGTTTCTATGTTTCTGTTGAATAGACCACGGATTGATAACTTAACTTGGCATGATTCTGGATCGTCTATTCGATTACCTCCTACCCCTTCTAGTGTTAAGAGCTGGCCGCGTCCCCTAGGTATGACACTGTCTGCCACGCCTCGTTCAACAAGCGTCATGGTTGAACCTTCATCTAATAAGGCGTAGGTAGCAGTGGAGCCTATCGGGCCGCTTAACTCGACCGGCACTACTTTCAGGTAAGTGTTAGACATGTGTACGTGGTTAATTGAACTAACGTTACCGCGGGTAGGCAGAGATGTACTATCGCTGCCGTGTAACATTTGATGGTGTGATGCTTCGCACCCGTTTACTCCGCAAGGTACGTATTTACATTTGACTGGTCGCATGTGCGATTCGCCTAGGCATCGGAAACACAACTTATTTCGCTTGGCTGCGTCCCATCTTTCATTTATCGTTAGTTTAGCGAAGTCCGCGCATTTCGTGGCGTTGTGATCGCCTGCGCACATAGCGCACCTTTTATTCGACTCTGCCGTCGACGGCTCGGTCGTTGGTCGTGATGGGCGCGGTTTTTGTGGTTTCGACGCATGTTTCTTTGTGGGTTGTTTATTTACCGCGGCTACCGTTTTGCGTGGCGTGTTGCCGTCAGTTTCCGATCGATCGCATGAGCTGTCGCTGTCCTCGTTTTGCTGTCGCGTGTGGCGTCGGTCCCGGTCGTGTACCGTGTTGACTTGGCGCGACTTTGTTCGGTTTTTTCTGTCGTCTCGCGCGGTTTCGTAGGCAAACATCGCGCCACACTGGTCGGCCATAATGTTTAGGAATCTCGACATTAATTCTAGCTCCGGCGCTCCAGTCCGCTCTGACCTAAACTCGTACCACTTGTATTTTAGAATTGTGCTGAGTTTATCTACTATTCGACTCACTAACTCGGGTGAATACAGGTATTGCGGTTGGTTAAGTGATTTTATTGCCGCTACCGTATTTGATACTTTGCTCGCGAAACTACCTATGTTGCGCCCGTCTTCCGACATGCGAGGCATGCGTTTTATGTTTTCTAGTTCGGAAAGTATAAGTAGTTCTGGTCTACCGTACCGTCTTTCTAGCGTGTCCATTACTTCATATGGATCCGATACCGTGAATAATAACGCCCTAACTGTTTCGCGAGCCGCACCTCGGAGTGCTTTTCTTAGTCTGGCCACGTTTTGTACGTCAGTAAACATGTCCACTGTGTCGTTAAAGACCGATTTGAAAGCCATCCATTCCGCTATCGTCCCGTCGAAATGAGGCAGTTCGTGGATGAACTTTGGCGCCGCGGAGTCTGATTTGTTAGAATTTACCGCTTGTACAATCGCGTTGGCCAGTATTGCCATGTCACTGTTATTACCAACGTGCGGTTCATTCCTACTTATGTTGGGTGGTCGCGGCACCTGTCCCGGGATTTGAGCTTTATCTAATATTGCCTGCCTATCGTTTACGAACTGTTCCGATATCCAGCCTTCAACACGCGACTTTTCTACTCTGGGCGGTGGCTCCGCGTCGTTGGAGCTTTCCAGGTCTATTCTGGCTATTTCCAATCGACTTAAGGCAGCTGCGGACGCCGCCCTAGCCCGTGCTAACTCGGAATTGTGTAACTCTAATTCGGCTTTTAAAATAGATAATCTACTACTTGCTCTGTCCATGGGGACATTTACTACCGTGCCCGGCGCACTCCTAACTTGAGTATTTGCTTCATCGACTTGCGCTGGCCTATTTTCGATTACTCTCTCCGCCCTATCGTTAGTACGTGTGCTGCTGTCACCGTTCGTGTCCTCTGTGCCGGTGCCCTTACTCCACGTATTTGTTTCGGTCGACGTTGTCTGACCGGACGCCGTCGTGGCGTCTGTGGTAGGCGTAGCTTTGCCTGAACGCAATACACGTGCGTTCTCCATTGCGCACGAGGGGCCCTACTCCTACTGAATTCTTAATATTAACACTTTTTTTTTCACTTTATCACTTTCACTTTGATCTTCTTGATGTGTCGCCTACCTTGCCTATCAGCCTGGCCGGACTCCTAACGAGGTGATGCCGGACCAGGAATGGGAATGAAAAGGAGAGGAAGGTAGGAACCTCCCGGCAGAGGATGCGGGCGCTCACGGGTGCATCAGAGTGCGGTGGGAAACCCACACTCGTCGTTGCGTACCAACTTGTGGTCCCAGAACGTGTCCGCACCTTACCGGCGGGGTCTGACTGCAGCACCTGGGGAGGTGCGTGGATTCGTCAGGCAATCCACAGTGCTTCCGTACGTATAATGGCCGTTTATCACCGCTAGGTGGCCACGTACATGTGATAATTTCTTCCAAGTAATTAGCAGTGGTTAAGCACGACCCACTGCTAACACTCGCGCGTACTTGTTTCTTTCTTGACGCTTGATGCCGATGCTTGAGGCTTGATGCAGATGCTTGAAACTTGATGCAGATGCTTGAGGCTTGATTGCAGATGCTTGAAACTTGATGCAGATGCTTGAGGCTTGATTGCAGATGCTTGAAACTTGATGCAGATGCTTGAGGCTTGATGCAGATGCTTGAGGCTTGATGCAGATGCTTGAGGCTTGATTCGGATGCTGGTACAGAGATCCGGAACTCGCAAGGACCATTGAAAGATGTGTCGATCATGCAGGGCGAAACATCAGACTTCGGGGTTTGATTTGAAATAAAATACTTTGTTATTCATAAAAGGCTGCCAGGAGTTGGTGTGGAGCGTAACGTGACGTGTTCTTGTTGAGGCTGTAGAGTGAGTAATGACGGCGGTTTGTGGTTGCGCGTATTTTATATCTGCCGACCATAGCGCCACTTGCGGCGGGTGTGTGTATTTGTGATATATCGGCTCGACCAATGAGGTTGGTTTTAGGAAATGAGAGTGTGTGCAGTGTTTTGCGTATGTGTGTGTGATGCAGCATACTTATTTATTTTCAATAATTAATTATTTACATCAAGTTAGATTGTTAAACTAATGTGCTAGGTAATCAGTAAGAATATAATAAGAATCTTATATGACTAAAACATGAAATAACATGAGGATATTCTAATTAGTGACTACTTTTACATTTATTAGTTCTTAAATTTAAGCTGTTATTTACAGACACCGTTAAAGGTTATAAATATTTCTCAGTGCATTTCTATCATGTTACATTTTAAGAACTAAGAAATTGATGTCATAGTAAAAACTAATGCCAATGTGGTTTTAAGTTTCGATGATTAATGTCATGTATCATATAAATAATTCCATGTAGTACCAATTGCTGAAATATTTGCTGGTCAACGTCATGAACTAGTAAATACCGATTCATTGGTTAGGGTCACGTACTAATGAGTCGGTGAGGGTTATCAGGTAACGGATGCCTCTCATTTTACCAATTGGTGCATCAGTATATTTATTGGTCGAGGTCATGGACCAATACATATTTATACTGTCGATATAAGATATAGATTAAGTTAAGTGTCAGGTAACCGACACCGTTAAAGGTTATAAATATTTTGTTAATCAAGGTCATGGATAAATTTAGAGTAAATGTAATGTAGTGACTGTTTTTGAGCTGTATGTAATGTACTAATATGATGATTTATAGCAAAAATGATGACTGACTGATGAGAATTTATGTTCAATAAGTTACATATGTTTTTGTAATGCATAACAACGAGGGACTCGTTGGAAGCCGGATGGCCGAGCTGTTATAAATATGTAAAGTATGTGTTATGAATATGTAAATGATGCCTATAATTATTTATGTTTGTTGATTAATTACAATTATTTCTGTGAGCCTGTATGATTAAAAAGTAGTTATATTTACTTTATGTGATTGGTTGAGACTTGACAGTTATCGTCGACCAATCGTAAGCAAGTTAAACGGTGGGGAGATAAAAAAATAGTCGCCGGGCACTCATGGGATATGCCCGGCAGGCTCATGGCATTCCAACTTCGACATCGGTGCTAGTCACTTGTAAAATCTAGCTGTGTTACTGTACTACTGTTGCTAGACAAATAAATCTATCTTTAAACTAAAGTTAGTCTTTTCATAGTCAAAGCCCTTACTTCTGAGTATTGAACCAGTACGATTCACATATCAATCAGGAGAAAAGTTATTGCAAAAATATATGTTGATCCCTAGACACTTTTGATGTGTGTAGTAGCCCACTGGCAGCGGGAACAGAGTCCAAGCTACCGCAGGTCTGGGCTCTAGAAAGAGGAACCTCCAAACAATACTTTTTTTGTTTATGTTTTTGTTACTAAACTTATTTTGGGTGTCCTGCCTTTTCGCAGAAAATTGTTTGTCCGATTTTTACTTGCCAACCAACGTTTCGCCTATGTTTCACTTTGACAACTAACGATTAGCAAATTTTTGTATGACAACGTTTCATTTGGTAGAATTATTGTTAAGCTGATTATTATAATGACACAAAACGTTTGGAACATTTATCATTAATTTGTCAAACATACCGTTTTTAAAACAACCTAAAAATCCCCAATGTAGCCCCACTGATTGTATGTGTGTACAATAGGCAATGTTACTTTTGCCACCAGGAGATTTTGGATGCAAGAGCGAGCGAAGCGAGCTCTGGACTCGGGGCACCCCGACTCGGGCAGGTTAGGTTCGAACGGGATGGCGGGGTCTAGTGAGCGAGCGGAGCGAGCGAACTAAGACTCCGACATTCCCTTCGTGTTAGGTTACTGTAAACCCTGCAGACAGAAATAGGAGCACGTCGACTACGTTTTTTAGGCGAATGTAATTATAATAGAAATACTTTGAGGTTAGTTTACAATAATTGGTTTTTCTCAAGAACGGTGCATTACCTTTTCATGGGAGTGGTGCCAGGGGAAAAAGTTGGCATTTTAAAAAGTGTCATTATGAAAATCAGACCAAACGTACAGTTAGTAACTGTGAGGTTGGGAAATAAAACAAAATTATATGATAAGTTGGGAAACGATTATTCGGCGAAATAAAATTCTGCGAAACGTTAGTTGGCAAGAAAAAAAATCAAAAATCTGGCAAACAATTTTCGGAGAAAGGGCAGAGAACCCTTATTTTGACTACACGGTTGGCGTAATGGCTAAGCTATTGACTGCTGCGCTGCATGTCGTGGGTTCAATCCCCGCACGGAAGAAATATTTGTAAGGTCTAGATAGTTGTTCCGGTCTGTTTGTGTATCTGAGTTTAAATGTAAACGCCTCCACGATACAGGAGAAATTCCAAGTGAGGACAAGGTTTTAAAAAAAATACGCGCCGTGTCCAGAAGTACTGCTTTTTGAATCAAGTAAATTGCAAAAAACGTAAGAAAATTTGAATTTCGCGGGCTACCCTTGCGCTCCACCTTAAACAAGTTAGAGCGGTTTATCGCATGCCGAGACATCTCTTCTCAGTCTGTTTGGAACAAACTGGGGTCATAGTCTCCTTTGAACTCCGGACATTATCTCGATCAAGTCATATGCAGACTAATACAGATGTCTGAGATGGTTTTACTCGATCATTCTCAGCAAAGCGGTGCGATAAGCAGTGATAGCCTTGTGGTGTGACCGTCAGACTGCCGACTCATACGTCTAGAGTTCGGACCCAAGACACGCACCTCTGTTTTTTCGGATTTATATGCGTATTGTATAATTATCACTTGCCTCGGTGAAGGAAAACATCGTGAGGAAACCAGCATGCCTGAGAGATATTTGTCGACGGCATTCTATGCCAAGGCAGAGGCCCACCCATGGATGGCATAAAAACACTGACACCAGGCTAGGCACTTCATGATCATCATCATCAGTCTATAATGTTCCCACTGCTGGGACACAGGCCTCCTCTCTATGAGATGGAGTGGGCTGTAATCCACCACGTGGGTCCAGTGCGGTTTGGTAGATGTCACATCTCTTCGAATTTTTAGTTCTAGGACATGCCGGTTTCCTCACAATGTTTTCCTTCTCCGTTTTTGGGAGCAGCGGTGATGAAATAAGTTACTCAAAGTAATGCGCCTGCGTGGGTTTGAACACACGGCTTACTGCTCGTAAGTCGGGGCTACCACCACTGGGCCATCGCTGCTCTCTAGGTTACGCACTAACTACGCGATAACGGAGCATTGTAAGTCAAATGTGTTACAGACCAATAATTAATAATTTTAAAGCTCAATCCATGACCTGACTTTCCCAAATCTTTTCGTATTATTCTTTGCTTTACAATTATTGTTGAACGATTTTCTAGACCAAGTCTGAGTACCACTTTAAGTTTCTTGGAATATAATTATCCTTGAGGTAATAGCTCTAAAAACAAGTTCACCTTCATATAATTTATAGGTCTAGTATGTTTTGTTGTGAAATACGAGCTTTTAAGTTGGCTTGGATAATAATGGTTTAGGTTTGGGTAAAGATAGATTGATAATACCTATGTGGTCATATTTTTTTATTGCGTTTGTTTCGGCTAAGTAAATTATCATCATCATAGAACATTTTATTTGGCATACTTTGCTTGGTTTAAGGCACCCGGGTCGACATCTGTATCATGCGATTTAAAAGATCCTTTTTCGATTATTATCTGGACTATTCCAATTTTAGAATTGACTCTGTATTCCTGTATGTAAAAAAATGGCTGCATCGTTCTAAAACGTAGATCAATTTTGGAATTTTACAGGCCACTGAAACACAGTTAGCAATCTTAATGTGTGACTCCAGAGTTAAGTTACAGACAGAACCATTTCTCTCAACACGATAACTTTAATTTGTTGAAATATTCTCTCCATAACACTTTCAATAAACAATATAAATCCGTATAAGAGCAGCTATTATTATATGTAATATACAATACCTAATTATCTTTCAATTTAATAGAAGATTACTGCTCGTTAACTCTTTATAGGAACTAAGGGATAATTCCTAATTGGATAGTTACGTTAAAACAGCAGACTATACAGGCTGTTGTTTTGCATTCTCGCCAAATTCAATAAAATGGGTATGTGGCGATCTTTAACACTCACTTTTATAATTTTGATATTGTTTATATTCTCTGTAATTTTCTAGTTGACTGTTTTGCTGTTATTTAGGTATTCTATTCATACTATAAAAATCTATGCTTGAGGCAGTTGCCTAGCAACGAAAATTTTCCAAACAAGCTTGTCAGTTTTCTTATTGAATATCCTAGAACTTCATAAAACTCTTCCATGTTAAAATATCATCATTTTTTATTGTCTGCACGCACTGCACGATTATTAGTGTACAAACAGCTAAAGGTAGTTAGGGGATAATCCTATTTTTTTTTTCTTTGTCCGTCGGGTAGTTTATTGAAAAGTATTGGACACGTATTTTTTCTTTTTTCACGTGGTCATACAATTACGGAGATATATTGAGTTGAAATGGCGCATGACGTCACATGTAGGTAAGTTTTATACCTACTTGTGACGTAGTAAGCCCCCACTCTCCAACTTTAATGAGTTCTAACTAAGTAATTATTTGATATTTTGATAAAACAAAAAATACGTGTCTAATATTTTTGTATTACCTGTCTGACGGACAAAATAGAATGTCGTTTTCTTTACCCAGTCCGATCCCCTATTGGTAAGTGTGGACCACCCGTATTTTAAACGCGGCCTGTGTGATCCTCGCCTTATAACCACGCTTTCAAACATACAAACAATCTCAAACGTTTATTCAATAACTTCTTATTCCCTAAACCACATTAAGGGGGTTATCTTGAAATACTGACAAAAAACACTTTTTTGAATAATTAACTAGGTACCGTAATGTTTTTTGTGACAACATCCTGAATTTTGACGAGGTTGCAAAACAACGCCTTGTATAGCGTAGACTAAGTAGCAAAGACTAGATAACCCATTGTAAGCGATTTACACGAAACTATAGTTAACGTAGATAGTGTAATTAAAATGTTTTATGGGAACTTGTTGAGTTTCATTTAATTAACGTGGTATATTAAATTACTATCTAGTGTTTGCAATCTGATAGCGTTTGAGTTAATAAGAAAATTTTACTGGGAAAGTGGAGCTTTTGACGTTTACTAGCCGCGCTAATAGAATGAAATGAAATACCTTAGGAAAGCGCTCATTGTAAAAGCGAACCATAAATGCAGAACTGAGAACCGTAGATCAATTTATGATTGAAAAAAAATTCATCACATTAGATACCAGCACAATGAACATTGCATACAACATCATCATCTGCCTTACCTTTACCCAACTATCTTGGAGTTTGGCTTTCAGTCTTACCGGATGCAGCTGAATACCAGTATTTTACATGGAACGACTGGCTTTCTGACCTAACCCACCGAACTGAGCTAAATTAGTTCTGATCATTGCATACAATTTTAGCAAAAATATATAGCAGTAATAATTTTTTTCATATGATTTGCTTCAGGTACATAGTAAATTTTTATTTAATAAGCATTTCTTTACACAAAAGTAATTGTAATCTAAGTAAGTGAGTCAGTAGTTAGTAAGTCTAATCAAGTCTAAGTTTTAATCTTTCAGGCTACACTTTCCTGTTTATTACGTCTCAAATTTTCTTTTGTACCTAAAGTACGTCCATTGCTCTTTTTCGGCTATTTCTTTATTCCGTTGGCCAGCTATGTTTCAGTACGTTGTTACGAGTACATCACATTGGTCTTTGTCGCCACTCTATTCAGCTTGCTGGCCTCTGAATTATTAAACTCCATCAGCAGAAAACTACTAAAACTACACTGTCACTTCGAAATAAAATACTCTAACTTTATTTTAGTTTTGCCTTTGGTAGCTGACATCAAGTTAAAATAGAAATTTATTTTCACAGCAAGACGACAAAGGGCGCGTTTAGTATAAATAAGGTGCAAGTATTGCTCGTTGCATGCTGGATTTCATTTCAGGATATTCTACTCTACAAGATGTTTAAGATTTTATGTTAGTACAGTTTTTTTATTGTATGTATTTGCTTTTGAGCTAATAACTTCACAGAATCATGTAAATGGAGTTAAATTCGTGAATACAGATAGTAAAATCAGATTTTCAAATAGAACAGAAATATCATTAACTAAGTACCCTTGGACGACTCGCTAGACCATCATCATCATCATCAGCCTATAATGTTCCTACTGCTGGGACACAGGCCTCCTCTCTATGAGAGGGAGTGCTGTAATCCACCACGCGGGCCCAGTGCGGGTTGGTAGTTGGTAGATGGCACATGTCTTCAAATTTTTATTTCTAGGACCTGCCGGTTTCCTCACAATTTTTTCTTTCACCACGGCTTTTCGATGCAGGTTATATGTTTTTAAGATATGTATGCCGTTTTTAAGGTATGTACGTACGGCTTGTAACCTCAATCAAGCAAGTAAGTATACCGTATCTGATATTAGTATACAGGGTGTAACGTAAAGAATTTATACATAGGGTTTACAAAATTTTCTGTACCTATTCGACCCAAATGTATGGGGCAGCTGATTTTGTTTCGCTTTAACAATGTTTGTCCGATGGAGAAACATGTTCAGTTTGATGGTCTGTTAGGTCCTTAAGTATGTATATACCTTTTCCGTTACCTACCTCCTGTATTCTAAATTTTTATCGAATTCTAAACTTCAGGTTGTGGGTTAGATCTAACTAAACGGTACGGAAAGGGTATATACATCCTTAAGGGTGTGCTATAGACCATCAAACTGAACATGTTTCTCAACATAAAAATAAATTGCAGCAAAAAAAAAAATCTGCTGCCTATACATTTGGGTCGAATAGGTATTGTAATTTTCTATGGGGCAGCAGATATTTTTTTTGCTGAAAAACATGTTTTATGATGAGAAACATGTTCAGTTTGATGGTCTGTAGCACACCCTTAAGGATGTATATACCCTTTCCGTTACAACCTGTATACACATACTTTATTTAAAACACACATATTTCACATCTTTCAAACTTGAATGATATAACTTTAATTTCACAAAGTAAAATCTTGACCTCTACCTTCATCTAACAGTTAAAGCATCACCCACAAAGGTTAATTAAACCTAGTCGATACCGTTCCGACATAACTGAAATTAATTGAACTGGAGAATTTATATAAAGCGATACTTCTTCGCTTGTGACAGGCATTAGTCTGAAGGGATGGCCCAATTCGGGAGTGGAAGCGATTTTTGAGGATATTTATGGACCTAATATTGGAGTAAATAGACTCTATTGGGTACATAAATATCGTCTTTACTTTTTGGGGCTGAACAGTTTCGTTTTATACAGGAATATTTTACGTGAGAGATGTTTATTAAGACGTAAGATAAATATGTGAAACAATAACTTTTTATCGGTGCAGATTTTTTCGATGTGGGATACTTTAGGTTTTATAAACTGAAATATTTTGCCTTGAACAAGCGCGGTAATCAATGCTCACGCCTTCTCTGGATGTAAAAAAACCTTTGCCCCACAATGGGTTTAATAATAGGCTGGTATTATTAATGTGTTCGACAAAGAAAACCTGTTCAGGTGGCGTACCATGACGTCTTAAAACATTATTGTTCCATTCTTATTCCAGAGTGAAAAAGAGACGGAGCTATACAGGTCGTCTAGCTCCATCTCTTTCCCACTCTGGAATAGGAATGGAACAATAATGTTTTAAGCGTCATAGTAACCCCCCTGGTGAAGATTGATAGGTAACTCTGCCCGGGAGTGTAAATGTGGTGTTACCCCACAAACGATGGGACACTTCAAATTCTGTCCTGCCTGTCCTGCTGCTTGCACTTCACAGGAGCTGATGGACGCTACTGAAAGTGTCAAACTCGTCACCAAATTTTGGGCTAACTCAATTTGAATTGTCATTGACACTTAGCGTGTCGAGAAGATCTTTTATAAGATTCAAAACTTTCTTATAAAGTCTGACAATACGACAAAATATGTAGTTCGATTTTATCTGTATCTGTATTTCACAAACACAGAAAAAATAGCCCACGTATTTTTGCCGGCACGGTTGGTGCAGTGGTTGAGCGATCGACTGCTGCGCTGCGTGTCGCGGGTTCGATCCCCGCACGGAACAAATATTTGTATGGCCTACAGATAGTTGTTCCGGGTCTGGCTGTAAGTGCATGTGAGCTTAAATGTTTGAAAACGCAGCCACGATACAGGAGAAATTCCTAGTGTGGGGCGACGATTTAAAAAAAAATGCTACACCAACATAATAAATACCATGCATTTTCCGCTTCATCTTGACATTTACATCGCATCTTAAGATATTGGACGCCAAAACCTTCTGTCAGCGATACGATAGAGCCAAGAATAATGTGGGTGATGAACGAGTGGGCCAGATCGATACCCACGTTAAATATAATGTTTGAAAAATTGCCCAAACTCACTCTAACACCTAATTTATTGAGCAATTAATGGATGAAGAAATTGGAGAAGAACTGATGAATTTCACCCGTAATTTGTCACCAGATTTAGATTCTTAATTGTTTTGTGTGAAAAATTGGCTTGAATGTGAAATTATTATAAATTGAAACTAATTTTTTATGTACTTAGTAACGGTAATTGATGAAAGGCTGTCAAATAAATTAATGCTGTGAATGCCTCATAAAGGGGACCACATTTTGGGTTAATCCAAATTGAAAACTAAGTGGACTCTTTTCAGTAAATAATTACGACACCACTTAGTTTTCATTGGATAAAACGATATAATTTTAAAATAAAATACAAAAGATTTTTTGTCCATCATCGTACTTACCTCTAATGATGCTTGTTAAAAATCTTTTGTATTTTTCATAATTTTTTCACAATCCACAAGCGTTATATCAAAACATAGCGCTCATAAACAAACTACAGAAAGACACTATTTATTTATTAAACTTAAAAGGTACTAAAACAGACTCGCCACCGTATTACTTATTATGTGTATAAACATGTAACACACTCAATACTTGCCCAACTTGGTAAACCCAAATTCATCCTACCGAACAAAGCAAGTGCCTTCACAGCTGGCTTATTATTAATCCCTTTATCATATGAAACTCCTACTCACACCCGATGATAAAATAAGTGCCAATAACTGTCAAAGAATCAAGTAACCAGTACACAATTACCTTAGAACCTCCATTGTTACAGCAAGGGCCACCCACTGTGTAACCGGAGCGTTAAGCTGGGAACAGACTTGGCTTAAACTTAGATTCAGCGCTTTCATTGGTCAGATTGTATTTAGTAGCTTTAAATTTTGTCAATCGACCAATACGATCTTTTTGTTGGGTGTTGGAAGTGTGGATGTGTCTTTACATTTTTGGGCTAACCAATAGTGATATGTGATATTTTTGTTGATCGGTTACAGCCGTTAGTTATTCGGTTATAAAGTGTCGTTGTAAAACATTTAGGGAACATGTGTTTTATTGTTATGGACACTGTTTTTATTGTGGTTTTAGCTCCGAATGGTATTGACTTTTAAGTGGTGAATGGAGATAGAATTCTCATTTACATAATTGGTTTGGCAATTTCAGTAGAGTTTTAGTCAACAAAAACGATTCACCGGTTTGATTTTGTTTTACCTTTATACTTCATTAAATATAATTATGCCTGTAATCCACGAAGGATTAGCAAAAGGTGTAGTCATCATCATCATCATCATCAGCCTATAATGTTGCCACTGCTGAGACACAGGCCTCCTCGCTATGAGAGGGAGTGGGCTATAATCCATCACGCGGGCCCATTGGGTTGGTGTCATAGCTTCGAATTTTTTGTTCTAGGACATGTCGATTTCCTCACGATGTTTTCCTTCACTGTTTTTGAGAGTAGCGGTGATGAAATAAATTACACAAAGTAATGCGCCTGTCTGGGTTCGAATCCACGGCTTACTGCTCGTGAGTTGGGGCTGCCACCACTGAGCCACCGCTGCTCTAACTAATAGTAAATAGCCTCATTTCGCCAGTCAGATGAAAATATGTACTACTTTTGCTAGGTTCACGTTCAAACATCAGGGTCAGACGCAAGCCGGTTGCGAGTTTTCTTTCTGAAGAAAACAATACTTATGGACTGCAATGATCAAATCTTTTACTCAAAACGCGAAACCATTATCATTCCCTATCTAAATCACAGATATTACAGACAATGTAACGACATAGTTCCAAAAATAGCTCACAAAAGGAAACGAAAGGAGAAATCACATTACAGTCCGTGAACAAAATGTGTGTGTGAAATAAGAGATCTAGCCTCTATGCCTCAGGAGACTCTATTTTGGTACTTGATGCTATCATGACAGTAAGGGCTGGGAGTTTGTGATAAGATAGAGCTGTTTGGTATATAAGAGTAGTTACAATAAATAAAGATTGCCTTGTGTGGGTGTATTATAAAATCGAATGGCGTTCCGTAATTGATGCCTACCCCCATCAGAAAAAGGCGTGGTTTTGAATTTGTGGCACAAATGATATAAAATAGAATAAAATTAATGTACAACAAAATTGAGACACAATCTTTTACAAATTTGTTAATTGTGTAGTTACAATGGCGGTCTTATCGCTTATAACGTTATCTTGCAGACAAACACAGCAGCAGAAACTAACAGAGAGCACAGTACAGAAAGCTAGGTTAAGTAAACCATAGCACAAAATGAAATGGCTAATAGCTATAACGAATATTACAATGATATTTTAGATCTACAAGGATCTTTTGGCGTTTTTATGACATTGACAGTGGTGACAGAGGAGAGGGGGGTGGGTTATCATTACTGGAAACATTGTGACATTGTTTTAATTAAATTGCTACACAAACGATCAATACACAAGGATTCAAATCTAAAAAATAAACAAATAGGTTTACTATTTACAATAAACAAACCATGACCCAATATTTCTGGCAAGTTTATAGTCCACTGACTTCCAAACACAAACTAGATGAGACATTTCACCCCGCTACCTCTTGCCACAATGCTCCCACCTTTCTACACAGAACAAAATTGAACGCATAACTTCTCTTTAGCCGGGGCGCAGGTGGGCGAATGTCCGTGCCTCCCGAAATTCGGAGGGCACATATATTTACCTCCACTGTCCTCAAATGCGATGCTGAAATACTGTCCTTGCTTATTGGAAACTAGCGCTTGTCATGTTTCACAAGAATTTTAGGATCCTAAAGAATATTGCTGCGCGACGGGAACTAAAATAGAATTTGTATGTGAAATATGAATAAAAAGGAGTAATAAAATACCATACAGAAAATTACATTTCGGAGAAGAGAGATCTTTTCGATGCTAAGGTAGATAGGGCAGGTACAGGTTCATCAATAAGATTTATCAAGGGTAAAAAATAAGATAACAAAATCTTCTGAAGTAATCCAGATAAATGCAACGATCAGACCTAAGTAGGTAATAGAGACTATTGCCTGAACGACAACAGAAACTTTTAATAAAAATCCTTTTTCTCAAATCTCAAAACCAGCTCTAACAATCTCCAATCTCAGCATCCAATTTCTTCAATACTAGCACTAAAAACTTAATCAGAGGAAACATCTTGAAAGCAAACATTCATCTATTTTCTGGCAAAAATCTTGTCTCCACTCCACCCTTTATGGCAGCGCGAACGAAAAATTCCTCGTCGCCAAACATCTTTGGGACAGACAAAAACTGCATTCAATAACAGAATGTCTGGCATGAGATTTCAAACCGTATCTTATTTAGAAATCAGAAAGCAAGGAGGGTGCCATTCAAAAAACGTACGGAGTACGCAAACACGATTCTACTATTGGTTCTCGAAAGAGATTTTTGGAAGAAGTATTGTCACGATGTTTATTCGGTAAGGAGAACGTTATTTGGTCAAATAGTACGTATTAAGGGTTCGAAATAGTCAATATTGAGGCAGGGTCAATAATGCTTTATTGGCACAAGGTGACTTCTAGGGAAGCTATCGCAGACAAAGACACGTTTTTGGCTACATACGTTCATCATATTCAAACACTTTTATCATGATTACTACGCGAATAATAGTATGAAGCATTCAAAATGCATACTAGTCTTCTTAACCTTTTGAATCAGCATACTACAATAGGTATATGATTAAAGACCATTGACATTTAAAATGACAATCGGTCCCTTTAGATGATCAAATACTGTCCTGTGGTCCAAGGTTATTTTATATCAGATTTGTTATTCTATAGGATAGTCTCTAGCCGTAAATAAAGTACCAATTTGAGAAAGAGACTGACTGACTCACACAGATATGACTGACAGTAGATGTAAGCATATAAAGCCAAAAGCAAAAAATACTCGAAGTGTGTTTAGGAACATTAAAAAAGTTCCCAGGAACCCATGGTACCGTCTGAGTCAATCTTCCCAAAGCCAGTTGAGCCACGGGTGAGTAAACACATCTTGGGGTAACCACAAGTACCCACGGTTGTCTAACTCTCCTTACGACTAGTCTGCGAACATGATTCGTTCTAGTGTTGAGATGAAAAAGTAGAATCGCTTTGACTTGGAGCTTAGATCTTTGTGAGATCCCTATGGTATGGTTCAGGATAATTGGCTCTTAGTGTACGACGATATGCAATCCTCTTGGCAATTAAAACCAGTTATGAATAATATTTGCTCGTAGGAAGATAGTCTCTTTATGAAGCTGTTTGTATCAGTACTTCATTTGCGGGTAAGCATCGTTAAGATGTAAGCTTTTTTGAATTTTGAGGGCATACTGACCAGGTTAACACTTTGCTACTTAAATTTTGAAATCACAACAAATCATGTAAAATGAGCTTTAGCTTTTGACCGAATCCACGCTGTGAAAACAGCCAATGGCGAAGAGCCTGTGTCCCAGAAGTAGGTATATTATAAGCAGATTATGTAACCTAACGCTAACACACCGTTTGTGTTAACCCCCGTTTACCGTTTTCCGTTTGGTATTTAACACAGTTTAGTGCATAAAAAAACTCTGTAATTAAACTTGCATGTTTATTTATAGAACTGGTATGAAGAAGCACCACAAATTACATGTATTCTTTTTTTTTGTATTATATTTTCTGTGGTCAATTATTTTTCATTTTATCATTAAAGAAAAAACACAGGGGTTCTCTTTGAATAAAATATTCTGAAAATAATAAACTTCTGGAAAATGTTCGACCCGCAGCATGGAATATTTATACATTTATTAAAAGATATATATATATATCTCAGGAAAGATATATATATATATATCATATATATCAGGAAATATAGAGCTTTTTATTAAAACTGTATTTAACTCTTTTCAATATTAAGTTTTAGAAATAATTTTTTTATTATGGAAAATTCGCTGCGAAAAGTTTATTAATCAGTTTTTATTGAATTTATTCAGTTTGCAAACAGTGTTTAAGTTCTTGTTACTTTAAGAAAAGCTCTAGTAAAAGTAAAATAAAGTGTTACCTTTCAAACTTATTTATCTTATCTGAGAAAACAATGTGTTGAATCGAACGCTTCAAAAAGGACCGCAATAACTCAGCAAAGTTGTTTAAACTATACGCTTGTGTGCACTTCAGAACTAGCTATAAAATCTTATTCCTCGTGGGAATGTTCAAATCTAGCTTCAAAATGTGTATTTTAAGAGGTGAGCCGAAATTCTAACTAAAGTGGCTCTAAAACACGGTTTTTCTTTAATTAAATTTCGAAACTGCACATTCTCCTAATTAAATTATAAGTTTTTCATGAAGAACGTGCAGTTTCAACCACGAACTATCGTTTATAAGAAAACATAATTAATACTTAATCTAATACGACTTTATTACAACAACATAACTGCACATTAAAACCATATTAAATTCCAAATATAAATGCCGGTTATCACGAACCTACATAACTTGTAAACGTTAGGCGTTACAATCAAAAGCAAGCAGCGAGCAATTTTGCAACAGCTATGATACTTAAATTCTCAGCTAGTGCTATGTTAGAGGCATTATCAGAACATTCTGGAAAGTTCACCTCTGCCGTGTTGGATGCCTCTGTTTAGTGGGTTTAAGGCGTTTTCACACGGTTCGTAAGATTTTGTTGAACATGTCAAACTTTTTTTGTCATTATCCGTATTATTATGTCTTTTATCCGTATTATACTATAATGGAAAGCATAATTTCATACAGGCATAAATACTTCTCTGTGAACTACAACTTTTTCGCTTTAATCAATGAACTAAGCCGTATCAACTGCTAGACGAACCCCATCATTAATCAAGCACAAAATCCTTCTAATACTTCAAACGTTAAACATTTATTAAACTTTACCATAACCATACCACGCTATCAATGACAACCGTATTTTTCCACCGAACGTTCGACATTGCTCGCTAACTAAACTTTATGTTGATTCTGTCTCGTGTAACCAGGCCTTTACTGTTAGTGCTTGTAGCCCGATTATCTAAGCTATATATTCCGACTAACTGTTCAGTTAAGCGAGCCAGTTTAAGTTAGTATACGTTCATAATTGAGGGAAGTCATAGTTTTGTTTCTCACATTGCATTGCGTCATAATATTATAGTATGTTATATTTGTAGATCTTTAGCAGTCGATACAGATGGTCAGTGGCACGAAAGTCTGACAACTAGTTTTACCAAGGGGTATCGTTTTACCTAATACTAATTAGGTTGTGGAGATCAGAAAGGCAGTCGTTCCATGTAAAATACTGATATTCAGCTGCATCTGGTTAGACTGGAAACCGACTCCAACATAGGCTAGGCAAATGATCACGTGTATTTTGGTTTCATCTGTAGTGGTGGCTAATAAAGGGTACTGGTGAATAGTCAAATGTTTTTATGACGTAGGGCAGTACACTTAGCCAGGCGTGGTGATAGCAGGAGAGGTTAAACCATGGCCCAGTGGCGTCCAGGAGTTTGAAAGAGAAGCAGGTAGAATCTAAAAGAGATTGCACAGGAACGTTGAGGTGGTAAAAAAAATCTACACCAAGCAGTGAGTAAATTAGGGCTGTGAACAAAGATGGTGATTATGAAATGCAATTCAGTACAGCTTACAAACCATTTAAGCTTCCATTAGAATCACTTATAGATTACCCTAATGTTCAGTTTACACCATTCCAGTATCATTTCAGTTCAGCGAACCAATCCAGTACTGATTCACTACTAGCATCACTTCAACAGCGATATAGTTCTTGAGAACGAAAACTAACGTTATTTTAAAGTGTGTTGAGATAAGAGTGGAGGTACTTAAATGATTGCTTTTTCTAAGTTCGATTTTTGAATTTCTTAGTCTCCACCTTTAATTTATCGACAGCAAAAGAAACAGCGAGCAGGTGGCGTACACCATGACGTCTTAAAACATTATTGTTCCATTCTTATTCCAGAGTGAAAAAGAGACGGAGGTATACAGTTCATCTAGCTCCATCTCTTTCCCACTCTGGAATAGGAATGGAACAATAATGTTTTAAGCGTCATAGTAACCCCCCAGATAAGAGAACATGGTAGGGTCCAAAGTTCCGACCGACAATCACAAGGTGTTGTTTTGCATCCTCGTCAAATTCAAGGAGGTAACAGACTATGCTAATGATTCTCGTCCCGATTCAATAATAAAATGGGTAGGTAATTTTTATTTTTTTTCTTATTTACGAAATTCGGTAAGTGTGAACCACCCGTGTTTTAAACGCGGCCCGTCTAATCCTAGCCCTATAAATGCGCTTTTATACATACAAACAATCTCAAACGTTTATTAGATATTTTCTTATTCTCTAAACCACGTTAAGGGGGTTATTCTGAAATACTGACAAGCTTAAACAACCAAAAAAATCTGCGTTTATTAATAATTAACTAGGTACCGTAATTTTAATTGATTAATTAAGTCTTTTGTGACATGCTCTTGAATTTTGACGATGATGCTAAACAACACCTTGTATTACCTAATCAGAGATACAAAACTATAATTTCACATAATTACTGAAGTTTTCTCTAGTTACTCACAATAAATAAGTAATATTTTTGTTATAGTTTCAATTTATTTCAATCCGTTTTTATTTGGATTCTAATCCGTAACTTTAAATTTGAAGCTGGAAATGAATCTTACTGATAATATGGCGAAAAAATATCGACGTCGGAAAAAATGTTTACTTAAGTAGTTTTTAATGGTACTTTCGATCCGCTTTTGACCTATACTCTCGACTTTTTATACGCAACAAAAAATGCGATGACAAAAGCTTAGGTACTTAGCGATCATAATTATCATATCAAGTACCAACTTGTCACTAAACGCCCACTGCCACTACTTTTCATTCTAAATAAATCCTATAGTAGATTTTCCGTTACTGACAAAATCATAACCACCTTTATTCACATATGTAATAAGGTTGCAAATTGCGGTTCAAATTAGCTGACTGTATATATCAGAAAGTCCGTTTGACGTCAATACCCGTCAAATTTATCATCAATTAGTAATCCGATTAGTATTGCATAAATTAGCGATTGAAAATTAAAGCCGATTTGGAATAAGAGCAGTTTTAGTTTGAGAGTTATATTAAAATATTACGAGGTAGTGTCGACATCATTAAGCTGATTTATTATGAGGTAGGAAAGGTGGGTGACAGTTCATTAATCTTAGGTTTATTTTGATACTAGTTAGTACTTCATTAGCAGGTTCTTATACTAGAGGACTAGGGTTGATACAATAATTTTACAGTATTTTTTTTTCTCCTCTGCCGGTTGTAAACAGGAGAAACATCTTGGGGTCGGCTTCCAGTATAACCGGATGCAGCTGAGTACCAGTATTTTACATAAAGCGACTGCCTATCTGACCTCCACAATCCAGTAACTGGGTAATACGATACCCCCTGGTAAGACTGGATGTCAGACTGTTTGGCTTTTGACTACTCGTAACGACTGTCAAAGATCTACAAATGACAGCCGGGACCAACGGCTTAACGTGCTTTCCGAGGCTCAAAACAAATATTAAACATGTTAAATATCCTGTTTTCAGTGTTTAATTGTAATTTTTTTATGAGACTAAAATGTTTCCACTGCATGTACACTCACAAAATGCCATAATCTACTACCCAGTGTGGGTTGTTGTAAGTGTATTACTTTTCTTCGCGTTTTTAGTTCTGGGACATGTCAGCTCCATGAGGAATCATGGTGCTTTCTTTCGCCGTTTTCAGAGTCGTGGTAACTCCAATCTAGCAATACTTAAAGATCTCTCTAAAAGTCACGGTGATTGAAAATCCAAAAACAAATGATTTAATAATCAACTTTAACACCGTACATCCAGTCTTACCAAGGTATTGCCCAGTTACTGGGTTGTGCAGGTCAGATAGGCAGTCGCTTCATGTAAAATACTGGTACCTACTAATCTGCATCTGGTTAGACTGGAAGCCGACCCCAAGATATTTTGGGAAAAGGCTAAGCAGAAGATGATATAGCGCCGTACCGAACTAAAAATATCAAAAACCATCTACGACAGGCATATTACACGTCTGTCGAACTTAAGCATTTTGAAAATCTTCATTTAAATTATGATCTCTAAAATGTGTTGGAAAACATTCCATTAGCCCTAAAAAGGGTTCAGGCATGCTCAATGATTCATCCCTTAGATATTTGTATACCCAGGATTTACGTTAGAATCACTTAAGTCTATTTTACCCCTCCGTACCCCATTAAGCAAAGTACTATAGGACTAGGATGACATAGCAAGACACTAGTCTGTTTTAGGGCCCATCACTTTGCCTCGTAAAATGAAATGTAGGATAACAGTCTACAATGTAGGGCCGGTAACAGTTTTAGATGAAATATCTAAGACATTGTTTAGTTCATCTACACTGTTAGTTTAGACCACCTATATTTTAACACTGACGTAGATCGAATTCAATGTTCCTTATAAACGGTAGAGATGTAGTAGATCTACAAATAAAATTTATACGTAGTCATGCAATCTTCTTAGAGTAAATTATTCACTATCAGTCCGATTTTCAAAGAATCGAAAACAAGATTAAAATTGTAGATAGAGACAAATATACTGATGGTAGTGTTTAATAGTTTAGAAATATCATGTATACTATTAATATTGAAGTGAAACTTCTTATGCGACTTCCAACAAGTTTGCGTTAAACGTTTAACGCTACCATGGAGGGGAATAGAAAGAGACAGAGCGAGAGTGAATGCATGGCACTCGAACGCATGCGTGTAGTAGGTATTACGAAGTTTCACTTCTTCCGCGCGGAGGGACTCCACGCACAATTTTTTTATTTTTCGTAGATTCTACATGATTATTCTTTTAAAAGTCTCATCTAGAACTTGGGTACGTCGACAGTTTTGGTATTGGCCTCGCAAAAGTCTTTCATTACGCAAGAGATGTTGCACACAGAGATGAGGTATCACTTGGGGTGCAGCTCCACAATACTGTGTAAAGAAAACGACATTCTATTTTGTCCGTCAGACAGTTAATACAAATATATTAGACACGTATTTTTTGTTTTATCAAAATATCGAAAAATTACTTAGTTAGAACTCATTAAAGTTGGAGAGTGGGGTTCACTACGTCACAAGTAGGTATAAAACTTACCTACATGTGACGTCATGCGCCATTTCAACTCAATATATCTCCGTAATTTTATAACCACGTACGAAAAAAGAAAAAATACGTGTCCAATACTTTTCAATAAACTACCCGACGGACAAAGAAAAAAAAATGTGATCATCCCCTATTATTATATCACTAAAGACTCTCAGATTTAGAGCAACACGCACAAATTATGCAGATACTACCAAAGTCTACATAATATAACATCACGCCTGTAATCCCAAAAGGGTTCGGCAGAGGTATAACTAATAGTACACCAACATTTCGCCAATTATGTTTAAGTCCCATGTAATAGTCACCTTATTGCCATCAACCGGGCATAAATCCAGACTCAATGGCCAATACTGAGAAATACCAAAAACAAAACCCAATAACTCTTTTTTCCCGAGCTAGGAATCTAACCCAGGACCTCATGCTAAGTAGTCGCGCTTGCCACCACTAGGCCAACGAGGCATTCTAGTACAGGGTTATTTGTAAAACACAGACAAACTCTCAGGACTATGTTACTAACATCATAATAAACAACATTTGTTCCATGACTTTTAAAAATTCATCATATTATTTTAGTTCATCAGATTTTCATACGAAAATAATTAAATTGAACGCTTTAAATGTTACGAAGTCTATGCGAAGCAAAAGAAAGCGATAGTACAATATAATAGCGAGGGGAGCATAGTCGTAACATTTAGAGCGTTCAATTTAAATATTATTATGAAAATCTGATGATCTAAAATATTATGACGAATTTTTAAAAGTCATAGAACAAAAGTTGTTGATTATGATGTTAGTAAATAGTCTTGAGAGGTTGTTGGGGTTTTTTTTTTATTATAAATAGGCTTGCGCTTGACCACAATCTCACCTGATGGTAAGCGATGATGTGGTCGACCGGAAAGAACGCTTGCCTAAAAGAAACCTATTCACTCTTGACTTGAAGACCCCCAGATTGTAGCTATCGGGAAACAGACTCCGGCAGGGAATTCCACTCCTTAGCGGTACGCATAATAAAAGTATTCCCAAAGCGCTTAGTGCGTATAGGTAGGATGTCCACCATGTACCGATGGCACATCACCGTACGTCTGGTAGTCCGATGATGAGTTGTTTAACAAATACCCCTTTAAAGATCACTTCAATATCAAAACATTCATGCGCTTCCGTAAGCTACACCTCTTATCACCAATCCAACTACAATAGTGGAATAAAACCTCTATGACCACGTGGGAGTCAGTGCAACATAAGTGTCAGAGATTGTTTATCTCTATGCATCATAATGGCACAATAATGTCACCGGGGGACAAATATCACGGATAGATTCTAACAATATCTGGTAGCCAAACTATAAGTGCCGTTATGTATGAATGGAATTGAGTAGTGTAATGTAATATTAAATAAACTTTTTTTTGATTTTTCTTACTAACACTTACTCAATGTATACGGATGAAGGTGTCGTTACAACTATGCTACTAAGGTTTTGTTTGTGCAATTATGGATGAAATTATGATGGCGAAAACTACTGGAGATTTATTGTGAAGGATGACACGGTTGACATAATTATGTCGGGCATGCCACCGTCCGGGCGAATCAATCCGCTACATTATCTCCGGATGTTCTCATCTAGCTTACGGAGAATACTTGCATAGGCACAACCTTGTAGCCAGGATAATCCATCAGCAACTTGCTCTAAAATATAGCCTTGTGGAATCGGAAATGCCGTACTATAGGTATGTGCCCGACCCAGTTCTCGAAAATGGCAATATCACATTGTACTGGGATCAATCCATCATCACTGATAGGACTATTGTAGCCAATAAGCCTGATATAGTGATGGTACATCGATCAGAGCGGTGCGCAATGATTGTTGACATAACGTTCCGAATGACGAGAACCTCGTGAAAGCCGAGAAAGATAAGCAAATAAAGTATCTTGACTTGGCTCGCCAGGTTGTCTACATGTGGGATGTGGACTCATCGATCATTGGGCCGGTAGTCGTATCCATCAATGGCTTAATTGTTAAGAGCCTCGACCAATATCTGACAAGGCTCTCGTTAGGCAGCTGGATCAAGAGCTTGATTCAGAGAGCGGTACTCTTGGACACGGCTGGTATTGTTAGGAGGTTCCTTTCTCTGGAGCCCTGACCTGGCTACAATTTTTATATTTTAAATGTTTTTTTTTAGTTAAGGAATCTTTAAAAATATAAATAAATTGTATTGAAATAAATAAAGGAGTATAATCTGATTAATATTATAAATGCGAAAGTTTGTGAGGATGGATGACGGACGACTGAACCAATTTGGATGAAATTTGGTACTCGGGTAGTTTATACAAGGTTATAAACTACCCGTGTGCCAACACATAGGATAGTTTTAATACGGTAGTATAATCCCGTGGGACAATTACCGAACTCCACGCGTGCGAAGTCGTGGGCATAGGTTAGTACGTTATAAGTCAACAGTTACTAAGCGCAAATAAACTTTTTAGCAACCGTTATACTAGGGCTGAAATTGTAACTAACTTCAAAGTCTACTCTAACGCCGTCATATTGTTTTCTCAAAAAGAAAAAGAAAAAGTCGCTAATTTTCACTAACAGCACCACTCATCAACGTCGATCGAGCCAATTTACCAATGCGTTTTGCTTACACATTTATAAACGGTGGCATAGCAAAAGACAGCTAACAAAAAAAGTTGAAAAAACATAATTAACATACTTATTTCTCATAAGTTCACAGCCATTCTTTTATTTCGCTTGTGTTATGAAAGCAAAATTGGCTAGAGAATATAATGCCTAAGCCTTGTACGAATACCACGCTAAGAACATACGAATTCTAGTCATGTCCCAAATTCTCTTTGAAAAATACCTAAAGCTGAATTCTCATCCACATTGTTAGACACACAATGGTTTGATCGTTAGTCCTATGACCACTCAACCTGACTCAATCGGCTCAGTATTTTACTATTTTTATCCCAAAAAATAAAAAAGTTTTCAACAACCAGTAGCCAACAGATCAAACAATACATTCATACGTACACGAAATAATTGGCCATTTGTCATACAAACAGATAAAATATTGTAAAACAAAAAGTACAATAAAACTATGGGTAACAATAGTTTTTCTTATTTAGGTCGCGTTTTGTGGGCGGCTGTACCTCGTTGTTAAGATTAGGTATACCACCTGCGGTTGACTGCTTAGTACACTTGATAGCACAAGTGGTTATATTTTTATGACAATCACAATTTTTATGTCAAAAAAGTATCATGATTTTTTCTTGTTTCATATTATTGAATAAGCTGGCTCTTTGTTGAACGAGGAGCTCGTGGCTAAATAATAACAGCCGCACGGCTCGATCTTTAAGGTTAAGCCGTGCTTGCTAATGTTGGTCCGTGGATGGGTGACCATAATTACATACTGAGTTTCCTCCGTGCCTCGGAAAGCACGTTAAGTCGTTGGTCCTGGCTGTCATTTGTAGATCTTTGACAGTCGTTACGAGTAGTCAGAAGCCAAAAGTCTGACATCAAGTCTTACTAAGGGGTATCGTATTACCTAGTTACTGGGTTGAGGAGGTCAGATAGGCAGTCATCATCATCATCATCATCATCAGCCTATATTGTTCCCACTGCTGGGATGCAGGCCTCCTCTCTATGAGAGGGAATGGGCTGTAATCCACCACGCGGGCCCAGTGCGGGTTGGATAGGCAGTTGATAGGCAGTCGCTTCATGTAAAATACTGTTACTCAGCTGTATTCGGTTAGACTGGAAGCCGACCCCAAGATAGTTTGGGGAAAGGCTAGGCAGATGATGATGTTGAATGTGTTTGTGTAACTAAAATACATTTATATCCACATTCCACCGCTTGTTTTTAAGTTCTATGTTATCAGGGGTTTGTTTAAAAAATAGGGCAATATTTCGAGTATAGTTTCTTTAGATATTTTTATTTCCACATTACAAAGATTTAATAAACAAAACAAAGAATAAAACAAAAAGCAGATAAACAAGTTACAACATAATCCAGGAAGTTGTTCCTATGAAAGTTATTGTATAAAACTGTTGTTACTCATTACGGTTCATGTTTATATGTTTCCCGTCTTGATCCAAATTTAGTTTGTTTATCAAACAATGTTATGTAACACACGGTTGGTTTGAGATGTAAACTTTCTACTGGGGTTCAATAAAATGAAGATACTTGTCCATGTTGGGGGTGTAATGTTGGAATGCAAAAGGATAAAACTACATTTTTTCCTAGAAGAACTAAATACTAATTAACTGAATTTTGAATAAATAACTAGAATTTAATAGTTTTGGGATTTTTGTAAAATATAGTTTATTGAGAGCAGCGGTGGCCCAATAGTGGCAGCCCCGACTTACCAGTAAGCCGTCGTGGGTTCGAACCCAGGCAGGCGCTTTACTTTGTGTATTTTATTTCATCACCGCTGCCCTCAAAAACGGTGAAGGAAAACACCGCGAGGAAACCGGCATGTCCTAGAACTAAAAATTCGAAGACATTTGACATCTCCAACCCACACTGGGCCCGCGTTGTGGATTACAGCCCACTCCCTCTCATAGAGGAGTCCTATGTCACAGCAGTGGGAACATTATAGGCTGATGATGATGATGATGATACTTTATTGTACAACAAAATTAAAACACAACTGTTTTACAATATTGCTAAGTCTTTGGTTACAATGGCGTTCTTATCGCTGATAGCGATATCTACACTGAGGACTGTAGGACTGAGGACTGAGGACTGTACGAAGACAAACAACGTCCATGCTACATAATATGATTGCTTTTTAAAGTTCGGATTTACGTTCCCTCCTTAATTTGGTGTTGATAAAGGTCCAAACATAGGTCGCGCGAAAAAGTGTTAAAGACTCAAACTCTTTTGAATTGTCAAACTATCGGTCAGTCAAATACAAAAGGATGTCGCGAGGCAACATACCATTAATAATAATATAGTGAGATCGCACAATTATCTCGCATGAAACGATATATCTTTTTTAGTAAGAGCAAGCAAGAAATTAAATGTCATATTTAAAATTCTCGTATCCCGGGGTTTGTTACCAAACTCTTCCGAAACGGCTGAACCGATTTGCATATTTTTTTTTGTGCATATCGGGTAGGTGTAAGAATCGGCCAACATTATTTTTTCATACCCCTAAAACCCTTCAAAATTTCCACGGGAACCAAGTCGCGGGTAGCAGCTAGCCAAAATCTAAAGATTTCATGTATTAAATCTGTAACAAATGACTATCACGGAACTGAATCCAAAACTTTGTACTTTTTGAACACATATAAAATTACTTGTTTCACATTTTTAACTATTAAAAATTACCTACAGTCCTTACATAGCAAACCAAAACAAGGAAACCAGTTCTAAAGTCGGCTGCTATCAAAGAATTTCCAAGTCGGCCTGTTCATTCGCATCCATTAATCAATGTTTAAGGTAATATTAATTTTGTGGCGCTACACAAAATATTCTCATAACACTGCTGCTAGTTACGGCATGATAAACTGTGTGACTTCTTAGTTTTTAATTTTATTAATGTTATTTACGGCCATATTCCACGGTAACGTAATGTTTGATGCATTACTAATTTTACTTTTTGTTGGTTGTCACGGAGACTAAATAATTTTGACGGATTCATTCCAATTTTGGGGCCAGTCAAGGTTCGGGCTAATTTCAGACACGGCTTCGGACATGAGCAACTCCAAGCAAATACTTACTAAAGTAGGTAGTTCAGTATTTTAGGCTTCCAGGCTACCGTAGGCTGTCCCTAGTTTGACCGCACTAGTAGTTTGACATATTATATCCTTTTAAATGGTTGATTAAGAATATGTAGAAGTTGCCTACAAAAGTAAAAAAAAAATATCTAAAAATTACCCTCCTTTTGAGCTCTGCCGCACTTAGGCAAAAATGATAAGAAGCCTAAAGATCTAAGATCTAATACAGTACACCGCTCTTACCACCGAACCTACAGATGTCAAAATCCTAATCTTTACAATTCAAATCCAATTTTTACTACAATATAATCCGTAGCACCCAAAACATTCGACATTTACATTCTAACCTCCGAACGCTGCATCCAACGCGAGATTATGACAAATGGCCATACCATCGGTTACCACGCTGCGTGGGCCATGAATGGCCACGAATGGCCACAATGGCCTGACCCCAAGCCATAGTGTGCGGGTTATATCGACTATCAAGATTATATTTTACGGGACTTTTTTGTACAATAAAAATGGAAATGCATTTCTTTTCGGTTTTGTATAGAAGTCGTTTCACAAGGTCGATTTTTTTGTTGCGTAATGTCGTTTTTGTTATACGAATATATTTAAAGCATATTACTGACATTGGAGAAGATAAATAATAATAGTTTCGTTTTAGACAAGGAACATAATTTAGAAACCATTATTAACAATGAAATTGTATTAAACAGCGTTTTGATACAAGATACCTTTTCGATTAAATTATTTGAAAAACACGATTAAGAAAATATTGATACTGGACAACGAAACGTCTCGCCTTATCGTTATTTTAATATCCAGAAAGGAGATGAATATTCAAACAGCTTTTGTTATCGGGCCAATAAAATAAGAGCACTTTTCTGCAGCTTGCAAGGTACTTACTTCGCTAACTAAAATATTTATAACGTAACAATTTTAAGTTTCTCTCAGCAAAAATCTCTTATTATGAAAATATTTTTTGCTCCCATTGTTTGAAGATGTAGCAAGACAATGCGTTTGGAGTATTGTTTCATAAAATACTTGTGTTTTAAAACTGCTTTCATAATTATATGCAAACCAAAACAGAAAAAAAGCACTTCTGCTCGTTCATGGATTATTCCGATCTGTCACCCCGTTTTGTCCCCTTAGGGGGACAGATCGGAAAAAAAGTTTGATCTGTCCCCCTTTTAGCAATGAGGGGACAGTTCGAACTTTATTCACTCCTTAACGGTTTCATCTGTCCCCCTATCAGTGATAGGGGACAGATAAAACTTTTTATTCCTGTTTGTCCCCCATAGTATTTTAATTAATTCTTAAAAGTAATGCTACACGTTATAAGCTTACTTTTAAGAATTAAATAAAAGACTAGTGTTTGGATTATTATAACGACCTGTATTTAAATAAATTATAAATATTTCTTTTGTTTCTGTATCGATCAGAACTAACGGTTCTCGGTACTCCTTAACGGTTTCATCTGTCCCCCTATCACTGATAGGGAACAGACGAAACTTTTTATTCCTGTTTGTCCCCCACAGAATTTAATATATTAATTCTTAAAAGTCATGCCACACTTGCTAACAATTTCCAAAAGTCGTATTGTGTGTAGTGTACATTTTATATGAACTTACCTCTGTCTGTAATTTCCTCTCAGTTTAATGATACTGTGCAATAGTTCGCTTGAAAACTACATACTTGGTAATACTTATAAACACTTCACTCAAATTAATTATGACGAACAATTTAACACTGATGTCTCACCTTCAAAAATGGTAAATTTGCACTAGTTCTCTTAGTAATGCGCATCATTGCGGCTGCCCATAAGGCCCCATGAGTAAGAAAGAGAGAGAGAACCGAAATTTGTTTGCTTGTTTTGAAATCTATTGTTTACTTGCACTGAGTAAATTCCCGGAAGAGCCAGCTTTTTTGGAAACAATGGAGTGCAAGTAATTCCCTACCATATTTTATAAATCTTTAAGTTGTTATCGCAAAATAAGTTTTGATATTAAAGTACTGACATACAAAGCACAGACAGAAATTTTATTTTGTTTGATAACTCTTACAGGAATGAAAACGTCAAAACTTGAATTTATTTACCTCTTTGCTGATTAATACAGAATTACCTTAAAAGAAGCTGCGATTTTATCTAAACACGTAAAATTTTCTTATTAGGAACATTTCCTCATCTAAAAAGTTAACATTATTGTTAGTAAAAATTAACATTTGTAATATGAAGTCAAATCAGAGGACTGATTGTTATAATACTTATTATACCTGGAATACCTACTGCGTGATTTATGGGAGTGTGACTGGTCGATATAGAAACAAAAGAAATATTTATAATTTATTTAACCTCTCAAGCCTTTCTGGCTGACAAAAAAAACACCCCGCGGGCCCCCCAGTTACGTCATCGCGCGAGTCAAGTGGCCTGCGCTCACAAAAACGCTTATCGCTCGAGTTCTATTAGCTCTTATCTCAACCGGTAAACAGTTTCGGGTTGTTGAAAAACGAGACCATGTATTACAATATAAACAACTGTCTCATAACTACTTGAGAATTATAAACATCGCATAGAAATCAGAGAGCTCGCCGCAAACATACTGTTGTCGTAGTTTGTTTTTTTTTGGTAAAACTACTGAATCAATTTACACGAAACTTTAGATCTAACATAAGAAATATACAAGTAATCTAATGACAGTGTTTTTGAGGAGTCCTACATAAATTATTCTTGCAAGATTCCAACTCAAACGTCTTATTAGAATCGGCCATTTTCTAACTGCGCAGTTCAATGCATGAAAATACTTGAAATATGAATAAATATGAATAAATATGCCTCGAATGCAAGAAATAATGAATTATCACTATTTTTTCGCTTATTACTAATGTTTCCAAGACCATATTTCATTGTAAAAGAGTCAAATTCATATTTTCAATTTCGACTGACGAACTTCACAACAAAGGAATTTCGGAGAAATTTTTGGAGAAATTTTTGGGTCAAAAACATAATTTTTAGATATTTTTTCCAGCAAATGACTATCTAAAAAGTTACATTATACACTTATAACATACTATACATTTACTTACCAAAGTTTAACAACACAAAACACAAAAATTTCACTGCATTCCAAAACAAAACATCACCGTTCCACACTGGCCGCCATGACGCATTTTGACAGTCCACAAAGACGCGTTTCTTTATTTTTTTAATAATTTTGTGCAGTTGTTAGGTTGGTATGATGGTTTCATTTGAATCGAACTCTAGTTGGCCCGAGACGTAAATTTTAACAAGCGAATTAGAACCTTACTTCTCGTACGATAAGGGTTTAAAGTTGCTGGTGCGCCGCGTACCGAATTCGGTACGGCGGGGATCAACGGTAAAGCTTGCGCGTACCGAATTCGTTCCACTCCGGCCGGAGAGGTTAAATACAGGTCGTTATAATAATCCAAACCACTAATCTTTTATTTAATTCTTAAAAGTAAGCTTATAACGTGTAGCATTACTTTTAAGAATTAATTTAAATTCTATGGGGGACAAACAGGAATAAAAAGTTTTATCTGTCCCCCTATCAGTGATAGGGGGACAGATGAAACCGTTAAGGAGTGAATAAAGTTCGAACTGTCCCCTCATTGCTAACAGGGGGACAGATCAAACTTTTTTTTCCGATCTGTCCCCCTAAGGGGACAAAGCGGGGTGTCAGATCGGAATAATCCTTCAAAACCACGTATCTACAAAAACCGAAACAAAATATATCTATTGGAAACGCACATATTCCGATCTTCCGGAACCGTATGCATTTATCTGCGGGAAAAATACACATTGTTTTTTCAAAAAAATCTTGATAACGTCACAGCGTGCAACAAACCGCCCATAACCCGCGACCCGAAAATCAGCGATTTGTTTTTTTTTTCGCCAAAGCCCCAACAATTGGCGTTCGAAAAAGTTCGACGTAGGAAAAAAAACAGCATAATGGGCAATCGGGAAGTTTCAAATACACTCATCCCAAAGCACCGCTGAGATAAACGATTCAAAAGGTAGTAAAAAAGGGGGGGAATCCTCCAAAGTTTACCGTAACGGCCGACAGGTGTCCTCGAACACTCCAGCGAAAGTTTCCGGAATTAGCAAAGTGAGGGTTAGATTTTTTTCCGGAAATTATGCTACCTCTTCTAAGATTCTCGGTGAAATATAAGTGTTTTCTTAAATCACTTACTTCAAAAGTTTCTTAACTGGAATTAAAAAGTTGAAAGGTTTTGCTGCGAGTGCCTATTTAGGATTGGGAGCTGAGAGCCGCGTTTTTAAAAAGAGCTGACTTAAGTAAGTTTTGTAAAGATTATTTTGGATAAAGACTTGCTTAGATAAATCTTTTATAAAATACGAAATTAATAATAAAAAAGAAAGCTTTCATAACGTCGAAATCCCTTTTTGATGTAGATAATAGCACTTTTATTAATAGAGCTTTTTATAATTGTCGACGTTGATGCTCCATTTGGGTAACCCTATATTTCTTTTATCTACTTGCTAGCAAGAAATGCATCAGATGCAAAATCTTTCTCAGGGAAGTATCCAATACCTAGTCAGAGTCAGTTAAACGGTAAACCAAAGCCTGGGGTGTACTATTACCAATTCGTCTCAGTTCGGCTGATTACGACAGCCACCGGTTATTCTAACGAAAGACTTGTTACCGTCGGACAGTAAAGAGGGATAGATAATCGATAAATATCAGTTATTTCAGTAAATTCAGATGCCTCATTGGTGTAATGACAGGATTTGGAAGCAGCTGCAGCTGCAAAATTTTGATCTTTACAAGTTAAACCAGTGAGCCAATCTTCCTGATTGATCTATAGGTTGAATTATTATATATATAGATTTTTTCTATTTGATAGCATTTACGACCTGGGTTTTGATTTTGCTCGAAAATTAAATAAATCTGCTATTTATTTATTTATTGACCTATCTACGATTGTTACACTGTTTATCCTAATAACAAAGAAATATGACAGAAGTATAGTGTACAATATGATGCGATAGACACAGCATGCAATAAAATACAAAATTATAACAACAATAAAATTACAAGTGCAGAATTAACACTTTCAACAACAGTAGCTTTAGATACACAGTAAATACAAAGATGACAAAAGAAAAAAGTCAATATCGTGGTTACTTTTGATGGAATTGGCGCTTGAATTTCTGTCTGCTTATTTTATTTGCTATCTAGATAATGTGTTTTATGTTCAAGACAAAATAGGCAATAAAGGCGAAAAACATTATAGCATAGCTGAAAAGGAGTGCACAATAACATAATATTGATATATAAAAGAAGGCGCTATATTGTGTAGAATTTGGGATTAGTATAGGACAAAATTAGTAATGCAGGCAGGCTTATATTTACAAGAAGATTCATCCACATTGATACCCAAGATAAAATTGAAACCAGCATTGAAAAACCTGTAAACACACAATTTCTGAATGTTATTAATAGTGCTTGAATTCAAATACCGTTGACTGGCAACTCGCAATTAATTGACGCTGTTCACTGGCTATCATTAAAAAGCGGGATCTGTTATTATTAAGTTGTATAGTATCGGTAAGGAAGCGAACAGAACGAACAAAGATAACTATAAATGTTTTAACAATCTGTCAGTACAATACAGGGAGCTGTACAAAAATACATACATACATATAGATGAGATACGAGACAAACATTTGATTCAGAAATTTAAAGGAATAAAAACACAAAAATACATCAACAATATTGCTTTAAAACAACACATACATAAAAAAAAAACAAACCAAACTGAATCTAAAACTATTCAAAAAATCAAATATTCAGCGAAGTTTTTATAAAAACCGTGTCAAACGCTTTACTGAAAACAAAAATAAAAACTACCAAAAAGTCTTAATAATATATGTGCTCCCGCGCTAAATTGAATTTCTGATTGGTAGAAATCAAAACAAAGCTGGGAACGGTTCAGTGGCCGGTAACAAAAATAGGCCGGATTTGGCGTAGCGTTTACACTGCTACCGCGGAGGGAAAAAATATAAAAACAGAAATGCCAGGAACGAAACTATCTCAAATCGAGGGAACGGTATTGGTTATGCTGTTTGTTTTGAAGACAGCCGAGTTTTCTATTTGAATGAATAACATTTTAAAGGACTTGCAACTAGTTCATCTGATAATACAGGTTAAGGATCTTACTTAAATAAAAACCTAGAAATTAAAGAAGTGCTTGTTAAGACAGACTTTCTCGATAAATCAAGTAGGTAAGTCATGCTAACTGTTATCTATATAAATAAAAATCAATGCCACTTTTCGTTGTAATTTTATAACTCAAGAACGGCTGGGCCGATTTAGCTGATTTTGGTTTTAAAATGTTTGTCGTAGTCCAGGAAAGGTTTAGGGTAGGGTAGGGTACGGTAGGATAGGTAGGTAGGGTAGGGTAGGATAGGTAGGTAGGGTAAGTAAAAAGTGCATTGCAACGCATGCCAGGGACAGCTAGTAAACTATAAAAGGACACGTAATCAGCACATGATTCTGACCATATGAACACTTGGTCCGACCGCTTTGTCCGATCAATCGGACCACGTGAACTTTTTTTTTTCTTTTAGTCCGATTCATCGGACCAAGCGGAATCACAAATTCTCATATTCCGATCGATCGGACAAAGCATTCTTTTCTTTCCTTTTGGTCCGATTCATCGGACAAAGAGGAATTATGATTCCTTCTAGTCCTATCAAATTAAAATCGCAGACCCCTACATAGAAATCAAGCACCGGCAAATTAAAAAAAAACAGCTTTTCTATACATTATGATCGTGTACGTATTGCACTTTTGTAGGCAACAGCAGATTTCTTTTTAAAGTTCTGGTTTTTAATTTTTGTGTATGTAGAGGGGGGTTAGAATGATGTACTGAGTAAGCGTTTTCGCGTCGATTTCCATCTATATATTGCTTCCAACAATATTCACCACCAATAAGGAGACCGAGACCGATAAAAAAATTGTTTATACCCTTTTGCAGAACACACACGATTGCACACGAGTCCCTAAAAACGGACATATTGTATGCATTGCGATTCAAACGTTACTGGTCGGGAATGAATGCAAAAGAAAGACTGGACAAGTTAGTTTTGCCAAGTTTCCAGATATTGCCGCTAGATCGCTGAATGCTTCAAGTTTTATTTTTTTAAATACTGCAGCACTGAAAATGGTGATTGGCTGTTTGACAGGTTTAAAGTGAGTGATATGCGAAAAATGAACTTTGCGAGTTGTTTTTGCAGCTTTCAATGGGTTTTCAAAGCGCTTTCGTATTTCGCTGACGTTGATTGCCGTCTTTCTCCCCATTCCATCATCGGATGAGCATATACAGGTTGTAACTGTATACAACGAAGTGTCACCGTTATATGGTTGAGATGCCCGAACAAAGCGCAATGTTTCCGCGTATTTTATTGTGCGAACCGCAAGTCTGTGCAATTCACTGCCAGCCTCACTGTTTACCGGTCATTATAAACTCAATTGATATTCAAAGATCGAGAGAATGTAATGGTGCTAAAGGTATTTTTTCAGATCGAATATTTTAACTTTAACCAGCTTGTATTTTCCTAATATCTTCAGTTCAGCTAAGAAAAGCAAACGTTACGTTGGAAGTTTCCGGGTTAATGCACTGATGACATTAAAAAAGGTGGCTTCGACAGACTGGATAAGCAAGTCAAGTGACAGGGTGTGGTGCACAGCTTGGAAGACCATATATTCAAGAGTGGACTGCTTAGTAGAACTTTAAGTACCCATACATTTTTATCAAGAAGATACCCATGGTTTTTAAAACAACTGTATTTGTATAAAATTGGTTTCAAAATACAAGCAAACAACCCTTAAAAATAAATATTATTACAGAATTTCACTCAGACCAACTTCGTTACCACCAAAGTACCAACATTCTCACATGTTATCTTTTCTCTTATGTGAAAACATCACAAAGGGTTTCTAAACTTAGGAGCGTTCTCATACTGAAGTGGGTCGAAATATCAAAATAAGCAGAATGCAAGAACGTATGCGCACATACTGTTCCTTCATTTGTTGACGTTATCTCGTCCTTACTGGGAAAGGTTAAGTTTGTTTGTAAAGTGTTGTGGGATGGGACGAAGGGTGTATATTCTTTTTGGGAAACGATACTTTGGATTGAAATTTGTTTATAAAAGTAGGGTAAGCAGAATCAAAGGTTAAACCCACTTCCGTTCCGATCTTTAGCTGTGTATCTACCAAACTGTGCCTCGTCATTGCACCCTTTACAGTATGTTAGGTTAAACGAGGGACATATTGAGGGAGGGTATTCAGTATTCGATTCTCGTCCCAAATATGTAAAAAACCTATAACGTATATAGAAGAATTTTTAATGTTTTGTTTAGTGCCTAGATATTTTGGACTGTCCTAAGCCAGGTAAGTTTAAAGTATGAAGGGAAAATGGATTATACCTAAGAGTCATTGACCCGCTCACATGTTCTGCGATAGTATTAAGTCCCTAGCGCAAGGGTGTATACAAGTTGCGTGACATTTGCGAAAATTTTGGAATGGTTCTGTCTGTTATTTATCAGTGTTTTTTTTTTTTGTTTATATTTTTATTAGTATCATGTTAGCATGTACTATTATGGGTTTGAATATGTACCTCGTTTAAACTCACATACTGTATATGTATATTCTCCAGCATTTTCTTATTATTTTACATCACTTCGGTTATGTGTGCAGATTGTAGATAATTAAATGCATGTACTACAAATCTAATATCAATTTACTAAACACACACCATATCCTACAAATAGAATACAGAATAATTTAATTATGCAACAAACTACATCCTCGATATTATCTAGATCAAACCAACCAACATGAGACTTAATTCATTTATCTTGCTAGCCTCCCTCAAAGCTTGCATCACATTTCCCTGATATAATCTATTAGCCGTCTGCCACGACACCTATGGGATGCGATGGAGCGATTCTAATTAGATCGGACATCGACGGAGCATTTCGCATTGTCTTCACGGGAACTTGCCTCCCTGAACACCGAGATAGTCGATGGTTTTGGAGAATTCCAATTCAAGGCGCAGATAGGATACTGATGGAATTCTGTTACTTGGACTGTGGGCTTGATAAAGGAAGTACCTGGCTTCCGATATTCCAGAGTAGAAATGGGAAACGCCATTATGAATAAGTTTGTGAATTATTCAAAATTATATCTTTCTGTTTCTTATTGAACGATCTTTAAATATTTGGTGATAATATGAACAAGTGCGAAAAAAAGTAACCTATCCCGTTATTTTTTCGATTTAGGTGAACAAAACTGTACTGATAGATGTTTTCAGTCATTATAAAAAATCCTAATAGTACCAATTGAAGTTATACATGTTAGCTTTCACAAATTAACATTTATTATTCTAAAAACTTGTGTCTTACCGATGAAAAACTTGTTCTTATAAAGACCAGCAATGTGCACATTATCCAACTACTTATTTCAACACTCTAAATAAAATATAATACAACTCAATCAGAAACCATGATCTTAAAATTACCGCACAGACTATGCACAAAACCCGACCAGCAAAAGCACAGCTCCAAGCTACAAGACATCAGATTACACTTTAATCTTATGGCTTGGACTTGAAGCAAACTGTCTGGGTGTATCTGTTTATTGTTCGAGTTCAAACAGACAGACAGACAGTCTCCCGCTCAAGTTCCCTTTGCGTCCGACAAATAGTTCTGAAAAAGGACGGGAAGCGTCTGTGAGGTTGCTAGCAGCTTTCCAAATGTTTTGATGTTCACGTTATTGATTGCTGTTATAATTTATGCATAATGCTGATCTGTAGCAGTTCAGTCGTTAAGGCTGATTAATTTATTCGTTATCTTGGATTTGGTTTGGCTATTTTTATTGACTGTTTAGAATGTGCTGACTTGTTTGTTTGAAAATTTAGTTTTGTAAATTAACAAAAATGTCAACGTAAAGTTAAAGGTTAAGCTAGCAGCTGAAGAAATATTGTAACAATGTACCTACTTGTGTCTCATGTGTATAATAATGAAGACTAAGTTTAACGACCTTAGTAATAACTTCGATTGCTGGCTGATTTTGAAAAAGTGTAACCAAAACATAAGAAGTTTAATCAGCACTTAACAGAAATAACAAAACTTAACACATCCGTCCTTACACCACAAAAACACTAAAAAGCGTCATCAACGTCTGCCCCACAGTCCACATCCTACACACAATCACACACAACGAAATGCTTCCCAAAAAAACCTACCGTATAAACATGGACGCGAAATGCAGCGTAACATAAACATAATGAACACAAATGCTACCTTAGAATAAACAGCCCACTGTAAGCGCGCGCGCAGCTGGCGCACTGACTTTTTTTCGTAATACCCACATCAAATCATCCGGTTTGTAACTTTTTGTGGAACTGATATCAGTTTGTCTGAGTGTACAAGGTGGAATGAAATTAGCTAGCGAAACTGATTAGATGTTGCTGCCCACGTCCATGTTATTTGGCGTCGGCGCAACACGTTTTTTTTCTTCCCATTCTCGCCTTTCATTCGTCACACTATCATTTACTCCTGTTTCCTTAATATTATCATTCCTCTCACATTCCTTCTTTATTTTCTGCTGTCTTCCTCTCCCTCAACATTTATATTCACTTCTACACTATATTGTTAACTCCATACACATGGGTATCAAATTATCGATAACAAAATAAAATTAATTTCATGTTGTTTTTTTCTTGATGTCAATGACCGCACTACCTGCGTTTTCTAATAATTATCTTCATTCTAGTGCCCTTTCCACATTTGGGGTCGGCGCAGCATACCTTTTTCTTTCATACTTCTTTAGTCGTCATCTCATTTTTCAAAATGAATAGAACCGGTTCTATCCATATCTTATTTAGTCTATCCTTCGTTTCTTTGGTGTTCCCCTATTTTTATAGCCGTTCACATGCATACTCAAAACTCTCCTTAAGACATTTTCTTCAAACCAGTATGAATACAGTATGATAACTGCCGAACAAAAAACATCAAATCATATGATTTTTTAGGGTTTTCGTACGGTCCCTTAAAGTTGTCTAAAAATCAAACTTCTAAGTCAACAAAAAAAAAATACGGCCGTTTATGCCGCAAAAATAATTATATTTGGACACTTTCAACGGAATCAAAATTTATAGGGTACTTTCCGTTGACCTAGAACTAAAAAACGAAAATTTTGTCTTATAAAAGTTTAGGGAAAAGTCTGAAAACTGAACATTTGTAGTCAGGTCATTTGTAATTAAATCATAAAAAAGCGTATAAAAATATAATAGTCTTTAGAAAATTCAAACTTGTACTGAACCCTCGGTGGGCGAGTCCGACTCGCTCTTGTCCGGTTTTATTTTATTTCTTTCAATATAGGCATCAAGTATGTGCATTTCCACTAGCAAAATAAATTGACCCCAAATATTGTTTTAGTAACATTTCCGTTACAGTTTTTGATTATAAGTTAATTAGTTTTGTTCAATGATTTTTATTGGTGTGCCAATGGGTTCCTGTGTAGCGCATTTTAATTTAATGGGTTAATTTAAACTATAAACGGGTCGAAAAAGAGTATCTTTTTAGCTTCATTGAGATCGTTTTAGCTTAATTAGGTTTCGAGTTACTTCATTAAGGAGACTTCCTTGCGTTTTTTTATGTCATTTTGATGTGCAATAGTTGCTCTGTTCTGTGTTTTGATTCAGGGAATCACTGTTGAAAATAAGTTGACTTTATTTATCGCTATCAGAGCGTTTCAAATTTCTAGAATGATTTTAACTTTTTAATCTCAATCTCATATAGTTATTTCAATCATTGTCATCGCTGAAACAGTGAATTGAAGTGAAAAAAAAGTTAAGCCCTCAGATTTTTACATTTAACAATTACTATAATAATATATTCGTAGTCAGGTTGCTGGCCCAGTGTGTGAGCGACTGAATAAATTATATTAATTGTTTATGTGATGTTAAATCTTCTCTTGATATGAGCAACTCAAACACATCAACACGTGATGGATTTAACATCATAAATGTTATATTTAGAGGCGCTAAAACGATGGTTTGTATATTTAATAGGAACAGGTTTTGGTTCCTTGTTAAATAACCGGTCTAAACACACAGTAGTGAACCATTGTCACCATAACCTGCATTTTAATGAGCTTATCAATAAAATTCAACATACACAGTTGAATGAGCAGACCACAGTAGTACTTTTAATTGGAAATAGCCTAAATATATCTAAAAGGGACATAGTTAATGGTATCGACACTCTACTTAAGTTAAGTTTGGGCAAATTAATTCTATGTGCATTGCCATATTCAGGTAATCTAATTGATCAAGAAAATGTTTATATTTCTAGTTTAAATAACCTGATGCATATTTTATCATGTCGTCACAGTGACCGTCTATTGTTTTTTGATACTAACAGTTTTGTTAGAGATTTTGTTTTGATTGGGGATCATATGTTTCTTCCCAAAAAAAGTCAACATTTTTTGGCTTCACTTTTAGCATATAATATACACGCAGTTATTAATGATTTAACTAAGTCTAAGTTAAGTGATGAGACAGCATTATCTTGTGTCTCCAATAATACTTTTAATGATTCTTTAAACTATTAGAGCCGACAAAAGAGAAGCCTGGTAATAATATTTTACTTTATCATCAGAATATAAACCGCTTCTCCAGCAAAATTTTTGACGTGGAACTGTTAGTTGATAAATACCACATGGATATTTTATGTTTCTGTGAAACTTGGTTAAAACCAGATAGGATGTTGTTTAATGTAAATAATTTTTCAGTTGCCAGTGCGTACAACAGGTCCTCAGTGGGTGGTGGTACCCTGATACTTTGTAATAGCTGTCTCAGGTATAAAGAAAGGAAGGATATCACTGCTTACTCTGTTGATCGCTTATGTGAGGTAGCATGTGCAGAGGTTGAGGGCCATACTGTCTTATGTGTTTATAGACCACCAGCATCAAACTTGTCATTATTCTTGATCACAATGGAAGAAATATTAAGTAAACTTTTCACAGATAATAAATTAGTTTTTGTTTGTGGTGACTTCAATATTGATCTATTAGTCAATTCACCAGAAAAATGTAAGCTTGTCTCATTGTTTCAATCATTCAATTTAAAATATTTATTTAATGAAGCAACTAGAATAACAGCAACCTCCGCTTCATGCATAGACAATGTGTTTACTAACTGCACAGTAAAAGAGTCGTTATTAATTAGTGGCGTTAGGTCAGACCATACGGGTCAACTTGTATCTTTTGAGTTAGACAAAAAGTTACAATTAGTTAAAACAGTTCAATTAAGACCTCTTTCTAAAAAGAAATTAAATTCTTTTAATAATAATGTTCTTAGCAACCTAAATAAAGCTAGTTTTGATTCAACAGACCCCAACATAAACTACAGTACATTATTTTCTACAGTTTGCCATGAATTTGATAAAACGTGTCCTGTAAAAAAAGTTAAAATCAATTCAAAATCTAAATTTAGTGAATGGGCCACTACGGGAATAAGAATAAGCAGAAATACTTTATATAATTTATATCATGAAAAATCTCTGACTTCAGATCAAGTTTTTCACACTTATGTTAGAAACTATTCGAAAATATTCAAAAGTGTCTGCGCTCAAGCAAAATCTCAAATAATAAGTAATAAAATTGGTAATTCTAATAATAAAATAAAAACTGTGTGGCAGGTTATAAACAGAGAAACCGGAAAGACTCAACAACATGATAAGAGTGAATTGTCTTTAAAAATAGATAACAAAACTATTTCTGATAAGTTAGAAGTCGCTGAGACACTAGACAATTTCTTTACTAACATTCCGTTAGAGGTTACGAAATCTCTCCCCTCTTCAGTTGAATTAGCTGAAGGCCTTCTTAAGGAGAGCTTCACAAAGGATATACCAAACTTTAAATTTAAACCAGTATGTATTGCCACAATCAAAAACGCATTCAAAAGTCTCAATATAAAAAACACTGAAGACTTATGGGGGATTTCCGTCAAGGTTCTTGGAAACATTATTGACTCTATCGCTCCTGTCCTAACAGGCATATTCAATCAATGTTTGGACAGCGGCAAGTTTCCTGATTTGATGAAACATAGTAAAGTGGTACCAATTTTTAAATCAGGTTGTAAGAGTGATCCTTCTAATTATAGACCGATATCTGTGCTTCCAGCGTTGAGTAAAAGGAGGCTGGCGAAAATGGACCCAAAGAATCTAAAAATTAACTAAACTCCGTTCCAGTGTAAATATAAAATAATTATAACTACAGTTTTCTGAGATATTTATTTTTAAAATATTGATTTTTTAGGACTCGGGAATCAAAAGTTATAAATATTTTCAATTTACTAAAATTAAGTAATCGTGCAATTACAAAACGCAACTTTTTTCCGATTACGTTCCAATCCAATGACATGTGTTTTTGCTCAAGAGTTTTCTTACTACAAATGGCTCTTTCTCTTAGTTTTTATACATTCTATTATGTCAAAAATTCATAAAAAATAACATGCAAACCTGATATTAAAACGCCAATTAACAATGCAAAAGCATTTAATAAAAATGGAACAATGGCGATTATATAGTATTTCTTATAAAGGAACGGTATCAATGATGATCGATTGAGTCCCGTCACTACTGTCATTGTCAGATCTGTGATGATCTAGTCCATCGTTATGTTTGTATTTTTGTCTGGGATTTTATGTTTATCATTGCGATTTTGTAGATTCTCGACGACTTGGCCTTTACATCTTGAACTGAAGATAATGCACCCTGTCATAGACTACCTACCGCATTCTTCTCTGGATATTGGACAATGAGTTGTTTTTGATTTGGACTTTGATTTTAACCACAAACATGCGTTGCGTTAATTTCTTCTTCTCTTACGACTTACGCTCTTACAAAGGTGTCGTCTCTTTGATGGAGGTGCTCAGGGCTTTGAAAAAGTTCAGAGATGGGTGTATCCACGTGATGTAAGTATATTTGTAAAAAACATGTATTTATATCATAAGTTAAGAACTTATTTAAGATATCTATCTGAACAACAAACTGAGATTCGTTTAGCTTTTATATGTATAAATACATACTGTTGTAATCTTATATTAGGCTCATTCTTACTGTTGCCCTATACTTTATCGGACTAAAACAGTATGCAGTAAAAGACTGGCCGAGGTAGCAGTAGTGTATTTTACTGAGATCTTTCAGTCATCAAAATAGAAGATGGGTGGCTGTCGCATTTTGTCATGAAATATTTATACCTAATATTTATATAGCCCTCCACAGGTATCAGAGGTCTTCGACCTCTATATCATCTTTAGACATTTCTGTTTTTCTTTTGTTACTTATGGAACTCTTTATGTTTATTATATTATAGGTGAATTTATTTATTTTAACATAATTAATTAATTCCAGATAACAGGAGACGACTGCCTTTGTCACTCATGCTGGGGGCTGATAAGCTGCGACCCTGAAAATGAAACCCGACAGCAACTTGGCCATCGTAACGTCTGTGTTGCATAAAATAAAAACTGTGTAAAAATACCAAAAAATAAGATTTATTACTCATACTTTTTTTATTCAACAAACCCTGCTTTTCAATAGCTGTACATAGCTAGTCAGCTCTGGCTGTTATAATCATCATCATCATCATTAGCCTATTATGTTCCCACTGCTGGGACACAGGCCTCCTCTCTATGAGAGGGAGTGGGCTGTAATCCACCACGCGGGCCCAGTGCGGGTTGATAGATGTCGCATGTCTTCGAATTTTTAGTTCTAGGACATGCCGGTTTCCTCACCATGTTTTCCTTCACCGTTTTTGAGGGCAGCGGTGATGAAATAAATTACACAAAGTAATGCGCCTGCCTGGGTTCGAACCCACGGCTTACTGCTCGTTAGTCGGGGCTGGGCCACCACTGGGCCACCGCTGCTCTCATTATATGGCTGGCTGTTATAATTTATGTAAAACAATATTATCTTGTCTCAGCGTAATAAGAATCGTTTTACTTGACTATAATTCGCTTATAGATCAAAATCGTAACGACATAGTTTTAATAGTGATTGAACTAATTACAGGGTTGGTAATCAGTTTAGTCTCTAGCTGCAGTCTAGCAGTTTTATGATTCATCAATTAGGTACAGGCAATGAAGTAAAAATTCTGGTTTTGCTTATGACAAGAAGCAAAACACGTAAAGTCAGAACTAAAACTGTGAGGGAAATACAGTAGTTCGAATCTTCCTTTATGAGTCGTCTTATGTTTTATTATATTTTGATTAATCTTAATTACGGAGACATTCCACTGTTAAAAACCTTAGTCGTAAGATTTTTAGGTTATCTTGTAAATAGACGTATATCTCTTTTCTCCCAACTTTTCAGTCTTACTTTCCATTTACTTTTCTGATAGTCTTTAGTCGTTTTATAACTATGTATAAGTTGCTATAGTGAACGCTACCTCTAAGAGTGGGTCCCAAAATACATGTAGTCTCGCCCGTGTCCTTTATGAAAAAATCATGTTGGACCAGATGGTCTCACACTTCAACTCTAATAGGATACTGCATGATCAGCAGTTTGGTTTCACGAAGGGTAGGTCAACAACGGACGCGGGAGTTAAACTCATCAGTCACATTCTAGAATCCTGGGAGAAGTCCCAGGACGCTATTGGCATTTTTTGTGATCTCTCAAAAGCGTTCGATTGCGTCGACCACAACACACTGATCTGTAAATTACATCACTACAGAATTCGTGGTCGAGCTGCTGATCTTGTTCTTTCCTATTTATCAAACCGGCAGCAAAAAGTAAATGTAAATGGGGCGACGTCCACTGGGTCTAAAGTAAAGATGGGTGTGCCTCAAGGTTCAATTCTCGGGCCTTTTCTATTTCTTGTCTATATCAATGATCTCCCTTATATGATGGCCAAATTATCGGATATAATTCTATTTGCTGATGACACTTCGCTAATTTTTAAAATTCATAGAAAAGATACGGATCTCATTCATGTCAACGAAAGTCTAACTGTTCTCTCGAAATGGTTCGCAGCTAACAATCTTTTACTGAATGCAAACAAAACAAAATGTCTCAAGTTCTCTTTACCAAATGTAACACAACGTGACCTAAATTTAAATCTTGACGGTAAAAAACTTGATGTTATCGCGGAAACTGTATTCTTAGGGATTACTATCGACTCAAAACTGCAGTGGGGTGCGCACATTGGAAGTCTTTCGGGGAGGTTAAGCTCAGCTGCCTATGCAGTTAGGAAAATAAGGCAGTTAACTGATGTAGCCACAGCTAGGTTAGTATACTACGCTTATTTCCACAGTATTATGTCTTATGGCATTCTGCTGTGGGGATCGGCAGCAGACGTTGATTCAATTTTCATTTTGCAAAAGAGAGCAGTCCGCGCGATCTATAAAATGGGTCCTCGCGAGTCCCTCAGAGAAAAATTTAAAGAGATCGATATACTGACACTGCCTTCACTTTATATCCTAGAATGTATTTTATATGTCCGCAAAAACCGAGGGCTTTTCAAAATTAGAAGCGACTTCCATAATATAAACACGCGCAGTAAACACGAAATTGTAATACCCAAATTTAGATTAACAAAAACTAGCAAGTCATTTCTTATAAACAGTATACGCTTTTATAATAAGCTGCCAAAGTCAGTTACAGAACTGACCGATGGAAAGTTTAAAAATTGCATCAAACGTGTCCTTATTAAAAAAGCATATTACAAAATTAAGGACTACGTTGAAGATAAAGAAGTTTGGCTGTAGTTCCTTCTGCTCATGCGGCTTCCCTGGTAGCTCATAAACGACACAAATGTGTGGATGTCTCTAACTATTCCCAATACTATTTTTTTCATTCTTTTTATTCTTTTTTTTTTACAATAGTTTTTCAATAATTGCACCTCTCGTTCATTGTTCAGAATAGTTACAGCACTGATGATAACATGTGTCTATTGTTTAAGTTAGTGTTCTTTTATTGTTTTATTTTTACTTTTGTATAGATTCTTTTTATTTACCTATTTTTTGTGAATGTGTGGACATTGTAGGCTTTGTATTTTTTTTTTTTTTTTTTTTTTTTTTTTTTCTCTATTACTACCGTCTGTAGTAAGCAATCGACTTATTGTCGGGCCTACGCTGTCCTCCCATACTTAAGTACTAACGCTGTAACTTCAAATATTGTAAAACCGAATGATTTTAAAAGAGTAACCATGGAGTTTCTTGCCGGTTCTTCTCCATAGGAAACGACCAACCCGAACCGTGCACCTTTTGTTGACGTTTTATAAGTGCCCATGTAGGCCTATGTAAAATAAAATATTTTGATTTTGATTTTGATTTCACACGCAATTAAATTTCAATGGTGTAAGCAAAGACGAAGTGTCGATGCCCTTTCACGTTTCAACAAATCGCAGCATCTTTATAGTACATTGTTACCCTAGGGGTGAAAGTGACTTATTTAGTCCCGAGACTGGGTTTGGCGCACGAACGATGTGAGGGCGCCAATAGTTCGAGGGACTAAATAAGTCTTTAACCCGAGGTAAACACTGTGCTTTTCATTACGAATAGTACAAGGAAAGTAAAAATAAAAACATGAATTAGCTAAAGAAAAAATGATTAAACCGTTTCCGCTTTCCCTCCTGTTTTGTTTTTTTTTTTCTGTGGCCAGCCAGATATTCAGCCTTTATTTTTCATTTTCATTATTGAAAAAATGGTTAATATTTTGCCCAAATCAAAGTTGTTAAAAAAAAAAAACTGTTGAAACTAAATTATAATAAAGTGTTTTAAAAATATATATCCTTTAATCAATACTTAAGTTATTTCAATTTTACTTCGTGGCTGCATAGAAAGTTGGAACATGGTTCAATAAAAATGTGAAAATAGAACTAGTTTTTTTTTAATAATTTGACATTTGTCAGATGAAAGCGATTCTCCCTAAGGCTGAAAAGTATAACTTTCAACCCGCTCTTCAGGCAACTTCAGATCTACTTTCAGAGTATGAGTAATGAAAAGTGTATTTACACGTCTCCCGTTATCGACTAATCAATACACTTGTAGCACAACTTATACAACCTGTTTTTTTGTATCCCATAACTCTAGGGTATGATCGAGACCATATCAAAGAATCAACTGGCATATGAATTATGTTTCAATCATACTTTATTTTTTCATTTTTCATACAAAATAATTCGACTATGTCATGATTATTAACGTAAAACAACCTTACGTGAAATATGACAACGTCGCATTTTCTTAGCATTAAATTTGAATGATTAGTTTGAATAAAAATGAATTACTCGTATTTATCAATGAAAATACTATTTTACTACACTACTGCGAAGATTGGCAACCTCGCAAAAGTAAAGATTCGTCATACTGGTGACAATTGTTGACCTAATTTAATTATGATTGATGATATCTCCGAAACTATGCATTTTTCGACCACCTATTATAGGAGTTTTAGTATTATTTTTACCTACAGAATATAACCCTAGAGTTATGAGATACAAAAAAAACAGGTTGTATCAGTTGTGCTATTCAATTTTCAGAAGGTCTTGTAAAAGACTAGATGAAACCATGTCGAGAATAGAACATAAGACACACTTTGACTTTGTAGCTTCGCGTTTTATTTTGTTTTTTTGACTTTCAAAAGTGCCTGTAATGGTCTAACTGAAATAAATGCTTTGACTTTGACTTTGACGTTGTTTAGAACTAAACTATAATTCTTGTGTATACAACAAGTCTTTCCATTTTTTCTAGGGTAAATGATAAACGACAACAGTAGTCACAACATAAAGAATAAATTTATCTGCATTACTCCTTAGTGCACCTTAAAGTAAACGCAGGGTTAAACGTGTTCTTATAGTTTTATAAACGGGAACACACTCATTTAAATTTTCTTCTTTTACAATATCTAAAGGAAGAAAAAGCTCTAATACATACCAAGAATCAGAAACAAGAATCGACTCCAATTTAATTAATTTCATTTGAATTCGAATCATCTAGGAGGAACTTTCCGTAACAATTTCCCCATCGGGCTTAGGGGAGATAAAACAAAATGTGCTGTTATCTAAGTTACAAAGCACTTACCTAATGATAAGACATTCTTAGGAAGTGCGTGAAAATGGTCTGCATAACGAGTACCGACATCTATAAGTAGCAATTGGGACTAAGAACCTTTAAATGAAGTAAAACTGTCTGTTAAAGGTAATAGCCACCCATACAAATACAGGTTGTCAGCTTCTACTCTTTGTTTTACATTACTATGATTGCAGGATTTGTAAACGAGTTTACTCCAAGTTTGAAATTGGATCTTATTGGTTCGGTTATTATTGATGAATTTGGCAACATAACATCACACCTGTTAGCGCGATTGGTGAGGGAGATGAGGTGTACACACAGCTCCATTGAGTTCTTACCCCCCGACCCCCTCCAAATGACATGTGCGTTCAAATCCGTGTTGGGCCTAGTTGGTTTTTGTATTTTGCAAAAACATTTTATTATAATTGATTTATTGTTTTAGTGAATAAATAAGTTTAAGTTTGTATTTTTCTTTTAAACTCGTGTTTTTATTATTGTTTTTTTTTCTCTATAAAACGTTAATTCTTCTATTATTGGGTATAACGACTAGCAATAATAGGCTTAACATTTACACAGGGGTCTTTAGCGTTTAAATAGTCTGGAGCTTTCAAGACCACTTGACTGATGAGGAGGTTGGAGATTCTAACCCTAGGTGTAACATTTACTTTTTGTCATGAATTATATTTTATTTTGTTTTAAAGTATGTTTCTATTTTGATACAGTAATATTAAAAAAAAAATACTATAAATTTATTTAAGTTTATCTTATTTTACTACAAAATTAATATTACATTTTACAATTTATTGTGATAATTTACAGTTATCTTAATATACATATTTTACCTGACACAAACGGGTCCCTAGACAAGAGAAATCTTATTTACACAAACCATAAATAGGAAGCGCTAAATATCAATATTGTAGATTGACTATACATTAATTTATAAAGAAAACGTGTGTAAGTAAGATTAATAGATACCCTCAAATTTTAACATCAATCGATTAGATAAAGACGAACGATACCAGATACCAATCTCGTCGCAATTTACTAGGGCTCGCTTGCTAATCTGTTAAACTGCCGTATTCGTAAGATGCAGCTTGTTGAAGCGATGGTTCGATTCCGGGTGGAAACAATGAGTTTTTTTTTTAAGTATTCTTTAAATTATTAAGAAACGAATTCAATGTTGTCGCAGTGTAACATTTTAAAACTTGAGGGGTTAGCACATACTGATGCTGTCTGTACCTATTATCATTACTATTCTCCTGCCTTTATCCCAATTTATTTGGGGTTGGGGCAGTCTTCTTCTTCCATACTTCTCTATTACACAGCATCTTGTCAGACACGTCCCTTCTAACCATATCACCCTTTCCACAGTCCATCTATCGGGAATACTATGGGTGTACCTATAATATTACCAATTTTAAAAGTTTTATTTCAGAAGAATAACCTATATCTCAATACCTGACTTGGAAATTGAACCCAAAATTTCGTACTCTGCAAACCAAATACGTTCTTCGCATGAAAACTACGACAAACCATTAGTCTAACCAAGGCAAAAATGTAAAAATCCCCAAGCAAACCCAGGTGCGTCAGCATATGCAAATATAAACTAATCCAAGTTATTCTAAACTAACCTCAAGCTCCCCTCAAAGGACAGATGTGCAGTTATAAATAGACGTAAAGGTCACGCGTCACAATTTATGAAAACTGGGTAGGCAGGATTAGAGCTGTGCGCTGTTCCTAATCTCATTAGCAGGGATGAATGAATTTATGATGTGAAGGTTAATTTTTTTTGGAGTTTTTAAATTTTTTTTATGGTAAGCGTATGGTAGTTTATTTTTGTTGCTTTGAATAAGGGTGGATTTCACCAATGACTCAGAACGAGATCGCACGTTAAGCCTCTGGTCCCGTCATTTGCTAATATTTAATCATATCCTTTACATTTTGGAAGTTCAAATGGTCCACTAATAATGGTAAATTAAAATCAGGTAATACTCTAACTAACTAGGATAATAATTCATCATCTGCCTAGCCTTTTCCCAAACTATCTTGTATCTCACAACCTAGTATCTTGGTAATACGATACCCGTTGGTAAAACTGGATGTCAGACTTTTTAATTGACAGCCGAGACTAACGGCTTAACGTGCTTTCCGAGGCACGGAGGAAACTCGGTATGTAATTATGGTCACCCATCCATGGACCAACCTTGGCACGCACGGTTTAATTTTAAAGATCGACCCGTGCGGCTGTTATTATTTAGCCACGCGCTTAAGCCACAAAAAACTTAAGTTAAGTCTATTCAATTTCTAATATTAATTAAATGAGTTTTAATCTATTTTAACATTATGTCATAACGACCCCAGCATTGTTGGGAAAAAGGTAGGCAGATGTTATACCTAAATATATTTTGAATTTGAATTTGAAAAGCCTTTTTTTTCTCCCGCTCTGTGCGGAGCGGATGGGAGTGTCAGACTTGACTGACTATATAAAACACATCCATGTGCCTTCTTAGCCCTTTGTGTTCCAGGGCCACGGTATCTCTTTCTAACAGCCCGCAGCCCTGGCAGGCATCAGCCTTCTCGGACCCCTTCCGATTTGCTGACATCTCCTTGAGGCGCGCGTGGTACACGAACGCGCCGTCGGCACGGCCTGTCGTCATAAGACGGACGGACGGTGAGCTAGCCCATTACTTATCGTCCACAGGCTCGCGCCTACGGTGGCTGGGTGCCACTGGTTGCCCCTCGACGCCCGGGGAGTCTCCCGCGGCGGCTGGGACGTAGGGTTCTCTCCTTCTCACGTTCCGCCACCTCCTTCGCTAGCATGACTGCTTCGCAGAAGGAGGCGACGGCTTCCCATTCCCTCTCGCTCCGGACCATGGATTGAACCAGGGCCGGAAGCTTTAAAGTCCTGACTGTTACTTGCAATGAAATTTTTTGACCATTTCATGGACAATCATGCACATACGGTCTAACCAATGCCCTATTACAAAAGGGTTCTGAGAATTCGCTATTACCCTTTGCAAGAGCTCAAACGTAAATATCTAATAGAATAAAACTTTATTGTACACCACTTGATTGTATCTAACTCTCTGTATTAGTACATCCAACCTTATGCTTCTGATGTCGAGATAATATTTGATGGATAAAGGTTTTATGAAATATGGCAAATAGTTCATGTACTATGATTTTCTATTTTAGTTAAATGCTCAACCGAAATGAAGTAAATTAGGTTTTCGTTGGAAAACTTGGACTGTTTGACGCAAAAAAAAAACCGGAAAATTTAGTAACTGCCTGTTTCCTTACAAAACTTGGCTACATTTAACTATTAAAACTATTTTATTCTGGGACTATAAAAGAGAGTGAGATCTCTTAGTTGTTTCTCTTCAGAGTAGCCATATAGAAAACATGGTACTAATCTTCTTTTTATTAAAAAGAAACATTAGCTTGCTAAAGGCGCTCTACAACAAACCAACTTAAACTACAATAATAATATCTTTATTTTCTCTCTTGACAAAAGTTCATAATTATAGTTCTCAAACAGAACTCATAAAATCATCGAAAAATCTAGAAATAAATATTATCTGGAAGAAATAAATAATAACAAAAGGAACCCTAGAAAGCTATGGCAAATCCTAAATAATTTATCAGGTCGTAATAAAAAGTCGGTTGATGAAACCATCTTAAGAACCTTCAAAAACAATAATTTGGAAATAAAATCAATAGCTGATGTTGTGACATCACTAATTAGTATGTTAGTAAGCGTCAAGCTCTAGTGATTATCTATGGTGCACATCCTTCCGGAGGCCATAACTTGATCTCAACCCGTCTGTGACACTACGCTCTGTCTAAACATAAAATGTAACCTGTGTCCTGTGATTATTAAATTAAGTATACCCAACGGTATCTTTCATTCCAACGTACCAAACATAACATGGTGTCAGAAATCGTGAAGAAAAATAATGAGTCGTAAGAGTGCCGAAATTGTGAAGGAAAAAATGGCGGTCAAGAGCACGCAACTCAACAAAGTCAACTCCAATCTCGTCTGATCCAGCAAATGACAATGCGGAGGCGTGGAGAAGATGGTCACAGCAGAATGAACTGTATTTGTTAGCCATTATTTCACGATATTTTCATGGCTAACCTACACATGGATTTATCACATGTGCGTCAAAGATTCCTTCAAGAACATGACCTAACCTACAAGAGGATGCATGAGATAGCGAGCACACTCATAGTCGCGCAGCAGGATGCTGATAAAATTGTCCAAGCGAGCGGTGTCGCCAGCGAAAACGTCAGGCATCTCAGTCGGAGGAGCCGTGGTCGACGAGACGATCGACAGCGAGCTTCGAGTCGCAGGTCAGCTTCGAGCAGCGGCAAGTCTTCAGGCGGTCGCAGGTCAGCTTCAGCTTCGAGCGGCGACTCGAGGACATGCAGTCGCTGTGGGCGGTCTCACCGATACAAGTGCCCAGCTGAAGGCGTTCAATGCAGGTCATGTAAACTTTTTGGTCATTTTGCTAAATATTGCTTCAAAAATAAAAAAGTCAGTCAGTTGCAATTGTGTGATTCAGTTAACTGTAGTCAAGAATATTTTGTTGGAATGTTGCACAGTCAGCTAAAGTCGAGTCAAAGTCAAAACAGTCAGTCAAATCACTATGATCCACATAGTAGTCTACCAACAAATAGTCAGAACACACAAGTGCACAGTCAGTCAGTGTCACATAGCGAGCAGTCACCATCACAAAGTTAGTCACAGTCAAAGTCAAGTCATATATGTGTAGACGTATTGAGACCAAGTTATCACAGGATCAATACAAAGTCTATCACCGTCAAAGTCATGTCATAAAGTGATCACCATACATAACATGGTAATAAAGTGATCACAGTAGTATCGCAAACAGTCAACGTCATATCCCAATAATGTAATAAAAGCAGTCACATAGTATCTGAGTGATCCGAGTCAAGGTCTAAATAAATCAAGTCTAATACCCCATTTATATTGTGTGTGTCAATCATCAGTCATAGGTCAAAGTACCAGTCGAATATCTCTGTGTTGAAAGCAGTGATATGTCAGAGAGTTGGAAGCAACATCTCAAATGATTATAGTCATAGGTCAAAGTACCAGTCGAATATCTCTGTGTTGAAAGCAGTGATATGTCAGAGAGTTGGAAGCAACATCTCAAATGATTATAGTCATAGGTCAAAGTACCAGTCAAATATCTCTGTGTTGAAAGCAGGGATATGTCCGAGAGTTGTCAGCAACATCTCAATGATGATTGTAGTCATAGGTCGAAGAACCAGTCGAGAATCCACTCAAATAGTCAAAATAACAAATGTCAGTGTCCATATTCACATCTCAATGATGGAAATGTTCACAAGTCAGAGGGATTTCACAATAACACACAATATCATCGTCATAATAACAGTAGTCAGTATTCGCAGTCATAAAAAGGATCATTAGATAATAACTCAGATAAAAAGTAAACAATGTCAATAATTTAAAACAGTCATGGGAAACTTGTCATTATGGAATAAACAAATTAAATGCATCATAGATTCAGGTGCAAATGTCAATGTCATGTCAAAACAAATTTTCAATTATGTCAGACGAAATAATAATCAGTCTCAAATGTCACTTGTCAAACGTTGGATAAATGTCAAAGGATTTGGTGAAAAATCCATTCCGATTTTAGGTTATGTCAACCTAAACATTGTAATTTGTGTTTAGATTACAATTACGTCGTCAAAACTATAATGTTTATAGTAGTAAATTTAGATTGTCCAACTGTCCATTGTCTTCCAACTTGTTAAAAGTTAGGTAAAATAAAATATGTCTTTTCATTGTCAGAACAAGTTTTTGTAAACAAATGCTTACACAATATAATTATGTCTTCCAGGGTCATGGATGTCTACCTCCAGTCTGTCATCTGCAACGCATGGAGGCAATGCAAGTTATTGTAAAGGTCACAAAAACAACAAAGAGTTGTTAAGTTAATTGTCATAATAGTGAAAAGTTCAGGTCAGTTAATCAGTCAAAATGTTATGTCTTCAGTAAAGATGGTGCTGGGGCAGACCAAGAAAAGGTCAAAGCAATTGTCAACGTGCCCACACCAAAGAAGTGTCTAAGGAGATACAGTCTGGACTTGGGATGAGCATCATAGTGTCAGTCTCAGCTCATCATAATCCCAAGATTCCATTAGTCATGTCAGTCGACTCGTCAAGCTCCATGCGACCCAACTCGTCAAGAGGGAGAGAGGAAGGTGACAGACAGGAGTGTGTATGTAAATGTAACCATAGAATATAAGAGTATAAATAGATGTCTAGATTAAATAAGTAATTAAGTAAAGTTGTACGTAGTGTCAATTATTGTCAAGGGTCTAATTTGAACTCAAGAAGGGGGATGTTGTGACATCACTAATTAGTATGTTAGTAAGCGTCAAGCTCTAGTGATTATCTATGGTGCACATCCTTCCGGAGGCCATAACTTGATCTCAACCCGTCTGTGACACTACGCTCTGTCTAAACATAAAATGTAACCTGTGTCCTGTGATTATTAAATTAAGTATACCCAACGGTATCTTTCATTCCAACGTACCAAACATAACAGCTGACAAGTTTGCCATAGAATTTAGAAACAGTGTCAAAAAGATCTTGCCCAAATGTAACCGTCGTCTACTGAACGAATCAGAATATACGTTTCCCCATAACACTTCCATGTACTTCAGGAAAGCTACAAATAACAGTGTTAGTAAAATAATTAGAAACCTTAATACAAATAAAGCTCCTGGAGTAGATAACATTAGGTGTGTTGACATAAAATCTATCTGTGACAAGATGACAGGCGTTATTGTCAAATTGATCAATACTAGTGTCAGACAAGGAAAATACCCGGAAGTACTAAAAACTGGTATAGTGCGCCCAATAAATAAAAAAGGCAGTTTTGCCGACTATGGTAATTACAGACCGATCACTGCCTAGGCCCGTTATCGACAAAATAGTAGAAAAATATGTCTGTAACCAGATACAAGACTTTTATTTAAAAAATGACGTGTTATCCAGCACACAATACGGTTTTCAACCTAATAAGTCCACCTCGCAGTTATTGTCTAAATTCACGGATGAGGTGAACGAATCTCTTAATGATAAAAATAATGTAATTTTACTATTTATCGACTTCAGCAAGGCGTTCGATACTCTGAGACACGACACGTTACTGACGAAATTAGATAATTCTGGAGTTCGAGGACCAGTACTCAAGTGGTGTGAGGACTACCTTAGTAACCGTAAATACAACGTCAAGATCTGTAGTGAAACCAGTGACGCCATTGAAGTTACTGAAGGAACAGCCCAAGGTTCAGTATTGGGACCCTTACACTATCTGACATATGTGAACGACATGGAACATGTGGTCAATCACTGTTCCGTTTATCAATATGCAGATGACACATGCCTTGTAGCTACGCACAGAGACGTTAAAGTTGCAGCTCAACAGTTACAGGAAGATTTTACTCGAGTTTCCAAGTGGGCACATGATGCTGGACTGGTCCTTAACGCAAGCAAGACTAAAATCATCCATGTTCACTCTAGCCATTTAAAGCGCATTACTTCTTTTAATGTAATCGCACACAGTCACAGTTGTCTTCACTCCACTCCGTTGGGTACGTCATGTCGATGTGAGGCAATTGATCAAGTAACTCACCACACCTACCTTGGATTAGTCGTGGACAATCGGTTTAGCTGGACTTTCCACGTGGACTCAGTCTGTGATAAGTTGCGGGCTGTGCTGGCAAAGTTTTACATTTTGAAACACAAAGTTCCTTTCAAAATACTTCTCAATATGTATATTGCCTTAGCGGAATCCATTATAGCTTACGGAATTACGAGCTATGGGCGAACATTTAGATCATACATTGAAAGAATTTCCAAATTGCAAGTTAGACTTTTAAAACTCATCGTACCCCGAAAAATAAAGCACCAAAGTAAAGATAATGTCGTCGAATTATTTAAATATTGTAAAATTTTGCCAGTACAGACTAGAATTGACATGGCCCTCTTAATTGAGCAATTTAATAACCAAAATATTCAAATACCCATATCACATAAAATAATTACAAGAAGTATCACCAAAAATAAACTTATAGTACCTCAGACTAGAAATTATTACGGTAGGCGAACAGTTAAATTTCTGATTCCCACAATAATGAATGAAATACCAAAATCCATAAAAGACGAAATAAACGTGAAAAACTTTAAGCAAAAATACAAAAAATACTACTACAACTCCATAAACGACTTAGTTCAAGGAAATAATTCACAAAACACTTGTACAAAAATATAAAAAGAAGCAACCTGTATAGGATATGCAGACTAAAACCGGCTTTCTAATGAGCGCCCAATAGCAAGCAACTCGGATTCAAAACATTACGTGTTATTCACGGATAGATGTTTACGCCTAAAATATTTTTCGTGTACCTACATTTTATGTTATAATTGTTTAGTAGTGATTAAGCAGTGTTGTTTTAGCGAATGTGAGTACCAATACAAACCATGTCTGGTTTAATGGTACAAAACAAACGTAACTTGTGTATGAAGATTATAATGATTAAATAAAAAAAAAATAAAAAACATATAGTAAATAAAGGGTGTAAAACACCTCTTAACGAAGCCGAAAGGCACTGGTTCTCCCTGTCATTGCGATCATTTTTTTTGTTTAACACCATACCTGGGAACCTTCTAGTTACGGAGATATTAGGGGTCAAAGTTCCAACTTTTTGACAAGTATTTTTTTAAATACAAATTTTTAATGTAAGGTTTATACTTTAAAGACCTCCACGACCCCCGTACTATTCAATCCGTCCATCAGCACAATGTTTTGAGTGCGTTACATTGAGTTCTACCACAAAACATGATTTTACACCCCCAAAAAAAAAGTCATTTCCCAGCAATAATTTTTGCGTAAAGTTACTTTCATGTACAGAATGCTTGGTTGACGGCTTCGTGATGAGGTGATTTACACCGTGTATAAATGTAACATTTGGAGCGTTTGGTGATTCAGGGTAAAGTCGAAGGCATGAGATCGCGTGGTCGAGCACCAAACCGATGGATAGATTCCATCGAATCTGTCAACAAGTTCCCTGTGGCAGAATATGCCCGAAAATTAATTGAATTTAATGCTATGATACCATGTGTGGCGGATTCCCAGGCTCTCACCTCGAATTAAATGTAGTTTATATCTACTAGGATTACTAATTTGCAAACTCAGACAAATAAGTTATATTTACATAATTATAGATATTGCTTACGATAACACAAGTTATGATCAAGAAACTTTGCAGCAAGACGCGATCTGGGACAATCACACGGTCTAGCACATCGAGCTGTGTGCGATGCACCGTACATATGGGGTCGCACTTGAGCGCGTGCTCGGCTGTGCTTCGGTGTTGTAACATGGTTGGTGTGTGGATTACTTTAGTATATTGTATGTTACAAGATGTTAAATGTAATGTTTATATATGTTAAAAGATGTTAAATGTTGTTAAACAAAACTAGCGATAAATCGTTAAAAAGTTGGATAGATAAATATTTTGCTTGAAACCGGGTTTCAAGGTGCAATGTAAGATGATTTTTAAACTCGACCCGCAAGGCTTCTCTATGTGTCAATAACAAAGGAATAAAGATACGATCAAAATTTTGACAAAAAGTTCTCAAGAAATCAAGTTATTGTCATCCATGTCCCGAGGGCTCATTTTCCCTAGAACCAGTAGGCACATTATGTCAGTTTAATCTCCGGATAATCCGGGTTTTTTAAGGAATTTAATTAGAACATTCCTCTTTATTAGTCCCAAACCGCAATGCCAACTTTTCCAGCCTTACCAATAATGACCAAAAAGGCAAAATTTTCTGCTTAATCAAATGTCTTTCGACCGTTTTCATACAAAACATTGGGGTTATATTAGACGGTCCTGAATTAATAGGATTTCAACCCCAAACATCTACTCTGATTAGCGTTTCAGTTGAAAGTCACTGTACAATGTTTGACTTTGTTAAACTGGGATTAGAGGATTATGCTTAAACCATATTTTTGTTAATACAATGTTCTGCATTAAACAAAGCGGCTTAGGTTTTGCGATGTTCATCATTTTTTAAGGGTTATTTTTAAGGTTCCGTACCCAAAGGGTAAAACGAGAGAATATTATTTTAATTCGTTGTCCGTCTGTCTCCAGGATGTATCTCATGAAACGTAATAGTTAGCCAGTTGAAATTTCTACAGATTATGTATTTCTGATGCCGCTATAACAACAAATACTAAAACCAGAATAAAACAAATATTTAAGGGGACTCCCATACAAAAAAGTGATGTTTTTGCTCGTTTTTATAAATAATGGTACGGAACCCTCCGTGCACGAGTCCGACTTGCACTTAACAGTTTTTTTATGAATGATAAAGAAATATTTTTATCGTTTTTATGCTAGAGTAATCTCCAACTTAATGCACCGAGTTTAAGTTAATTTCATTTGACTTTGTTTTTTTTTTTGACATTAAACATCTAGGCAAAGGTTCAAGCGAGTTACTCTTTCACGCAAAAACTGATGAATAGGATTTATAAAACTAGCATTTACATATTAATGTTACACTTTACATCAATCTAAAGATTCAAAATTAAACCATAGATCTCTAAACTCAAGATTCGTAGCCACAGCGACTACGGTCTTACAATTTACGCTAGAAATACAAAAAAAAAGTAAACTAATGACAAAGTTCAAAGAAACAATGAGCGGAATTCATTTAAGAAAGCCAATGAAAGAAGACATCAAAGTAAAGTCTTGTTTAGTTTTGTTACTCTGTGAGTCTGTGGCTAGTTAGCCTCGTCTTGGTAATTTAATTCAAAGTATTTTTTTATCTTGGCTTCAGTTGCTACTAGTACAGTTACATTTAAATAAGTGGTACTTAATTAAGCGAAATTTAGCGATATTAATTAACAAAATAAAATTAAGCACAAAGACATTAATTTTATCATAGGAAATCCCTGGTTTCTATTTGAAACGAGGATTTTCCAGTGATTCAAAATCATTTTCATCTGCCTAGCCTTTTCTTAACTAAGTCGAGGTCGGCTTCGAGTCTTACCGGATGCAGCTTAATACCAGTATTTTACATGGAGCGACTGCCTATCTTACTTCCACAACCCAGTGATTCATAAATTTCATAATATATTTCCAATATTTGGCAAAACTCGCAAAAAGAAACAAAATAGAGCCATGGAGGTTATTTTCCATCATTGCAGTCCATCTAGTTCATCATCCAGTACATTTAATACCGTTACTCCCAGTTAAAATGTAGCCAAAATGTACTATAGTATAAAGTGGTCAAACTGCAAGTAGAAACTGCCTTTACTCGTATCTTGATCAATCTTTTCATTCAGCAACTATACATTGTGATTGACATTTAAAACTCACCGACAAACAACCTGTATAGTTGTATGCATTTTATTCTTACCCACAAAAACTGCAACCTGCAACAAACTACATACACAACAAATAATTTATTTATATTGTAACAACCTATTCATGTTGCAGCAACTAACAATTTTATATACCATTTTGTTTAGCTCTGTTACTTGCAAATTTTATTAGTTCCGCGTTTACTTTGGTGAAATGTATGAGGAATTTAGCTTTAGCTGGCAACTCTGGAATGCTTTTGAAGGCTTACAAAGAAGCTGCTATGGTTCAACTGAGTCTCAACTTAATAATAGTGGAAGAATTCAAGTTTAACACAAAGGTGGATTGAGTTTTGTAAAGAGTGCTTGCTGGATTTTTTATGATTTGAAATGAGTTATGCCTGACTCGTGTTCCGTCTCGTTTCTCGTCATCGAAAAACAAAAGATCACGATTCACAACAGTTTACTTTTTTTTTGTTTCATAGTTCCATTTCGTCATCGGCACTACTAAAGTATCGTAAAAAGAACAAACTATGCAATTCATTCTTACAAGAATATAAGATTTTTTATAAAAAACATAGTTTTGTTAGTATCATCATTCCCAACAACGACATAATATTTTTACTATATAATGTTGTATCCTCTTTGGTTTTAACATTTTTTTTTCATGATTTGAAAATTAAAATTCGAAGTCTTGTCTTGTGAAGTGTAAAATGTATCTATCTCCTCAAATATGTAGTTTCTCTAATAAGCCAATAATGTTTCGGTGTAATTCCGTAATACATAATATATTACAATAATGCCTATTCATACTGCCAGTTGACAGCATAATTGCAATGATTCACCGTAATCTTATGCGAGGTATAATTATCATGAAGTTTTATTTCATACTGACATACTCTGTGCCTCACCCTTTAAAACGTGCTACATAAACAACACAGAACCCGCCACCCATATAATTAGCAACGAATAAACAACAACATCGCTAATCAGTGCTCATCGTTTGTTGCGGATGAGTAGCTCAAGGGGTGAATCTCAACCCTTCCCCCCCCCCCCTTTCAAAGCCCTCGCATCTTTACTGTCGAGTCGTCACACAGAAAAAATGTTGCCTACCGAGAGATTTTACTTTTCAAGTTCGTTATGATTAGTTGGACGTGTGAAAATCTGGGTAACTGGAAAAAAAGAGATTTTTTATTGTTTTGTTCCTTCATTGACTTTACTAACATTTTTTCTGTGCTGAATGCATAGAGCCATTTTTTAAGAGTTTTTTGGACCACAGATGTCATAACAGTCTGAAGTTATTTACTAGCATATGCCCACGATTTCACCTGCGCTTTGTTCAGTTATAATTGTCTCACGAGATTGTCCTACCGGGATATAAAGTATCCTATGAGCTATTTCAGACTATTATCTATCCCTGTGCCATCCAGATCCATTAAGTAGTTTTTACGTGAAAGAGCAACACAACATCCATACATCAATTAAATAACAAACATCCATACATCCAGACGTCCTCATAAACTTTCGCATTTATAATAAGAAAAGCCTTCCCAAATCCATTTTTGGAACGAACTAAGTCGACCGTTGTTGCCATGACAACAATTGAAAACATCCACCAAATTTGAAATTTCTTGGCCGCAATTGGCGGATCGTCAAATAAGGAACCTCCTCTAGCTATCTATCTTTGTGACACCCATAGTTGCATTCTGCTTCAATCAATCCTTAAGATGTCATATTATGTCACTTTAATCAATGCTAAAGGTGATAATTAATAGGTTTCTGGTACTTCAAATTTGACAGATGAAAAATAGGCGTTTATATGTCAATTTATAAACAAACAGGGCAGAATGTAGGCGTGGTTAGTCCGACTTAAGTTCAGTTCATGACTAAGAATGCCAGCGTTAGTCTCTAGGATGGCATCGCACGTTGGATGCTCACTATATGTGGTAGGTAGACCACTTGCCAAATGCTCATTTGCCATGAAAACCGCTCTACTACTAAGAAAAGCACCCTGCTTTTGATTTATATGTAAAAACGAAAACATTCCGCTTCGTAATAATACATTTATAACCAGTTTTCGTATCAATATTAAATTTTCTAATTAGTTTAACATTCTAAATTATCCATGATACTAATTGCCACTGATGATTCGATTAACTCATTACAATAATAAACGGTTCCAATTTCACCGACTATTAGCTCTCATGATTATTCCCAATCAAAACAAATACTAATATAAACAGCTAATTAAAACGTCACTGTAATAACAATCGTTATAACGTTCGTTTTAAACGTATTGTGCAGTAAATCTTGCCAGTCGTAAACGGCGATCATGTGATCGGTTCACACCTCCCTGGAATCCCGCGGCCTGATGTCTTTTTCACTGTTCATCCCCCTTTTATGGCGGTTGGGGGAGAATGGGATAAGTTATAAAAGAATGGAGCTAATAATATTGTGAGATTTTGTTTGAATGAAAGCGATTGTCAGATGTTTGCGGTTGGGATTTTAACTTGTGAATGCGCGTATTAAATAAAAACATAACATCTTGCCTCTAATCTCCGAAGGGTTAGTAAGAGGTGTACCTAATAGTACACCCACGCTGCGCTAGTACCTAACGTTTATGTTCCATGCAATAGCAGAAATTTCAATGACATATGCAAGGAATTTGATTTAGATCCATTCACAATTAGTGTGAATTCGGCCAGAAGGTGCTTAAGCCTCAAATTTTTCAATTTATAGTGTTTTCTTTTGTTTTTATTATTTTCTTCTACTATTTTAGTTATAATTACTATGTATAGTGCTTTTAACCTTACTTTAATTAAAGCGGTGTTTTTTGTTTCTGTGCTCACAACAAAAATTTGTATTTTATGTCTATACGTGAGAATTTTTAATTGGCTCTCTGGTGACTATTGTTCTGATTTCTTGTTTGTTTTTATTAGCTGTAAGTCCTCTATGTTCTAAATAGTAAATAAATAGGGGGCGAGATTATTGCCAACGACTGAGCACAAATCAAGACTCCGTGGCCGCTACTGAGAAATTACTATTGTAGTGCAATTTTTTTTAACCACCAAAAAAAAAAAAAAACTCTGTCGCCTTTCGCCTCTGCCTTGCACCAACAGCCACAGTCGTAAAGATAATGTAGAAGTTACAGCTCTCATAACATTATAATACTCCTGCGTAGCCAAAAGGATATTTGAGTGATAATAAAATTTAAATATGAGTTACGACCAACGGGCGCCCGGAATTGTAATAGGCTTTATCGTGTGAATGCGAACAACAGATTATTAGAGTATTATTTACTTTTAGGCCGAATTTTACCAATGGAACTGGTACTGGTGACGTGGATGTTGTATAAACCAGGGTTGAAGTGATAATCATCTTGATAACTTATCATCTGCCACGCCTTTTCCCAAGTACAATAATGTAAGTACTCACCAAGAATAATCTTCAAAGAAGACATACACATAAACATTCACACACACAAACACACAAACACCTACACGCACACACACACACAACAATACAAACCCTGTTTAAAAGAAAGACGCACACACAGTTTCACAAAGGCATACAACTACAGTTACACAAAGAGCTGCTAATTAGCTTATAAGTTATTTACTGTTAATTTTTCTTTCTAAATTTAATTTGAAGTCACCTTTTTGTAATCATTTGTGAAATAGTCTCAATATTATTAATAATTTAGGGAATGAGCGAGACACCCCAACACAAGCATTATTAATTAGTTACAGGTGATGTCTCATTTATAATCTATGTAACTGCTTTTTGGACAAATTAACTTTTTTTTTTTTTCATGTTGGTGTAGGCTTCCAGTGTAACTGGATGCAGCTGAATACTAGTATTTTGCATGCAGCGACTGACTACCTGACCTCCACAACTGGTTAGTATTGGGTAATACGATACCCCTTGGTAAGACTTAGTCGGACTTTCTGGCCACGGAATACCTGTAACGACTACACAACCTGTGTGTGTGTCAATAAACATAAACATTCCTTTTAGGTACAAGAATAGGCCTTTGTAGATAACTAATGGCTGATATTATTATGTAACCATAATATTTTATCTATGAGCTACTGAATTAAAATCTATGACTTTCACCTGATACTCCTAGTAAGGCAAACCAATATAGACAATATACAATTTCCTATTCAAGTAGGCGCACAGTTAAATAAATACATAAAAAATTAATGCACACTAGACATAACTTTACACGCACAATGCATCCTTTTGTCCGTTTATGTCCAAAGAAATTATTCAAGAAATAAACAAACTTTTATGAGATCGAAATTTTATAATAGTAAACAACATTAAACGACTTCCAATATGGTTCCTATTCATAGTACAGCCATTCAGTCACTATTCACATATTTATACATTTTTATTTTGAATAAGAAAGGATATCAAATGTAAGCGTGTGTGCACAACAGCGGATTCATGTTGTAATCTCATATTTTCTAACTTAACTCGCGTGTTTATGCCCCAAGTTTGTGCTTTAATGACTTCAACACAATATACTGAAACCAACCTGCATTTTAGTGTAGTTTTCGCTTTGTTTAAGTGTTCAGTGAAAACAGGAATTTACACTAAATGCTACCCACTTACGGTATTTACGAGGCAAGAGAAGCGAAGTAATGATGACACTTTGAATAAAAATCTAAACATTGAATCACTACATAGTATAAAACAAAGTCGCTTTCTCTGTCCCTATGTCCCTATGTCTCTATGTCCCTATGGATGCTTAAATCTTTAAAACTACGCAACGGATTTTGATGCGGTTTTTTTAATAGATAGAGTGCTTAAAGAGGAAGGTTTTTATGAATACTAACATCCATTAAATAGTGGAGAAATACTGTTATTTTTGAGGTTTCTAATGTGATGTCGTAAATAATTACATTTTTTCCGCTTACATTGCAAACGCAGGCTGAACCCTACAAGATTTATCAAAATAATGTACAAGTATTGTACACATTGAAACGGTCTACAGAAAACTCCGCGATGGTATATGTCTATCTCTTATGGATATCCCACAATAATTTTTTTTTGTCATTTACTTTTTACGAAAAATAATGGCTAATTTTCGAAGCGATTTTAACCAATACAGCATTAATCCTTATCCAATTAAATACCTTAAATAAATTGTTGATTTAATATAGATCTATATGGCTCTTCACAGCATATGATTTAAATGAATATTTTCGAAGATATTACAGATTTAAAAATTGCGGGACGTAGCGTTTGCGACGGTACCGGCCGGCCGGGGCGGGATGTTTGTATTGTCTAATGACAAGAAAGCTGTGAACTTTTTATTTTAAGACATTCTGTAATATATTAATTGTTGTAATAATAAAGTAAATAGGTAAAAATGTAAAAAGTAAATAAGTAAAAATGTAGTGCATGAATTTAGATATTCCAAAGATAGCAGGAAATCTTCATGGTATAGGGAAAGGGGAATTGTTTTACTCCAAATTTAACGCGTGCGGGCCACGGGTAGTAGAAATAAATCAAAACTACTGGATCGATTTTAATCATTTTTTCATTGAGTGACATAGGCTATATATATATATTGTATACCCGTGCGAAGCCAGAGCGGGCCGCTATGTCGCTATATTTTCATATACAACGTTCACAGTTTTTCTGTAGTGTATTTAGCATCAGCGTTGCACCCGTGCGACGCCGGGGCGGGTCGCTAGTATAGAATAAATGTTCGTCAATTATCTGCCAGTGTGTACATTGCCCTGCAATAAATGCTGCCTTTGACTGTTCGTCACTATCTACTTATATAACGGAATAATCGACCTTATCGTCATGTTTAGAGTTAGAGCAGTGACTTCTACGGCAAACCTAGCATTATGGATATTTCGGGCAAGTTGCAGCAAACTTTTATATAAACAATCTGAATTACCATGTGAAGTTATTGTGAAAGCTGCAGAAGATTATAAAAATATATTTGCATTATATAGATTCAAACTCTTAGTATTATATAATTGCATAGCACATGTGGGAGTACTATTTATCGTAAAGCCACCATTTACTGAGTACCTACATCTTTCATTGACGCGAATTTACCCTGGTGGTTGAGTAAATGTCATGCTCATTTAAATTGATACACTTAAATGTTACGCTGATGGTGGCGGGTGTGTCGGGTCATTTGGTTCCCTTCTAACTAATGCGACATGTTCGTGAACGGGCGCTGTCAGAAGAAACTGGTCATCTCTTAGCTGCCATGGTTTATTTTAATTACTTTGTTTTTGAATTACTGATTTAATATATTGCTCTGGACGGTCTTAACTTGCCAATATTTCTACATCGTTATCACATATTTGTAATTCTCAACATGAATGATGCAACCAAGTTTGTGTACCATATTGTTATTTAAAAGAGTGTCCATGGAGCTTCTTGCCCATTCTTCTCCATAAAGATCTACGCTTTGGAATGGGCAACTACGGTACTTTCACACGTTATTATGCCTTGTGACTGGGACTGTAGGTTCATGTTTTTGTTTTTGTCTTTCAAAAGCGCCTGTAACGGTCTAATTGCAATAAATACTTTGAGTTTGAGTTTAAACTTAGTGCAGTGCTACATTTTATTTTTAGCCATAATCTGAACTAATTACACCATCATGAGAGAAATTGAGAAAAATTCATTCCAGCGACAAAAGAACCAAACGGCACAGTTAGTCTTATCCTGTACATTAATGTTTTTTTTTTACAGTTAAAAAAAAACTGTTAGAAGTAAATTTTATTCCACGAATAAAATAAAATCTATGTTTAGCCCTTGAATACTACGGTAGAATTCCTAAGCCGTTACTTCTCAACGCACACTCTTGATTAAATAATAAATCAACAACCCTAAAAAAAACCATAATGGCCGTACCCAAAACATTTTTCATTACAAACCAAATAAACAGATTACCTCTGATCCCCATAGGAACACCATCGCTCACCTGCGAACAAAAAAGAAAGAGTTATTAATAGTGAAACTGATGATAAAACTATAATCTATTAACTCAGCATGGGTTTTATTATGAACCAATAACCTGTTCCTGGTTTTTTGTGGCGTTTTTTATGCTGTGACGCGATTTAGTACCTATATTGATGTGAGAAAGATACACGGTTTTAGATAGACTAAAATATCAATTTGAAGATTAAAGTTAAAGTGATTTTTCTGTCGTACTATTTACTAAGGATTCAGTAGGTAATTTACTTTTGATTTTGAGCATGTAGGTATACATGCTCAAAATCAAAAGTAATTGACGGTACAGTTAGCGCAGTGCCTGAGCTATTGGCTGCCACGGGTTCGATTCCCCAACGGAACAAATATTTCCTGTATTCCCGTTGTCCCCGTAATCTGTGTCCCCATCACGGGGACATCAGCACGTCATATGATTCCTTACCGGTGTCCCCGTTGTGTACATATGGGCAATTACGGGGACAACGGACAGTTAAGATTTCACGTATCGTTTTTGTATGGCTGATAGGTAGTTGTTCTCCGGTCTGGTAGTTTATACAGAGTGTAACGGAAAGGGTATATGTATACTTAAGGGTCTGCTACAGACCCATTCGTTCCGTTACACTCTGTAAATGTGAAGTTTAAATTTTTGTAAACGCACACACGATTCAGGCGAACTTCATTGTGCGGAGCAAAGTTTAAAAAAATACATCAAATTGGATGAGAATCAGCCACTTGAAAATGACACAAGTCGGTCTTCCAAAGCGTGTACTTTTCACCAGTTCTTAGTCTTTTAGCTCGGGAGAAAAAGCAGTGGAACAAACCATTTGGCGACATAAGTATATCTGACTGTTATGTTAGTAGAACTGGATTCTATACAATACCTTAACTGATCACTCATTTTTATCAGTACAGCACTTGGTCGAATTGTTACGAAAAATAGCAAGTTTCTTTTTTCTATTCATAAAAACCTACAATAAAATATATTCATCTGAATCTAATTGATTTAAAATTCTACATATTTTATTACGTTTGGCTTCATTATAAGCAAATCGCTTCGTCATACAAATTATCTATCATTAACTTCTTAGAAGTATCCCAAATTATCAAATAATTTCACCCATCATTGTTCAAACCTTCATAATTTGCTTTACTTTCTCTGCTCGACCCCATTAGGCCACATCTTCAAGCCACTTCACCGGAAACCAACAAATTGCACAACGGTGAACGAATTACCAGAATGTATGCAGTAATTTTCGAGATCATTGCAAATATACATACAAAATTGTCTTAGCAATGAATAATGGGAGCGTTTACTTAAACGTTTGAATGTGAAGATAAATTACGTGTGGGCTGTGTTAGTGATTAATATTTAATTGGTGTTTGCTGATTACTCAGAGGAAATTAAATAGATCAATTCATTACGCTCTTGTCATTGAGTAAGAGAACTGAAAACGGTTGACATGATAAAGTAATTAGTGACTTGCAATTAGGATCGCGCTTATTTTCACAATTACTTGCTTTTCGGTGGTGTATGAAAACGTCCATTGAGTATTGTGTATAGAATGCTTCAGATATAACAGATACCTTTAATAAAAATGTGCCTTTTTTTAAGGATGGGAAGTCATCAAATGACTTCTCCCGCTCTGGGCGGAGCGGGAGGTAGTGTCAGGCTTGACTGACTAAAACCCATCCATGTTCTTTCTTAGCCCTTTGTGTTCCAGGGCCACGGTATCTCTTTCATACAACTCGCAGTCCTGGCAGGCATCGGCCCTCTCGGACCCCTTCCGATTTGCTGACATTTCCTTGAAGCGCGCGTGGAACACAAACGCGCCGTCGGCACGGCCTGTCGTCATAAGACGGACGGACGGTGAGCTAGCCCATTACTCACCGTCCACAGGCCCGCGCCGGTGGCCGGGGGCCACTGGTTGCCCCCCGACGCCCGGGGTGTCTCCCGCGGCGGCTGGGACGTGAGGTTCACTCCCTCTCACGTTCCGCCACCTCCTTCGCTAGCATGACTGCTTCGCAGAAGGAGATAAAAATGTGCCTTATGTATTAATTTAGCATGTTTCAAACAGTACTTATATCATGTAGTTCTCTGTCTAATCTGACTTAGCACAAAACCTGGTTTAGAAGATAACATAATTTACTTGTGATATTTTCATCTGTTTCTAAAAAATAACATTACATCACGCCTGTAATCCCCGAAGAATTTGGCAGAGGTGTACCTAATAGTACACCCACATTTCGCCAGTTATGTGTAAGTCCTATGAAATAGGGGGCGATCCTATTGACATCAACCGGTCACAAATCCAGAATCCGTGGCTGTTACTGAAAAAATCCTGACGGAAGAACTCAATGACATTTTGCCGGACCCGGGATTCGAACCCAGAGTCTCATTCTCAGCAGTCGCGCTTGTGATCTTTGAACCAACGAGGCAGTCCTCTGTTCCTATAATTAATCGAAACCACGCCCTTTATACAAGGTGTTGTTTTGCATCCTCGTCAAATTCAAAGAGGATATGCTAACGATTCTCGTCCTGAATCAATAATAAAATGGGTAGGTAATTTTTATTTATTTTATTATTTACAAAATCGGTAAGTGTGTAACCACCCGTGTTTTACACGAGGCCCGTCTTAATCTCACTCTATAATCGCGCTTCCACACATACAAACAATCTCAAACGTTTATTCGTTATTTCTTATTCCCTACACTACGTTAAGGGTGTTATTCTGGTATACTGAAAAACTTAAAACAACAAAAAAATCTACACTTATTTATAATTAACTGGGTGCCGTAATTTTAATTAATTATTCATGTCTTTTGTGACAACCTCCTGAATTTTGACGAGGATGCTGTTGTGACATCACTAATTAGTATGTTAGTAAGCGTCAAGCTCTAGTGATTATCTATGGTGCACATCCTTCCGGAGGCCATAACTTGATCTCAACCCGTCTGCGACACTACGTACTGTCTGTATATATCATAACCTATGCCCTGTGATTAATAAATTAAGTATACCCAACGGTATCTTTCATTCCAACCATCCAACATAACATGGTGTCAGAAATCTAGAAGAAAAATAAGAAATTTAATTAAAAGAACAAAGAAAAATGTCAAGCGGCGGCGAAACAAAAGATGGCGGTCAAGAATTGGGCTTGCGTAGCCAACTGAATCAACTCCACATCTCGTCAGATCCAGCAAATAATAATGCGGAGGCATGGAGAAGATGGTCACAGCAGATGGAACTATATTTGCTAGCCACAGGCCTGGACAAGTCAAGTGAGAAGCGGAAAATTGCCATTTTGTTACACTCAATTGGAGAACGTGGTCTTAACATATTCAACACGTTTAACCTGAAAATTGATGACAGCACATTCAACGAGGTCAAGTCCAGATTCGACAAATTTTTCGAGCCAAGGAGAAACGTGACCATGTGCAGACATTTATTTTTTACACGTAAGCAGAACAAATCTGAAAGCATCCAGGAATTCATCACCGATTTAGAGGCAAAAAGCAAAGAATGTGAGTTTGGCACGCTTAGAGAGTCGCTAATTAAAGATATTTTTATAGCTAACCTACACATGGATTTATCGCATGTGCGTCAAAGATTGCTTCAAGAACATGACCTAACCTACAAGAGGATGCATGAGATAGCGAGCACACTCATAGTCGCGCAGCAGGATGCTGATAAAATTGTCCAAGCGAGCGGTGTCGCCAGCGAAAACGTCAGGCATCTCAGTCGGAGGAGCCGTGGTCGACGAGACGATCGACAGCGAGCTTCGAGTTGCAGGTCAGCTTCGAGCAGCCGCAAGTCTTCAGGCGGTCGCAGGTCAGCTTCAGCTTCGAGCGGCGACTCGAGGACATGCAGTCGCTGTGGGCAGTCTCACCGATACAAGTGCCCAGCTAAAGGCGTTCAATGCAGGTCATGTAAACTTTTTGGTCATTTTGCTAAATATTGCTTCAAAAATAAAAAAGTTAGTCAGTTGCAATCGTTTGATTCAGATAATAGCAGTCAAGAATATTTTGTTGGAATGTTGCACAGTCAAGTAAAGTCGAGTCAAAGTCAAAATAGTCAGTTATATCACTATGATCCACATAGTATTCAGTCACCGTCACAAAGTCAATCACAGGACACAAAAGTAGCTCAATCACAGGCACACACACAGCAGTCGTATACGCGTAGACGTATTGAGACCAAGTTATCACACCAACCAAGTTGTCACAGCAAACAGTCCACATCAAATCCCAATGATGAAAGTAGTCGCATCACGTTTGAGAGATCTATGTCAATGTCCAAAAATCCAATACCTCATATATATAATCTCTGTGATGAAAGCGGTGATATGTCTGAGAGATGCAATGTAAACAATCAACATCTCGATGATGAGAGCAATCACTTAACTGAGAGATCCAAGTCCCAAAAAATACCCCATTCATATTATCTCTGTGATGAAAGCAGTGATATGTCTGAGAGATGTAATGAAAACAATCAACATCTCGATGATGAGAGCAATCACTTAACTGAGAGATCAAAGTCCCAAAAAATACCCCATTCATATTATCTCTGTGATGAAAGCGGTGATATGTCTGAGAGATGTAATCTCAATGATGAAAACTGTCACATATCTGAGAGATCCAAGTCCCAAATAATTCCCTATTTATATTATCTCTGTGATGAAAGCAGTGATATGTCTGAGAGACGTAATCTCAATGATGAAAACTGTCACGGGTCAAAGATCCAGTCAAAGATCCACTCAAATAGTCAAAATAATAAATGTCAGTGTCCATATTCACATCTTAATGAAGAAAATGGTCACAAGTCTGAGGGATTTCACAACAACTGTATCATCAACACACAGTATCATCGTCATAAAATCAACAGTCAGTATTTGCAGTCATACAAAGGATCATTAGATATTAACTCAGATAGAAAAGTAAACACTTTAGAAAGTAATAATTTAAAGCATCAGTCATGGGAAATTAACTTGTCAGTAGGGAATAAACAAATTAAATGCATCATAGATTCAGGTGCAGATGTCAATGTCATGTCAAAACAAATTTTCAATTATGTCAGTCGAAATAATACTCATTCTCAAATGTCACTTATCAAATGTTGTATAAATGTCACAGGATTTGGTGGAAAATCCATTCCAATTTTAGGTAAAGTCAATTTAAATTGCAATTTGTGCTTAGATAGTAATAACGTCAAAGAAAACATAATGTTTATAGTAGCAGATTTAGATTGTCCAACTGTTCTTGGTCTTCCAACTTGTCAAAAATTAGGTATAATAAAACGTGTCTTTTCAGTATCTAAACAAGATTTTTGTAAACAAATTCTTACACAATATAATGATGTCTTCCAGGGTCTTGGATGTCTACCTCCAGTCTGTCATCTTAAACTCAAGCCAGACGCAGTACCATGTGTGGATCCACCTAGGAGCGTACCATTCGCGTTACAAGAGAAACTACGTGGGGAGTTGGAACGCATGGAGGCAATGCAAGTTATTGTAAAGGTTACAAAACCTACAGAGTGGGTTAACTCAGTTGTCATTACAGTAAAAAGTTCAGGTCAGTTAAGAATTTGTTTAGATCCACGAAATTTAAATAAGAACATCATGAGAGAATTCTATCCACTTAAGTCAATTGATGAAATTCGATCACAGTTAGAAGGATCAGTATGTTTTTCACATTTAGATGCATTTTCTGGATTCTGGATGTTACGTCTGGATGAATATAGTTCAGAATTATGTACTTTTCAAACACCATTTGGTAGATATAAATATTTAAGACTACCATACGGCATAAATGCCTCGTCAGAGATCTTTCAAAGAGTCATGATGAACCTATTTGGTGATATAGAAGGAGTTTTGATATTCATAGACGACATTCTAGTATATGGACCAAATGAGTCGGTTCATAATGAAAGATTACATAAAGTCATGCAAAGAGCTCGTCAAGTCAATTTAAAATTCAATAAGTTAAAATGTAAGTTCTTAGTCTCAGAAGTATGTTTTTTAGGTTATGTCTTTAGTAAAGATGGTGCTAGGGCAGACCAGGAAAAGGTCAAAGCAATTGTCAACATGCCCACACCAAAAAATGTCAAAGAGTTACAAAGAATACTTGGTATGATCAACTATTTAGGACCTTTCATAAGTAACTTATCAGAAAAAACTCAAATATTAAGAAATCTTTTAAAAAAAGATACAGTCTGGACTTGGGATGAGAATCATACTCAATGTCTGAAAAAACTAAAAGATGAGATAACAAGCTCACCAGTTTTAGCCCATTATAATCCCAAGATTCCATTAGTCTTGTCAGTCGATTCGTCAAAGTCAGCATTAGGAGCAGTCATTCTACAAAAAAGCAAACCTATTGCATATAGTTCAAAAACTTTAACAGAAACCCAGGAAAGGTATGCTCAAATAGAGAAAGAGCTACTAGCTATTCAATTTGGTTGTGAAAAATTTCACCAGTATGTATATGGGAACAGAGTGACAGTACAAACTGATCACAAACCCTTAGTCTATTTATTTAAAAAACCATTGCATGATGTCCCCGCAAGACTACAGCGTATGATGTTAACTTTACAGAAATATGATTTAGAGGTTATACATGTCCCAGGTAAAGAAATGTTTATATCAGACACTTTGTCTAGAGCAGCTCTGAAAGACCATTACACACCTGAAAATGAATCTGAAATGTCTTGTCATGTCAATTTAATGTATGCTAACTTAGCAATAACAGATGAATATAGCACAAAATTGTCTAAGGAAACTGAGAATGATGAATCCTTACAGTTATTAAAGAAATATTATAAAGAAGGGTGGCCAAAAAATAAAAACAATGTCAGTCCATTAGTAAAACCATTCTGGAATATGCAAGCAGAAATTCATGTAATTAAAGATTTAGTGTTCAAAGGCTCAAGATTAATAGTACCACAGTCTATGTATAAAGAAATGTTACATAAAATCCACAAAGGACATCAAGGCATGAATAAATGTATGAAATTAGCTAAAGAATCTTTGTACTGGCCAAATATGTCAAGTGATATAAAGAACACAGTAGAACAATGTCTCATATGTGCAAAATATAAACCTTGTAATCAAAAGGAACCACTACAAAATTATGAAATATGTAAATATCCATGGCAACAAGTCGGCATAGATTTAATGCACTTTGATAGTTTAGTCTATTTAATTGTCACAGATTATTACTCAAAATACATAGAGATTGCATTATTAAACAAAAACAGCACATCTCAAAATGTAATTATTCATTTAAAATCAATTTTTGCTCGTCATGGAATACCTTTGTCATTAGTGTCAGATGGTGGACCTCCTTTTCAGTCAGCTGAATTCAAAAATTTTATGCAGGATTGGGAAATAGAACATGTAGTTACCAGCCCATATCACTCACAGTCAAATGGTCAAGCAGAAAGTTCAGTTAAGATTATAAAAAACATGTTACGAAAATGTAAAGAAAACAAAACAGATCCATATATAGCTTTATTACAGTACAGAAATACACCAAAAAATAATTTGTCATCACCAGCTCAATTGTTAATGTCGAGAAACTTAAGAGATAACATTCCAGTGTCTTATAAGAGATTAAAGCCAAAAGTAGTAACATTTCAGGAATATAAACAATCTGTCAAGAAGAATGATGAAAGTAAATCAAAGTATTATGATAAAAATACAAAGTCTTTGTCGATGTTACATTATAATGACCATGTCTATTTCAAAAGAAATCCCAAAAGTAATTGGGAACCAGCTGTTGTTAAACAAAGAATGTTAAATAATAGGTCATATGTAGTTGAGGATGTCAATGGTGTTAGATATAGGAGAAATAGGATTCACTTAAGACATAAGTATTCACATAACTGTGCTAACCCTCCTATGCGACCCAACTCGTCACAAGGGAGAGAGGAAGGTGACAGACAGGAGTCTAGGCATCAAGATTCCTCATCCCAGAAATCCTCAAGCATAACAACCAGGTCAGGTCGAATTGTAAAACCTACAAGAAGGTTAATAGAAGAAATAGACTAAGTGTAACCAGAGAGTATTAAGATTTATCAATAGATGTTTAGATTAAATAAGTAATTAAGTAAAGTTGTACGTAGTGTCAATTATTGTCAAGGGTCTAATTTGAACTCAAGAAGGGGGATGTTGTGACATCACTAATTAGTATGTTAGTAAGCGTCAAGCTCTAGTGATTATCTATGGTGCACATCCTTCCGGAGGCCATAACTTGATCTCAACCCGTCTGCGACACTACGTACTGTCTGTATATATCATAACCTATGCCCTGTGATTAATAAATTAAGTATACCCAACGGTATCTTTCATTCCAACCATCCAACATAACAACTCCTTGTATATTGTATGGTTAAGGATCACGAGGATAGACGCGTGGATTTCTTGATTTAAAATCTCAAACACAATGCCAAAACTCGCTCCTTCTTTGTAGGATGCTAAAGCTCTGCCTCGGTATATATCTGATCTGACCACTTACACTTCAACAAATTAAACCAGTGAGAGGTCGAGGAAAGTCTTCTCAAAAATTCACGCAAATCTATCGTTAAAGTTGGAGCGGTCGAGCCGTTTATACCTGTCCGGCTCGATCCACAGGGGGTGATAAATTAAAGTCCGCAGCAACGAACTGATGTATTTATTCCGGGGAGAGTTTTTACCGGCCGTGTGTAAGGGCCCTTGATAAATCCGTCAGTTTACTTGCTAGTAAAAAGTTCGGCAGTTAACTGTTTGCTGGATAGATGTTGTTTGTTTATGGATAGGCTGAAGTATTTTTGGGTTTGCTGGGCTGAGATTCTAATAATGTGGTGGTGTTTAGAGTTAACAGATAACTCTACTTATTTATGAGGAAATTAATTTTGCCGCTTTTGATCATGTGTAAAAAATCTTGGGGAAACCAGCACGTCCTAGAACCATGTGACATCGTGGCTGACGTACTGGATTATGATTTACGACCCACATCCTCATTTAAAGAGAGTGAGGAGCTCGTGGCTAAATAATATCAGCCGCACGGATCGATCTTTAAGGTTAAGCCGTGATTGCCGAGGTTGGTCCGTGGATGGGTGACCATAATTACATACCGAGTTTCCTTCGTGCCTCGGAAAATACGTTAAGCCGTTGGTCCCAGATGTCATTTTTAGATCTTTGACAGTTGTTACGGGTGTTCAGAAGCCCAAAGTCTGACTTCCGGTCTTACCAAGGGAAATCTAGGGATAAAGCAGTCGCTTCACGTAAAATACTGTTCCTCAGCTGCATCAGGTTAGATTGGAAGCAGACCCCAAGATAGTTTGGGAAAAGAATGATGCAGATGATGATCCTTATTAAAAGAGGAGGCCTATGTGTGGTAAATAAATAAATGAAGCTAATAGCTCTACGAATATCAAAAAGCTGATAATCCTATTTACAATTTTATTTGAACTCAACAATCTTTCATCTTTACATACTTAGTATAAAACAAAGTCACTTCCGGACGTCTGTATGCTTAGATCTTTTAACCGCATCAAAATCCGTTGCTTAGCAGCAAGGGATTTTGATGCGGTTTTCATCAAGACATAGAATTATTAAGAGGGAAGTTTATATGTATAATTTATCCCTGCAAGATCATGTAATGAAGTCTAGTAATTAATAAATGAATCTTTTATCCGAATACCAACAAGCTGATAATCCTAGTAACAATAAGTCATGTATTACATTTTGACAATTTAAAATTTAAATTTTAATCTCGTTATTGTTATAATTCAATACAAAGACAATAGTCTAATTTAAAGAAAAAACCCACGTGTCACTAAAAACCAATAAATTAAATACGCCTTGTCAATTTTAGCAGCACAGAACCGCAGAGCGAAATCTGTTGTGGTCCTATTTGATAATCAACCGCACTGTGGTTTCAGCAACCACAACGTTATAAAAGCCAGTTCCGTATGTCATATGTGGTTGACTTGGTGGCCTGAGCATCGTTTGTCATTGAATGATTTTAATGATTTATAAGGGACAGTTTTCCAGTCCAGTGGCAGCTGTGTTGCCAAAAATTGGAGCTAGGCAGGCCAAAATGATGTACGCCTCATGTCGCATCAGAATTGAGTGAAAATATCTAAGGATTGGGTTCCGAACAAAAGAAAACGGTGACGCGGTAGCCTTAGAAACAGATGGTGTGATGAGCTAGACTATTACTTAAAAGATTGACCTGAAATAGCTCTAGCTAAAGAGAGAGAGAAGAATGGAAACAAAAGGGAGGTAGGCCTCTGCTCTGCAGTGGAACACAACAGGATCATAATTAAAATGGGATAGTTTTGTAATTGAATTTGAGACGAATTTCGTTAGGCTGGGAGATTACCTTTAAGCAGGTCCAGTTCCATATCAAAAAATCCAGTAGTTGTATAAAAGCCAAAAATATAATATTCAACCCTTTTTTACCCAACAGTCAGGTGCTACTTACCGAAAAGAAATTGCTTCATGGAAAAGTTTAATATTCCACATGCAATCATATACATACATATTTGACAGCACGGTTGGCGCAGTGGTTGAGCGATCGACTGCTGCGCTACGTGTCGCGGGTTCGATCCCCGCACGGAACAAATATTTGTATGGCCTACAGATAGTTGTTCCGGGTCTGGCTGTTTGTGTATGTGAGTTTAAATGTTTGTAAACGCACCCACGATACAGGAGAAATTCCTAGTGTGGGGCAACGTTTTTAAAAAAAAAAAAAAAAAAAACATATAATATAATCATAATGCATCAGATCACAGTCTGTTATGAATGGCTAAGCAATACACCAAGACAAAATATCAGTGAGTCAATAACCTCTACAATTACAGTCGAAATTATACAAAGTGTTGTTTTGCATCCTCGTCAAATTTCAGGAAGTGGTCACAAAAGACATAAATAATCAAATAAAATTACGGTACCAGGTTAATTATTAATAAAAGCTGTTTTTTTTTGGTTGTTTAATCGAATAAACGTTTGAGATTGTTTGTATGTCTGTAAGCGAGGTTATAGGGCGAGAACCAGACGGGCCTTGTTGAAAACACGGGTGGTTCACAGTTACCGATTTCGGTAAAGAAAAAAAATAAAAATTACCTACCCATTTTATTATTGATTCGGACGAGAATCATTAGCTTATTTACCTCCTTGAATATACTTATTTCTACGCGAGATTAGAGATTATAAAAGTTTTAAAGTAAAAGTGTTTTTTGCGTTTTTTTAATAAAAGCTTGTTTTTGAAAAAGGTTTTTTTACTTTTAATTTACTTTTTTCTTTTTAGTTATTGTTGGACACATTTCTCAGTCTGTTCATCTCATTCAACGCATCATTGTTGCAATTATACAAGTCAAAGTTATCCTACCGATGCTACAAACTCGAACAATTCGACCTCAATATCATAATGGAGGACTCCAAAAACCGCAGTACACCAAAATTCCAGAGGGACTGAAGCAACGCAGTTTACGTTCAGCATCTTATTTTCTTAAAACTCGCATTCGTATTCTCAGTAAGTCCTTTCATTTGATACCCATATTGTAGGCGAGAATTAAAACATAGTCCGCCATATTGGATTTAGAGTGACGTCACTTTATTTTTCGACTTATTTTCAGCAAGCCCTTGCATTTGATACACATAATAAAGGAATTTATTAACAATAACTAGTCCGCCATCTTCAGTATGCCGCCATGTTGGATTTAGAATGACGTCACGCAGTGAACCATGCATTGTCATCTAAACTGAACGTGTATACAAAATTTCGGCCCAATCGGTTGAAGATATCTGCTTCAAAATTAAATTGCAAGATTGCACCCGAACAAACATAACATAAGTTGAATAAAAGTTTCTTAAATAAGATACATAGATAACAACATAACAAAGAAAAAGAAAACGAGCTAAAGTTACATCTATCGAAAACAAATGACAGCCACTAAACAAATACAATAGTACTGATCACCGACACACTCAAAACACATAAAGACAACTAGGCCACACACTACCTACATAAGAAGGCATCACACACTACTTAGCAGATAGTAGACCACACAAGTACATGACATACAAATCAACCGTTTTATGGAAACAAAATGCTATTAAACCGTTCTACATGTTATGGCAAACTTTGCCAGGAAATATGCTTGCGAGGGTGTAGTGTAAGTTAAGAGCGTATTTATCTTCAAAGAAAAGATTTCCATAGTTTTAAGAAAGATAAGAATTAAGGACGCATTTTTTAAAAAGCTTTTTTTTTAAACATAAACGACTCCCAAAAAAAAATTAAGAAGTGGAAATACACTTTCTTTTCGGAAGTCAGCAACTTTCTTTTAAGTTTCATTGACTTTAAAATTAGATACTGGTGGCAAATATAACCTCCTCCTTTTTAATAAGTCGGTTAGTAAAATTCATTTTCATTTTGCGGATCGGAAATACCACAGGAGAACAGGGTTTGTTGCGATATTCATGTGGACGTTAACAGGTTGAAACGGCAGTCAAAAACTTCTTGATTATGTATAAAGATATACTTTGACACCGGCAAGGTGGCCAGATAGCCAACTCTAAGGCCAAAGAGGCAACATGTATCCAGCGGTCCGCACTGCAGAGGACCGCTGAATCGTCTTCAAGTAACCTAAATCCTCAGCATTGAAAGGACGAAGAAGAAGAAGCTAGCATCAATTTTTATTGGAATATATTTTAGCTTTCGAGTATGAATGTGGATGAATTTATCAGTAGAGGAAGACCAAAGAAACGATGGATGGACTGTGTGAAGGATGATATGGCAAGAAAGGAGGTGTCTGATGATATGACGAGTAATAGAGAAGTACCAAATTAATTGGGATATGGCCAAAAGAAAGATGATATTTTTTCGTTTTAGCTCCTCGAGTTATAAGTCGAGCTACACGATAACTGACAAATGCTTGCACTGACTGGACAGGTCCACTCAAATCTGTGTGGTTCTTTCTTCAAAAGACCATTTCAGATACTAATCTGCATAGTCCTCATGTAAATTGAGCAATGTCTGGACTTTAAAAGAGTAACAAGTTAACAGAGAACCTCTGAGTTTGTTTCGGCTGTTTCTTCTCAGAGTAGTCAGGTACGAAACACCGGCCCATCTAGCTTACATAAAAAATGACGTGTAAAAATGTTTGTACAAACCTACTTGCAAAATAAACATCATTTATCATTAATCGAATAATCACCCTTCTCAAGTTTATAGCTTACACCAACACCAACTAACAGGAACACAATAGCACAAACATCGCGGAGAAATTCTCGGGGAACATTACAATATGACCGCGGTTCAGTTAAACATGTACATTCGCGTTCGATTTTCGCTGAGAGCAGTTGTGTTGCATGCGATCGCGCGCGTACCACAGTGTAAAGTGCTTACGCATCAAAACAACGCCGTCAAGTCGGCTGCATCGCAATGACCTAGTTATTGCGTAATGCTGACGGCTGACGGCTAAAAACATTGTTAAGGCGAAGTTAATACTCGTTTTAATTTTACAATGAATCCGAAAAAGGATGCACTATGTGAGAGCACCAGAGTGAGCTTAAAAACAGAGACGGAACACCTGTTATACAAGTTTTATTGTGAAGAAAAAAATGAGCGACTAAAGCTCCAGCAGAACCTAAATGACTTGAAAAGTCAAATAGAAAGCCTCCAGCAACAGCTGAAACTTCAAGCGGAAAACCCACCGAAATCAGCAACAACCGCCATTGAAACTTCTTCACCGCCTGTTGAATATGCAACGGACGAAGAAGAACTCGCCCGAGAAACAGGGTGGATACGGCAAAAGAGCAGGAAGAAAAGGAAATTGAACACCTCTCCTGCCCAACCCACTCAAAATGAACACGAACGAGACGTAAGTGAAATTAATGACAAGAACACCAAAACTCCTATGCCACCACCTATTGTTGTAGATGGTATCCAAAATTACCAAAAATTCTTTGATTTCCTATGTGAGAATCAATCAGCTGACGCGTTCAGCATCAAAATGATGCATGGAGATACCGTTAAAGTAAACGCCAAAAATGAAGAATCGTACAGAGCAATTTCAAAAGCCCTTTCAGATAACGCCTGCCTTTGGCACTCGTATGAAAACAAGCAAGAGAGACCAATTAGAGTTATGGCAAAAAAATTGCATTCTACATGCATCCCGAAAAGAATAGTCGAAGACTTGCGCAGCAAAGGCTTCAAGATACTAGAAGCAGTCAACAAACTGAGTTGGAAAACCAAAGAGCCACTCAATATGTTCATGCTGACATTTTCAAATGATGAGGAAACAAACAAAATATTCAACATCAAACATATATTAGGATGTAGTGTGGAGATACAACCATTAAAATCCACAAAACTAGTACCTCAGTGCAAAAGATGTCAGGCATACGGCCATACGCAAAAGTACTGCTCCAAAGAACCAAGGTGCGTAAAATGCACAGGTAAACATCTCACCAAGGATTGTAGAAAACCAAAAGAAGAGAAGCCAAAATGCGTCCACTGCGGAGCCCCACATCCGGCTAACTACAGGGGATGTATTGTAGCCAAAGAAATACAGCAGATACGACTGAAAAAAACGAAAAGGAGTCATATGAACCCTCAACAAAGTGCACCTGCCGGAAGAGGTGAAGACTCTAGCCAGTTAAAACCAAGTCCAAGCACGATGCAAACTACTAATAAAAACGTCTCATACGCTCAAGTAACTACTAGAGGCACAACGAAAGCGCCTCTGGCTGATACGAACAGCGACAAAAAATTGGATGAAATCTTGAAGTTAATGTCGTCATTCGATGAGAGATTAAGAAAAATTGAACATAGCAACAAAAATGCTACTTCTATACCAAAAAAATGAATACTATACTTAAACTTATGGCGTGGAACTCAAATGGGTTACAAAAACATCAGAATGAGTTACAAGTAGTATTAGAAATAGAAAAAATTGATGTGTGCCTAATATCAGAAACGCACTTCACAAAGCAATGTCATATTAAGTTTAAAGGATACAAAGTATACCATGCGCTACACCCTGACAATACTGCAAGAGGCGGAAGTGCCGTTATTGTTAAAGAAAACCTGAAGCACTATGAAGTGTTTAAATGCGAAGAGAAAGATATCCAAGCGGTAGCAATTTGTCTACAAACCAAAAAATACCCCTTAACAGTTTGTGCCATCTACTTTCCACCTCGGTACATGATAAAAAAAGACCACTATGTGAGTTTTCTAGCTCGCCTTGGCAATAGGTTTATCTTAGGAGGTGACTTCAATGCTAAAAACACTTATTGGGGTTCCAGACTAACAACTACTAAAGGCAAAGAATTACTGAGTGCCATAAAAGAACTAAAATGTGACGTCATATCTACTGGAAAGCCCACCTATTGGCCAACAGATCCAAATAAAATACCGGACTTAATCGATTTCTTCGTGACCAAGAATCTTTCAACTAGTTATATAAAAACAGAACAAAGCTATGATTTGAACTCAGATCACTCTGCAATTTATTTAGAAATTAGCGAGAGTATTTTATACAAAGATAACAGTCTCACTCTTGTTAATAAGTTTACGGATTGGGAGAGTTTCAAGGCCAGATTGAATGATCATATAGACCTTAAGGTTCCATTAAAAACCCCCGAACATCTAAACAACGAAGTTGAAAAATTCATAATCCAGCAAGCAGCGTGGGACAATACACCTCACTTCAACAAAAGGACGAAGGGAAATACGTACCCCTTCAGAATCAAACAGCTCATTATGGAGAAAAGGAAACAGAGAAAAACGTGGCATCAATCTAGGTGTCCTGATGACAAACGAAAACTAAATAAACTTACAAAAAAAGTAAGAAGATTAATCCAGGACTATAAAGACGACTCAACCAAAACCTACCTTCAGAAACTAAGTAATGACCATAGGGCAGATTACTCCCTTTGGAAAGCTACTAAGCATCTAAAGAGGCCGATAGCCCAAATTCCTCCCATCAAGTGTGAAAACGGGCAATGGGCACTTACAAATGAGCAAAAAGCTATGAGGTTTGCAGAGCACCTAGAAAATATCTTTCAACCAAACGAGGGAGAAATTATTGAAGACAGCACCCTGCTTAATATAGTGATGTCAGATAATGTCGATGCCATAAGACTAGTAACACCGAGAGAAGTTGCACGAGAAATAAAACAGAAAATAAGCCCTCGTAAATCACCAGGTTACGATTTAATAACAGGGGAAATACTTCATAACTTACCAAAAAAGGGTTTGGTTAAGTTAACAACTCTTATTAATGCTGCACTGAGGCTCAAATATGTACCAGACTTATGGAAAGTTGCTGAAGTAATAATGATAGCAAAGCCTGGAAAACCGGCTCATGAAACAACGTCATATAGACCGATCTCCCTGCTACCAATAATGTCAAAGCTGTTTGAGAAGCTGCTACTCAATCGGCTTAAACCAATAATAGATAGTATGAACATTATACCAGAGCACCAGTTCGGTTTTCGAGAAAAACACTCGACGATCGATCAAGTGCACAGAATAACAAACGTAATAGAAAACGCATTAGAAAACAAGAAAGTTTGTTCTACTGTTTTTCTAGACGTAGCTCAAGCGTTTGACAAAGTATGGCATGAAGGCCTTATACATAAATTAAAAAGCTTGCTACCGAAACAGTTTGCGGATATATTAGAATCCTACATTCTAAACAGAGTCTTTCGAATAAGACAAGAAGACGCTTATTCAGAACTTAAGCAAATAAAAGCTGGCGTACCGCAAGGAAGTGTGCTAGGTCCGGTCCTGTACCTACTATACACTTGCGATATTCCCGAATCAGAACACAATACCATTGGGACTTTTGCTGATGATACCGCCATAATGGCCGTTGGAAACAGCCACGAAGAAGCTGTAGAAAAGGTTCAAATGGCTGTCAATCAAGTTTATGACTGGACCAAAAAATGGAGGATAAAATTAAATGAATCCAAATCTGTACACATAGACTTTACTAACAAAAAGCAACAGCATTTTCCAGTTTATATTAACCTCAAAGAAATCCCTTACGAGAATACAGCGAAATATCTTGGTATGACCCTTGACGCAAAGCTCCGCTGGAAAGCCCACGTCAAGAAGAAAAAAGATGAACTGGACCTACGGTTCAAAAAAATGTATTGGCTGCTTGGAAGAAACTCAGTGCTGTCCGTGCAAAACAAATTGTTGCTATACAGACAAGTCCTGATGCCAGTTTGGACTTATGGTATTCAGCTGTGGGGCTGCACCAAACAGACCAATGTATTAATAATCCAACGATTCCAGAACAAAGTACTGAGGGAAATTGTAAATGCACCCTGGTACATACGAAATGATGACCTCCATCGGGACCTAAAAGTTGAGTTCATCGAAAAGGTGATACAAAAATCTGCAGAAGCTCACGAACAGCGACTTCATCAGCATGTGAACGTCGAGGCGATCCAGCTTCTCGACCACACGGACATAGTGAGAAGACTAAAAAGAACAAAACCGTTCGAGTTAGTGTTTAGTGTTCGTGAAAGTGAATAGTGTAATGTAGCAGAAGTGTTACCAAATAAACACAAGAACGAAGTGTATTCGCCTTAATAGAGACAATAAGGAAAGTGCCATTGGACACATTCTTAGTAAAGACAATATAGTTTAGGTTTTAATTAAATTACTTATTAGTCTATATACAAGGCTAGATCGTAATAATGATTAGGGTTCATCTTTTGATGAACACTAGGATAAGAGATAATAAAAAAAAAAAAAAAAAAAAAAAAATGTACAGCTGTAGGTTTCAGCGCTGAAACTGTGGGTTTGTGCATTAATACAACACTTGTGCCTTTCTGGGCTGAAGTGTGAATTTTGGGTAGTAATGATGAATTGTTTTGTAGGTGTAATGTGGTGGTTGGGTGAATGTGTGTTTGTTCTTAAGTGTGTATTCTTTCGTTTGTTAAAAACTAAAGAATACACACTTCAGAACATATTTTACGTTGAATTTGACGGCACGATTGGCGCAGTGGCTAAGCGATTGACTGCTGAGCTACGTGTCGCGGGTTCGCGCGTACGGTACTAATATTTGTTAGGCCTACAGATACTTGTTCCGGGTCTGGCTGTTTGTGTATGTGAGTTTAAATGTTTGTAAACGCACCCACGATACATGAGAAATTCCTTGTGTGGGGCAAAGATTAAAAAAAAAAACTTGGGTAGACTTAGCAATTTTTTGGTTTTTCATGTTACACTTATTCTTAATTTGTCATAAAAAAGGACAATATTATAGCTAATACTTTAAATGTTATTAAAATAAGTTGTATTTTAAAGACTTTCATGCAAAGAAGCGTAGCATAAGCATATCGACCTATAATATTCCTACTGCTGCACTGTTGGAACGCAGGTTCCCTTTCTGTATGAAGGTGATCAATCCAGAAAGGAATCAAAATAAAACCTTATTCTCAATACAATTAGATATTTATTTGTAGCATTGTTTCAGATATTCCAAAAAAAAAAAAACGACAAACAAAAATCTTTTTCTCCGATTCCCTAACAACCCCTATAATCCCACATCTTTATTTGCCTTACACGGCAAAAATCTTGCCCGGACAAATTCAGCCAAGTCCGAACTTACTTGACACTCCCCTCACGTATCTTCTATGGGCATTGTGGAGGCATTCTGACAATACGTCGTAAGGGGCATAAGAGGCATAAGTGGCATGCTTACCCGTCTTGGATTATGTCCGGTAATAGGTTTGCCCGGACTATTACACTGAATTTCACACGGGTTTCGAATGTGTGTGTGGGAATGTTAAGGGAAATATTAATATGTTTGAACGAATTGCCTTGTCTGTTTTTAGAATCAAGATTATGAAACTTCAAGCTAGTTTTATTCTACAAAGTGTTGTTTGCATCCTCGTCAAATTCAAGGAGGTAACTATGCTAATGATTCTCGTCTCGAATCAATAATAAAACGGGTACGTAATTATTATTTTTCTTATTTACGAAAATCGGTTAGTGTGAACCACCCGTGTTTTAAACGTGACCCGTCTGATCCTCGCCCTATAATCACGCTTTCATGCATACAAACAATCACAAACGTTTATTAGATAATTATATAAATAATTAGATAATTTCTTATTACATAAACCACGTTAAGGGGGTTATTCTAAAATACTGACAAACTTAAACAACCAAAAAAATCAGCGGTTATTAATAACTAGCTGTCCCGCGCAACTTCGTCTGCGTCACATTTTCCCCGTTTTCGCAAAAAAAATTCGCATTGCTGCTCCGCTCCTATTGGTCGTAGCGTGATGATATATAGCCTATGTCCTTCCCCAGATTGAAATCTATCTCAGCGTTCATTAATAAACTAGGTGCCGTAATTTTAATTGATTATTTATGTATTTTGTGACTTCTCCTTGAATTTTGACGAGGATGCAAAACAACTCCTTATATTTTTGATCGCGTCAGCCTTAAAATCTGTATCATCTTGCTGACCTTGTCTTATTCTACTAGGGGTTGTCGCAAAACTATTTTTGTTTCCATTCTCTCCTGCTAGACGTCACGGTATCATTTACTCTTTTCTCTTTCATTTCACTTCTCACACCAGAGGCACTGGTCAAATCTAAGCTCCAGAGCCTTGAACATCGTCGCCGAGTTGCCAGCCTATTGGTTTTTTATCGGTTACATTTCGGGGAGTGTGCGATGGAATTGCATGCTTTGTTATGTGCTTGAACTAAGCGGTCTACTTAGCAGTCCCCCGACGGTAAGACGCTTGGATTATTTTATTTATGGTTTTTTAGAGGTTTTTTTATGTCGGGGGTTTTTAAATTTTAAATTTAATTTTTATTTCATGATTTTTAAACTTATATTGTTTTATCTTAGCCTTGAATGTCCCAATACTGGGCATAGGCCTCCCCCATTGCTTCCACTTTTCTCGGTGTTGCGTGTCATCTCGCCAATTAACGAAAACAGCAAAAATTAAAAAAAAAAAGTTTCTGGGGGGAGGGGGGGTTAGCACCCACCCCCCCTGGCAATGCCCATGGTGACAAGTGTTAAGATTTCAAATTTCGAATCGATCAGACCTGTGGAAATTGTTAATTTCCCTTCAACTAGAAAAGAGTTGATGGCCTTCAAACGGCTGATCAGATTTTATCCAAACATAGCTAAAAACACTTTCGATTAAAACACCTTTCAAACGAAACCAATTTCATCAAAATCGGTTCATCCGTTTAGGAGCTACGATACCACAGACAGACACACAGATACACAGATACACACGTCAAACTTATAACACCCCTCTTTTTTGGTCGGGGGTTAATAAACAAACGACGCTTGCTTAGAAAAATCCATCATGAGCCTATCACTTCTTTGTCTATTATTTCATACTAATATTCATTTCTTTGTGGAAGACGTCCCCAAAATAGTTAGGAAAAAGGGTAGGAAAATGAAGATTTTTCTCTTTCTGGGTGAAACCCTAAAAAGTATGATGTGAGCAGTCAAGTGAGTATACCTATGTTTCAAACCCGGTTTTTGAATCGCGTTAAATGATAATATACCATAACATCACGCCTGTAATCCTAGGCGGGTTGGGCAGAAGTGTACCTACACCCTCATTTGGCCAGTTATTTTTAAGTCCCATCTGTCAATCCAGACTCTGTGACTACTACTGAGAAATTGATTAGTCATATTTATATTATTATAGTAGAGTAGGTATTATAAATAATTTATTAAAAAACTCCATTAATTATTATTGGAATAGTTTTTTTATTTATTTTTTTATTCGTTACTAGCACATCGCCAAAATTGTGATATAAGATGTAGGTTTCTAATGTTCAAAGATATAGTGAAAGAATTTTTAAAATCGGTTGAGTTCTTGAGTTAAATCGAAACAAACAAACAAACAAATCTTTCCTCTTTATAATATGAGTTTAGATTAGTGTATTTCTTAGTTATCTTATTATAAGAAACAGAACCTCAAATGGTCCCTTTAAAACAAATCAAGCATGTGAAAACAACACACTATAATTACGTCTTACTACGCGTAATTCGACGTAACTACAATTGTTTGTTTACGTTCAAACTACTGGTTATGGCGTGGCATATTCCGGCAATTTGAGACAATGGGGGAAGATGTTATGAATGAGATCTATTGTATGTCGTACTGTTAACCTTACCGGTTATGATAATAATATGGCGTTTAGGAATTACGTAAGTGGTTGTCTATTGATAATGAATTGCTGTAAGTGAGTTACGTATATTGTAAGAGATATACTCCTTTACTGCTTGTGAAGTTTAAGGCCGTGATAAACCGAGCGCCGTAGGCATTCATCGCTTACCCCAGCCCCCGCAAGGCGAAGCGACACGGAACAAATCACGATATGCGAGTTCAGGGGCAGAATTACCCCAAATAGGGATGATGACTGGGTAAAGAAAACGAAATTCTATTTTGTCCGTCAATCAGGTAATACAAAAATATTAGATACGTATTTTTTGTTTTATCAAGTTAACAAATAAATACTTAGTTAAAACGCATTAAAGTTGGAGAGTGGGGGCTCACTACGTCACAACTAGGTATAAAATGTACTGAGCCATGACGTCATGCGCCATTTCAACTCAAAATATCTTCGTAATTTTACGATTACGTGAAAAAAGAAAAAATACGTGTCAAGTACTTTTTAATAATATACCCGATAGACAAATAAAAAAAAATGAGTCACCATCCCTATTGTGAATGTTGAAAGGCTTTGGTTTTCATATTACTGCAACATTCACTTTGTGATTAATCTACTCATCCGACCAACAACGCATTCGGCTCGTGACTAAAGAAAACGGTGCGGGCGCATGAAAAGCAGAAAACACTTGGTTTTGGAATTAGTGTTCTAGGTATTTTCATATTTCACATTAAGGTGGCCGCTTTTTATCACATTTTTTTACGACCTTTATTATGATATAAATTTTATTGATCATAGCTTTATAACTGAAATGAAATGATAATGAGTCAAAATGTTGACTTGTCTTTGTGATTTAATTGGATGCAGTAAAGTACAAGTAATCATGTATCGGCCGGCCGAAATATGTGGAGCGAAGTGTGAAATATGTAATATGTTTTTTTCAGATTTTTAATCCGTGCCATCAACGAATAAAACGCAAAACAAAACAACGTAAATCTGGGTCGCCCCGACTTAACGTTTGGTTTTATCGGACGGCGCCTAAACCAAAAAGGAGACAATTTTTTTGCAAAATTTACGTTCCATAAATAATACGTATATTGATAAATAAATGTAGAAACAGCCATAACTGGTTAGATTCTTAGTTACTTTTCACAAGATAGTATAAGAATCGTGGCATCAAAACTCTAGATCAACCCTTTCTAAGTAGCCGAAGTCTTAGCTACTATAGCAGCTGTAAAACAACTTACTTCTATAAAATTCCTACTCCAGCAAGTAAATAATTTTCTCCACGAACAATAAATTCAACCGCAAGGCAGTACCTACTTGTGACACAGAACAGAAACTGTATCTCAGAAACGAATCAGCAGGAAACAAATTTAACCACGAATATAACTTGAGAACAACTGAAACATGTTTATAAACTTTGAAAATGAACTCTTTTTCATAAAATAAAATAACGCCGTTACAAGTTTCATTCAACTTGGTGCAAAGTTGAGGTCTCTGTGTGAGCGAGTTTTTATGAGCAAATTATTAATTTATTGTTTATTTTCTTGGTAACCAATGTCAGCAAACAACAGTCTGACATTTTTTGAAATCAAGGATCAATGTTAGTTATTAACAGGATAACAATGATTGATAAATAGCCAGCGTCTGTGATACTAAGTACTTAGGACCAGTCAGCCTTCAAAGCAGGAGTGAGCAAGCTTCTTTGAGGTACAATTTTTATGGCATAAATCGTCGTAGACCTCATCTAAAGCTACGAGTATCCATCCGGTGAGATGATAATTATGGGCCTTGTCTATTCAAGGTCTAGAACTCGTACAACAATAAGAAAATCTAAACACGAGGCGAGAGATCGAGGTCTTGATTATTAAATTATAATATACCTTTCTAAAGTATATCTACCCGGGCAAAAAAACGGCATTACAATATCTTTTAGGCTATATACCTAGATTGCTTTAGTTTTTATCAGTGGGAATGAATACAATAGTACATGAAAAGCAGCTGGTCAAAATAACAAATTCCCCGCTAGCACTAGCACCGCGCCTCCACAACCACGCAACACGACAGCAAGCGACAACACACAAACTTGAAGCCGCAACAATCGCGGGGCACATACTTTATTATGTGTTCGCCGGAATTATGTACTTACTATACAGTGTGCTTGTACAGTCATGAGCAATAACATGTATACTATTTACGAATATTATTCCAAAGAAAACCTCGAGATAGCTGCAAACCCTACTTTATAAGAGAAAAAATGTTAACTCTGCCCTCCATTTATATATTAGAAATAGCCACTTTTGTTAAGAAAAACATAAAATTGTTTAATTTCGATAAGAATGAGCGCCGCAAAACTAAGTTAATTCTACCAGCACCTAGATTAGAAATGTATAAAAAGAGTCCAGAATACCGAAGCATACAAATATATAACAAATTACCTAAAAATATCCGGTCCACAAAGACACTATGTGTATTTAAAGCAAGGCTGAAAACATTGCTTTTAGAAAAATGTTATTATAGTGTACAGGAATTATTTATGGTCGATGGAAAACTAAAATAGAGCTCAAATTACATGTATGTGTTTGTGTTAATTACAATTATTTTCTTTTATAGTATGATGAGGTGCTAGATATGTTTTTTTTTTTATGTTTATATTTTTTATTGTGAATGTTCCTAAATTAAGTAATAAAAGAACTATTAAGTTATTTTTAAGTTAGTTTTAAGTTATTTTGCTGCGCCCTTGTACTGTCTAGTTTTAAGCCCATAGCTTGTAACTGAGAATATGTACATTTTGCAATAAATAAATAAATACTCGCAGTAAAGTTAAAAAATATTTTGTTCTACTGCAATAAACGTTTTACGTTTTCACGATTAGTGTTTTGAAATTGTTATTGGGTTTTCAATGAGGATTTTTTCTAGTAGTAGCCACAGAGTCACAGTGACAGAGTCTGGAATGATTGTGCTCGGTTGATGGCAAGGCTCGCCCCCTATTCCATGGGACTTGAACATAATAGTTGAAATGTGGGTGTACCAATGGATACACCTGTGCCCTAACCCTTCGTGTTGTTACTATTAATAACACTTACTGCGGGATATTTACCATGACGTGTATTATTTGTTTCGAGTTCCCGATATTTCGGCGCTGTTGCAAACGCCATGATCACGGATAAACACGGCGCCGAAATATCGGGAACTCGAAACAAATAATACACATGGTAAATATCCCGTAGTAAGTGTTATTAATAGTGTTAGTGACCATGTCAGTTTAAAAACTTATATTCCTTCGTGTTGTTATTTTGAAAGTCATACAAAATAGATCTTAGATCAATAAAAAAAACCGTTTTTGCTCGACGACATCGCTTTTTAATGTTGCTAAGTGTATACATAGTGCTCGTGAGTGTACATGCTTTATCATCACACAATGCCGAGCCACTGTTTTAAAAGTTCACCTCTCTTGAATACTTTTCATGTTCTAATACAGTTTTGGCTGTCGTGTTAAACGATTTTGTGAAGAGATTCTTTTTTAAAGATTTCAAAGGTGTTTAAGTGACAGTTGTGTAAGATTCGATTTGATTTATTTTATTTTAGTAATATTTTTGTTTTATTTGACGAGAGGTCGTGATGAATACATTTTAATGCATATTGAGCGGTGGCAAGCAATATACTTTGACTTTTGACTTCATTTGGGCGCTTTTCTGTACAAAGATATAAAATTCATGTGTCTGTAATATAAATATGCCGAATTAAAATAAATATTTTCATATAAAAAGGAAGAGATGTGGTATTCTAATAAACGTAGTGTGTGCTTTGAGTTTACATGTCAACCAGTCCATACTTTACTCGGGCAGCGAGAACACGTAGGCTTGGAGTCATTCATCTACTTACTGATAATTTGGTGGTTTTATTCTAAACCCTAACTAGTGTAACTAGTGAACACAGCATTGTGTATGTAATATTAAAATAACCATTTTCTACTACATGTAAATGAATGTGAATACGGTACATATACCAAAAAACATTTTTTACAACTCTTGTCTGTCTGTCTATATGTCTGTTTGTTCCGGCTAATCTCTGGAACGGCTGGACCGATGTTGACGGGCCTTTCACTGGCAGATTGCTGATATAATAAGGATTTTTAAATTCCACTCATATGAAGTCGCAGGCACAGCTAGTAAGACATATAGGTCTACGATGGTACTGTACAATAGGCATGGTGACTGATTTTTTTTTCTTTGTCTATCGGGTAGATTATTAAAAATTATTATCTTTTTTCACGTAATCCGGAAATTACGGAGATATTTTGAGTTGAAATGGCGCATGACGTCTCAGCTAAGTAAATTTTATAACTGATTGTGACGTAGTGAGCCCCCACTCTCCAACTTTAATGCGCTTTAACCAAGTATTTTTTTTGTATACTTGAAAATAAAAAACGTGTCTAATAATTTTGTATTAACTGACTGACGGACAAAATAGAATTTCGTTTTCTTTAGCCTGTCATCATCCCTATTCAAATGGAAGTTGTTAATATTTGAATAAAAGTTTCTTGGAGCAATAAGGTCCAGTTAACAACTCTTTATCAGCACTCTCCTGCCATTATCCGAATTCATATGGAGTCGGCGCACCATGGTTTCTTCTTCCATGCTTCTCTATTTCTCGTCATCTCAGCAGACACCTCCTTTCTAGCCATATTATCCACTAGGCCATGCCCGCGGCTTCGCACGCGTTGAGTTCGGTCACTGCCCCACGGGATTGTACTACCGGGATAAAAAGTATCTTATGTGTTAATCTAGGTTATAAACTACCCGTATGCCAAATTTCATCCAAATCCATTTAGTCGTTTTTTCGTGAAAGAATAACAAACATCCATCCATACTTACAAACTTTCGCGTTTATAATAACGATTTATTTTCTCCCACAAAGTACAAAAACAATATACAGATGTAAAGTGGGTGACAGACGTGCGAACTTTATGTACGCGGTATTTAGGATAGCGAACTAACTCGGCTAGACGTCGGTGACACACGAGAAGCTGGATTTCTACAACACAGATGATTATAGCTAAAACAACAAAAAAATACGCAATTACGGTAGGTGGGTACCCTCCTCGTGCATCTGCATGAACTGACGAAAAAAATGGCGGCTCGCGGCTCGCAGTGCTGCCACACACGTACGAGCCGAGACGAGCTACGAGTAAGATTTCAAACCAGTTGGATCGCCAGCGAACTTGCGCCGCAATTTTAAAGTACGCGTTTTTAAGGAGACACACAGGCGAAAAAGGTCGTGGAGCCACAAGTCTGCGTACTTACTCGCACGTCTATCACCCACTTTACAAATATTGGAGGTATACAGGTTTGTGAGAGTCAGGAATCCAAACTAGAATACCCTGTGCTATGGACTCCTGCCCCCCCCTCGCCGAGATTGGAATTATCACAATTTTATTGTAGATTGTAGTTACAGGTATTGTACGAAAATAATAACAGAAAGAGTACTAATCAAATAAAATAAAATCAAATATTAAAATGCGAGTGTGTGTCATGTTAGTGTGTGAACTGTGAGTGTAATGTGTTAGGTGTCGCGAATAATATTAGTAGGATAGTCCATAGTCACAGTCATACTCAGACAAGTAAGTGAGAATTTCAGCAATAAAACTGAACGCGATCAGCATATCCGATCACTTTGAGTCGGAGCAATAAAATTTGACACTGAGAAATTGAAGTTTGACATTTTATTTCTCAACAAATACGGACTTGGACACTCGGGTTTTAAGCGTTTGACGCGTAATTTAATAGAGCAACACAGAGAATAAATTTGTCCTAATATTCTCGACAGCTGACATTTTTTAGAACGTTTTTTTGGAACAATTCGAACGCACTCCGAACGGGTAACTATAGTTACCTGGACACTTGACCGGAAAAATTATTGGGTCGCTCTAGTCACCTGGACATTACAGCGGTTCCATGTTTAATAAAGACACAGCTCTTGAAAACAGTTTAAATGTTATCGCGTTCAGAACATCGCAATGCTTTACTTTGACAGTTTTGCGGTTATCGGCTTACACAGCGGAGCTTGATAATATTATAAAGGTAGTAAGTAGTTGCATGATGCAAGGTTCGTGCTTTGCATTTAGTTTAAGTTTTACATAAGCTGTTAAGTTTATGTATGTGTTAAAGTTTTTGAAGTACCGATTTATTATTACTTCAAAGAACACGAAATGTTTCGCGTGTTCTTTACCTTAATAGTTTGAGTTTTGAATTTATGAGTTCTTCATCGCTTCAATTTTAGTTATATTAGCACTTAAATTTACATGGCATGGTTTAGATGTGATAATAAGATGATAAATATTTTCCGTATTTTCTATAATATTCGATTAGGAACTGACCCCATATTGACGAGGAATTGACTTGTCCGTGTCTTTAAAGCAAAAAAAATGGACGTAAAATTATAATAAAAAATATGGTCTCAAAAAGGTTAATTTAAGTTATAAGTTAAAATTTATCTGAAATCCACGTGAGCAATAAGTACGGAAGCTTAAGGGCGCACCGAGGGAACGATACGTAATTTCGAAATAAGTTCGTATGATCCCTTGCTGCATCGTTATTACTTAACCTTTAGTTATAAAATTAATTTGTAAAATATTCAAGGATTCACTATATAAATCATACACTTTAGAAACACGATTACTTGTAGTTTTCTCTATAGAAAATAATGCCAAAGTAATGTCTAAAAAAGAAAATAAATTCTCGGTACGGCATAAAACCTTCACGGAAGGTCATCAGCTTTTAAATAATAACAAAATTACAGTTTTCTATATCGTATTCATTTTAGATTTTCAAAATGTGTATTGGTTTTAATAATATGAAGGAAATACCTAAATTAGCGCGCGTTCCGCCCATTATAACTAGAGCCGCCACTCTTCCCGGAGCGTCGCGCGCGTCTGTCTTACACACACATACACGGAGCGCATAGATACCTACCACCAGAAACTCGGAGCGCTCTTAAAAATTGGATTACGATTCTTCAAATCAATAATTTGTAACTATACTCAAAGTCCAGTTCTTGTTTTACAACCACGGGTTTTAAACGTCATGTTTATGATTTTGGGATTTTAGACGACGTTATTATCCCACTCTGTTACTTACTTCCTGAAATTTTAGGTAAATATACGCTTACTATTCCGATCTGTATTATGGAAACGCTGCAGTGTCCCGAAATCCGTAAACACTTTGAGCGACCAGAGATTATTCATACATTTAATATCGTTCCTGATTAGTGGTTTAATAACTAAGTGGTTTAAGCAAAGAGTGGCCAGCGTTTTACAGAAAGTAGAGAGGAGGAACCACGGAGGTTGGTACAGAAGGTCTTCACCTATGCATGATGCAACAATCAAACCTGATAAAAAACCAAATAACACTTTGCCCAACCCAGGAATCGAACCGATCGAACCTCATGCGCGACGGCGGGCGCGGTTGGCGCAGTGGCTGAGCGATCGACTGCTGCGCTGCGTGTTGCGGGTGTGATCCCCACACGGAACAAATATTTGTATGTGCCTATGGCCTACAGATAGTTTTTCCGGGTCTGGCTGTTTGTATATATTATGTGAGTATTAAATGTTTGTAAACGCACCCACGATACAGGAGCAATTCCTAGTGTGGATCAATGTTAAAAAAAACACATAAATGTAGCGTCATACATTTGGAATTAACTCCGCCATTTTGTTCTTTGAATCCTTTTACAAAACAATAGAACATTATGTTTACAAACTGCGACTGATTTTGTCAACGTCATTTGAGTATTCGTTTTCAAAACATCTCTGTTGTATCGAATACCTATGTACTTAAGATTTTGTCATCTCTTCATTGAGTGTTGAGGTGATTGAAAATTCCGTTTGCAGTAAACAAATCGTGACTAAAGTTAGTGAATAAACGTCGCACTGTAACCTAGAGATAAACATAGGCATTATGATTATGTAAGTAAATAGATAAAGGGTGTAAAGAGACCCAGTTAAAGAAGCCTAAAGTCACTTATTCGAGCTTTTTTTGTTTGTTTTGGACCATACCTGGGAACCTTCTAGTTACGGAGATATTGGATGTCAACTTTTTTTTTAAATACTGGATTTGAATGTTGCAAATTTACTTTTTAATTTTTTATTTATTCATGACCAATACTATTCAATCACCAACATCCATAAGTCGTTTCCCGTTTTATATAGTTTGATGTTCAGAATGCTTGTTTCTCGGCTTCGTGAATCAAGGGTCTAAGGGCTTGTACACAAAACTGCGATGCGATGCAAATTGGCGCGATGCGAATTCGCAACACAGAAAAAACTGTAACTAATTGTACTGTTTGAGCTCGTAGATTTTTACGATGCGACGTCGCATCGCAGTTTTGTGTACAAGCCCTATATACACCTTGTATAATTAAGACTACAGACACTGAATTAACAGAAACTACACAATATAAATATCGATATTTTTGATTGATTTTAAAAAAGGCCCCGTTGTCCATATAAAACAAAAAAAAAACAATCATAATGAGACTGCTTAAAAAAGAAGGCTCTCTTTTTAGTTAAAACTACAAACAAGCAGAATGAAACTGAAACACAAGATTTTACATTAGTATCATCACAATCAACATTACCACCCGATCCCGCAAACAATGCTCATCCCGCTCCCGGTTACAAACTAGACCCGTCATTAGTTTCATACAGTACCTACCAGTCTCATCGATTCGCACTAAATATCTGACGCTCTGAATCGCAAATATTCTGGACTAATTACGAAATGAACATTAGATTAGTCCTTAATAACATTTTAATGACACTTTTCGCTTATACCCGCGACTTCGAACAAAGTAAAAAAAAACCGGCCAAGTGCGAGTCGGACTCGCTCACGAAGGGTTCCGTACCATTATTTATAAAAAGAGCAAACAAAAAAACACTTGTCTTGTATGGGAGCCCCCTTAAATATTTATTTTATTCTGTTATTTGTTGTTACATAAATACATAATCTGTAGAATTTTCAACTGATTAACTAACACGGTTCATGAGATACAGCCTGGTGACAGACGGACGGATGGACAGCGAAGTCTCAGCAATAGGGACCCGTTTGACCCTTTTGGGTACGGAACCCTAAAAACATACCTGGCCTACATGAGCACTGATAAAACGTCGAGAAAAGATGTGTGGTTCAGGTTGGTCGTTTCCTACGGAGAAGAACTGGCAAGAAACTCCATGATAATCCTGTGTGATTTATCGTCTGCCTGAAAATCATTCTATGGCCCCCGGCAGTAGTGTCCATCCATCACTAAAAGAATTTCTGAAATCGGATAAGGAGTTTCATAGATTACCTCCCACATGAAAACTTACAAACTTTACCGCTTTTTAATATTAGTACTTAAAGTTTTTTTTTGAAACGCTGTAGGTAATACGGATGTATCTATACTAATATTATAAAGCTGAAGAGTTTGTTTGTTTGCTTGAACGCGCTAAACTCAGGAACTGCAGATCCGATTTGAAAAAATCTTTCAGTGTTAAAAAGCCAATTTATCAAGGAAGGCTATAGGCTATATATCATCACGCTACGACCTATAGGAGCGGAGCAGCAATGAAATGTTGCTAAAAAGGGGAAAATGTGAAGCTAGTTTGTCATAATGTAATAAAAAAATACAGTTATGTCAAACAAAAATTAAAACTGATGCCGCTGTCGTTATTTTATGTTAACTAAATTTTTTACAGCATTATTTAAACTCAATTCCAATGTCGACGGGTATCAACGTTTCACCGCTTCGATAAATTGTAAATAAAACATTTTACCCTGTCAAGGAAATGTTTTTGTTCCTTGTCAGAGTCCTGGATCACCCAAAAAAATGTAAGCAAACACCGCATGAAAAAACGCAAAACTTTTTTTTGTGTTCAACTTTCGCGAACTGACAGACAATTTCCTGAAAACGTCATTTTTCCAACGTTTTTTCCCCTACATGCATAAAATTGACATTTACACCGACAGACACCCCATTTTTATTATATTAGTGTGTGTTATAAGGTAGCCTTTGATGTGAAAAAACGTAAAATAACCCCAAAATGAGCCTGAAATGGGAAAAACGTAGGTTAATCGATAGTCTTTGATCTTTCCTGTATTAAACATCGCTGAATGTTTCTTTTTACGATATATCCTTTTCGTTCGGAGATTAAGCCAATTTCTTGTGTACTGAGCGAAAAACACGAATACTTTTTTGTTTTTTTTTTTGCTTAAATCCTTTTTGAGTTGATTAGCGTGGGGCGTGAGTAGGATTATGTCCCGGATGTATACTTTGATGGGACTATGGGAGCTTTGGTATAGCTCGAAATAGATTAGTTGACATTTTTAGATTTGTAACATCAATTTTGTTTTTTTTTTTCAATTTCTTCTAAATCTATGATCAAAATAATTGATGTTTTCAATTATTTAATTAACACTTAGCAACTAACTATATACATTGCAACAATTAAAAACTAGAGAATTAAATAACTAAAATAAAAAAAAAAATACAAAAAAGGCGTCTAAAAACTCCTCCTTAACGCTGTCAGCTAGTAACGTGCCCAAGAGACTGGCGGCGTTGTCATGTTGTATGGCAATACTTAGCCTCTGACCAAGGTAAAAGCCAGCCCTTTGGTCACGGGACGCGTCAACTAGGCGTTTAAAAATTTCCTTAAAAAATGCTCTGGGCACTCGGATCCCACAGCCCCAGAGTTTCAACCCTTCTATATTCCTTTTAAAAGTTATAATTAAATTATAATCACAAATTCATATTGGTTTTGATATGAATCCTCATCTACTGGTAGAATGGAACATAACTCACTGACTGACATCGCACGTTCTAAATCGTTGAACCTTCTGTTATAGAGGAGGTTTTACTCCGAAATCATAAACTCTTGATAATGTTCGGATGCTATTTAAAAATAAGTCTTGTCACTCATGTCACTTTGTTTAGCTAAAAATATAATATTTTACGTGTACAAAAGCACAAGACTTTTATTCACATTCTAACAGGTTATGGGCCCAGGTGCGTAAAAAACGACCTCATGTGCTACAGTAAATAAAAGAATGGATAAGCAGCAATAAGATTTTTTTCGTAAACCGAAAATAAATTTTGTGAAGAAAAAGTTGAAGAAACTTACGTCATGGCTGCGACTATCAGAATAAATCCACTCACTGGAGAAAATTTCGATACGTGGAAGATTCAGATGCGTGCGATTCTGAAGAAGAACGACTTGTGGGAATATGTATCCGGGATACTACCACGACCGCCGCGCTCCGATCCAAAATATTCCGAATGGATGAAAATGGATGGAAAAGCTGAATCGGACATTTTATTAGCTATCAGTCCAAGTGAATTGGGTGCTGTAGATGGCTTAGAAAGCTCAAAAGCTGTGTGGGACAAGTTGATGTCCATGTACCAGTCAAGTGGACCTGCAAGAAAAGCCTCTTTGTTAAAGAAGCTTGCGTTAACACGTATGCAGGAAGAAGATGACCTGCGGAAGCACATCTCAGATTTCTTCGATGCCGTAAAGAAGTTGAAGGAAATAGGTTTAATAGTTATAGACGAACTACTGGCCATTTTACTACTGTATAGTTTGCCAGACTCTTTTGCCATGTTCCGAACGGCAATGGAATCGCGAGACGATCTTCCTTCAACAGAAGTTTTGAAAGTGAAGATTCTCGAAGACCACGAAGGTCGCAAATCTCAAGTAGTGGACCAGGATGCTATGCTTCTCAGACGTACAAAAACAAATGCCAATCAGATGAAAAAGTCAAATGACGATCAAGGCCCTAAAAGGACGATTGAATGTTATCGTTGTGGTCGTCGTGGGCATTTTGCAAGAGAGTGCAGAGTGAAGAATGTTTACAAAGGAAAACAAAGTGCACAAAACCTGGATCGATCAGATCGTAATAGTAATCATGAAACGTCAAAGGTTTTGACGTCGATGAGCACCACTGAAGAAGTGATGATGAGTGCACAAGGAAGAAATATATGGTGCATTGATAGTGGTTGCACGGGACATATGTGCAACGAAAGAAGTATAATGAGAGAATTTAAGGAAATGAATTCTGAGTTGAATTTGGCTAATAATGGGAAGACTACTATTAGTGGAACCGGGATCGTTAATATTTCAGTAGATACAGGCAGTGAAATTCGAAAAGTAAACATTGAAAAGGTGTTCTATGTATCGGATCTGCGAACAAACTTACTTTCAGTATCGAAAATGACTGATTATGGATTTGAAGTTCATTTTAGAAAGAAGGATGCTATTGTTATAAAAGACAATAAGGTGCATATGCGTGCGGATCGCATAGGAAATTTATACCACGTACGTATGAATCAAAATGATGTTAAAAATGTTGAAGTCAAGAAACCCATAGATATGTGGCATGAACGTCTTGGGCACTTGAACGAACGTGACTTAAAGGCTATGGCGAAAAGCGGGCTTGTTCACGGAATGAAGCTGGATGATGAAAACATGTCAGAGTGTGCGATATGTAGTAGCGAGAAGCTAACCTGCAAACCATTTCCAAACGGTAATGCAGATCGTACCAGCGAATTATTGGAAATAGTACATACGGATGTATGTGGCCCCATGAGACATGAATCTTTTTCGGGAAAGAGATATTTCGTTACGTTCATAGACGATAAATCTCGATGGTGTGAAGTATATTTTGTACGTAATAAAAATGACGTGCTAAATGTTTTCAAGAATTACAAAGCTGAGGTGGAAAACTTCACTGGGAAGAAGATTAAGTCTTTACAATCAGATAATGGGCGAGAATATATAAACAAAGAATTTGATTATTTTCTGAAGAAGAATGGTATTGTTAGAAGGTTGGCGGTTCCATATACACCGCAACAGAACGGGGTAGCGGAGAGGAAAAACAGAACGCTAACCGAAATGGCACGTTGCATGATGCGACAAGCCGGAAGCCCTCCTATATTTTGGGCAGAAGCAGTTACTACTGCGAATTACATTAGAAATCGATGTCCGACTATGGCTTTGAAGGGTGAGATACCTTTCACTGTATGGAAAGGAAAGAAGCCTACTGTTATATACATGCAAGTTTTTGGATCGAAAGTATATTATAAAAACAAAGGCGCGAATAAGGTCAAAGGGAAGTTTGACTCAGTTTCCGAAGAAGGAATTTTCTTGGGATATGACACGCAATCCAAAGCATATCGGATTCAAAATCCAAAGACAAGAAAAATAATTGTAACTCGAGATGTGAATTTCATGAATGAGACAGCATTCAGTGAAGAATATAAAGACATACTTGATAGAGAAAAGAGTATTGATGACAAGAAGGTTACAGTTCAGTTAAATACGCCTAAAGTCAATCATGAAGATAAGAAGAGTGATACTAGTAGAACATCACTCGAAAGAGTCGAAAGTGAACAAGAATCTGATAAAGATATAAATATTCAGAGGAAAGATTTAGTCCCTATAGTTAAAAGAGGAAGGGGAAGACCAAGATTGGTTAGAACAGGTTCGGTGGGAAGACCACGAAAAGTATACACGCCAGCCAATGATAGGGCTGATAGTGAAACTGACTCTAATTATGAAGATACTAGTGAACAACTGATAGCGGGAATAGCAAATGCCGACCCAATGACATGGAGTGACATTGAAAGAACTAACGATGTAAATGCATGGCGAAGTGCCTTAGAAGATGAGTATTTGGCACAGATTAAGAATGGCACGTGGGAAATTGTACAGCGGCCATCTAAACGAAAAGTGATAGGGTGCAGATTTGTTTTTCGTACTAAAACTTCGGGGAAGAAAGTACGGCTCGTGGCAAAGGGATGTTCTCAACGTCCAGGGGAGGATTTCCACGAAACCTCGTCGCCAGTCGTGAGATCATCATCGGTAAGGCTTATAGCTGCAATATCGGCGGAGTTGGGTTTAGAGATCCATCAAATGGACGTTGTGACCGCTTACTTAAACGGATCACTAGATGAGGAGGTATTCATGGGAGTACCGGATCAACTTCGCGATGTTTTGGAGAAAATACTCGCAAACCAAAAGATCGGCTCAAAGAAGAACGTCGTTAGGGACAAGAAAGTACTTCAAACAGCTAAACGCTGGAACAAAGCATTGAGTGAATGTGAGAATAGTGTATGTTTGTTGAAGAAGTCTTTGTATGTTCTGCGTCAGTCAGGACTGCAGTGGCATAAAGAATTGGTGAGTAAGTTGACAAGTATTGGTTTTGCAGCTTTGCCACAAGATCCGTGTATGTTTGTTGCACGAAAAGGTGAACAGGTGATGTTGATTGCTATTTACGTCGATGATATTATTCTGGCTACGAATAATACTCCGTGGTTGTGTGATGTAAAAAAGCAGTTATCTAGCGCATTTGAGATGAAAGATATGGGAAAAATTGATGTTTGTTTGGGTATTGAATTTACTCGTGATGCAGAAGATAGAGTTTACATGAACCAAAGTGTGTATTTAGAGAAAATTTTAGAACGCTTTGGAATGTCCGAGTGTAAACCTGCAAGGACCCCTATCGATTTAAATGTAAAGTTACAGAAACCTGAATGCGTTAATGAGGATGTTATGAGTACATATCCTTACCAAAGCTTGATAGGTGCCTTAATGTATCTGGCTGTATCGACAAGACCCGATATAGCGTATTCTGTAAATTATTTAAGTCAATTTAATAATAATTACGGAATTGAACATTGGAAGGCGGCAAAACGCGTTTTGAGATATTTAAGAGGCACATCAAAGTTTGGCTTAGTCTATGAGAGGACAGGCAAACCGTTGTATGGTGTGGTTGATGCTGATTGGGGATCAGACGCGATCGACCGCAAGTCTTATTCTGGTTTTGCTTTTATTTTGGCAGGTGCCCCTATAAACTGGGAGGCACGAAAGCAACGGTCTATAGCTTTGTCCAGTACGGAAGCAGAATATATGGCACTTTCGGAAGCTACCAAAGAAGCTATATATCTGCGTGACTTATTGAATAATGTTGGTGTTGAGTGTAAATGTGTTACATTATTCGATGATAGTCAGAGTGCAATTAAGCTTGCTCAAAGCAGGTGCTATCACGCAAGAACGAAGCACATAGATGTGAGACACCACTTCATTCGAGATATGTTGGAACGAAGTGTGATTGATCTGAAGTACATGAGTACAGACAAGATGCCAGCAGATGTTTTGACCAAGGGTTTGAATGGGACGAAACATCACGAATGCTTGCGTAGTCTAGGCATGACAGTATGATTGTGAAAATGAAGAGTAAGAAGCTTATGACTTCGAGGGGAGGTGTTATAGAGGAGGTTTTACTCCGAAATCATAAACTCTTGATAATGTTCGGATGCTATTTAAAAATAAGTCTTGTCACTCATGTCACTTTGTTTAGCTAAAAATATAATATTTTACGTGTACAAAAGCACAAGACTTTTATTCACATTCTAACACCTTCCTTTTTTAAACAATACACGGTGTAAATCACCTCATCACGAAGCCGTCAACCAAGCATTCTGTACATGAAACTAAGTAACTTTACGCAAAAAATATTGCTGGGAAACGACTTTTTTTTGGGGGGTGTAAAATCATGTTTTGTGGTAGAACTCAATGTAACGCACTCAAAACATTGTGCTGATGGACGGATTGAATAGTACGGGGGTCGCGGAGGTGTTTAAAGTAAAAATCTTACATTAAAAACTTGTATTTAAAAAAATACTTGTCAAAAAGTTGGAACTTTGACCCCTAATATCTCCGTAACTAGAAGGTTCCCAGGTATGGTGTAGAACAAAAAAATGATCGCAATGTCAGGGAAAACGCCTTTCGGCTTCGTTAAGAGGTGTTTTACACCCTTTATATTTTTTTTTACTTCGTCTTCTAATGGGATTAAATATACGTTGATAAAAGAATGTACGGAAGTTCGTCATAGGTTGTTCGTTCGTAAATCGTATCTGACAAACATCTTGTCATAGAGTCGCCCCCTTACTACTCCTTGCTGTAGTACCCTCGAAAACTTTCATACTCTATTACGAAAATCAACCTGAACATAATAATTTACCCCACTTCCCTTCTAACATGAAACTTTAAGCACATACAACCTCATATTTATGAACACCTGCATTACTTAAACTACACATTATACCGATCGATACCGCGATAAGTGCTTCTCAATTGCCAACTTGGTACCAAAAAAAACTTCCCCAACCCCATGCCATTCTCGCTTATAGCTATTAACATATAAAGATAAAAATTGCTCGTACATAATAGCGCTCGAGACTCGAGTAACTATTACAACCCTCATTGGAACGAAATAAAGGAGGTTAGTGTTGCTGATGTGACCTTTGTAAAGAATTTCGTTACAGCTAATAAAAGAACGGAGGGAGTAAATAACAATGAGTGACATACGGCTCATTGGGTTGATGTACACGGCTGAGAGATCCTTTTGAGAGAACCTTTGATTTCTGAAAGCCTGGTACCTCAATTTCATTTACACCCAAATTGCACGCACTCTTAAAAATATTTTTATTTTTGTCTGTTCAGGCCTTATATCGCATGGTATTGCATAGAAAATTATTATTTAAAAGCAGTGTCTATGGAATAGGGGATCGGACTGGGTAAAGAAAACGACATTATATTTTGTCCGTCAGACAGGTAATACAAAAATATTAGACACCTATTTTTTGTTTTATCAAAATATCAAAAAATTACTTAGTTAAAACTCATTAAAGTTGGAGAGTGGGGGCCTACTACGTCACAAGTAGGTATAAAACTTACCTACATGTGACGTCATGCGCCATTTCAACTCAATATTTCTCCGTAATTTTATGACCACGTGAAAAAAGAAAAAATACGTGTTCAATACTTTTCAAAAAACTACACGACGGAGAAAGAAAAAAAATGGATTATCCCCTATTGTTGATGGACAAAACTTAAAACTTGCATAAAACTTTCAAGCCTATAGTCTACTTGTGCAAAACTCAAAGTCGCAGCAAAAATCGTGTGTGGGGGGGAACCCTTTGACACCTTGTCAGTTGTCGTATATTTTGAATTATTTGAGATGATGCTAAAGCTGCTCTACCTGCTTGTTAACCGACTTTAATAAAAAGGAGGTTATCAGTTCGACCGTTATATTCTTATTTCCAGGAATCTTGAAAAGGTTAAATTGAAATTCATGATCACGTCTAGTTTTCAAACATTTTATTTGGCGCACAATGGAACATGTCGTCTTGCCACGGCAAACTTGGTGCAATACTACCCGAACCGTGCACCTTTTGCTGACGTTTTATAAGTGCCCATGTAGGCCTATGTAAAATAAAATATTTTGATTTGATTTGATTTGACTAATAAAGAGTTTCTTTTTTTAAAGATCTAGGGCATTTGCGCAAATAATGACCTGGACGGATTACAAAACGGGCTACGGTTCTCACACAATTTTACTTAAAGATGCCGCCGGTGTCAGTTCTTTGTGTAACCAGATGCGAAGGAATATTACCTGCTTTCTTTTTATGAGATTTTCATCATAAAATCCGTCTTCGTGAGACACATTTATGTTTATGATTGTTCGTCTAAGGATTTATGAAAACGTTTGTTTCTGAATTGTCTGATGCAGAATCAAACGAGATTGCTTTTCAACGTAAATGAGTTGATCACGCTAGAGTAGCTATCTTTTGAGATTGCTTCGTTGTTCTAATGGTCGCGAGCGCGATTCGTTTTAGGAAATGTTTCAATAGCAAACGGAAGTTTGGCATTGCACCTGGCTACTGGCCATAGGTTCCTCATATTTGGGACTTCTATTTCTGTACCTATTTTAAATTGAAGTCGCTATTGGAGTCTATCGGTCAAACCGATTTAATTTGCCCTTTAACACCATAGAGAATTTATTTCGGTGTATAATACAAGATATTCATTTTTCACTATCCTTCATGTTTTTAATAGGTTGTTTTATGAAATATTTAAAAATGTAGGTATAAAATTAGATGAATCAATGAATATAGGAAATAATCATATTATATTAGAGCAGACTTCGACATATTAAAGAAATCTTCGTTGATGTTTTGTCGAATTTAGACCTAATAAAGCCTGGGGTTGTTTTGCTAGTATCACAAAAAAACATCTGAATGCGAATAAGGAGTGCTGATGCCTATTTCTTTGAATGATAGTGAAATATTGTGGCATTATATAAGGTGTTATTTTGCATCCTCGTCAAATTCAAGGAAGTAACTATGGTAATGGTTCTCGTCCCGAATCAATAATAAAATGGATAGGTATTTTTTTTTTCTTTTACGGAAAACCGCAAGTGTGAACCACCCGATTTTTAAGCGCGGTCCGTCTGATTCGGCCCTATAACCGCGCTTCCACATACACAAACAATCTCGAACCCTTATTGGATAATTTCTTATTCCCTAAACCACGTTAAGGTGGTTATTCTGAAATACTGACAAACAAAAACAACCAAAAAAAAGAGCGTTTATTAATAATGAACTAGGTACCGTAATTTTAATTGATTATTTATGTCTTGTGTGACAACCTCCTGAATTTTGACGAGGATGCAAAACAACACCTTGTATTTAAGCTTTAAAATCCAAAAGTGTTCACTCAATCAAAACAGTAATCTCGCAGTCAGCCATTCCTAAAGCTCGTATCACACACCGCGTCGATATTGTAGCTGAACTAATCACCTCGTGTGACTTACGCCTGAAATCACTCGACGACCCCACGCCAGCTCATTATTTTTCCTACAACCTTTGTGGCAGACTGTTGGCTGTAAACGTATTTTTAGGTATAAATGCTATTGTTTTGTGAGGAAGGAGTACTGTTTTTAAATGGGTAAAGGTTTTAGGGTAACAGTGAGTAGATTGCAGGGAGTAATCAGGAAGAATTTGAGTAAGAAAATCGTCATTATAGAATGAGCTGTCTATGGTTAGTCCGCCCAGTGACTAGTACAAAGAGAGCTTGGATTTTTGATAGGGATAGCCTCCCCGACCCTCGCTCGAGCCAGCCCGCGATGCTGTGCCAGTAGTTTTAAATCAGCCCCTAAATGATGATACCATTCAGATCCAGCCTGTCCCCATGCAGTCCTCCCCCAGCGACGCCCTAAGCCGAGGTTCGTACCCCACAGGGGGTGCCCTTACCGTGCAGTCGCTTAGTTTGTAAGTTTATATGCTGGAGGCCTTACTCTTAAGGCACCCACAGAATAGTCCGGTTAAGCAGACGACAACCTCATAGGTTGAACTGCGAGATGCCATTCACAAAAAAAAAAAAAATGCTAGGGATAGAATACTTACAACACCATGAGACTCATATTGATAAAATGCAACTACGTTTATCGAAACAATGGCAGTCTTTTCGCTGATTTACGTTTTTACTGGATGGGTGTTGGATGGACAACATTGAAAAACAAAAGACGAAACAATTCGCGGAGTGCAAAACCATTAAAAGATTTGGTGTAGTCTTTTAAAATACGTGTGGCTGATAATTTACCTTGATTTAGATTACTGCAATAATTTACACCGCCATCGTCACCCGTCGCCAGTCCCTTTTCTTCAAAAGATGAAGAACATTTACACATGAAAATTCCCATACCATACCGCTCTCAATTTTGTATGCCACCCTATCATCGTTGATGTTTCTCTCTCCCTCTTGCGGCAGCTTTACCTCATAAATATAATGACGTCTTGTATCCTGTATTACCTCATTCTACGCGTTACGGCGTGACATAAGCATGCAAGGTTTTATGCTTCGGAAATGTGTTACGTCGGTGACTTTTTTGTTGGTTAGCTGGTACTGGTTGCAAAAGGAAGGGGCTGAAGTGATTGTGCATTTGTTATTGGTAAAATTTTCGATTTTCAGATTTGGTTACAAAGGGGTATCGTATTACTTTGTTCTAACTTGGTTGTGGAGGTCAGATAGACAATCGCTACATGTAAAAGACTGGTATTCAGTTGAACCCCGGTTTTTGATAAGTTTAGATAATGTCATAGAGTTTAACGCATTTTATAATGGAAAATATAGGGAGCAGCGGTGGCCCAGTGGTAGCAGCCCCGACTTACGAGCAGTAAGTCGTAGGTTCGAACCCAGGCAGGCGCATTACTTTGTGTATTTTATTTCATCACCGCTGCTCTCAAAAACGGTGAAGGAAAACATCGTGAGGAAACCGGCATGTCCTAGAACTAAAAATTCGAAGACATGTGACATCTACCAACCCGCACTGGGCCCGCGTGGTGGATTACAGCCCATTCCCTCTCATAGAGAGGAGGCCTGCGTCCCAGCAGTGGGAACTATCAGGATCGATAACTCACACAAAAACGAGAGCTGGATCCCAGCAGAGTTTAAATTATGGTCTGATTATGCACTTATTCAACTATAACGTAACAATTTCCTAGCACCTGCACTTACCAACCGATTTCGCAAAAAGAAACGAAAATGCATCTCAAACAGAACTCGAACCATCCCATTTTTAGATCCTCCCTCACAAATAATTATACCTTCCTCCTGCGCTTTTCTGAAAAGGCAGTACTCGAACTAAGTATCTCCTCAAAGCTATGCAAAACCTATTGAACTATAAAACGAGGTCAAACCGATCGGGCTTTTCCGTGGAAATGTCCTACGTACGTGTTACATTTTTTCTTTTGAGGCGTTATTTTTTGTCGACGTAGAGATGTAGTTAGGTCCCGTAAGTAATTTTCGACGTGAGCGGGGCGAGCGAAAAGCGCTGTTGAAGATGATCGATGACGCAACAAAACACGGGGTGGTTGAGTTAGGAGAGGTAGCGGGGGCGGAAGCTTTAGCGGTTTTTGATGAGACTAAATAAGTTATTTTGTAATCAAGCTACCGGTTTATGTGGATCTCTCATAATATGGGAAATCGATACAACTCGAGGCCATGTTATACAGGAAAAGCATAGCTTGATGTCTCGCTGTGTGTAACAATCTTTTTGGAACCCAGTAAAGCTGAATACCAGTATTTTATATGCAGTAACTGTCTATCTGACCTCTAAAAACAACCTGTTTGTAAAGTACTCGGAGTTACCAGTACCTACTGGGTAACATCTTACTTATTGGAATTATTAGTTTTCTGGCTTTTACCTGTTTGATCATGGTTACAGCCCAAAAACATCCACTATTCGACATACGCGTTGCCAAATTAGACTGTTTAGGCTGCGGTTCCACTGAGGCGGAGTGGAGCTGAGCGTAGACGAGCTGTGCCGCGATTCAACAATCACATGGCTTGAAATCCACATCTCTTCTCCACACCTACCTCTTTTCACCGCTCCACACATCTCTACTCCGCTTCAGTGGAACCGCAGCCTTAGTAGATAATTTTGACGAAGACTTGTAGGATACATGAAGGTGAATTGTGTTAAAACTTTTGAAAATGGCTTACACAGGCAAAAAAATATGTTCAAGATCATCCTGATTCTCATCAAATTACCATCCCTTCTTCCCTCCATCAAACAACATAACACGATTAATTAAAACTCATAAAGTTCATCCCTTGCGCCTTCCCTCGGGAGCGCGTCACGCGATGTTTACACCAAAATGTCGTGTTGAATATTGAATTTCGAGTTAGTTCGCATTAAGTAAAGCCGTGAGAGCTCTGTCGTGAGCTCTCGCCGAACTCACAATACCTCTATACTTTTTATCAGAGAAACTGTACACAATCCGACTTTTCACACAGAAAAAATGAAGTCCCAGTAAGTGCTAGATAGAATTTACGTGAAAATTACGAGTTCTCTCACAAAAGGCGCTCATGTCGTTTCAAGAATATGGATACTGTTATTGTTGAATCCACCTTTACGCATTACACTGTCTGCAAACTTTTCTGTAGCACCATTTTATGAAAGAAAAGCTCAACTAAAACTAATAAAAATGAAACAAAAAACCGAGTACATTTTCAATTCATAGGGCAGAAGCAAAAACAGTGTATTCACAAAATAACGGTGGCGGAACACCGCCCACTTTCCCGTGCTAGATAAATTAAAATAAAAAAAAGAAAGCACCCAACAAAAATTCGGGAGCACTTTATATGAACCCAGTTTATCCGCGTCTGGTTGGGCCCATGAGCTCGTAAATTACTACCGGCCAGGCATTTTTGGCACCCATTTTTGTACGGCCTTGTATGGTCAGGAGAATTTTATGGCTAAAATTCAATAGATAGTAGATTTGTATAGCGACAAAATGGGCTGGAAGATCTGTGACGGATCGCTCTAGGATTTTGGTACTTGACTTGTATAAAGAGAACTTGACTAAAGAAAATTGTGTCGTATTTTTAAGGGATCGCTTTTTGTGCGCCTATCGTATAGTTCAAAAGGTAGCCTAAAACATGGCACTGCTAAGCATGGGGCACAACCAAATTGGAGGCTCTTTGGAAAAATAATCTGTTATTTTTGACCTTTTATTGGCAATACTTTTCATGTTCGCAGTTCAACACGATTCATTGCGTTAGTTTTTATGTTGATTAGACATGAATTAGTAATTTCCATGATAATCTTTCGGATTGTTAATTAAAGTGTGACGCGTTACGCAATCGGGGTAAAGAATACCATCACAAACGCTAACGTTACGTAATTCACTCAAAATCCCAAACATCCCCAAAACAACCCGTTCCAAAAATCCAACAAAATCTTTTTAATATCCCTCGTTGCAGCGTGTCAATGCAAATACAAACATAATCCGAACACGGTGGTACATGCATCGGGGTATCGGGGCGTGATCGATGACGTCACTCGCTACTTCAGGGGATTATTTTATCACCCCCGTTGGGGCTCAGGTGCTTAGCGTGTCTAATTTTGAATGGATTATGTATCAATCATATAGATGTTCCGCTGATCGGATGAAAGGATGAGGAGATGTTGATGGCTGATTATCGTTTATTGGGCTTTGGAATTTTCTTTAGGTAGGTAAGTATATTAATTACGTAATCATAAAATAAGTGTTCTAAAATATGGTGAAATGTATGCTGCAGTGTCAATTGTTGTGTAATCCTTTATAATTTCTGTCATTCTGCATGTATGAATTAATTTTAAATTTTCTTGAGTAGAAGTATGTTAAGTGACGAATGAGTAAATAATGTTTAACAGTCGTTACGAGTAGTAAAGAACTAAAAGTCTGACATCCAGTCTTACTAAGGGCACTAGATGTCAGACTTTTAATACGATTACTAAGGGGTATCGCATTACCCAGTTATTTGGTTGTGGAGGTCAGATAGGCAATCGCTTCATGTAAAATACTGGTACTCAGCTGCCCAAGATAGTTTGGGAAAAGGCAAGGCAGATGATGAGTATTGAGTTTTCATTAAACTACAGATAAGGACAGTAAACATTTATTTTATTCAATAATTAATAGCTCCAATCTTTATTCTAATCTTCATACACTCGCTAAGGCGTAACCAATTACGGTACATTGATATTGACAAGCAATTTTTTGACTTAGGTACTACCTTTTCCCAGAACATTGCGGATTGTCCAGAAAAATTCTCTCCGTAAGTGATGGCAAGTTGCCAGTAAGCCAATAAGCCTAATGGAGTCGATTCGGGTACAGAGACCTAATCGTAATCGGTAGGATAACAAGTCGCTACTTAGGGAGGTGCTGTGTTTGAACTTATCACGCTATTGTTATTATTTGAAGGGATAATGGGGGAAAATTTTCTTGAGTGTCGGCCCGAGATTTGTAAAACTAGCTCGTGTCACGGTAAAAAGATTAGATAAAGAGTAATTCGTAGTAGGGTTTTTTTTCGGTTGGGTAATCATCAATAATGACTCCTCCCGCTCTGGGCGGAGCGTCAGACTTGTACCTACTGACTAAAACCCGACCATGTTCCTTTTTAGCCCTTTGTGTTCCAGGGCCACGGTATCTCTTTCGAACAGTCCCGCAGCCCTGGCAGGCATCAGCCCTCTCAGACCCCTTCTGATTTGCTGACATCTCCTTGAGGCGCGCGTGGAACACGAGCGCCCCGTCGAGACGGCCTGTCGTCATAAGACGGACGGACGGGGGGCTAGCCCATTATTCACCGCCCACAAGCCCGTGCTTACGGCGGCCGGGGGCCAATTCGTAGTAGGGCTGACACCCAAAGATGCGTTAGGCCTAGTTTGGTATTCCTCTTTCTAGGCCAGCCTGTTCTCCTGCCTTTGTCATAATTTATCTGGAATCAGCGCAGCAAGTCTTTTTCTTCCATAGGCACTTCTCTATTACTCGTCATCTCATCAGACTCCTTCCTTGCCATATTATCCTTCACACAGTCCATCCATCCTTTCTTCTTCCGCTATTATTATACCCATCCGCATTCATACTCAAAACTTCCCTCAAGACATTTACCTTCCCCAGTGATTTTCCCAAGTAGTTGAATCCTATCAATATTTTACTTTCAATCAAAAAAATCTTTGAAACACGTATCAATCTATGTAAATATGAAAGATCATTGACTGCTTACAAATTATTTTATTTTTAGCCATTTTAAGTGTATTCAGAGGCATCCATCGTCTGCTAAATGAACGATGAATGATTTGAACGGTGAATGATTTTACACGCTCAATGATTCCGTGGAGAAATATTTTACAATCTATTTTCAGTTTAAGCTCTTCTTTGCTTTTTAATTTGAGTACTGGTTATAATCATGGTGTGGGTACTTACTTGAAACATTTGTGGGGTGATATTTCGTGAAGAATACGGCAATTACCTGTAACAAAATACAGTAGGTTAACTTTGTATTAATTGAAAAAACACATATACAATTCAACTGTGCCATTATATTCACATTTTCAGTTGATAATATGTATTACTATCAATATCCGATATTCCACTACAAGACAAAGGCTTTTCTTTCATCGTTTCTCCATCTTAATTTTCCCCTTTAAAAAATAAAATAAGTATGGTACTGGGAACTATTTCAGCCTGTTTGATTAATCGTTTTCAGGATTTTACTAAATTTTATTCAAATATTAAAAAGATGTTGTGAATTATTTTCATAAAGCATCTAATCTCCGTCAGATTTTCGAATTTCCTGTCTGGCCCCTCGTTTATACCAACTTATAAAACATGTATATAGGTATTCTTCATGGTATGTCTGCTGTTTTCATTATCTGTTTGCAGCTAAACAAGTTGTATCCAAGTCTAAAAAGCTTGTCAAAAACATCAAATATAGTAAAAAAATATAGTCATGTTTTATACTCAAAATGTGTTTGACAAGACTTGTTGATAGCAAGTATAACAGCTGCCTTAGCAGTGTAAACGTGGGGTAACAATTTCATTAAGATAATACATCCCACACACTTCACACTCAAACACTAGTAGATAAGGAAAATCTATTTACTTTACTGCCTACAAAACTTTTGTACATTATTTGTGAGAGCCTACTCGCAGCTGGTGTAGAGGAGAATTTTCAGAATTTCTACTTCGAACAACGTTTAGCGGGACAAGGAGAGCAACCGGATCCCAGTCATCATCATCATCAAACTACAACAGTCCACTGTCGGACATTGGCCTCTCTTCCTGCACCCCACTTAACTCGATTCTCAAGAAATGTCATCTAGTTGGTACCAACCATCCTGCGAAGATCGTCGCTCCGACCTTTAGATCAGACCAGATCCCACTGCTATATAGCAATTGTATCTCGTAATTGGGATTAATCTGTACTTTGCTGAATTTATCCTTTCTTTCTTCTGTTGCTACATGTGTTTATACTAAGCTAAAAATTAAATAAACAATTTAGAAAACCCCCGACAAAAATACTTAAAAAAATAATAAATATCCAAATATTGTCCCTTTACGTTTAATATACCTAACTAAATTATTTTATTCCAAGCTTCGCTGCGTCGGAGGACCGCTGACCGCTTTGTTTATCACTTTCTGTGCGTAGCTCATCTGCTTGTACTAAGAGGTCTACCTACTTAACGGCCCCCCGACGCTACGACGCTTGGAATAAAATAATTAAGCTTGATATATTCAACGTAAAGGGATAATATTTGGATATTATTTTGTCGGTGTTTTTTTTTTTGTCGGGGATTAAATAGAAGGTTCACCTTCTGTATGCCCTTCTTTATATACCGAAGGATCGTTCTTGTATAGTAGAAGGCTAGGAGCTAATTAGAGCGGGCCCCAACAAAAAGCTATTAAGGTTGTTCGTACTACAAGGCTGTATTATCGGAATTCGGCCTAATATCAGGATTGTTTCTGTGTACTTATGTACAAGTTGAGGTTTGGGCTCCTGGTGATAATCGAAGCTTGTTTTAACTTTGCTTGGGTACTCTCATATCATTTTATTTTTATGTTCGAAGTTGCGTTGAGGGCAGAGTTTTGTTTTTTTTAAAGAGTACTTCTCTGACTGCTTTGTTGGTCTTGTGGTCGCAACGAACGCCACGTGATGAGGGTGATGATGTCCTGGGTTCAATTCCCAGGTCAGTAAAAGCGTTGTTGGGGTTTTCCTTCAGGAATTTGTCAGCAACAGCCCCGGATTCCGGTTTTCTGCCCGGTTGATGGCAATACGCTTGCCCCCTATTACATGAGACTTAAAACTTAACTGGCGATGTGTGGGTTTAATTTTAGGTACACCTCTGCCTAACCGTTCAGGGGTAACAGGTGTTATGTTATGTGTTTTAATATTGCTTATCAAGTAAAAGGCAATGTTTTCTGTCAGTAGTTTAATAAAGGGTGACACCGTGTAAATCACCTCATCACGAAGCCGTCAACTAAGCATTCTGTACATGAAACTAAGGAACTTTTTTTGACTTTTTTTTTGGGGGTTGTAAAATCATGTTTTGTGGTAGAACTCAATGTAACGCACTCAAAACATTGTGCTGATGGACGGATTAAATAGTACGGGGGTCGTGGGGGTGTTTAAAAACTTGTATATAAAAAAATACTTGTCAAAAAGTTGGAACTTTGACCCTTAATATCTCCGTAACTAGAAGGTTCCCAGGTATGGTGTAGAACAAAAAAATGATCGCAATGACAGAGAGAACCAGTGCCTTTCGGCTTCGTTAAGAGCTGCTTTACACCCTTTATACTACATGTGACATTCATCAACCAACACTGGGCTCCTTGGAAGATTGCGGCCAACTCCCTTCCACAGTGAGAATACCAGGAACCCAGCAGTGGGAACATTACCAAAAGAGGCTAGCCTATACAAGCTTAGTATGTTTCAAAAACTAGGTGAAGAGGATGAATAGCAGTCTAGAATAGCAGTAGTCTTCTTGACTGTTAACAAATTATGATCCTCAAAAAACCAATACCTTTCTAAACGAAGCGTCGCCATTCTGACAGAAATATTATTATAATCATTTAAATCAGAATAATCCTTAAAATACGTAATAGCGTAGGTAGCATTCTATTAAAATAAATGGATTTATGTAATTCCACTCTGGTGTTAGATCGAAATGGATTGTAAATTCAATTTTGTGCCTGAATTAGACTTGGAAATACGGTTTACGTACATAAATTATTTTGTTTTACTCTCATGTTTTACTCTGTTCTGATTGTAAAGAGATAAAACGAAAATTACTTTTAAATTCAGACTCAATAATGAACACGTCCTGAAATAAAAATGCACCCTTTTTTAGCCGACTTCTAAAAAAGGAGGAGGTTCTCAATTCGGATGTTTGTATTTTTTTTTTATACAAGCATAGGTATTTTGAGTATTTAATGTTGAAGATATAATTATCGCAAAACAGAATTATTTAGCTAAGTTACCTATTGTCTGAAGACTAATAAATCATCATCTGCCTAGCTTTTTTCCAAACTATGTTAGGGTCGGCTTCCAGTCTAACCGGATGCAGCTGAGTACCAGTATTTTACATGAAGCGACTGCCTATCTGACCTCCACAACCCAGTAACTGGGTAATACGATACCCCTTGGTAAGATTGGATGTCAGACTTTTTGGCTTCTGACTACTCGTAACGACTGTCAAATATTTACAAATGACAGCCGGGACCAACGGCTTAACGTGCTTTCCGAGGCACGGAGGAAACTCGGTATATAATTTTGGTCACCTATCCACGGAACAACCTCGGCACGCACGGCTTAACCTTAAAGATCGACCCGGGCGGCTCTATTATTGAAATGTAGGTACTGTTGAAATTGCATTTCACATCACGGATCATATCTACAACAGTTTACCTACTCTTTTCTATATATGTAGAAGTAGCTAAATATCACTATTTTACATGTAGTGACTGCCTAACTCACCAGTACAAACCAACTGGGTTGTCAGACACTCAGGATTCTGCCTACTCATAAAAAATGTCTATGATCTACAAAAGACAGCCCGTACCAAAATCTTAGCCAGGGTTTCGGATCCGGAGCACGAAGGGGCTGGAACTATTGATATTTGTAATAGCGTTCACCCATCCACAGACCGACCTCGACGTTCCATCGACATGTACAACTTTTATTTTGTTGCCACGGGTGTCGCAAATTTCTACTAAGTAGGTCATATACCAACATAAAACAATTTCCCCTCTCAAAGGAGAAGAAGATACTTACTCCTCACTTATGTCTATCTACAGTATACATAAGACAAAACAATATAAATTTAATTTTCCGCGTCGCGACGCTGCGCCTCATAATGTTCATTAAATTCGGAATATTGTCCCTAAACAGAGTGCTGTAATGTCTGCGCCCAAATTCCTAATTAAAGGTACCACGTGCCTATTAATGGCTAATTAGGACAATATATCTGGTTCATTTCACTTGATAAGTGTTTTCATTACGTTTTTAAGTATGGTTTTAGTATCTAGAGCCTTGGAATAAGAACTTTGTTATTGCATTTTAGTTGCTTTGTTTAAATAAAACTTAATCTTTTTAGTAAATATTACAGAAGAAAGAGAGAGAAGATTATGGACCTAGATGACCTTTTAAATTTCTGACCGGACAGAGTTTTCCCGCATGTAATACGGGACGAACTTCCCTTGCACCAAATGTGTTTTTTTTTTAATCAAATATAAAACAGAGATACTCAAACTGCGCAAATAGTGGATTCCCTTCAAAATAATAAAAACCTTAGCGAAGCGCAGTTTTTCCTCGTTGTAAAATAAAAATGACTGTTGCAAAATTAAAATCACTATAATTTGTGTTTATATCTTTGGATAGAAGTTCTGAACGCTGTGTTAAAACTTTCCATCTATTTTAATGGACCTTATATAGGTACTAGAGTAATTGCTTATTAATTAATTTTATTCATTAATTTATTTGAATTTTCGTAACTTGTTTTTACTCTTAACTTCATCGCAGTCGGATGAAAGTGACAACTAAATTTTAATCTTACTCCCTTCAAAACCCGTAGTTCACACGAAACCCACATATCCAATAACTACCACAGTCGAAACACATCACTTTCAATAATTATAGCTCATCGCGGATTAACGTTCTTTCTCACGAACTAAACTATAAATTAACTCTACCTACACCACAACGCACGCGGCGTGAAGATTAGTAGATGAATTAGTAACATTATCATCGTCGCCATTGGGAATATTAATCTATAGCGGCCATTTTGTATGCATTGGTTTCATTTATGGATTTGGGTAATTATTGATTGTGATTGGTAAGTTAATTTTGATTGGTGTATGGATTGCTTTTTGTTTTGTATGGTAAAATATATATAATACTAGCTGTCTAGACCCGTATCCGTGCTGCCGGTTTTCAGCAAGGTGTTTGAAAAGGTAATGCTTAATCAAATGCTCACCCACTTTAACACCAACAAAATCTTACACGAGAAACAGTATGGTTTCACCAAGGGACGTTGTACAACTGACGCCGGTGTCACTTTATTAAAACACATATATACTGCGTGGGAAGAGGCACAAGATGCCATAGGAATCTTCTGTGACCTCTCGAAGGCATTTGATTGCGTAAATCACCAAACCTTGCTCTTGAAACTTGAGCATTACGGCTTAGGTAAACTTGCGCTCAGTTTAGTAAAATCGTATTTAAATGATAGACAGCAGCAAGTACAGGTAAATGGTGTAAATTCAATGGCTCTGAAAGTAAAAATGGGTGTACCACAAGGTTCGATATTGGGTCCTTTCCTCTTTTTAGTATATATTAATGACCTTCCCCATTTATTTAAAAACCAACCACAAATGGTGTTGTTTGCGGACGATACTTCGTTAATATTTAAGATAAACAGACGTGCAACAAACCTTGACGATGTAAATAACGCTCTAATGCAGGTCCATAAATGGTTTACCGCAAATAATTTAGTATTAAATGGGAAAAAAACTAAGTGCATAAGATTTTCTCTACCAAATGTCAAAAGCAGTGACTGTGACATAGTATTGAATCAAGAGAAACTTGAATTTGTCGATGAAACTGTTTTCTTGGGGATCACGCTCGACTCAAGGCTACAATGGGGTCCTCATTTAACATCTCTTGCAGGACGGCTAAGTTCAGCAGCATATGCTGTCAGAAAAATCCGTCAATTTACTGATGTAGATACCGCGAGGATAGTGTATTTTAGTTATTTTCATAGTATTATGTCATATGGTATTTTACTATGGGGACGGGCTGCAGACATCGAGTCTATATTTATTCTGCAGAAAAGAGCTATCAGAGCCATATATAATCTACGTAGGCGCGATTCTCTAAGAGAACTGTTCAAGGAAATTAACATCATGACGGTACCTTGTCAATACATCTATGAAAACATCATGTACGTTAGAAAAAATCTGCATTTATTTAGTAAAAGAGGTGACCGGCACCACTATAATACTAGAAACAGAGACCAACTAGTTCAGCCAGGTTTCAGGTTAGCTAAAGTAGACTCATCTTTCATGGGGTACTGTTTAAAATGTTACAATAAAATACCTCCCCACATTCTACAACTGAATGAAACGAAATTTAAATCTTGCATAAAACGCACACTATGTAGGCAAGCATATTATAAGTTGGGGGATTATATTGATGATAAAAATGCTTGGCTCAATGCTGGTCCTGCTCCACAACCATAGGGGCAATCGGAATCATCAGAATTAGAAAGTGAAGTTATTGTGAAAACTGCAGAAGATTGTAAAAATATATTTGCATTGTATAGATTCAATCTCTTAGTATTATATAATTTCATAGCACATGTGTGAGTACCATGTACTGTAAAGCCACTATTTAATGAGTAACTAAATCTTTCATTGACGCGAAATTACCCTGGTGGTTGAGTGAATGTCATGCTCACTTAAATGTCACGCTGATGGTGGCGGGTGTGTCGGGTCGTTTAGTTCCCTTCAAAATGGTTGAGTTGAATGATGGCTGATACATGCGTCATGTTCGTGAACGGGCGCTGTCAGTTGTGACTGGTCATCTCTTAGCTGCCACGGTTTATTTTAATTACTTTATTTTTTTATTACTGATTTAATCTTTTACTCTGGACGCTCTTAACTTGCCCGTATTTCTACATTGTTCTCACATATTTGTAATTCTTGACATGAATGATGTAACCAAGATTTTGTAACATATTTTGATTTAAAAGAGTGTCCATGGAGTTTCTTGCCCGTTCTTCTCCATAGAGATCTACGCTACGGAATGGGCAACTACAGTACTTTCACAAGTTATTATGCCTTGTGACTGGGACTGTAGCTTCGCGTTTTATTTTGTTTTTTGACTTTCAAAAGTGCCTGTAATGGTCTAATTGAAATAAATGCTTTGACTTTGACTTTGACTTTGACTTTGACTTTGTCCCACTCAACTTCGTCTGCGTCACATTTTCCCCGTTTTCACAACATTTTTCATTGCTGCTCCGCTCCTATTGGTTGAGCGTGATGATATATAGCCTTTGTCTTTTCCCAGGTTGAAATCTATCTTCTTGCCAAATTTCATTTAGATTCGATCAGCCGTTTAGTCGTGAAAAGGTAAAAAACAAACAGAGTGACTTTCGTATTTATAATATTAGTATGGATTCGTAGGTAGCCTAAGAGTATTTTGGCGTTTCGTAAAAAAAGTTATACGTTAATAAGCTGCGAAATAGCCGCAAAACGATGCATAACAGGGCCTATACAAAATATCAAATCCATGATAACAATGTCAGAATGTTGAAAGTCGTTTTAAAAAGAAGTACGTAGTCGTGAAATTGCCCAACCGGATGCACTATTGAAAGAACTTAACTTCATTTTAAATATTAATAGCTCATTAATTATTTTTACGTTAGTAGTTTGCTGAATAATATAAAACATAGAGATGAATTTTATGACTAATCTTCTCTTGCCAGTCTAAAATATTACAGATAACTGGTACTATCAATTAACAAAATCCATTACCATTACATTAATTTAAGCAGAACCAAAAGTTCCAAACAAAATGTCCCAAGAACCAGTCCACAGACTAGCATAATGCAGCAATCTAATTATGTAAACGATTTGAACAACTGCTTAGTTTAACTATTAATATAAGAAGCGTTTTTAGTCTGTGTAATAGTCTCGTTAGTTTTTATCTTAAGTTCTTTTTTAATTAAACATACAGGATATTAATTTTCGTCATAATTCTTAATTATACATCCATGTCTGATTTCAAATTAAGAATGTAAATGGGTAAGGGAAATGTAGACAGCCACGGAGAAAATTATATCTTTCTAGCTGCTGCCCGCGATTTGGACTGCGACACGTGAAAATTTTGATGGGTTTTAGGGGTATGAAAAATAGATGTTGGCCGATTCTCAGACCTAACCGATATGCACACAAAATTTCATATAAATCAGCATACGGTTCAGCCGTTTCGGAGGAGTTTGGAGGGTAATAATCACCGCGACACGAGAGTTTTATATTGGATTTCGAGAAAAGTTACATTGTAATAAAAAAAGAATTGTGTGGTTTTTTTCACACTATAGACATTTACAAAAATTTGGAATAATATTTCATTAAGGGAATAAAACGTATAAAACGTGGAGTAGGGATAAAGTGAAAGGCGCTCGTCCTTTCACTTTATCCCTACTCCGCGGCCGAGCGTCACGCGACATGCAACACACAGACGAAAAAGTTTGAAACGATGTAAAAAAATTTTTTTATTTACACTTTATAAATAAAAAAAAAATTTTTAGACATTGTATCCTGCTTACGCGTACGAAGTTTCATTAAAATCGGTTCTGTCATTTCGGAAAATATAGATTTGAAAATTTGCATGAAATGTTGTAAGATGTAAACGCTATTAAACAAAACTGTCTATTTAAGGAGCGATAGATTATGTCATGAAAAAGTTCTTTTTGGTTATGGTTTACGTATAGGCACAACCCACCAGTTTCAGAATGTAATGAAACTATTTTCCTAAAATTGTTTGCCTGATGGCTTTACTGGAAATTAACAGAAGATGATGAACGGGCTATAAATATCCAGGATTTTTCACTATCATGACAGCTAATGTCTGCTGTTCAGAATAAAAATGAACCGTAAGGAAAATGAAAGAAAACCAAAAACTAGGAAACGCGACTATGATGGATGGTGTAGGATTACAGTAGATACCGGAGCTTTAAATCTATCTTTATTATGGTACAGATCGGTTATTTGCGCTGTTTGCCTTGAATTAATATTAGAAACAGTAATTTTCAAATTTAAAAAATGTAATCGATTAAACTAGACTAAACGCCGTAGTATAAAAAACCCGTTTTTTTTAGCCACGAGCACAACATCCTTAATTCCATCTACCAACCCATTCGAGTAAAATCATCAATACCGATAAATACCACCCTGTACATATCTTTCAAATACGGAATTACCGTCCGAAACGTAAGCGAACAATTACAATGGTATGGATTAGATTAATCAAGCAAAAACGACCCTTAACGGTCTGCGAGATAAAGCCTTAAAGGATTAAAATCGCTCGAGCGTTTTATTGTTTCCGGATATCCTGACACACCGCAGGGTGGGGTGCCACTGCGATGATGGAGCGGATTGAATTTGGGATATTTCCTAAAATAATTTAATTGGAAGAGGGATTTAACATATTTGTGAGGGAAGGTAAGAAGATTTACTTAGTGGCGTGTGTAAGCCTCGTCTTAGTAAGTTCGTATCGTGTTTATAATTTCACCCAGGTAAGGATCAATATTTTTGTTCGATTATTACCAACCAAAATATCACGTATTTTATTACTGTTATCTTAATTTTAGGCTCGGTTAGTGTCAAAAGCCTTACCCTAATAATGCAAATGTTAAATTGGTATTACTACTTACAGTTCTGCCTAACATGGGGTAGTGTGATTTTTCCAGTCTCTGCTTTAAAATCGGTTGGTTTATATGAGCATGTTATACGGAAGGATGAGGAAAGTTTTGAGATGGAATATGGATGGAGATGGAAGACCAAAGAAACGTGAGATGATCTGTGTGAAAGAGGATATGGCAAGAAAGGAGGTGTCTGATGAGACGACAAGTAATAGAGAACTATATTATTTGTTTATTAAAACTTCATGTTCATACGCGGAATGCCACAAGCCATTGTCTACCAGTCAACCATTGGGTTAAAAAGGACAACATTGTGATACGGTACAAAAAAATATAAGAACTATGGAAGAAGCCCAACCCACACTGGGCCCGCGTGGTGGATTACAGCCCAGTCCCTCTCATAAAGAGGAGGCTTGTGTCCCAGCAGTGGGAACATAATAGGCTGATGATGATGATGGTGAAGGAATAAGGAAGGGAGGAAGTCCCAAATAAATTGAGATAAGAACAGGAGAATGATGATGATTGAATGATGATACTTTAAAAATATTACTGCTTTAAAATATGCATAAGTATCCAAAAACGTTAAAAGCCGTTCATTGGTTTAAAACGAAAAAACCAAAGATTTTCGATTCATCTCGATAAAAAATAAACATAATTATCTTTTTACCGGAACCACAAAACATTTATCGCTATCACTCACCTCGCACCCTTACGGCCACCGCTACATTATAATAACGAGTGGGATAAAAAGAGAGACAATTACACACATTTACGACCCCCTCAGTATTTACCCAGCTGATAATTACACCCCCTTTGATAATGAACTCCGCTGGACGGTGCCAAGCCAGCCTTAATTCCTCCCTTTGTTACCAACCACCTTTGACGTTCGAAGGGTTGAAGAGAATTTAGGCCAGATTTAGGACAAAAAAAAAACATTATTAGGGTTTATTATGTATACTAGGTCCAGTGTGTCTCCTGTTACGTTTAAGTCCCAAGTTATAGGGCTTGCCTATTGTCATCATTCGGGCACAAATTCAGATTGTGGGTTGCTATTGAATCATCGTCTTTCTGCCCTTGTCCCAAGTTACTTGGGATTGGCGCAACAAGTTTTTTTTCATCCATTCTCCTCTGTCATTCGTCACGCTTTCATTTACTCCTATTTAATTGATATCATATCCATCGTTTCCTTGGTCTTCCTCTCCCTCTTCATCCATCAAAGTGGCGCTATTAAATACCTGATTAATCAGTGCGTGGAGTCCCTCCGCGCGGAAGAAGTGAAACTTTGTAATACTACACGCATGCTTTCGAGTGCCACGCATTCACTCTCATTATTTTATTGAGCTTCTAAATAATATTTTTTTGTTTTCTTGTTGTATTATTTTTGTTACATAATTATTACATAAGTTTATCGAGGTTATTGTTCTCATGGAAATTGAGCGAAGGCTCACACCGAAGAGTCGAATGCATGACTGTTTGCAAGCCATCTTGCGTAAGTACCTAGTAGAACTACGTAGTCACAAATCTTGTAATACTGCCATCTCTTAGTGAGTTTTAGAAAATATTCCCCCTCCATGGTAGCGTTAAACTTGTTGGAAGTCGCATAAGAAGTTTCACTTCAATAAATTAATAATATTTTACCTGATTTGAGGAACGTATCCAGGACCCTATTTTAAAACGATTGTAAAACCAACGCAAAAACAAATTCTTTAGTAATCGAAATGAAACAGGAACTTATTCCACCTTTCAGAAAATTGTTCTATATAATACCAAGTTTTACTTCGTGATACAAACAAGATTATCCTCCATTATCTTGTTGTTAAGCAAAGAAAGATTTCTTGGTAAAACTCGGTGTTAACAGTCCCATGTTGATGAGGAAAATGGGATGGGTTTCATAATGATACTTTTTGGATAGTAACGTATCAGAGATATAAAGAGGAAATCTCTGTCAAATTAATTGGTTGTGACCTAAGATTACGTGATATTCTATTAGCAATAGCGATGACTAATTGAAGAAGAAAACTTATTGAAAAGTTGCGAGTCTATTGAATTAACTTCTGTCCATCCAATACACTTTAACTTTTTAGCTTAAATCAGGTAGCTTCTGCTACTGGAGCGAATGTGTCGACCCAGTTGAAAGCCGTTTTTGAAATATGAAAAACTTTGGAATTGTCTATCAACTGACGATGGCTTAGGAGGTTTAAATAAAACCTAGGCGGTTAAAAGAAAAGTGTTTATAGTTTTAGTATTGTTGACGGAATTGAAGGCTGATTCTAGTTTTAAAGATATTTTTTCATATTCGTTGATTGTTGTTTTGATATTTGAATACTGATTGGATTATTTAGTACTAGGATTGTCACAACTCCCTTTCAGAAGAACCTCAGTATTAAAGAAAGTTATCTTTGTGTAGGTAGGCATCTATTTTGGGTTTTGAGATCGGTTCATTTATTTTCATAAAGACCTTAGTTACACGTTCAAAGATTATGCTGTAGGTAAAATAGACGTGCCGTGGTAATTTGGCCCCAATCCTTTCAACCCTAAAAGGTCCTATAATACCGTTGACAGATTCGACTTACGTCATTCGAAACTCAATTATACCTCGCACGTGGAATCAACGGGCCATGTATAATTATTCATAGAAATACGAATTTTGCTAAATTAATTTACTTCGGGTTACTTCGGCTGCCCCCGGCTAAGTTCGGCAGGCTGGCGAAGCGCTTGATTGTGGGGGAATCCTCTTATGTTACTGAAATGATAATGTGCTGCGAGGGAGTATCCGAATGAAGTGGTTCAGATAATGGTATTATGCCTAAGTACTTTGCAAACATTTAGACATGATATGGGGCTGGAATAATTATATTTTAGGTTCAAATATTCGATGTTTTAAATGATGTCACAGGTTTCATTTAATAATCATAAGCTGTTCTATAAAATAATAAGTTCTGGTTATTTTAAATATCGATAGAATTAACGGTATCTACACCAGTATATAAAAACCGGCCAGGTGCAAGTCTGAATCACGCACAAAGGGTTTCGTACTACCAAACAATGTAATAACAATATTTTTAACGTTCATTCATAGGTCAATTTACAATCAACAGTAAAACATATGTTTTTCATATTAAATCAAATTACTGCTACAGTTTTCTCAAAAAGTTCCATATCTCAAAAGCTAAATAACAAATTTCATTCAAACCATCGATCGTTGAAAGACATTTTTGAAGTGAAACTTCTTATGCGACTTCCAACAAGGTTGCGTTAAACGTTTAACGCTACCATGGAGGGGGAATAGAAAAAGACAGAGCGAGAGTGAATGCGTGGCACTCGAACGCATGTGTGTAGTAATTTTAAACGAAGTTTCACTTCTTCCGCGCGGAGGGACTCCACGCACATTTTTTTTTCCCATTGTGCTGACCAAAGTTAGTCGTACTAAATTCAGTTCTCATGTATTTAACGGTGGTTTAAGATAATTTTGGTACTGTAACATGCGGACGAGTTCTCATACTCAATAATGAGTGTTACCCATGACTCCCCAGCGCTCTAAATCTACCTTTACCAAATAATACAACAATACCACACCAAAAATCAACACACCCATCGAAACTAAACCATACATTACCAAGTATATAGCCCACAAAGGGTCCATAGTACCAATGAACCCTATTCATTATTTCTACCCCAAATCTATTGTTTAATACAAAATACGAATTCCCTTAGATTTATCGTTCTTGGTTCTGAAAGCGAACAATTAAGTCTCCTGTGAATTGATTTTGACTAATTAAACACTTTTATTGCTTGTATAGGCCTGAAAACAACGGATCTGGGATTGGTAGAATATTCGGAAATTAATCGGTCTGTGTTTAGTAGGAATTTTTAATGTTAAGGATTGATGTCGGATTGGGGTACGTGGGTTTCTTTGTCGCAGTTTGAGTCTTTGATTTCGTGTTCCCCAATACAAAAAGTGTTTTTGTGTTGGAGAAACTTACGGTACTTTGAATTGAAGAGGTTTCATTCAGATTTGACTTTCTTTTTAACACGTTTTTATTCACCTGTATTAAAAATCTTATGAATTAAAAACCCACTTTCCGGTTGCCGATTGAGATAAAATTTTGCATTTTCTTTTAGTTTGGATTGCAAGGCATAGTGCTTTACAACCAAGTGACGTCATTCTAAATCTAATATAGCGGACTACCAAAGATAGCAAACTTTTTGCTTTTTTTTACAGTAAAATCTGGGGGCACGGTAGTGCCCCCGCCAAGACGAGCCAAGCGAAGCGCAAGGGCACTCCTACCTTTTCTCGAAGTGTTTCGTCGTTTTTTTGAACCCTCATGGAGTTGGTTTCCAATATACCAGATAGTTCATATTCTCAGGATATGATGTCAATAATAGACTTATTAAACATACAAAGTCTCAATTGAATAGCTTTAATACTTTAGATTTTATTGATATCTAAAATACACCGATTTCGTCACTGACACACTGATGATCATCAAAATGTTTGGCTACTTCCTGAACTGCTAGAAAGCTGAAATTTTGGTATGTAATCTAAATTTAGTATACAAGCAACAAATCGCCCACCCCCCCATTTTAGAGGATGGGGGGCGAAAGTTATAAGTTTATCTGGGGGCACGGTAGGCTGTGTAGGTTCAGAAGCTTGGCTCCACGTGAGATCTGATATCTTGTTACAGGGCAAACCTTATGTGGTCGTCTTGGCAACATTTTACATGAAATGTTTTTGGTGGGTATTATTATTTAAATTAATTATAGAGTACTAGCTAATGCCCTAGGAGTTCGATAATTGTCCCACGGGAACATAATATTGGGATAAAAAGTATCTTATGTGTTAATCCAGGTTATAAACTACCCGTGTGCCAAATTTCATCCAAATCTATTCAGTAGTTTTTGCGTGAAAGAGTAACAAACATCCATCCATCCTCACAAACTTTCGCATTTATAATATTAGTAGGACTACTGAAACACTAAGGAATTAAACCTCCAACAGGCAAAACTATGCTTTTAATCTGCGCTTATTAGTGCTTTAAATCACAACATCTAACTAAGGCCTTAATAGTGACATTCCTGACTAAGCCACTCATTATTTGTTAAAGATTTGGTTTGTATTCTGCAATAAGCTACAAATACCAGTTTCCAAAGCTTCTAAGTTATGGCTGATCCTCCTTTGGCGGTAATCCGCAGGTAAAATTGGCTTAAGAGCCTTTCCGGTATGTTTCTCAGGCAGTATGGATATATATTTACGTAAGAAGTTTGCAATACACTTCCCTAACTATATTTATGAAGTAAAAACAAACAAGGATCGGCCTCGTATTGCGTGGAAGAAGGTACTTACTATAGGGAACTATTTCGCCATAACTCGGGTATTTATTCGTCGCGTAACAGGGGAGCATTAATTACTATATTTTTATTAACAGGTTACAAATAAAGAGGCCACTTCTGAGATTTTTGTATGAAATTTTACTCGACTCGCAAATCCAACGAAGCATCCCTCACTCGGCAAGTCGCATCTCAACTACTGAAGACGCAAGAAACGATCTATGTACTATTTTTATCTTTATTCCAACTGTTTAAGTCGCTTCACTATCGTCTTTTACCTGTTAACATGAGTTAATCTCATATCCAGCCCTTATCTCAATTTAATTAGGGTCGGCGCAGCATGTCTTCTTCTTCCATACTTCTTCTCTATTACTTGTTATCTCTTCAGACACCTCCTTTCTTGTCATATCATCCATCACACAGTCCAGCCATCATTTCTTAGGTCTTTCTCTACTCTCATACCCATAACACGTTCATAATCAAAACTTTCCTCACGACATTTTCCTCATTCCTCCGCATCATCATCAGTCTATAATATTCCTACTGATGGGATACAGGCCTCCTTTTTATGAGAGGGAGTGGGCTGTAATCCACCACTCGAGCCCAGTGCGGGTTGGTAGATGTCACATGTCTTTGAATTTTTAGTTCTAGGACATGCCGGTTTCGTCACGATGTTTTCCTTCACCGTTTTGAGAGCAGCGGTGATGAGCTAAATTACACAAAGTAGTGCGTGGGTTCGAACCCACGGCTTACTGCTCGTAAGTCGGGGGTGCCACCAATGGGCCACCGTTGTTCTGCAGTGTCCACACCACATGGCCACAACAAGCCAACTTACCCAACCCCTTGCTCTACCCCAATAGCTCTTAGCCTCATTCTCAGGAATACCGACAAGAGAGAAGAATAATCATAACCTAAGAACCTTAACCACTGAACGCTTGTTCACGTCACCCCTTTTTCAATCTCAAGCGTATGTGTAGATTAACATTACCTTTTTAAATAAACTAGAGCTCATTCTTTTAATATAAAACGTTATTTGATACGTCATGACACGTGGTACTTTTAGGTTAGGTAACTTGTTGCTAAGGGATTTGTGAAGTTGTTATGTAACATATGATTTTGGTATAAAGTCTACAAGGTCTCTCTACTATAAGGTCTGTAAGGTCTTTACTCTTATATCTAATCATGAATCATTATCATCATAACCAAACAATGCCTACCAATGTCGTTGAACTTAAAGACCAAAATCCAACAAGTAGAATCAGAGCTTTTCATTTAGGCAAAGCTGAGCAACTGTATGAAATTGAAATAAGCGTTGCCTAGCAACCTTTGAGTCGCTTCTTATTAGGGCTGTTCCTTTGCTGTAAGATATAACTTAGGAGTCTCTTATATTTTTACCTTTGTGTACGACGTAACGTTTTACTGTGGTTTTTCTAGTAACTCTCGAGGTTTATGACATTACATTATGTTATAGGCACCTATATTGTCAGACAAATGTGTTGCTAAGGAGTTTGTTCTACCGCTTCTTTAACACAAAAAACCCTAGGAAGTGGTAAGGGTGGTTCTGTCGGTGTAATTTGTTCGTTCAAAACTACCGATTCTTATAATAATTTCTAAACAACCTTTTTAAAAAAAGCTTTTATTTAAATGGGGTGCGCCAAAGTTCACCTAAATTTTCAACTCCGATAATTGGAAATCCGAAAATGTTCTTCCTAACATTTTTCATTCTCACAATCGCAATTCCTAACTACTCTGTCTCTAATGTTCTAATTCCGAAGCATTCAACTTCATAATGTCAGTAGCAATAATCATCTATTATACTTTTATTTGTTTTCCTATATTTTCTCAACATAACCATTTTTTACACTATTATTCAAAGTCATATCTTTTTTGTTTAGATTTATTTCTTATTAATTAAAGCGTCTTCTTTAATTTTATTTAAAGCGGTGTGTACCCGCAAAGATATCCATAGGTTAGGTTAGGTTAGAACTGTGACCAACTACGCGCGAGCTGAGCGAGCGAAGCGAGCGGTGCTGCGGCAGCGGCCGGCGAGCGCTATCTCGAAATTGGTCGCGAAATTTTTCTAAGTATTTTTTTCATGGTGGGGGCACTGTAAATATCAGCTTCTACTCACTTATATTATTTATTACACTTGGTAAATGTTTCTTTCTGAGTATGAGTGAAAATATTATGGTAATTATGTTTAGGGATAATAGCGTTATGATAAAAAACAGTAGGAGTTGAAATATATTTACAATAATGATATTATTAATTACAATTTTCGGAAACATGAGTGTTATGAACATCGCCGGTAGCACTACAAATAGTATGAATGAAAACTTTAGGATGAAAAATTTTAGGAAGAGTGATCATTCGGATTACAAATCATTAGGAAGAACAATTTCGGGTAAAGAACTTTAGGTGAGCCAATATGGACCCATTTAAATGCTCTAAAAAGAAGAAAATAAAATTTTCTTTTAAAATTTTAACTATCAACTTATAACCTCATTATACACAATTTATATGATCATAAAAGCTTGTCGCGAGGTTTACTTGAGTAAATAAACTAGTACCTACCTATTTAATTGAGTAACTTAATCTGCTAAATTTTTCTTTTTTTTTTAATTTCAGTTTAATTAAATACTTATGGGTACGAGTACATACGCAAACCTCGCGACAAGCTTTTATGATCATATAAATTGTGTATAATGAGGTTATAAGTTAAAAGTTAAAATTTTAAAAGAAAATTTTATTTTCTTCTTTTTAGAGCATTTAAATAAAAGGTTTTTTAACTTAATTTTATTTTAACATTTTTAGTTTTGCCTTAATCTTTTCTGACCACACTTCATTATCACAATCTCAACACTTTTTTCATTCCATGCTATTTATTTACCGTTGGTAAGTTCCCTCGTGAGAAGACGATCCTGGCTGCAGGATGAGATCATGATATAATTCATGTTCATTTATCAAATATGAACGTGCATACAAATTTTCGAGTCTGTGCTATTGACCATTGTGATTATCCATCAAATATGAACTCGTACGCAAAGTTTCGTGTTTGTGCTATTAAACGTTGAGGAGTTCCCTCGTGAGAAGACTATCCTGGCTGCAGGATAAGTTCATGATACAAATCGTGATTATCCATCAAATATGAACTTGTAAGCAAAGTTTCGTGTCTGTGCTATTAAACGTTGTTGAGTTCTCTCGAGAAGAGACGATCCTGGCTGCAGGATTAAGTTACGTCTGTCATAAAAATGTATTGTCACCAGAACCAAAGGTGTGTGCAAAATTTTAGCTCAATCGGACATCGCAAAGTGGTTCTAATTTAGCTTCCTAGAATCCACCGTAACAAACATACATACATACATTGCAAGTTAAATAAAAGCTTTTAATAAAATGGTTTATGATTTTATTTAAGACACCAGTGTTTTACGTTTTTACCTACGAGCATAGTATAGTATAGTACGAGTTACATTTCAAAACTGTTTTTTGGGATAAATCGGTAGTAGTAGGTACGCAATTAAGTACCTACCTACTACATTATTAATTCCAACACGACTTAACATGTGTTGTAGAAAAAAATAAGTAAACGGATTTGGATAATAATATTGTTGTAGTATTAACAATATTATTAAAATCCTTTGCAAATAGTGTGCTTTTCCGGCTATGCCTACATTTAAAATGTTTCTCAGTTCAACGCTATGAAAAACTTCCCCCCACTTAAATCCCTCCTTAAAAGTAAAGAAACTATTCCGAAAGAAAGAAACTTCCATCTCATAACCCATGAAGCCATTACACCACCATAATAATGTGCAAAGTGTAACGGAGCGAGCTTCGTGAATGCACGCCAAGGTATTCTTTTATCTCAGCAATTTGCGAAACGAGCTTCGTGAAAGCTTCGTAATCCTACTTGATCTCATGTAATTGTGATAGATTTGGTATTAGGTAGGTATGTAAGTTGTTTTGCTTGGAAAGTTTTAGATTTTCAATAAGAATTTCTTGTCTGAAAATATTATAAAGAAAAGGTTAAAATATTAGAAGATTTTTTGTTTAGAGGATGTGCCAAAATGTCAAGATTAGGATAAGATTTCGTTGAAACAGTGAAAGTGTTGCTTGCTGATGTATGCTTTGGGATTTCCGAAGAATTGATCTCATTTATGTCATCTGGTCCAACCTTTTTATGCCTTTTCTCGATCTAGTTTTAAACCTCTCATCTCAAATTTCTAAAAAGCCCAGGAAAAATCAAACACCTGCCTTTTACGAAACACAAAATTAATACCTCATATGTTTCCTTAAACCATTAGCAACAATAACTTTATTCTTGTATTTTCAGACTAAATTAGAGGAAAACAGGAAAAGTCACAATTTGTGAAAAGTAAAGGGTCAATTAAAAATAATTTGACACGTGCCCGTGACACGTGAGCAGGTCGATGTGGAAATGTTTTTCGGTAACTTTTATTTAACAGGAAAAATGTACTTTGTGTTCACAAATTTCAAACCCAGATCAAGTTTGAGGAATGTTTTTTTATTAGAGACCTACCTGACTTATAGACCTGTAATCAGCTGCTTAGTAACTAATACTACTACATACTAATTATACAAGGTGTTGTTTTGCATGCTCGTCAAAATTCAGCAGGTTGTCACAAAATACATAAATTATCAATTTTAATTTCGACACCAAGTTAATTATTAATATACACAGATTTTTTTAGTTGTTTAAGTTTATCAGTATTTCAGAATAGCCCCCTTAATTTGGTTAAAGGAATAAGAGATGATCTCATAAACGTTTGAGATTGTTTGTATGTGTGAAAGCGCCGATATAGGGCAATTTAAGGATTGGACGGGTCGCGTTTAAAACACGGGTGGTTCACAATCAACGATTTCCGTAAATAAGAAAAAAAAATGAAAATTACCTACCCATTTAATTATTGATTCGGGTTGAGAATCATTAGCATAGTTAATTCCTTGAATTTGACGAGAATGCAAAACAACACCTTGAATTTTAATAACTATTAGATTTTTTCCCCTGCCTATATCTTTATTAGACATGTCATGTTGACATGATATTCATTCAAAGTGTTTTATCAAAATAAATTTTCATGTTCCTACAAAAAGAATATCAGAATTCATTTCAGGCGTGAATAGAAATAAATGGCATTATTGTAATATCATATTTGACAATAAATTAGGTTTTCGAACAAACGTTATGTCGGGACCACTTGATACGATCGCGTTGCTTAGGTACATGTCGTTATTCGTTATGTAAATCTATATAATAATTGTTTGTAAAATTGGAACTAGGTATATCACTCGGGTTTTTTCCTATAATCATGTACAGAACTGTTGATACGGTTGTAAACTGCAGCAGAGCAAAATCCTAAATAAAATGTGTAAAAGTTTAAGAGATTCAGTGTGGTCCGTTCAGACTAAGTACCCTACGGATGATTGCTAATTCTATCTATAAAGTTGCCAGGAAAAATACAACTTATTTAAACTAAACATACGTATTTAATTGTGACCGAATCTCTTTTTCTACAAATTCCCAACATACGTAGACAAAACTCCTGCATTTATTTACAAACAAAATCACAACTTCCACACAACCTTTCTACCACCACAAGCCAGTCACAGTTACACAACACCATCAAAAAGCCAATTATAATCCAGAATTCCATACAAACGACTATTACTGAGGCAATATCCTCCTTTGACTGCCCCGTCAGAAGTTCCGTGTAATTCAGTAAAATTTTCACTAGAAGTACCCAAAAAGTACCAGCCGCCCCTAAAAGTGGCGTGCCGGCACTAAAAAGTACCAACGGAACCTGGGCGGCGCGATATAACCATTATGATAGCGAAGACATTTTAACCTCGCAGTGCGCGGATAAGCTTACGGGCATGAAATTAGCGAATTTTTAGAGTTCTTTATTTATCTGGAATTCAAGTTAAGTAATGTTTTGTCAACTTGTGAATCCTTGCTATCGTTTCGGTTTTGACGATTGTCTGAAATAGGGTAACGACTACAATTAGTCGTTCAGCTCGTCTATATCTTACGTATAAATAAAAATACGTAACCAATTTACCATGGTAAATAACGGAAGATTACATAGAAATTTAAACAAAATCTTGAAATCTAATAAATAAGTGATAATATGTTGGTATTTTTTAGCGAGTCAATTTATTCCTGTTTTTTTCGTGTCAGTGTCATTTGACAACAAATGCGTAAATAGGGACGTTTTCTAAGTTTACACACAGAGTACGGTATCCAGTAGTATATTATCTGCCTTGGCACGTAACGTTGTAATTCGCCATTTTAGTGGTTGACAGACAACTTCATTTGACATTTACTCTTTGACACGTATGAGTGACTTTGTTTTATACTATTTTTGTTATTGAACACTGAACTGTTTTAAGTTAAAATCTCAATATTCCCGTTAGACATGGCTTAGTTAATATATAACCATTGTAATCTGGCAATTATAAAGAATAAATCAGTATACGTTTCATTATTCTAAGCTACAATTTTATTTATGTAGTGGACTATCCTCCAAACAAAAAAATGTCTCCTTGGATTTGGTGTCAGTCCTTTTTCAACTTCTATATTACACCTTAAAGGGGTCTCCCTTCACCACTTCCTAGTGTTTTTGCTAGGGACACCTTCAAAGTCCAAAATAGTGAAAACGTTTATGTTAAACGTTCATCATATTTTAAATATAAAAATAAAGACACTACAAAAATTGTATACCACTGGTATCAGGAACATCAGGAAAGGAGTCCAAGCTACCAGCGGTCAGTGCTCCAGTGAGAGGCACTCCCAAAAATGCGCGCCATGTTAATTTTGCTTTTGGAATCGGCACGGGTTATTATTATTATTCTATGGTATCACAGTGTTAGAGGGCAACTTTAATGATGCCTATCGTATTTGTTTGAAAAAAAAAAACAGAAACTAAATCCTTTTCTCTTTCAGAACTCTGAAAATAACAAGGATCGTTTGCTTGTCGCTTGATTACACCTAAAAGGACAACGGGATGACAATATAACTTCTCTCAGAGGAGTTTTATGTTCCGGAAAAGACAGGTATCTCCCTAAGGATATGCATGTTCAAAAGCGCTTTATATTTGTGCGCTGAAAAATATACGTCGTTTTATTTTCTTGTAGATTGTATGTGCGTTGTGCTGGCTTATTTCAAGTAGCAATACAACGGGGCTGAGATCTTTAGAGCATGACTGTACTCTACGAGTAGCTAACTAAGGTAACATTTCATATGAACATAAAATTATTCCTGTAATATTATAGTGGCTGTTCATATTCTTACTTGATAACAGTTGCTGGCTCGAATGTGTACACTATCGCCATACAAATGCCGACAAAGTTTTATGAATTTTGTAAGGCCACCAATCTGAGTTTGTTAAATGTATACAAATTAATATTAGCTTGAGTAAACACTTGGATTCATTCTATCGATCTCAGAGTAAGCTCGACAAGATTTAGATGCATCAATGTGGCCTCGTCATAACGAAGTAAGGATGCCAGAAATGAAATAATAAAGCAAGTTTAGGTTATGGATTTTTTTTCTGACTGTGCGATGTCACCAATATGCACATTGTGTCAAATTCTAATTTCTACAATGCATAGGTCTGGATTTTTAAGATTCCATTGTTCCTTGTAGGTCGGTACCGAAACAATAATTTTGCTACATTTTGTTCGACAGAACCAAAAATAAAAAATATTTTCTTTAAAAAAATCAAATCTTTTTATCTCGAGGGGCCGGATATCTGCATAATACAATCGTCATAATTCCGTTAGTTCCGTGGCCCAACAACAAGAGAGAACTTTTCTAATTTATTCATATCACGGCGCCCTCTGTTTGTGAACTTGTTCCAAAGTTTTTGCGAACAATACGGATGAACGTTTCAAAGAAAAATAATTCCTACTCAAACATTGAGATATAAGTACCGAGATCGAATATAGACTCGGAAATATTATGGTAATCAGTCCAGAATATGTTTTTGGTAGGACTCTGTAAAGGTATGTATGTAAATTTTATGTGCTGATTATTTCAGCATCGGTATACTGTGGTAATTCACTGAAAAAATATTCCATCTGAATATGAAAGAATTTTCGTGAAATGTGTGTGAACTGCGTATTTATTTTTGTTACTTTATAGGGTGACTGGTAATTAGTGACCGATACTTAAACACGTATTATACTCATAATAATAAACAACTTTCCCAAAGAAACATTTAGTATACTCATTCACTTTTATCACAATGATACAACAGCCGTATAAAATTAGCGCATTTATATTAATAAGGATTTAAACAGTTTTTTTTTTGTTTACAAAGAGTACAAGGCCCATTTAAGGTTATTTATAGTTAAAAAAAAACATAAGTTTGGGTTGGGTTCTTCAGTCGTGTTAAGTATTTTTGGATTTTTCCATTAGGAGTTCTTAGTAGCAGCATGGAATCTAGATTATTTTGTGGGATGAGGTGAGCCATAGCTCACTCTGCTTTACCCTTCGGAAAAAAACAGGTATGATGTTTTACTAAGTTACTAACGTTGGGATGTTTATTTATGAAAATATATGCATGTGACATGAAGGGATATGTCATGGTATTAAAAGAACCCATCTACACAATTTAATTTTACTTTATACCCACAGATTGTTAGGAAACTGGCTCAATCAGCTTTCAAGATATCGAACTTAGTTTGAATCCCTACACCACTTCGGCTGATAACTTCATAATTTGTTCAACAATCATTAATTCCTAAGTATGTTGTAAAATTCAAGAGGGCTTACAGTATTAATTCGGAATTTCCCATAAATGGGAATCCTATGGGAATTTTCAAATTAAAATCAAATCTGTACGGTATTCAACGTTATTTAAAAAAATGTTACGTTGAAAGCATCAGAATTGCTCAATTTAGATACACCACAACATTGTCAACAACGTTTTTTCCCAAAAAAGGACCTTTATTTAAATTCCAGACAGGCTAATTTCCTCCGAATAAAGGGTTCGAGACAGCGAGATGAGTTAATATTTTTAAAACGTGAGAGGCCGTGACATTATATTGTTAAAACACAACCGAGTTTGTGGTATGGAGTTATACAAAGTGTAGAAAAATAATTTCTCATTATTGGAAAACGTCACTGATTAGTATTCTGTAGTAAATTCTTTGCACTCGTTATATCATTATTAATAGCTATTATTTACAAGAGTAATGTACAAAAGGTAATAGAATACAACTTTATTAGGTTGACATTTGCAAGAATTTTTATAATAATGATAACAATTTAACTCAATTCCTTAAACACAATTACTGTACGTAAAATCCTTGATGAAAACTGTCTTCCTTTGTTTCAAAATGTTCCCGCAAGATTAACATTCACCAGCAGGTATTTTTTTAAATGTCACTACTATCCTTTCATTAAACAATCTAGACAAGACATCGTGTTTTTTGAAACGATTTCATGTAAAAATATTTTTAATATTTAAATTCTTAGCATAAAGTATTGCAAGTATGTGGTATCCTGGGACGAGGTAATTTCCTCTAAATAAAGGGTCGGGTTACAGAAAGGAAGAGAACAAAATATTGTTATAAATGTACGGCGACAACATTAGACCGTGACGTGTACTGTTCGAGGGTAGTGACACCGTGCTTTGTGTTGGAAATGGTACCGTTTTCCCATTAATGGGAACTCTTTGTTGAAAATTGATTTTCTAGGAAACGGTTTTGAGCAATAACTGGAGATTAATTGGAACCAAATTTGTAGGAAACACGTCAACAGTAAATACCTAATTTATAACAGGACGTAAATTTGATGGAGTTAAATAAAATTATATTGCTTCTTCACTGAAATATTTAATAAGCTAATTTATAATTTTGAAATTATGTTACACTTTACAAAATCAACACTTTGATCTATAAATAACTCTGAGACTTTAACATAATAAGCTATTTCTGAAATTCAATGAATATTTCAATATTTAATTGATTTAGTGTGTTATTAGGAATCTGAGAGCAGGCCCAGTAGTGGCAGTCCCAACTTACGAGCAGTAAGCCGTGGGTTCGAACCCACGCAGTCGCATTACTTTGTGTAATTTATTTCATCACCTCTGCCCTTAAAAACGGTGAAGGAAAACATCATGAGGGAACCGTCACATGTCCTAGAACTAATAATTCGAAGACATGTGACATCTACCAACCCGCACTGGGCCCGCGTGGTAGATTACAGCCCACTCCCTCTTATAGAGAGGAGGCCTGTGCCCCAGGGCCAGCAGTGGGAACATTATAGGCTGATGATGATGATGATTAAGAATGTATATCACGAATTTAGTACATATTTTATGTATCTCTTTTAAAATTAAGTCTTTCATTTATAGAGCCTAGGTGAAATAAAATTTTAAAAATGAAGGTTTAACTATAAATTTTTATGAAACTAAAATTCTGATAACTATTTTATCAAAAGACCATACAACAGCCAAAAACAACCCTACATTATATAAAAATCCCCAGTTTTATCTAATCGAGGAATTCTCAAAGAACATCAAATGTCTGGGCACACTATTCAACTCAAGTGCGGCGCTCCTCCAATTTCCTTGTCGAGACAGCCCCTTTCAACACTCTGAAACATTAAAAAATACAGAAATAAACTCCAATTTTTTTTTTCACGTTTTAAAAGCATTATTCGCGGTTGTTTTCATCAAATTAACTAAAGCCTAATTAAGGGAAAAGAATGTCTTTGAATTGTGTTGTTATCTTTTTACATCTTTAAGGAAGATCTTTTTTATTCGGAAAGGGTTATGAATTTATTAGGAATTACTTTACTTGAGGCTATTTTTAATTTATAACGTGTTTATATTACTGCCGACAGCTTTTGGTTGAAAATTATTTTTATTCATAGAATAATTTTGTTAACTTTTTCATTGATTATTTATAAATTAAACAAGAAAACAAATTTTATGATCGATACCACCACTGTATCATGCTTATTGGCTACAATAGTCCTGTCAGTGATGATGGATTGATCTCAGTACATTGTGATATTGCCATTTTCGAGAACTGGGTGGATTATTCTGGCTACAAAGTTGTGTCTATGCAAGTATTCTCCGTTAGCTAGACGAGAACACCCGGAGATAATGTGACGGATCGATTCACACGGACGGTGGCATGCCCGACATATGTCAACCGTGCCAATTTTTTACAATAAATACCCGGTAGTTATTCGTCATCATAACGTCATCCAATATAGCACAAACAAAACCTTCGGTTTCTCCAAAGAGGTCCCCGTTACGTAGCCAGGCTATGGACGCTGATTAGTCTACATCAGGTCCATGAAGAAGTGTCCGTGAAGCTCCTTACTCTGCCATACTTCCCTGCGGTCATTAGTGTCAAGCACTGCAGGTTTGCGCCAGTTCTCTTAAGCCAAGGAGAGCGGGGTGAGGCTCTTGTCCATCGCGACCACATCTCGATTCACCCCTGCGTCGGCTTCTAGGAAATATTCCCTGAGACTGCATAACTCGCGATTGTGGAGAGTCTTGGCGTTTAAAAAGCCTCGACCTCCATAGCTCCGCGAGATATACAGTCTCATAACCGAAGAACGTATTATTACTCACAATTATTTTTTGGGAATTTAGTTTGTCGCAACATCCTAAGTTCAGAGTACTTATGGGTATTGCCTTATAGTCGCAAAAAACCAATATCCACTATATCAGTGGTCACACGTAAATAAGTTCTAATGTTGTTCTTTTATACATTTCAAACTACGTCTCAATCAACCAAAGATGTTTCCAGCCGTAAGTATGAAAGAGTAGTTCCTAGACGTAAACTCTTCGAGTTTTTTGAAGCTGAATTTATTATCATACTTCGTGCCCTATCTCTTATTTCAACCAAAGTATTACATATACTTTCCGAGGTTTGTCGATAAAACCGTGAATTATTTTAAGCTTCACTAAGATAAAAACATAGCTATTGGTTGGCAGAATAGTTGAGATAAAAACTAGCCCATCCACTTTAAAAATAATGTCGAAGATAGCTAAGCCTATTTGCTAAAGGAGGTCCTAAAATTACACCCAGATTTAATCACTTATGGTTGAGTCCCATGTAATGGGGTCAAGCCTATTGTCATCAACCGGACAAAAATCTAGACTCCGTGGCTAATACTGAAAAACGCTACTTTGCCAGACACGGGAATTGAAACCAGGATTTCCGCAGGATGCTCCACAGTTGCGCTTGTGATCAGGATTGGATTCATAAATTCCACATACAAAACGAACAGGAAACCATTTCCAAAGTACTAGGCCAAAAGCTAATAACCTATTACATAAATCATCCTAAACAAGCGGCATTAAATTATCAAGTCAAAATATCTCAATTGTGCGTAAATAGCGTAACAAGCAGAGTCATAAAGTTTATCTTAAACGGTTCAATATATCAGATACGAACACCTGGCGATAAGTGGTACTATCTAGGTTCAAATGAGATGTAATCTAAGTACAACTACTATCGGTTTCTATACTAAATTGTATTATCTTGTTTAAAATCTTTGTCTGGATTTATGTCGGCTGGTGGCATTAGGTTGGCCACCATATTACATGATTGTCAAACTTAACTGGCAATTTACGTGTTCACCTCTACTTATCCTCTTGTGGCAAATAAGCGTGATATTACGTTAATTTATCTTTATCTGGGTTTCATTACAACACTATAATAACTATTTAAGCCAACACAATCACTAAGTAGGGAAACTTGGTACTTTTTAAAACTTGTAATGCCTAGGTAGCCAAGACTATGAGAGCTGGAGTGTTCGAAAACAGCTCATTACAACTTTTAGATATCTTTTTAGTAAGAAAAAGAAAAGAGACTTTAGAATTCCTCGAAAAAGATTTTAAAGTGGGTACACTGAGCAGCGTTCATAGTACTGTTTTCTTAAGGCTTTTGCAACTGAGCAGCTAAAGACAATAAGTGCCTCTTAAAACACATCACTTAAAAAAAGGTAAGATTGGTAGCTGGTAAAATGTGGATATTTCTGCCAACCCCTAAGCCTTCGAAAACAACGGCATAGTGTCAAGTAAATAAATAGGTTCCCTAAGTTATGTTATTGGTAAAAGTAGAAGGTAGTATGTAAGTGTAAACCTCGGCGCCAATAATCTTTGTTTATATAAACCACTTTTATTCTCGAGACGATTACCAGCAGTTCACCACTCATGGTAACAAGTTTCACCCTTCACCGGCCATAAACTTGATTTACACGAAAGAATTTGTGCGAAACAAACTACCCTCGTTTTGTCCCTCAAATCAACACGCGACGCTCACAAAACGAAAAACACCTTAACATTTACAGGCCTCCCTTTCACCTTACACTAAAAAGTACCAATAAACCCTTAACAATGCTAAGGCTGCCAGTACATAAACTGTCACGACACACTTTGATTAACATCCGTCTTCGAACATTGGGATTCAAGCCACGAACGAACCTTTATGTCTTCAAAATCCTGCCCAAAAAGTCTGAACCAGCGGAGAACGTTTTTTGTAACCCGTTGTAACGCTAAAGTGTTATGAATAACCCTTAACATTAACCCTTTAATAATATTTTTTAAGCCAAAAAGGCGCCTTGCAGGGAGAATTTGCCGGCGGGCTTTGGCAATTTTAACGTGGGTCGAGTTCAAATGTGATATAATAACGAATTTCACTCGCTCCGTACGATACAAGTTACAATTTGTGGTTAGTTTGACGGGAATACGGCGTGATCGGTGGTGCTAATAACTTTTCGAAATAATTTAGTTGAAAACGCCATTACGAGCTAATTCAGATTTTGGAGTCACCTTGTTGTTCGTCACACGGCAAAAGTTTGTTGAGGTGTCCGAACAAGAAAACAAGATTATAGGCAGTTGAAAGTCAGATACTTTTATTGTTTATTGCATACAATAACATACATGTCACAATGATTCTGCTAATGTTCATGCGCTAAATCTCTTGTAAAACGCAGATGACTGTAACGTCCGTCTGTCCATAGTGAAGACTCTCTTAAGTAAAAAATAACTGTAGTAGTTGTAATTACGTACCACTACGTAAAACATTCCTTTTTTAACACCCTATAACCAACAGTCAAAATGCGGTACCGCACCCAAAAGCTCTTAAAATTAAAACAGAAACGCAATTTACAAAAATAAAATAAGGAAAAAAATGCGAAACAAAAAATCTCCTTCGCTCAAAATTTACGCCAACACCCAAAGCGGGTCTGGAACTTGTGTAATTTATTCATAGTCGAGTAATGACACTCGATTACTTCAGCGAGAACCCTTCACTTTGAGCCGGCTTCAAAAAAGTGTTATTTTTATTAAATGCAAGCAAAATGACTTCGTTTCAATGCCTCCGTCATGAAAAATTGTCGTGTACTGGGTTTTTATGTTCAAGAACTGTGTCAGTGGGGGAAGTCGGGTGCGATGGATGAGGTTTGTATTGTACTGGGTTTTGATACAGAAGAGTATCTGACTTGGTATTTTTGTACAAATATTTTATAAACTGCTGATTTTGTGACTGTTGGTTTAAAGTTCTATGTCGTCCTGGCTGCCACTCTATCTGGGAGGGTAATCAGAGTTTGTTGTGTAAAAAAACCGGTATGTGGTGACGAAATACAGAATTATATTTTTCAGTGTTTTTTTTAAATCTTAAATAAAGTTTACGGATTTCACATTTTCATGTTTTGATGTTTCTTTAATTAATAAATACGTCCTTCAACTTCAGTCACGTAAGAAAAGGATTTATTACCATATATTTAAATAAGAAAACGGAAAAGTAAGATTATTAATTTATTAAGGGCTATTCCAAGAAAAAACATTGCCGCTCTAAATCCTCAAACAGCATTCTCAGCTTACAGCCAACTAACTCTACAAATCAAAACAAGAAAATATGAAAGAAAATTCTCTTGTAGATCATGGAAAACATTGCATTACTTATTTATGAAATCCATTCAAATAAATAACGAGTCGGGGCCGTTTGACGCATCAATAAACATAAATGCCTGCGCAAGGTCGAAGCAACCATTCTACTTGAGGTCGAAAGGTCACTCAATATTTTTGTATCATGCTGTATTAGTAGGGCGGTTTTGTTTTAGCTTCCGGGCGTAATATTCTGGTGAACAAATTCATTAGTTTAATATCTGACAATTTCTCCTTTCTTTTGCGACTTTAAATTTTTTTGGTAAATAAAATCATGGAATTTATTTGGTCTTACGAGTTGTAGTTATTTTTTATCAATTATCCGATCAAGGGTGGTATATACTACAATATTCTCAACGGTTACTAGTATTTTAATGCCGCCATAGATAGCTAGCTAGCTATATTTAACTATAGAACTTAATGTACTGATAACAATAAAAGAAGAGTCAAGTCCTTCACTTAAAAATAAATAAAGATATATTTTTTAAAAGAACCATTTCATTCAATGAACCATTTCATTCGACTTTTAAAAAAATGGTTTTATTTAACTGTAATATGCATATTTACATAATATATCAGGCCATGAAAGGCTAGAGCCCATTTATTTCGTGAAACATTTACATACGTTCATATTAATAAACATACCATTTTACTACGCATACATAATGTACGTACTCGTAAACAGGCCCATATCTTTGACTATCACGTCCTTAATGAAATAAAATATCATCCCTTGACTAACAACCACTAAAACGATAACTTTCTTTACGACATTATGGGTGTTTTATGACAAACCAGTGTAAGTACCAAATGACCCCAAATGACAGACCGAGAGTTACGGACGTGTCAAAATGTAAGTTTTAAAACTGACATGCTCACTAACCCTATCAATATTAATAACTTATTAAATGTCACTTGTAACGGGATATTTAACATGTTTATTATTGGTTTTGAGTTCCCGATATTTCAGTGCTGTTGCAAACGCCATGATTACGGATAAGCTGAATTTATATTGGGTGGGTGTTTATGAGCAGACAAATCAGTCTACCCTCTTGCTTGTCCGTTTTGCGCTCCTTACCACTGCCACTGTCACTCAAAACTCAATTCTGTTCCCAACACACGAAACTCACTGTGTCCACTCGCAAACTTTTTACGGCACTTTTTCGGTTTTTACACAGTTGAACCACCGGATTCCAGGCTCCTGTCAGTTGAAACCTATCCTCCCGGTTGTAGTTCTTATATTTAGTCATTTCAATAGATTAATTTCTTACCAGTCAGGGTAGTATAGTTGCGTTCTGTCGAGATGACCTGAGGGTTATGTAACTCAATCCAGTGGTTCGATCCTGATTCAAGGAGATGTGTAGCTATGGCCGATTTTTGGGTGTCATTATTTTTCACCGCCCTGATGTGTTCCGCTATTCGACAAGCTACCGTACGTTTCGTCTCACCAATATACGACTTAAAAAAAACTACTTGATAAACACCGGGCTTGTCCAACGGAAAGTTGTCCGTCCCTAGCTCACTCTGACCAAAACTCATAAAAGTACCAAATAACCCCAAATTACTGTAATCGTTGAATATTCATAAAATAAACATCAAAGGTTATACTGACCTTTGATCTTAAAATAATTTGTTAATTCGTGTTGATTATAAAATAATTTTAAGATTAGAGATGAGCGTGGAATGTGTATCAAGGTATTACTCCATATTATGTAAGAAGGGCCCAAGGCTACATAGCGTTGCGGTGCTATCAATATTTAATAAATCAAATAAGTAATCAATTTTCATCAAGAATTTTTTGCCGTTTCTTTTAGTTTTTATTTAAAGCAATATACTTAGCATCAAATAAACAAGCATCAAATACTACAAGATCATTATTTGATTTTAATAAAACGAAACACTTTTCGTCGCTGAAAAGGTAACAAACTAAAATACATAACTGGGATGTAGCTTAGTGCCTGAATAAAAAAAAAATGTATTGTAGCAAAATTACTAGACAAAGGCGAATTGCAAAACTACTCACAAGACGATAAAACATTTTAATCAAATATTTTAACAATAACATCCTCAAGGAGCTCTTCAGAATATGTAACGCAGTTGGAAACTATCTCCATAATAAACTTGTTTGAGCGGAAGGTCCCGTGACCTTGCTACCAAAAATACGCACCCCATGCAAAGTTGCGGAAAACTTCGAGGGTTCATTATGTTATAGCGTTATTCTTTGCAAGGGGGATGGAGGAACTATGTCCTTATGTTCAGTTATTTTAAGGGTTTCAAGAATGATATTTAAAGATAGGAGCGGCTTTTCACATTGTTTTTCATACATCTTTAGTTAGTAAATTATAGTCCTACTTTCAGAGGTAGGCTTGCGTAGGTTGAATACGTGGTAATACTGTTAAGAGTCGGTATCACTTCCACCTTGAATGTCATGAACAATTTGATACCAATAAATTTATTAAGACCTACAAAAAAGGCAAAGTAATTTCCAAACGAAAAACGCCAAATTAACGTATAAAGATAGAGATCTCATTTAAAACGACTCACGTCAAACTACTCATTAAAAGCTGTAATAAATCAATCCAAACACTGCGGCGCCATTGAGCGAGTAATTTTATTGCTATTTATAACGTTCTTGCAATAAAACCGTCACTTACAACACTAAATATGGAGATGGAGAAGTCCCACTGCGAACAGCAACTAGCTAATAATAGTTGTGGAATATCTGCAAAAGAGTTTTATTTGTATCTGCATCGTTAGTCCAGTGGTCGCAAGCACGACCGTATTTCTACATCGTTCTCACATATTTGTAATTTTTTTAACATGAATGATGGAACCAAGATTTTGTAACATCATCATTCATCATCATTAGCCTATAATGTTCCCACTGCTGGGACACAGGCCTCCTCTTCTATGAGATGGAGGGAGTGGGCTGTAATCCACCACGCGGGCCCAGTGCGGGTTGGTAGATGTCACATGTCTTTGAATTTTTGGTTCTAGGCATGCCGGTTTCCTCACGATGTTTTCCTTCACCGTTTTTAAGAGCAGCGATGATGAAATAAATTACACAAAGTAATGCGCCTGCCTGGGTTTGAACCCACGACTTACTGCTCGTAAGTCGGGGCTGCTACCACTGGGCCACCGCTGCTCTCATTTGCTGCTGCTAGATTTTGTAACATATTTTGATTTAAAAGAGTGTCCATGGAGTTTCTTGCCCATTCTTCTCCATAGAAATCTACGCTTTGGAATGGGCAACTACGGTACTTTCACAAGTTATTATTCGTTGTGACTGGGGCTGTAGCTTCGCGTTTTTTTTTTTTTGTATTTTGACTTTCAAAGGTGCCTGCAATGGTCTAATTGAAATAAATGCTTCGAGTTTGAGTTTGACTTTTGAGTATAAGGTCCTGGTTTCGATTCCCAGGTCGAGCAAAGTCATCATCATTCTCTTGCCCTTGTCCCAATTTATTTGGGGTCGGCGCAGCATGTCTTCTTCTTCCATACTTGACTATTAGGTCTACAGGTCGGGCAAAATGTTATTGGGTTTTTCTATCAGGAATATCTCAATAGCAGCCAAGGAGTATAGATTTGAGCCCGATTGATGGCAATAGGCTTGACCCCTATTACATGGCACTTAAATATAACTGGCGAAACGTGGGAGTACTATTAGGTACACCAATCCCTATTCCTTATCGTATTCGTTTCTCCTGCTTCTTAGTTAGAGATAATTTAAAAGTATGAGACAAGATATTTTGAAATATGAAATTCTCGAAGAGGGGTAGAGGTTTACTAGGTATAGTGTATCCACGATAAATAGACTGTCTGAAGAATGATATGGCTAGAAAATAGGTTTTGATAAGATGACGAGTCATAATCATCATCAGCCCATGTTCCCACTGCTGGGACACAGGCCTACTCTCTATGAGAGGGAGTGGGCTGTAATCCACCACGCGGGCCCATTGCGGATTGGTAAATGCCACATGTTTTCGAATTTTTAGTTCTAGGACATGCCGGTTTCCTCACGATGTTTTCCTTCACCGTTTTGAGAGCAGCGGTGATGAAAGAAATTACACAAAGTAATGCGCCTGCATGGGTTCAAACCCACGGCTTGCTGCTCGTAAGTCGGGGCTGGCACTGGGCCACCGCTGCTCTCAAGACTGAAGACTCTCAGATGACGAGTAATGGAGGAGTATGGAAGAAGAAGACATGCAGCACCGATCGCAAATAAATTGGGATAAGAGTGGGAAAATGATGAATTCCCATCGCAAACTTTAATAACAATTTTGGCTACAGTTTAAAATATACAATGTGTTGTTTTGCATCCTCGTCAAATTCAAGGAGGTAAGTGCAGTGCTTATAATAATAATTATTATTTATTTATTTCAGGTCCGTGACCCACATAAAACAAAAATAATAAAATAAAAACAAAAATAAATAAAAATAAATGTCAAATTAGATTAAATGCCAAAATCAAGCAATTCAAAACCAGTTTATGCGGATTTATGCTAATGTCCCGAATCAATAATAAAATGGGTAGGTATTTTTTTTTTATATTTTCGGGAATCGGTATGTGTGAACCACCCGTGTTTTAAACGCGGCCCGTCTGATTCTCGCCCTATAACTGCGCTTCCACACATATAAACAATCTCAAACGTTTATTTTGTGACATCCTCCAGAATTTTGACGAGGATGCAAAACAACACCTTGTATACTAACTATTGACCTAATTATTTGGCATGGTCCTTCTGCCTTTACGATTGTAACCTTTACCTTCGCCGATACTATCGCTGTTCAGCGTTAGGTAACCTTTTGACAAACCAATTAGTTTGAAAGCGTTTATTTAAAGTCGGTTCTCATAACTTTGGTTCGTAAATCAGTGTGTGACTCCTGGTTTATTTTGAAGTATGAATAGTTAAGGCGTTCATTGATTTTGAAAAATAAACCGGATCAGAACCTAAATTTTACGTGCTTGCCAACCTTGCTTTTATTTAAAAACAGTCATGCATTCTGTTGCTAACCCCTAGGTTAGGGGGCCCATTTTTACGATTTTTTTTCAAACATTATGTTAATAGGATGGTAGGAATATGCTATGACTTCACGTTCAACTTTAACCCTAGAAAGAACCCCTACGCCCCAAAGGCGCTCACGAAAACAATATATCACCATCGTTTTTTATTCTGTGCATTTATTAACTTATGCTTTTCAACCAACTCAGACGTTGGTCTACTCTACCGCGGGACGGCTGTTTCTATGCGGTAAATACAATACTTTAGTAGCCATGAAGAGTTGAAGCGCTCGAGAGGCGGGCACAAGAATGACGTTTGTCGTGACAGTCTATAAACCTATTTAGTATGATGATGATAATTATTTTCAGACTGATTGTATTAAAAATGACTAAATAGTAAGAAAAAACTGTTGATTTTTGTAATTTTTTTAGAGGTCTACTCATTTAGTAATAAATAACTTACAATAGCACTGACTGTAATTAATCGTATTTTTATTTTAATTCTAATAGTAAACATTTAAAGCGATGAAGTTATTAAAAAACTACCTAACTTATCTTCTGAAATATACGCATTTGAAAATCTTTTAAAGCGCATGGTTATCTTTTATGTAACTCGCAGTATGGTTATCTATCTAGGGTTTAAATGTCAAAAAAAAATACGTAGTCACGGGCACAGTTCGTTATGCATAAAGGAAACTAAAACGCATTACTGGAGTATCTAAACTATGTTCTTATCTAGCTTTAGAGGAAGTATCAAACCGGTAACACTATGTACTATACTATAACTGAGGCTTTAATGAAGATTTAAATTAATTTAGTTCAAACTTGATTTATGGGATACGATCCACAGCAGCTTCCCAAAATATAATACCATCCCACGGAAATGCCTGCGTTTATAACTATAACCTCAATATTAGATCAAAGTGAAATCTCCAGTATAATCAGCTTATTAGTGCTATTAGGGCAGTATTAGTTTATTGAACTTTCTAAATATGAATAAAATTATTTGGGCAAATTGTTTTGGATCAATAAAATATCTTTTATTATTGCTTAAGCCTTATTTACAATAACTACGTTGAACAGATGGAGCTACATTTATTTCTTCTTTCAATGTATTCTAATGAGTTATGTCTGACTCATATCAATTCCAATTTGTTATGAAATAACACTCAATTTTAAGATAATTTTGACGTAAAGAAAAGAAATACAAAAACTATTTTTTTAACATAGAAATCCAGGAATTTCCTTTTGGACATTTTCACGAATCAAAACGTAACAACGTTTCACGAGGGTTCTAAATAAATGCAGCAAATTACAAGAACCAACTAACCGCGACACGCACCGCAATATTTTATTAATAAACAATTGAGATAGGACTTTGGAAGCAATTGACTGGGTCATACCTAAGTTAAGCAATAATCACGTGAAAATTACCCATCTACACAACCACCCAATTCCTAATAAGTTGAAGTTTGGGCTACCACCAATAAAACTATCAAGAAACTACAGTTACTATAGAATATCACCTAAAACACTATCACGCTCCGTTTAAAATTAATTTAATGTTACTTGATCCCAGCGTCCCGTCGCGAAAGTAATTACCTAGAAACAGCTTTAGTACTTAAGACCTAGACTTGTGGCTGGTCTAGCATCTAGCTCTATTCTTGGAGGGAACCACGCTTTCTCTTAATGCGGTATGCGGTACTGGATGCGTCTTTTTGGGAAATAAAATGGCGGAAACTGTTTTTAGTGGAGCAATTGAATCTTAAGCGTATTTGTGGAATTTGTTGTTACTGTATTTTTCGGCGATGAAAATAAAACTTCTTCTTGTTGAAGGTTTGAAACATTGTTGATCAAGATTCAAACATTAGAAATGGATTTTGAAAAGGCACCCAAGATTTGTCGAAATATAAATTACAAAATGTTGTGGTAAGCCAATATTGTACTAGATTTTCAGTAATAAATCTAGTGCTATCGCAAACTACCATACAATTATTTCATTTTATTTGAACGAATACACGTCCAGGGGGCCTCAAGAAAGTTAAATATTTCAGCGATGGCGATGATAGAAAAGTCAAATAAAATGGGAATTTAGAGACAATTTAGGGATTGACTCATAAACTACCGTAAGTTAATACAGTTCCAAGTTATAGTAGAAACATAATATTCTTTAAAAGCGATTACTATTCCTAGTCATCATTGATCATTTAATTTCGTTACAACTAAAGCAGATAAAAAGGCACAACTAAAATACATATTTCGATTCCACCTAGCCTCTTAGCCTAAAATATTATAGTAATAAATATCACAACACATAGGTCAAAAATTCAAGGCATTATCGCACTAAGATTAGACACATCAAAATCTTTTCCTACACATTTTTTTTTGCATATTACGAGTTACTAATTACACTTGTAATCTCCAAAAGGTTTGGCAGAGGTGTTATGTACACCCAAATTTCGCTAGTTATGTTTAAGTCCCATGTAATATGGGGGCGAGCCTATTGCCATCAACCGGACGCATATCCAGACTCTGTGGCTGCTACTGAGAAACTCCTGATTGAAAAACCCTATAACATTTAGCCCGACCTGGGAATCGAATCCGCGCTTGCTACCACTAGACCAACGACAGACCATTAAGTATAGTATACAATAAAGCAGCCTTCAGACGATTTATCTATCGGAACTTTCCACAGCCATTTTCCTATAATTTCCAGCCAATAATTCCAAACTTATCCCGTTGTAAGCTTGGCAGTTAGTCACTGGAGTCGAATTATGACGCACTGCGGCTCCCTACACTGCCGAGTGTCTTTTACCCACTGACTACAATAAAGAGGGCTTATTGTTTCGACCGTAGCAACGTTTTATGTGTTGTTTTAGTTTCAACTTTATTACAGGGATGTTTAGTTTTAAAATGGAGTACTTTAATGAAAGTTTTGGGTCTTAAAATCAGTATATAAAAACATGCTGTGTTGGAAGAAACTAGTGCAGCTGCAGTATTTATTTGTATGTATAATTGTTTTTCATCTGAACAAATTGAAGATAAAGAAAGCTAATATAATACATTTTTGCAGTTTAGGATTGCATAAAGTGAACTTTAATTTCAAGCCCAATCGTTTGATTGCGATAGTTATAGGGTACAAATACAGCGCTGCTATGTACCAATTTGATTCCAAGGGCATTGGCATAGTCTGCGCATTAGCGCTTTATTTTATTAGCGTTTAATTTTGAGGGACTTTGGTACATTTTCCTTCGTAAAAATTACATATCTACTTAATGTTATAAAATAATGTGAAAGTAATTCTTTCTGTTTGTTATGATAGATCACGAACTAGATTTTGATATAAAATACTTTTTTTCCGAGTAGTTTGATCCCATGAGAAAATTTTCGACCTACAAAAGCACAAAACCGTGGATAAAAGTAATAAGGATAAGGTAAATTGTAGAAGTTCACATCCTGTTTTAATATTCAGGATATTTTACCCTCCCAATCTCAAACAAAATATGCATTTTTAGAACTAGTCATTTTATTAACTTTATCATCCATCAAAACTTTTTTCAAATACTCTATTTAATCACAAAACCTACACAGCATCCGACTAACATCTCTTCCCTTTGTCGCATAATAGTGGGCGAAAACTAACCTGATTCAACCGAGATTCATATCAAGTTTCATTTCAATTAGGATGTAAAAACGCCCATTTCTACCTATCTCTTTTCTATTTGCGTTCATCTAAATGATTTAGATTTATCGTAGCAATCAAAATAAGTATCAAATTGTATGCGTTTAAAGATGAAATGGATTTTTCTATTACTCCTACAGTGATCTAACGATGGATCTTAACTCGTATATATTTTTATTTGAAGATGTTTTTCTTTTCCGATTTCGAAGATACCATATCCTGGTTTGATTCCTCATAATTAGATATTATTAGTTAGGTACTATTTAGTTAAGTAGAAGTTTAGTCATAAATCATTAAGTAGAAAAATAACTTGAATGTGAGTAAAAGAGTAATTGCAAGCTTAAGTTTAGCATTAAGTTCATCTTTGTCCAGTTTTTTTTACCTATGCATGTAAAATAATAAATTTCAGGCGATCTAAGTACCAGTGGAATGGGCCGTTTACAAAGCAAAAAGCTTTTTCCTTTGATTCAAAAAAATGGCACTTGTTCAATTAAATAACAATTTAGAAAATAGTGGGTGGTTGGGGTATAATTTGATTTAAAAAAACCGGCGACGATTCCGTACCATTATTTATAAAAACGAGCAATTTTTTTGTATGGGAGCCCCCTTAAATATTTACAGTATTTTGTTTTTAGTTGTTGATAAAGCGGCAACAGAAATACATAATCTGTAGAAATTTCAACTGCTAACTATCATGGTTCATGAGATACAGCCTGGTGACAGACGGACGGACGGACGGACAGTGAAATCTCAGTAATAGGGTCCCTTTTAACCCTTTGGGCACGAAACCCTTAAAATGTCTTTTATAATGTTTTGTACACAATGCACATACGTAATCGTCTAGATAATATAGATGGATGTGGATGATGGAATCAGTAAGTACAATAGTAATCTTGAAATTTTTCCAAACAATTTATATTTCAACACATCACTTGTTAACCTCAGAAATGAGAAACAATCTAACAAAAATACTCCTACGCAGGCTTGAGATCAAAAGATTTTAACAAGCGCTTCTTATCGCCACATTATCTCGCGGATGGGCTGCGCACGCGCCGGTCAAAGTAATGTTATGCGTCGATATCGGATCACACACGAAGATCGACGAGCAGTGGTCGGGGTGGTGGAGTAGTGGCGGATACGCTATGATACTATAGGCTTTTGTTCTTTTTTTGATATCATAGGAATGGTCCATTGTGTTAGCCGTTGAGGATGGATAAACATTAACAAACTTTTGTTTTGGTTTTCAAAATTATTAGTGAATATTTATTTATTGTTCTTTGTTTCAGTCCTTACATAGGACATCCGCAATTTGTGTGTTTCTTTAATACTTTATTACAAAAAATCATTTTTACAAAAAAATATAACCGACTTCCAAAATAAAAACACTAAAAAGTGGAAAATAATTTTTCTTTCGAAAGTCGGTGGCCACCTTTTAATTTTTTTTTTTTTGGAAGACGGTTATGTTTTTTTTTTGTAAAAAATGTTTTTATTTTACCCTTTTCAGTTGTGGTTTCTCATATAATTCCTAGTCAAGTATTATTTTTACATTGTAACTATACACCATCACATCGTCCATACATACGACAAAGGACATATTAAAGAGCATAACTCAAAAAGTACCTAAGCAAAGACAATCAAATTCATATGGGCCCATCGGGCAAGCTTTTTCTACCAAATGAATGAAGAATCACATTTTCACGTGCGTGAGAAATGTATATAAATAAATAAAAAATATTCATAAATGAGAACCTCCTACTTTTTGAAGTCGGTTAAAAGAACTACACACCAAATTGAAACTATTTTGCAGCAAACTAATGAAGAATCACGTTAACCGATAACGTGACAGCAAAGTGTGTACATACATAAAAAAAATACCAATCGAATTGAGAACCTCTTCATTTTTGAAGTCGGTTAAAAACTATGTCGTGTGTTGCGATATTTACAATTATAAGAATATAATAAATTTGTATCTCATAATATTTTATTGAAATATAGGTAATTAACGTGTTCTGTGTTTAATTCTGAAATATCCTAAGTATTCCAAGAGCTTTACAAAAAGAAAATCGCTCCATATAGCTTGGTTCCACTGGACCAACACCCTAAGATACTGTGAGATAAAAGATTAGATTTGATCCAACTATAACGCTGGCTTAACTGGTAGCAGGCAGTTATCGAGTTATTGAAATATTTGGGAACGAACAACGAACAAAAAACGAAGGTTTTAGTAAAAAACCGTGTAAGCTCTGACGTGGCGAGTAATTTATGGGTTTTTAGATTAAAGGACGCCTGTGTTCGGATTTGTGCGTGGGAGTCGATTTTTTGTTTAATAACAATACAATTTATTTGGGTGATATTTGTTTTGCTGGTTTGTTGATGAAATAAATGACTGGGTTGATGATTATGTGTTTCCGTTTTGATTATTTCAATTACTGTGTGCTTCTTGCCATCAGAGAAAATTGATTGCCTTGGAGCTCTTCATTTATTATTTTGATCCTTATTTCTTGTAGAAGTATTATTGCTTTGTCTTATTTCATGATTTTTCTGATAAAAAGAGCTTATGCCTGAGTGGGGTCGGAAATACCAACCACCCGTCAATACCAACCCGCACTGGGCCCGCGTGCATGGTGGATTACAGCCCACTCCCTCTCATAGGAGAGGAGGCCTGTGTCCCAACAGTGGGAACATTATAGGCTAATGATGATGATGATGATGGGGTCGGAAATGGTTCATCATTAGCATATAATATGTTCCCACTACTGGGACACAGACCTCCTCTCTGTGAGAGGGAGTGGGCCGTAATCCGCCAAGCGGGCCCAGTGCGGGTTGGTAGATGTCACAATGTCTTCGATTTTTTAGTTCTAGGACATGCCGTTTCTTCACTATGTTTTCCTTCACCGTTTTATGAAGGCAGCGTTGATGAAATAAATTACACAAAGTAATGTGCCTACCTCCCAGCCCTGAGGCCTGTGTCCCAGCAGTGGGAACAATAATAGGCTGATGATGATGATGAATGTGCCTGCCTGGGTTGGAACCAACGGCTTACTGCTCGTAAGTTGGGGCTGCCACCACTGGGCCACTGGCTGCTCTCAAAATGGAAATTGTTCACTAGAGGATTACCACCACCTACCTACTAGCGTTGTAAGTTAAGTATCCTATGTTCTATCTTCATCCATGGTCTATCTGTATAATGTTAAGCTAATAAAGCGGAAAAAGGTTACAGACAGAGCTACTGTCGGATTTAATATAAGCTATTAGAAGCTGCCCCATTATAAAGAAAAATATTGTCTTGAACACCAAACGAGGAAAACTTGGCTTGGTTGATCATACTCTTTTATACATCAAGAAACAATATTAGTTATACGGTACTTGACTATACACCACACAATCCAAAAGCCATAACTTCACAAAAACACAAAACAAACAGAAACCATTTAATAACTACCCTTAAAAACAAAAACATAAACCACATAGGAAACACCATAATTTTTAGCGTCTTGATTTATAACAAGTATAGTGCCGCGAACATTTGCAATGCGTATGAAGGTAGGTATCATCCAGTAATTTATTATGGTGGTATTTAATTGAATATTTATGAGAACGGAACTCATAGTTTATGAGTTAGTTTTGTATGGTATGGTGGCACGGTTTAGGCATTATGAGATGAGGGTAGGAATGTAAGAGTATAAAATACAATATCAGACTGAAAGGTTCCCACATTTCCCACTGCTGGGACACGAGCCTACTTACTGTGTGAGAGAGGGCGCCCATCCCAAAATTAACACTAAGTAAAATGCCTTTGCCTCGGTGCCAGGCACCTATCATCATTCATAATCAAATTCAATCAAAATATTTTTATTTCACATAGGCCTACATGGGCACTTGTAAAACGTCGATAAAAAGGTGCTCGGTTCGGGTTGGTCGTTTCCTACGGAGAAGAACCGGCAAGAAACTGCATGGTTATTCTTTTAAAATCATTAGGTTTTACAATTTTTCAATGTTACAGCGTTGGTACTTAAGTATGAGAGGACATCGTAGGACCGACAATAAGTCGTTGCTTACTACAAAACGTAGAACAAGATAAAAAGTTACCAAGGATCTAGGAATCAATAAGGTCTACAATGTCCACACATTTACAAACAATCGGTAAATAAGAAAAAGAGTCTATAAGTCGTGGACGTAATAACTGGGTCTTTAATTCTCTCCTTGAAGACAAACTGATTATATAGGTAGATAAATATAGATAGGTTCGACAGATTTTGTGCGAAGAACCTTAGTAAAACGTGTCTGGTCGACATGTGACGAAAAAAGAAAGATTTCAGTCACACGAATGCATTAGGAGCATCAAAATACTCCAGACTTTTTTTTAATGACCTCACACCTTCAAACAAAAGTCACGCTACAAAGAAAAATAATTGTATTTTCAGACCCATCCCACACTTCCCGTACTCACCTACATAAATACAAAAATTTAACACCCGAAGCCCCATAAAAATAATTGCACGAGCCCCCTTTCAACCCTCCATCGCTGAGCCCTTTGAACAATCTCATCGACGCATTTCTCCGTCAAATGCCGAGGTTTAATTACGGCAGCCCCCACTTACAGTTTTTCGACAACATTTTTGACGAAGACAGCGTGACGAACACTGTGTAGGGCACTTGGCACGCCAAATATTTCGGCCCACTTCAGACCACCAGGTCGCGGTGGGAGGGTTAGCAAGGAAAATTCTTCCGATATTTCTGTAGGTTAATGGAAGGTTTCGAGCGGTATAGACTTTTCTTAAGAGGCTTGAAGAAATGAGAAAAAGCTAGGTAGGTATTATTTAGGAGAATGGGCGAGGTTCGTAACAAGAAAGAAATATCTGTGTAGTTTCTAGCTATAGCCTCTTACAAGAGTTTCCCCTGTGTTGGTATATTTTTAAGATGTATCGTGCCTTAGTCGAGTAATCCTTTCAAAGTTCCCAGGATCACAAATTATACTTGAATGATGAAGTCAATTCTTTTGCTTAACAGAATGTTATATCGTTCAATGACTTAGTTTTTTTAATTCTGTGATAACTTAAACGACTGATAATGATTGTTATTTAATTGAGCATTTTATATCGATGAAAATAAATTAACGACGTAACCAATTAATACAGCTTATTATAATGTAAATGATTATTTAAATGAAACAATGTAATTATACAATTAGGTACTAGCTGCTGTCCGCGAATTCGTTCGAGGGTTTTTTTTTTTATTTTTCGGTATGAAAAATAGATGTTGGCCGATTCTCAGACCTAACCGATATGCACACAAAATTTCATACAAATCGGTTCAGCCGTTTCGGAGGAGTGTGATAACTAACATTGTGACACGAGAATTTTATATATATAAGATTATTATTTATATTTTTGACATTGCGTGTAACACATAAATTACACATCTGTTAAGCTAGAATATGGCAGTAGGAACGTTTGTTGTTTGTAAAACCTCATGTATGTACCTACCCATATTCCAGCAAATAAATGATTTGTTTTGAAAAAAATAGCATGCAAACAAACCGTTGAGTCTATTTTAAACCAAAACCATCTCATAAATATAAAACCCTAGTCTACAGAACAGCTTCCGCGCTTTGAATAAAATTTTCCTATTTTAATGCTTTTCTGGAATAAATTACCGACTTCCATCTATCGCAGGCTAGTGGCTTTCTCCTTATAATGAAATAAATTATGCAATTTCTTTATTATTAGGTCCAGTCAATTAGCACTTAAACGGTTAGACGGAGTTTTGCTGAAAGGAAATAAGAAGGTAAAAGAATCGCCAGGTACATACCAGCTGGTGATTTTTTTATGGAATGTACAATGTCTTCGATAGGTATTGGAAATTGCGTTCTGGAACTCAAATAGAGTTAGGCAGGACACCCGGCGATACCAACTGCAGTACAGCTGTGACTGTGTGGTGTCTAGTGACTGATATTGGACGACATGAAGAATGCTACAGACACCGCAATTAGTTTGTACCGCCTACTGGGCCCAAGAAGTAAGTAAGTCATACCATCGATACGAATGAAGAAGTATAGCGATTGGGAGAAAGATGTTAGTCGTCTTGCAGCGAGATGGGCAGAGGACATTCTTGCTATAGCGGGAATAACCTGGACGAGGCTAGAACAGGAATATAGATATTGACACAAAGAGGCAGTAGGTACAGTCATTCTGTAGATGATGATGTAGATATAATAAAGAATCAAATCAAAATCAAAATATTTTATTTTACATAGGCCTACATGGGCACTTCTAAAACGTCAACAAAAGATGCACGGTTCGGGTTGGTCGTTTCCTATGGAGAAGAACCGGAAAAAAACTCCATGGTTACTCTTTTAAAATCATTTGGTTTTACAATATTTGAAGTTACAGCGTTAGTACTTAAGTATGGGAGGACAGCGTAGGCCCGACAATAAGTCGATTGCTTACTACAGACAGTAGTAATAGAGAAAAGAAAAAAAAAAAAAAACACTCCATCCATATAGAATATTGCGAAATGTAAAGATGAATTGAATACTGTCTCATTTGTATGGTTTATAATTACAACTGAGAACAGTAGTTTTGTTATGCTGACAAGTCTCGTATCGTTATTGTATTTAATGTATAGTAGGAACATAGCTTCTGAAATTGAATAATATTTTCACCTTTTTGCATACACGATTTGGCATTCTATATCTCTCTCATATACATTACATTAAAACTTCCATACATGAAAATCAGTAGGTAATAAATTCCATTATGAAGAAGTGAAGGCAAAAACTATTTGCAGGCCGAAGACTTCTCCATATTTCTTACTTCTATAAATTTTTAGAACAAGCTATATTTGTAGTTACACAAAAACTATACCCATCTCAAACACTGTCAAAGAAATATATACCATGTCTGCGTATGCCTTAATTAGAGAGATTTATTTTTAGCATGACCTTGTTTCATTCTAATTATAGACCGACCCTCAAAATGATTTTAGATTGTAATAATTATTAAAATTCCAATAAAATAATTATTGTTATCGGCTAACGTTAGTGTACCTACCTTCCCAATACCAACATGCGAAAAGGTCCGATTATGCTAGACCGTCTGTCAAATGGTAGCCGACATAGTGCTTCTATGTCGTGCTTTTATGTCTGTCTATCATTGCTGGAAAGATATACATTTGATCAGGTGGATTTCTGAGCATCACCTGACCGACCCTTTTACAAAAAAAAGAGACAAGGTCAGGTTATCCATAGCACGGCGGCGACCTCTCGCGTCTGGCCTTGGTTCAATCCATGGTCCGGAGCGAGAGGGAATGGGAAGCCGTCGCCTTCTTCTTCGAAGCAGTCATGCTAGCGAAGGAGGTGGCGGAACGTGAGAGGGAGAGAGCCTCACGTCCCAGCCGCCGAAGGAGACGCCCCGGGCGTCGCGCGTCGGGGGGCAACTAGTGGCCCCCAGCCACCGTAGGCGCGTGCCTGTGGCCGGTGAGTAATGGGCTAGCTCACCGTCCGTCCGTCTTATGACACAGGCCGTGTCGACGGCGCGTTTGTGTTCAACGCACGCCTCAAGGAGATGTCAGCAAACCGGAAGGGGTCCGAGAGAGCTGATGCCTGCCAGGGCTGCGGGACAGTTTGAAAGAGATACCGTATACGTTGCTCTGGAACACAAAGGGCTAAGAAGGAACATGGATGGGTTTTAGTCAGTACAAGTCTGACACTCCCTCCCGCTCCACCCAGAGCGGGGGGGGTCATTTGATGATTTCCCATCCGTAAAAAAAAGGTTATCCATAGCCCTGACAGCACAATACTTGGTCTAATAAAAGCACACACTATAGTTCCATTTCATCCCAGAAATCTAATGGGCTTTAAAGGACCACGGGCCGACTATTTTTTTGTTCCGTTCTATTATATTTATGAATTTTAATATTTTTATGCATTGTGTGTCAAATGTCACTAGTTTAGACCAAAAAGCATCTTCTTATTCTTTTCGTGTGGTTAGTGCTTATCCTGATGTCAGAGTTTTTAAGCCGCCCATAGGCCTCCGACTTGGCTTAACATCCGTCGAGAAATATCTCTAAGGCTTGTTTGGTTTCTTCACGATGTTCTCCTTCACCAAAGCCAATAATTATACAATACGCACATGAATCTAAAATCGAAAGCCATTATTCAACAAAATTGAATACATTTTAGATAAATTATTAAATACCTAATTATTTGTTTGCGTGAGTATGTAGTCTATTTAGCAAAACATATCAAATTCACCACAATTCAAATAATCTGAAATAGGTGTCTGTTTTCAAAATTGCTAATTGGAAATCAGCGGTAGCTTTGTGGTTCAGCTTGTCGAATTGCTGGCAGTTTTACCCGAAACTACTTTGTTGATGTAAAATTAGGTTTATTATTAAAAACTAGGGTTCCGTTTGCATCAATCGTGTACGCCGTACGGCTCCCTTTCTTCCTTTTGACCTTGTGACGTTACAAAGTGCCCATGTAGGCTTGTGTGAAATAAAAACATTTTGTATTTCGAAATTATAGGTCTCAATCTGGAAGGAAGATCACGTGGCTAAAAAATAAAGGTTCCCGCAGACAGGCACGACACGACGCGATATGCCTCGTCGCGACGAAACCTATGTGGAACAATTTCTATGAAAACGCGTTGGACTGTTCACACAGACTTGACGCGACGCGTTACTGGGTTTTTTTCGAGAGCCCAACACGTCGCACGTGCCGCACGGCACACAAGATTCGTAGAACATTTTGAACGCAGCCGAGCCTACCGCGATCTGTCACGCGCGATAACGAGTTGATACCGCGAACGCGCCACGGTATCAACTCGTTGGTCGATTACTCGATCCCTAACTTATCGAAAAGCGATCGAAAGTTTCAACATTAGTTTTGTGTATAATTAATTACGTAACTTGAAAATTGAACTTTTTATTTGTATATATATTTGATTTTGGAAGTTAGAGTGAGGCATAAAAATGATTATCCAAAAAGATTTAAGTCCATAGGGCTACCCAATTTTAAGATATCGTCTACAACACATTAGAATGACCTTTATAGGCCAAACTAGTAATAATATATTAAAGTAATTAATAATATATTCAAGTTCTCGTTAGGCAGTTGAATCAAGGACTTGATTAAAAAAAGCAGTACTGCTGGACACTATCCTAATACGTTACGTTAGGATCGAGTAAAAGATTCGATCCCGCAACACGCCTCGTCGCGCCTTCGTGCGAGGCTTCGCGACGCGGCAACACCGCGTCGCGCCTATCTGGAGGAGCCTTAACAGCTGCTGTAGTGATCGATCTTTAGTTTAAGCTATATGCCTTGGTTAGTCCGTCGATGGGTGACTGCCCAATACTGAGTTTCCACCGTTATTCGAAAAGCACGTTAAGCCGTTGGTCCCGGCTGTAATTTGTATCTTTGACATAGTAGTCAGTAGCCCGAAAATCTCGTCAGTCTTACGAAGGAGTATACCAGTACTAGCTGGCCTGTGGAGGTCAGATAGGCAGTCGCTCCATGTAAAATACTGGTAATCAGTTGCATCCAGTTAGACTGGTAGCCGACACCAACATTGTTGGAAAAAAGGCTATGCAGATGATGATGGGTCTCAATTTCAAGTTCTCAACACGCGTGGTGGATTAAGACCCACTATTTAACTCTTATTTACAGAGAGGAGACCCGTTTCCCAGCAGTGCGAATGTTATAAGCTGATTATGTATGTTACGCTTGAGATTCTTCATTGAGATCAATTCTGTTACATTCGGTTTTTCAATAACTATTTCAGTGGTGAAAGCAACAATAGGGTTCATTGCAATAAAAAATACAGAAAACTTCTATTCAGCTTAAGTATTTAAAAACCAATTCCACGTTGATATTGTCGTAAAGTTTATGAGTTTTTAATAAAAAGATATTATTAATACACCATCAACACTAATACGTTAACAATGGCATAATAATCCCTAATAATATGACAACTGACAAATAATCCTATCTTTCGTTCTCGTGTATTTGATAGCATTTATTCTCACCATAAAATCAATTTTGACAAACAACCACTTGGGCATTGGTGATGAAATCCTTTTTAATTTTAGAGGTTCCGTAGCATTATTTTTAAGAGTTCCTTTATTTTTTTTTAGATCGTCATGCTCTAAAAAGAATAAAGGAACTCTAAAATGTGGTGCAACTGTAGAAGTCTTTGTCAAAGTAAGCAAAATTGTGTTATCCTTAGCAATAATAATATCATGCTTAAAAAACGGGAATTAACTACAAGTAGAAATTGAAGATAAAACTCAAACATTTAAGAATAAATTCATCGTAAGTGCAAGCAAGGCCTATCGAAGTACTACTTGTTTTAGAGGTAAGCCAGGAAATACGAAAAATAATATTATTTGATAACAAAAACAATAATATTTTTTTTAAAGAGTCTTGCTAATATTCTTATTTCTTTGAAATAATAATCGTTTGTTGCTGCACTTGTAGAAAATAATAAAGTATGAGATCACTTTATTATTTTCTCAGATATATTCTATCCGATAACTCTCAAAGAAACTTGACTAAAATTGAATAGTAAAAACTCCGAAAATTGTATTGAAACATCATGCAAAACAGTCAAGTCTTCTTGAAATAAAAATAGGTCTATTTTCTTTGGCAAATTATTCATAAATTCTAGTTAAGTTAGGAACATGACAAATTGGCACAGTTGTTGTGAGGAAAAATAATGATGAAAATAATACCTGAATACGAAGGCACTCATGCCAGAATAATTCTTGTCCCTTTGATCTATACCGTCGACGCTGTAAAGGACCTAGGTTAACATTATGTACATAACTTTAGTACTAAAATTCCATTCCGTATATAATGCCGTGTGTCTGCGGAATATCATTTACTGTCTCATATTTTGACATTTAATGATATTACAAAAAGAACTTATGAATTTCTCAAAAAGGTAAACGGCACGCGACACGGCGCGTTTTGTCTTTCATGACATTCTTATTCAGGATAATATAAAATATTGAATGTTTCTGCAGTCAATCTGATAGTAAGAATTTCTGTCCAATGCCCAATGGTTACGGAACTTTTCTAACCATTGAGAATAATGAACTAATAAACCTAAAACTACCTAAATACCTGCCAAAGTAAATGGACTTTTTTTTTCAAGAAAACAACACCAAGAAATTACTTTCAGTGCCTTTCAACAGCTCCACAACTTGAATAAAACATATTCAATAAAACAAGATAGTGTTTTCCATTGCGTGCACACTAAAACTTAATTAATTATTAAACCATCTACCAATCAGATCGACCAAACTGGATCGCGTAACCATTAATAACACGCGCACCATGATAATTAAATACTAAACTCTATCAAGACCCCCAAGAAAATCAATTAAATACAACATAATGCCTTTTACCTACACGAAACGAAAACGTTTCAATATTTCACCCGCCGACCCCCAAAACGAACAATATACGCATTGTAGATTAAATTTTGAAATGTGTATCCGAAAATATCATGTTTATTAGGTATAAACGTCGAATCGCGATGAGTTACGTTCGTAATCTAGTAAGAATCGTACGTCGTGTAGGTTCGGTCATACGTTAAGTCGTTGATGTATTATAATCTGCTGAAATAAAAACCATTCGTTTATTTTAGGGATCAGCGATCCGGAATGAGGTTAAGAGATCCATCTTTTCATACATATGAATTATTTCATACGATATTTTCGCTCGAGGCGAGAAATGTGTAATGCCGATAATAATACCGAGACAGAAAATAATGAAAAGCTATTACCGGGCCATCAGAAAAATACCGAGACTAAATCAAATATTTAATCTCGTGAGATTCTCAAGAGGTTTGTCGAGATGTAACGCAGAAACTACGAAATTGACTTTGGCTGTAATAATAAAAGTGTGTAGAGAGCGTGAAGGATGAATTTGATTTATAAGAGACGAGAAATGCTTTTATTTATTATTGCAGATTCGTTATTTAACGCCTAAAGAGTGACGTGTTGGCAAAAAGCTTTACTTATTATAATAATTTATATTTACAAGCTGTTGCCATCACAGTTTCAACACTTCCAACGCCACTAACCACCCTTAAGCCCTTCTAAAAGATGAAAAGACCAACACAACATAAATTATTAAACATCAACGCCACCACAACCAAACTACTCATTATTCACTCCTTTCTAAAATCCATTAATAATTAATTTACCGCATTACTAGCCCCGTCAGAACCCACCTGAGCGTTGCTACTCGCGCCAGCCACTCGACCGACTTGTGCGCGTGACAAAAGCTAATAAAAGCCGGTACAATGACAGTGGAATGTATGAGGGCCCAGTACCGCTGTACATTTTAGGTAAGGGCTCGTACAGACATGTATAGTAGATTAGGGGTATATTGAGCAAGGTTAATGGTTTAGGTATCTGTATTGGGTATGGTATATGTGGGGGAAAAGGGTTTTCTTTTTGCTTTGAATTGCTTTAGTGAATTGGAAGACTGTTCTTCGTTGTACGTTTCTGGGTTGATTTGTGCATCGAATATAATTGAAGGTTTAGTTCTACTTGATAAGTCAGAGGCTCTCTCCTCTCAACTCTAACTTATACTCGTTATATACTAATAATTATTTACAATATTATAGTTTTAACGACTTATATGATACCTACCAATAATGCTTGTGGCAAGCCATCAAACTAAAATGCTATAGGCTAATTGTATTTTCGATTCAAAAGTCGACGTTTTTACTTTACGTTTACATTGCGCTCTCGAGCAGGCCAGTGATGTGTGATTTTATCTTTACAAGATTCACAAATATTAGAGATTTGATACAAGGAGCAAAAATTTAGCATGAAAAGTTTAACTTAGTACAATGTTAAGTAGGTAATTATTATGTAAGTATATAACAAGATATGTCATGATATTTCCCATCGGCAAAAATGACGTACTAAATTTAAATATTATGCATACATCTAGAAAAATTCTATCACCTTGGGGTTTTGGGGTGTTTTTTTTCAGAAATCCTTCCGAATGCACACCTTTGTCGTAAAATTATAAAGAGAGCAAATGTCTGCATCAAGTGGTATTAACAGTGCATAGTCTTCACATAGTCAAATTTAATTTGCTGAAAAACTACCATGTGCTCGAAAAGTTTGTCAATGCGTAAGATGATGATAGCTAATCTAGTCCTTTTGTTTTTTTTTTTTTGTCTTTTTAGTTTTTTTTGTTAAATCTAGTCTTTTTGCAACATCTTCTTTTTTTTGTATCTTTTTTCTTATTTACCGATTGTTTGTAAATGTATGGACATTGTAGGCCTTATAGATTCCTAGATCCTTGGTAACTTTTTATCTTGTTCTACGTTTTGTAGTAAGCAACGACTTATTGTCGGGCCTACGATGTCCACTCATACTTAAGTGCCAATGCTGTAACATAGAAAAATTGTAAAGCCAAATGATTTTAAAAGAGTAACCATGGAGTTTTTTGCCGGTTCTTCTCGATAGGGAACGACCAACCCGAACCGAGCACCTTTTTGTCGACGTTTTACAAGTGACCATATAGGCCTATGTGATATAAAAATATTTTGATTTGATTTGATTTGCACATGCATGTTAAAGACGTGACTATAACTTAGTTCAGTTACTTTTATCACTTTTCAAGATGCCAGGAGCCATCACGTGACCCGGTAGTCTACCTTACATGTACCTATCTTCATCAATACAAAATAGGTATATTTAGATACCAAGAGATTCATGGCCAATTAACTATTGACGCCAGTTCTCATTAATCACATATCAACTGAATGCGGTCAAACATAAATATTTATAGATAATTTAATTATTCTCGCTAACTGCGTCTGAACACGCCTTAACATTTAACCTTTTTTCCACTGGCAACAATAACTAACGAAGTGTTGCCATGTTTTTGTCTATATAACTCATTATAAACATTATGGGGTTGTCAGCGATTCTGTATTTAATGATAATGGTATATTTTCTTGTACTTTTTTTGCTTATGGTAATTTTGCAATGATTTGTTGTATGGTTTCTAAAGGGTTTCGAGTTTCGATGAATATTAATTTGATTTTTATTTTAAGGGTTGGAATCTTTGTGAATTAATATCGGGTTTTGATAAAGTATTGAATGTTGGATGAATGCTGTATATATTTTTTCAACAAAACTTAGAAAACGTCACTTTCAAGAATCATAAATAATTTCCAAGATGAGTGCTACTATACATTTAGAGAATATTCACGGAAAATCCCGAATTTCACGATATTTTTCAACAATCATCATCTGTCTAGCCTTTCCCCCAAATACGTTGGGGTCGGCTTCCACTCTAACCGGATGCAGCTCATTATCAATACCTTACATGGAGCGACTGCCTATTTTTAACCGTCTTCAAAAAAGGAGGAGGTTCTCAATTCGATTGGTATTTTTTTTATTATGTATATGTTACGCTGAGATGTATGATCCGATGTGCGTGATTCTTCTTTAATTTGATACGGAATAGTTGCCATTTGGTCCCGTAAAAATTAAACATAGTTTGGCTTAGTAGTTTTTATTTTATGAACATTTTTTTTATTTATTTATGACATTTTTCACGTACACCTATTTCTCCGTAATTACTGGACCGATTTAGAAGCTTGCCCGGTGGGCCGGTGGTGGTAGGGTAAAAAAGGGGAAAAGTCCAACTAACTACCTACCTTACCAATCCTGCCCAGGGTTCAATCAAAATCAAAATATTTTTATTTAACATAGCCTACATGGCTTACTTATAAAACGTCGACAAAAGGTGCACGTTTCGGGTTGGTCGTTTTCTATGGAGAAGAACCGGCAAGAAACTCCATGATTACTCCGGTTGGTACGATAGGTGGGTAGGCTAGATAGGTAGGTAGGGTAGCGTAGGGTTGGGTGGGTAAGTAGGGAAGGAGGTAGGTAGGAAAAAGTTTATTGCAACGCATGCCGGGTAAAACTAGTCTGGTTATATTATTCGATAAAATGAAGCGATAACGTTCCTACAGCCCAAGAATGTCCCTACCTACTTACAAAAGCCCTGACAAAATACACAATTACGTCTTCCTTGGCAGCATATGTGCCTTTGCAAATCGGCCATTTAAAGTCGTACCGTGTAAGTCCGCCCTTAGTAACATATTACATCGTTCAGCGTGAAAAATCTATTTTAATTTGTGTGAAATCGAGTGCATAACTGAACTTACGAGAATCGAATCAAGAATAAGATTGAATCGATTTATTCAGTTCATTTCATATATCATTGCTTCGGAGGTCAGGGGCGGTCGGTGTGAAATACCTACTGACATTTCAGTTCATCTGGTTATCCCATCCCTTCAGGTATCTTCTTGGAAAAACAGTGGAATGTTCAGTTAAATTGTGTTTAAGGCCTCGGTTTTCCGAGTAATTTAAGAGGATTTTAAGTTTATACGTTCCTTACTTGATTGCAAATGTATTAAACAAAATAGTAAGAAAACATGAAAAAGAATTGGTTTAACACGGGATTTGGATATTTTTTAAGGAATAGATGAAAAGGAAATGAAAGGCATGAAACAACAATATGGGATAAATGTAAAATTTATTTCATGGGAAAACATGAGAGAATCTGCAGAGATACTGACACTCCCTTAAGTCGAAGCGTAGACTTAGAACAGCAAACAAATAATTAAATTTTCGCAACATTTTCTCTTCAGAAAATGTTACGAAATTGACAATTTAATAAATAATTTCTAATCCTAATTTTAGGTGCCTACGCCAAGAGTACTTGTAAAGTCTAGGAGCTCACAACTAAAAGCTCTTTAATGGAGCTCTGTATTCAATTTTGAGGTCCAAATGAATATTTAATAAATTACTAAGTAATAATTATTTACATACGCAACTTTGCTCTACATTGTATTGTTTGGAAATATGATGTGTAGCGTAGAGTGGAGCCCATGTAATAACTTTGTATAATTTTGCCTACCTACCCATGAACACATCAAAAAAGTTTAAGCAAAACAGATATTTTTGAAAATATTTAATGCTTTTCTTATGTCTTGCCGTAAGTGTCATATATTAATAGAAGCGTTATTAAGTTCATAATTTAACTGTGACGTTTTGATAGAAAACTAAGTGAAAAAAATGTGAAACGAGGCAAAAACTTTAAATTCATTTTTTGGGAATTAAGAATATGTGATGTCTAGCTTAGAATTAAACTTTAAAGAAACATTTCTAGGGGTTTTTTAATACTCAGGTTGACCTCCTCTAACGACAGATCTACATTGGCGTCATATACCGAATATGATGATTTCATGGTATAAGTATCTATTCAATGGAAAGATGTGTGAAAAGTTATACAGGTAACTTAAAAAAAATGGTGAAGATTGCTTAAAACTCTTTCCCCAAGCCTATTCCATGTATGCTCAATGGAATTGAGATCAGCAAATTGGAATATTTGTATCGTGGGTGCGTTTAAACCCTCATACACAAACAGCTATTTTATTTTATTTTATACACAAACAGCCAGACCCGAAACAACTATCTGTAGGCCATACAAGTATTTGTTCCTTGCGGGGATCGAACCCGCGACACGCAACGCAGCAGTCGATCGTTCAACCACTGCGCCACTTGTGCCGTCAAAACAACAACATTGAAATTGCCACATATCAAAACGAGATCGATGTTTCTACGCGGGCGATTTCCAGCGAAGACTAGAAGCGTTCTGCCTTGATAAGAATGAAGTTCCTGACGATTCCGTAATCGGCCCTAGTGACCAAGATCTCGCCAAACAAGCACTATCCTTAAATCAGGATGAAAATCAAAGCAAAGCTTATTGGAAAACAGAACACGTGACCACTTAGTGTCGGTCTAGTACTTAATGTGCCCAAATCCAAAATTCGCGACGCCCTCAATTTTCACGTCGCAAAGCTGGAACGCGGTATGCGAGCTAATAGATTGCCTTTCTGTTATCATCTCCTGGTAGTTTGGACACTGATCACAACTTGATACAGGGACTGGAGACTTCCGACTAGCTGGCGAACTGAAATTTAAGGCCACGTTTCAACATACCCACATCCCTAGGCATCATCCCCAAGAATCCGAAAAATCAGATTTGCGTCTTATGGGTTAGAAATTGAGACCTCTGATTTTGCAGTCCGACGTTCACACCACTCTTTATGTATGTATGGTAGGCTGTTATGTATACGGTACATCGATATTTTAAACTTCCGAGTTCTGTAATAAAGTCTAATTTGACACTTGAGCAGGTTTTTTTACTAACTCAAATATTATGAATAAGTGTTTTCATTTTAAGTTATGGACCATTTGAAAGGGCCGAGCGGAAGCAGGCACATTTGCATAAATACAAGCTCCGGTAACGATGTGTGACTAACTGTAAATGATAGGTAATTATCTTAAGTAAACGATGTTTCCATCACCTACTGTATCATTGATTGATGATTGTGATTATTATATACATTGTTTGTTTTTATGCAATACACTTACAGTTAACTAGATGTGCCCGCGACTTCGTCCGCTTGGAATTAGATTTTTCCTAAAATAGAAGTAGCCTAAGTTACTCCTATTACATTAGCTATCTGCCAGTGAAAGTCCCGTCAAAATCGGTCGAGCCGTTCCAGAGATTAGCCGAAACAAACAGACAGACAGACAAAAATTTTAAAAAGTGTTGGTAAAGTGTATGTACCGTATGCATTCATATGCATGTAGTAAAAAGCGGCTATTTTAATATTACAAACAGACACTTCAATTTTATTTATTTGTATAGATGTATAAATGTTACATGTGAGTCATATTAACCTGCAATCTTCTTTATAAATTTAAAATCACGTGTCAATCTAATCAAGTCTAATCTAGTCAAGTTTACAAGCTAATTTCTGAAACCATACAACCGTTTTTACGACATTTTGTGAATGTGTAAGATTGGTTCCAGCTTAAAAGATAAGGCTTTGGGCCCGATAAGTGTTGTATGGCAAGCAGATCGCTAGTATTCTATGTTGTAATAGAGTTTAGTACTGATCATAAACACACTTACTATTTTTTTTTAAATAATTCTTCATGGCTTTCTAGTATGTTGAAGCATTGATGGATTCAGGATGCTAGCTGTCAAAAGATAACATTAATAAAAAATAAAAACCTGTGATGTCCAATACTACTGCGGACTCAAGAAAGCTATCACCAGCACTTTTCAGTATAGGGGCGCTGAACGAAAGAGCTATCCGAACGTTTTGCAATCGCTTTATCTTCTGCTTTTATAAAATGCTTCATATAAAAATTTTAAAACGACTTTATAAAAGTTGACTTTTCTATATAATTTACTACGATACAAAGTTTATTTTCCATCGTCTCAGGCAGCTAAATACGTACACGTTGGACACAATTTGAGTACCAAACTAGGTCATTGCCACGAAAAAGTAGGTTGTAATCTTCATCTTGATCGAAGACGCGAGAACAGTGGCGTGTGGTGCCAATTAAGCACATCATCTAACATTTCATCTAAGCTATAAGCAATCAAAAACACGGCTAGTACAGCTACTTACCACACACAACTTATTAACAGCTTTAAAATTAAAAGCCTGCATACCAATCAATTTCACCAACAAGTCATACAGGTTCCAATAACTCTCAAATGAGTTAGAAAATCACTATAATTAAGCATTAACATTATAATTGGTGCATTGGAGCAGAATGTTGATGATTATCGCTAAAAATCATTATATTACCCAGGCAATGCGCCCACGCGTCGGTTGATTGATTGCACGGTAAAATATTGTAATTTTGGGCTCAGTACGGGGAGTAAATTGACGAAAGATAGATGCGATGTGATGGCGGTATATTTACGTGAATTTATGGATCAATATTCGCGTGATTGCGTAATTCAGGGTCGTGGACTATAATATGTATGATTATGTTTTTATATTTTTTTTTGTTTTTATTAAAAACTTTGCCCCACACTAGAAATTACTCCTGTACCGTTGGTGCGTTTACAAACATTTAAACTCACATACACAAACAGCCAGACCTGGAACAACTATCTGTAGGCCATACAAATATTTGTTCCGTGCGGGGATCGAGCCCGCTACACACAGTGCAGCAGTCTATCGGTCGACCGCTGCGCCAACCGTGCCGTCAAGTTATCAATGTATTTTGATTACTCTTTTACAAGACATAACATCATGCTTTGTAATACCCGAAGGGTTAGGCAGAGGTGTACCTAATAGCACACATTTCGCCAGTCATGTTAAGTCTCATGTAATATGAGGCGAGCCTATTGCCATCTACCGGGCACAAATCCAGATTCCGTGGCTGCTTCTGGGTAATTCGTGATGGGAAAACCCAATAACACGTTGCCCGACCCTGGAATCGAACCCGGGACCTCATTCTCAGCAGCCGCGCTTGCGACCACTAGACCAACGACGTAGATACTCTTTTGTCATTTATTAAAGTGAAACTTTTATTAGGTACATCGTCTCAAACTTTTTCGTCTGTGTGTTGCATGTCGCGTGACGCTCGGCCGCGGAGAGAGCGCCTTTCACTTTATCCCTACTCCGCGTTTTATACGTTTTATACCCTTAATGGAAAATATTCCATTGGAATAATAATTCCAAAAATTTTTAGTTAAATGTCTATAGTGTGAAAAAAGTGTCACTTTTACTGTGGTTTCATAAAACCACACAATCATTTTTTGTTTACTAGCTTCTGCCCACGGCTTCGCCCGCGTTTTTTCGGTAAGTGTCCCGCGAGATCACACTACCGGGATAAAAAGTATCCTATGTGCAATTCCAGACACACACACATACATTATCTATCCCTGTGCCAAATTTCATCCAGATCCATTCAGTAGTTTTTACGTGAAAGAGTAACAAACATCCATCCATACTTACAAACTTTTGCGTTTATTATATTAGTAGGATGTATAGACCGGTGCACTACCAGTCTTTTCAAGGGTTATCCTGTTACTAAGTAACTGCACAGTTGTGAAGGTAGAAAAGAAATGCTGCTCCATATAGAATCAAGGTATTCAGTTACATTTAGTTTTACTGAAGCCGGACCCAACATAGCTAAAAAAAGAACGGGTACATGATGATGCACAGGATGGCGTTGGGTTTATTTATTTAATACTTCAAGCACAATGTACAAAGGCTTAGAGGAGAGTTCATTTAATTCTATGGAACGACTTTTTAATGAAATAGTCTTATACAAGGTTGTGTTTGTGATTTTAATTGTTATAATTCTGTAAATACTACTACTAGTATAACTGTCGCAAATCATATTTTATTCATTACACAGCCGACACTAACTGGCAAATAGTAATAAACGTAAAAAATAATAATTTCGCGGTCTACCTTGTCGCTTCTAAAGGCATTTTCTACCAGTCAACCTTTGGGAGATGAAAAGTTTAAGTTCTTGGTATTTATTTGAGGTATTCAACGTGCCAATACTTGATAAGAAACGTATTATTTTATGTAGATAACGAAAGTATTCATGATTTAATAATATGTATTTCTAAAATTGAGGTTAACAAGCATCTGCTCGATCTTAAATTCACACTAACATTTTAGTCCGTCCAAGATAAATTTATTTCGATGCAACATCTATCTTTCAACCAAACGAGTTTTTTCAACTTATTGAGGTTGAGTGAACCAAGTATAATTAAAAAGCGAGCATCTAATCGACATTATTGGAATATGCGATGTGGGAAACTAATGAAATGTAACTCTTTCTGTTTATTTAAGCAGTCGTAAATGTTTAAGTTTCATTAAATGTTTATTTTGTAGTGTAGATGTTGTTTATGTGTTTATTTCATATGTGAACTGTTCTTATGATTCAGTGTAGCGGTGTTGGGAAATCTTTGTAGTCATATTTTTTTTATGTTTAAAACCACTCGATGATAATGACTATAAATATTTTTTTTTCATATTTCTCATCACCACTTAGCACGTTTTTCATCTAAAGAAAAAGCTTTCACGACGACACACTTATCGCTGCTCTACGTCCGTATGTCACTACAGGGATCCAGCAGAATATCAGCGTCAGGTGCATGCCTGTCTCAATGCTGAGCTGGACTCCCATTTGGTGCAACCTTGAGACGCACAACGCAACGTCATGGTGTTACTATAACTGTTTCGTAAATACGTATTTTTTTCTTTTTGTATAGTGGCTCCTTGTTTTTATATAGGTATATTTGAAATCTGAAAATTTTGAATGTGTAATTTAATTGTGCTTCTGAGTTGTGCTATGTCTTTTGTGTGAATTGAATAAATTATTTATCTCTCTATCTGCTTAGCCAAAGTTAGATTATGATTCTAATCATATTCAGTTAACAAATGATTCTGTGTTACAGTAAGCAAACAAAATTCTTTTTAACACCAACGGAGGGTAATATGTGAATGTGACCAATAGAATCCCAGTCATTATAGGAGTCTTATAAAGTTTTTGTAACATCCATATAAACGAGCATCTAAGTACCTAACGATAGGTAGAATCCCGAATTTAAGTAAGAATACTTACTCGAATATAAACTTCACAAAAAACAATAATAAGGCGAAAACCCCTCGACACCTAAGTCAAGAACAGTACCTAACCTGCCAGTTATGTTGTGACACGAATATTTTGCACTACAGATAACTCACCTGGCTTATCAAGATCACTTAAGAACTCCTCAGTGTCCGTGTACGCCGTGGTTCTGCCGAAGGCCGCGAGGACCGCTAGCCAGGCCCACGCGGTGCACTTGAGCCTCGGCCTGGACATGGCCTCCAGTGGCCTCGAGTGGCCTCTAAAGGCCTCACTCTGACATCACTCACTACACTACACTGCACTTCACTTAGCACTGGGGTTGGTGGTTACCTGAAAGAAAGAGAGAAATATTAGTATCGAGGTTTGAAGGTAAAGAATATTTTTGTAAGTAACTTAGGTCAATGTGGGCTCATGGCTGAGACATCTTAGCCGCATGGGTTGATCTTCGAGGTTAAGCTTTGCTTGTTAAGGTCGGTACGCGTATTGTTGACCATCTTTCTCATATCGAGTTTCCTTCGTACCTCTGAAAGCACGTTAAGTAGATGATTACGATATTTTTATTGTTTTTTTTTTTTGTTACTGTGTTTATCTGCGGATATTTGTGAATGGCCTTCGAATCCATATCATTTAAGAACGTTGTTTCAACTAGCTGTGAGTTTCCCGAATAGCATAAAATGTAATAAATCCCGGCCGTCATTTGTAGATCTTTGACATTCGTTTTGTAGGCATAGTCTGAAGCCTGGGATTCTGACTTATCAAAGGTTATTTAGTGTCTGATAGTAAGTCCATGTAAAATAACAATATTTAGCGACAACCAGTTGTAAAATCGCGGCGGTGGCCCAGTGGTGGCAGCCCCGACTTACGAGCAGTAAGCCGTGGGTTCGAACCCAGGCAGGCGCGCATTACTTTGTGTAATTTATTTCATCATCGCTGCTCTCAATAACGGTGAAGGAAAACATCGTGAGGAAACCGGCATGTCCTAGAACTAAAAATTCGAAGACATGTGACATCTACCAACCCGCACTGGGCCCGCGTGGTGGATTACAGCCCACTCCCTCTCATAAGAGAGGAGGCCTGTGTCCCAGCAGTGGGAACATTGTAGGCTAATGATGAGTTGGAAAATCTAGGTAGATATAATGTGTACGGTCAATGTTATTGCAATATTGCTTTTATTGCCCAGTCTATTGAAGATATTTTAACGTGGTATAACATTTTTAATTAATAGTTCATCAAAACATCATACACTTGTACAAAATAGTACACAATGACACAAACTGAAACTCGTGTACAAAGTCGGACAGTAGATAATACATAATACATTAGTTTGTCGTTAGAAACAGAAACAAGAAAAAGTTTATTTTTTCGAACATTAGATGTGGTAACGGCCAGTAATTGATTTGATTACTGAAATGGCTTTACACGCGTGTTTTGTTTTCAATAATAGATGGGGTAGAACACTCGGAAATCGGAGTTACCGCTGTAAATTGTCTTTTTATTCTCAGAAAATTGGTTGACCGAATTGAATTTCCTGAATCGTTTCCTACTTCTTTATCGTGTGGTTAGTACTATAACACGGTTGTAGAATTTATATGCCGCCCATGGACCTCTGATTTGGCTTGACATGCCGTCAAGAAATATCTCTCAGGCATGCTGGTTTCCTCAAGACATTTTCCTTCACCGAAGCAAGTGGTGATTTACTTTTACACACTTTACACTTACACTTTTATAACTTTTACAAATAGTTGTAAAAGTGTTTTTTGAATAATAATAATTAAAAAGAAAAGCAGAGGTGCTTGTCTGGGGTTGAACTTGAGACGTATGACTTGGCAGTCCCACAGTCACACCAGTAAGCTATTACTGCAAAACCGGTTTCCAACTGAGAACATACCTAAACGTCTTGTTGCTGAATTTGTTTTCATACAAAGAAACATATTATGAAACCAATAACTTTTCAATAGCTTACACAAATAATTTGACCCTAATTCAGATATTTTTAAACCTTATATAAATATTAACGAATAAAATAAAATCGACAGGAAAAAACAATTGAGCAATACAATATTGAAGTGTTGTAACTCAAAGCTTCCGAGTTTTACAAGTTTTAAAACTTCGGGAAAGGGGAGAGATTACGAAATATTTTTGTTATGTTTTTCCTTGTGGATTCTGAAAATGTTACTCAACCCTTACAAGAGAAAGGTTTAGAAATATAGCCTACTTATATGAAGTTATTGAAGAGTAGGAATGAGTTGGCAGTTCAACCTACGTATTTTCTCCAAACCTTTGTGTTTTCAATCCGAGGCCCTTCAAAGAGGGTTGAAAAGATTTCTCTTCTGAAGATTTGATGTGTTGGCATCAACATGTGATTGTCGTCGTCGTTTAACAATAAACCAGTCGAATGAAATCGAATATTATTCGGTGTTTGTTCAGGAGTCTAGGGCTATTTTGGGAGTAAAATTGTTTTGCCGATGGCTACCAATATTCACACAAATTGAGGGAATGTGTGGAGTAGACGGATTGGCTGCTGTGATTTATAAATGAGCTATTTTTGGAAGCTTAGAATTGGATTTGGCACGGCTAGCAATTTGGTTTACTGATCCGACGGACTTTTGTAGATAAAAAGTTTGATCACATTGGTATAGGTAGATGGATTGGCAGATATTTCAGTACATTATTTGTCAGGGACTCGTGGCTAATTTATAACAACAGCTCGGTTTCGATCTTCAGATAAAGACGCACTTGTTGATCAAAAAGCACGTTAAGCCTTTGGTCCCGGCTGTCAATTGTAGATCTTCGACAGTCGTTACAAGTAGTAGGTGGCCCGAAAGTCTGACAACCAGTCTTACCAATGGGTATTACCTAGTACTAACTGGGTTGTGGAGGTCAGATCAACAGTCGCTCCATGTAAAATACTGGTATTTAGCTGCATCCGTTTAGACTGGAAGGCGACCTCAACACAGCTGGGAAAAGGCTGGGCAGATGATTTGTCAGGTGTCCGGAGCACAGCTTCAATGTTGTACACGTTTTTATCAGCCCAACTATTTTACTAAATAGTGTGAGTAGAACATTCTATAAAATGTTATCGAATAATTTTTCTCATTCAGCGATTTCATTGGAAAATTACTTTTTTTTTTTCATTGATTAAGTGGGAACTTGTGTAGTTGCAATACATATTGCTGAAGTTGAAAGAAGGAAAGTGTTCTAAGAAACGAGAAAATATATAATTTTACTCTAAAACCGTAAATAAGTTTCAATAGATGCAGCAATTATTTAGTTGTTTTTTTACATTAAATAGAATCCTACGATGAATAGAAATCATCATAAATTCATTGTTTTGATTTAAGATTATTATTATTTTGAGATTAAGTGGCAGTCTGCGTCCCAGCAGTTGCACAGTGGGACATTCAAGGCTGATTAGGTTCACATGTGATGCTAGAAGTTTCGATGTTTTGAACCTCAAAGATTTTCGGTTTAAACATCAGGGAAATTCATGTTGTCCCTACGTCAATGAGCCGCAATTTAGTCATTTATTTTGTTCATAATTATGTTGGTATAGTATCACTCGAAGAGTAACAGTTGTGATGGTTAAAGTTGGTAGTCAATTTGCAGTACAATGATGTTTTACATTCTAGGTATATACGACTCTGTACGTAAATCCGCACAATAAACAACAGAGATAAAGTTATTTAAATCCCAAGCTACTTATTATTAGCACCGTCGTCAAAACATGCAAATATTCGTCCGTTGGACCCGAAATGTAGCTATTGGAGAACGCGCGGTCTTGCCGACGCCATTTGTATTCCTGACCACACATACCTCGCAGGGCTACCAACCAACACCTTAAAACATTCAGATATTACAGTTTGCCAACTGACGTAAACCCAAAAAAACAATACAAAACTTTTAGAACAACTTTAGAAATTCCACAGGACTTTTAAATTGCAAGGACTGAAAATGGATCCCTAAAAGGGAGCTTCGCAGTTGTTGTTGACTTTGGCCATCATTTTTAAAATCTGAACAATACAAATGAATTGCCAGATGGTAGCCCTGTTGTGTTGAGATGGGTACAGTATACAGAGTGTACCCTTGTCATTTAAAGTCTCCCACACACCCTATATTTTTTACGAACTAATGAGAGATGGTCAGTGTATTCTCGTAATAAAGAGAGCCTTTAAATTACCAAATGGTCTAGACACGTTGACTGAGTGCTTTTTCGTAAATTGAACTTTTAGGTATTTTTTCTGGAGTCACGACAGACTTAGAATTTATGTCTTAGTACCTAACTCAAGCTTGTAAGGTTTTGCTGAGAATGTAGCTCTTTTCAATTTCGTGAAGAGGTTTTTTTCAACAATCTTTTTTACATTATTAAACGGCCTGTCTTTCTCTATTGTTGTGGAATCGAACCATCGCGCATTCGATGGAAGTTTATTTTGGTAAGTAATAAAAAACAATTTACAAAATTATTCAAGAAAAGGGGTAGACGGGCGTGTTGAAATACATAAAATATGCGGAATCCACGCGGTGAAAGTAATACTTTTTAAGGTATTAATGATTGATCATCTTGGTAATTTTGCGAAATCTGCGTAGAAGAAGGCCCTAGCAAAAGCTTTGCTAATAAGTGAATGTAATTTACTTCTCTGTATATTGCACTGTTACTTCGCTCATATATTTTTTTCTCTCAGACATTTGTGTCTGAAAGATCCTCGCTAAATACAAATAAAGATACGCGTTATTTCGTAAATATGAGCTCAGCCTACTTCTTCGTACACATAACGATTATTGTCTCATATAACGCAAAGAGACTTATCTATCCTATAACACTGCTCATATCACATCATAAAAAGCTTCATAAAACCAAACGAAAGTGAAGCAAGTCCCATTTTGAATTTTCATATACCATTCCTAAGGGTTTTTAAGCATGACAAAGTAATTTAATATCAAGTTAATAAACTCTTAACATAGGTAAGTGATATTTAAATTTTAAAACAGTTAGCACTGAAGAAACCGAATAATATTAGCTGACATTAAAATGAGGTTGCAAAAAGTTCATTCTTATTCAGGGGTCGGTTGGCGAGAGTTCCGCGGCACTGAGTCGAGTTAGGTGGTACAGTGGGGGATGTGCTATGGCTAAACGGTGAAGTGTTTTTGGTGTAATACTTCTGTACGGCATGGAAGGCCAAGTCAGAGCCCACGAGCGACATACAATTCTGACACCAGATTAGTCACTAATCAAGGAGATGTCAGCAAATTGGAAGGAGTCCGAGAGGGCCGATACCAGCCGGGGCTGCGGGACTGTCCGAACGAGATACCGTCGCTCTGGAACATAAAGGACTAAGAAGGAACATGGAAGGGTTTTAGTCAGTACAAGTCTTACACTCCCTTCATGTTTTTGTAAATGTGTGGACATTGTAGGCCCTATAGATTCCTAGATCCTTGGTAACTTTTTATCTTGTTCTACGTGTTGTAGTAAGCAACGACTTATTGTCGGGCCTACGTTGTCCTCTCATACTTAAGTGCCAATGCTGTAACATAGAAACATTGTAGAGCCAAATGATTTTAAAAGAGTAACCATGGAGTTTCTTGCCGGTTCTTCTCCATAGGAAACGACCAACCCGAACCGAGCACCTTTTTGTCGACGTTTTACAAGTGCCCATGTAGGCCTATGTGAAATAAAAATATTTTGATTTTGATTTTTTTTGACTTCCGCTCCGCCCAGAGCGCGACGGGTCATTTGATGATTTCGCATTCGTAAAAAAAAAGTTTTAGCACTCCCACGATAAAGAAGAGGACAGAATGTAAATAAAAATCGTTGTAAAAATGGCCGTTCTCCATCGAACCATAACTAAACATCCTCACAAACCTTTGCATTTATAAATAGAAGTAAGACTACTGCCCGCGGCTTAGCTCGCGTTGAGATCGGAAATTGTATACCACTAAAACACAGTACTGGGTTCAAAATATCATAATATCCCACAAGTCGTGGACTAAAATCTGACTACCTGAATGTAACACATACATAATGTAACGCATTTGTGTTTTTTTTTTAATTATTACTCTTTCACTAGAATCGTTCCAGATTTCTTTCTTTTAGAATATGAACAAGAACTGCCTATTATGCATATTGGTAAATAGTTATGGTTTCCGGAAATAAGCCTATATTTGGAACAGTGCAATGTGTATTTCGATGTTCCATTATCTCATAAATCCACAAACAAAACAGTAGGATTAAAACATGACACGAAAACATTTTATTCTCATTCAATATGCATAAAGTAATAAAAAATCGCTCACTCACAGCTATGGCAGCGCTCCACCACTGAATCCGCCTTTACAATAGCGGCATACATATTAATTTAACAGCCTTTATAATGATTTACTTCGTAATATTTTCACTTAAATTAAGGAATTCATACCAAAATGTTTGGAAGTCAGCATAATCGTAACCTATTGTAAAATTAAGGCAACATAATCTAAATCATTTTTATTGCTCAGTCCGACTCAATTTTACGAACAATAAAGTTTTGTTATAAAACGAGTAAGTTATAATAAGTTTACCTGTAACGTTTGCTAGTTCTCGTAAAAATATATTATTTTAGGATACCTGATAGGTTTAGGAAAATGGTATAATATTATGTGGTTTATGAGTTCGGTTACTGGTTTTGTGGAATAATGGAGTTCGCTGGGATTTCTTCCAGTAAAAGGTATTGATATTGTAGTTCGAGTAGAACGAAACCTATTTATTGCAACTAGGTCAGGTATTAAACGACCCGTTTTAGATCATTTCGTTGTATATTAAATTTGTCAACATTGCCGGCGTTTATAGTAGGCGAGTGAAAGTTTTGAACGGTGTTTAAAGGCAAATTAATGAGCAGTTCTGCGGAATATTTGGCAATGGATTTTCATGCCAGCTATTCTGAAACAGTAGAATTTCCGGAAGCAAATTAACTGATAAGAATATGAGGCACGTAGAGTGTTCTGGTAATGACTGTAAAACAAGATTTTTTTATCACAGGTTTTACTTCTTTTGCCATGAATACCAGGGCCTATATAAAGTTACAAAGTTTTTGCAATACTTTGAAAGCGATCGCTTTTTGTCTAGGCCCAACTGATTACAGATGGTTATTGATTATGGTAAGAACGAAGAGTCACATACGTATGTGACTTAAAAAGTGATAAATATAAACAGTGATGTATGTAGAGGGAGAGGATGGGCTAGGAGAAGATGGATGGATGGTGTGAGTATACACCGTGTAAATCACCTCATCACGAAGCCGTCAACCAAGCATTCTGTACATGAAACTAAGTAACTTTACGCAAAAATTATTGCTGAGAAACGACTTTTTTTTGAGGGGTGTAAAATCATGTTTTGTGGTAGAACTTAATGTAACGCACTCAAAACATTGTGCTGATGGACGGATTGAATAGTACGGGGGTCGTGGAGGTGTTTAAAGTAAAAATCTTACATTAAAAACTTGTATTTAAAAAAATACTTGTTAAAAAGTTGGAACTTTGACCCCTAATATCTTCGTAACTAGAAGGTTCACAGGTATGGTGTACACAAAAAAATGATCGCAATGACAGGGAGAACCAGTGGCTTTCGGCTTCGTTAAGAGGTGTTTTACACCCTTTATAAAAGGGAATAAGAGTAAATGGAGCATGGAAGAACAAAATGTATTGGGCCCCAAGTGGAACGAGAGCAGGAAGATTATTGTAGTTATTTTATCTTTTTCTACTGCACAAACTATCTAAACTCAAACCTCAAACGCAGTAACTCATCTTACACACTGTACTTAAGTCCTAAGGCATAAATACACAGACATAATGTATGCAAAATGTAGTAAAACAGACGTCGCCGCATATATTATTGTTTCAGTACTGTTCTATTTACGTTCCTGCTCCACGAAGTGCTAGAGCTTGCATCAAATGGGTGAGCAGGGATATAGCTGCTTGCCTATTAATGATTATTATGTGGTAAGATTTGTAACGTAGCAGGAAATAAAACATGCTAGCAGTACCTGTAGGTTTTTAATCTTAATTATTTAGCATCAAATGATTTTCTTTACAGATGGGGGCTACATGTTAGTTGATAAAACTGGGGGATGTTTAAGACTTACTATTTAAAAAAGTTAATCTAACATAACGCTTTGTAATCCCCAAAGGGATAGGCAGAAGTGTAGATAACAGTACACCCACATTTCAGTAGTTATGTTTAAGAGCGTTTACACCTTACGGTATTTTATACAAACTTTCAAGTCGTTATTTTCCGAAATGACTGAACTGATTTTAATGAAACTTCATACGAATAAGGACTTGAATGTTTGTATCTTAGATTAGAATTTCATTAGTGGTGATATTTAAGAAGGAGCTTAAATCCCAGTCCTTGGGTGTAGGTTTTAGAAGGTTTGGATAAAACTTTATTTAAGACAATGTACTTAACCTAATAACTTTTTGTGGAGGAATGTAATGAAAACATTATGTTAACCACGGTTACATTATTATAACATTATTCCTTATATTACGTACGTATATCCACGCAAGTTACTCTAGGTCGTTACAACTTAACTTACTTGAGGATAATTTGTCACCATTCTAGTTTTATTTTTTCCATTTAATGTTAAAAACACACAAATATCTTTATGTCGCAGATTCAATCGGATTAGCGTCCATGTGCTCGATATTGGTGTCCGATATGTTATTATTTTATCCATCAGTGCGCACGACCGGCACAGGCGCTGTCTCAGGATCAAGAAGACTCCAAAAACTAGACGAACGCACTACTGACAGATATACAACTGACACTAACAGCTTCGACATAGACAAGTCCGAAGTCGTCTATGATGTTTACGCGGTGCTGCCATTTGAATAAATTAAATAACTATTAAAATCTCTGACATATTTATGTATTGTATTTATATTAGGTGTATATGTACATTATGCAGTAGATTACTTTTCTATGATTTAAAAAAAAAAATGTGTAGTACACCACTAACTACTTCCCCTTTTTATTTTAGTTCCATAATGTCCATACAAAGGTTGTCTGGAAGATATCGCTATCAGCGATAAGATCCCCGTTGTAACCATAAGATTAGCAGTTTTGTAAACCCGTTATGTTGTCTAATGTGGGACTAACACAGGGCTAAGTTGATATTTTAATAATAATAGTTATTAGCCTGTATTTTAGGTCCCAAAAAATTATAGTTTAAGATTTTGTCTACACTATACAATAGTAAAGGCTTGAAACTTTTTTCTTGGTCAGAGTGTAGTTAAAGGGATGAATAAAAAGCATTTGAGCATTTGAGATGAGAATGCTACAGGGGATGTCTAGTGTCAGGCTCTTTAGTCAATTGATCCCGCACAGGCAGGACCCGCGGGATCAATCAACCTAAATGCATTTTTTAATTAGTCAACTGATCCCACTGACAAATTTTGTAAGTTGTGTAGTCAATGTTATGTTGGATGGTTGGAATGAAAGATACCGTTGGGTATACTTAATTTAATTATCACAGGACACAGGTTACATTACATGTATTTAGACAGTGCGTAGTGTCGCAGACGGGTTGAGACCAAGTTATGGCCTCCGGAAGGATGTGTACCATAGATGATCAATAGAGCTTGACAATTAATAACATACTAATTAGTGATGTCACAACATCCCCCTTGTTGAGTTTAAATTAGACAAACAATTAGCACTACGCTATACAACTTTACTTAAACTACTTATTCAATCTAGACATCTATTTATAATCTTATATTCTATGGTTACACTTAGTCTATTTCTTCTATTAACCTTCTTGTAGGTTTTACAATTCAACCTGACCTGGTTGTTACGCTTGAGGATTTCTGGGATGAGGAATCTTGATGACTATGCTCCTGTCTGTCACCTTCCTCTCTCCCTCTTGATGAGTTGGGTCGCATGGGACTTGTCTTGACGAGTCGACTGACATGACTAATGGAATCTTGGGATTATGATGAGCTGAGACTGACACTATGATGCTCATCCCAAGTCCAGACTGTACCTATCTCTTTGACACTTTTTTGGTGTGGGCACGTTGACAATTGCTTTGACCTTTTCTTGGTCGGCCCCAGCACCATCTTTACTGAAGACATAATATTACATTTTGACTGATTAACTGACCTTAACTTTTCACTGTTATGACAATTATTGAGTTAACCCAGACTGTAGGTTTTCTGACCCTTACAATAACTTGCATTGCCTCCATGCGTTGCAGATGACAGACTGGAGGTAGACATCCAAGACCCTGGAAGACATAATTACATTGTGTAAGCATTTGTTTACCTGTTCTGACAATGAAAATACATATTTTATTTTATTATACCTAACTTTTAACAAGTTGGAAGACAATTAACTGTTGGACAATCTAAATTTACTACTATAAACATTATAGTTTCGACGACGTAATTGTTATCTAAACACAAATTACAATATTTAGGTTGACATAACCTAAAATCGGAATGGATTTTTCACCAAATCCTTTGACATTTATCCAACGTTCGACAAGTGACATTTAAGAAATTGTTTTGACATGACATTGACATTTGCACCTGAATCTATGATGCATTTAATTTGTTTATTCCCAAATGACAATTTAATTTCCCATGACTGTTTTAACTTATTACTTTTTAAAGTGTTGACATTGTTTACTTTTTATCTGAGTTATTATCTAATGATACTTTTTATGACTGTTGATTTTATAACGATGATACTGTGTGTTATTGTGAAATCCCTCTGACTTGTGACCATTTCCATCATTGAGATGTGAATATGGACACTGCATTTATTATTTTGACTATTTGAGTGGATTTTTGACTTTGACTCGACTTTAACTGACTGTGCAACATTCCAACAAAATATTCTTGACTACAGTTATTTGAATCACACAATTGCAACTGACTGACTTTTATATTTTTGTCTTTATTTAGCAAAATGACCAAAAGATTTACATGACCTGCATTATACGCCTTTAGCTGGGCACTTGTATCGATGAGACTGCCCACAGCGACTGCATGTCCTCGAATCGCCGCTCGAAGCTGAAGCTGACCTGCGACTGCCTGAAGACTTGCGACTGCTCGAAGCTGACCTGCGACTGGAAGCTCGCTGTCGATCGTCTCGTCGACCACGGCTCCCCCGACTGAGATGCATGACGTTTTCACTGGCGACACCGCTCGCTTGGACAATTTTATCAGCATCCTCCTGCGCGACTATGAGTGTGCTCGCTATCTCTTGCATCCTCTTATAGGTTAGGTCATGTTCTTGAAGCAATCTTTGACGCACATGTGATAAATCCATGTGTAGGTTAGCTATAAAAATATCGTCACATAACGGCTAACAAATGCAGTTCAATCTGCTGTGACCATCTTCTCCTCGCCTCCGCATTGTCATTTGCTGGATCAGACGAGATTTGGAGTTGACTTAGTTGAGTTGCGTGCTCTTGACCGCCATTTTTTCGTCACAATTTCGGCACTTTTACGACTCATTATTGCTTGACGACTTCTGACACCATGTTATGTTGGATGGTTGGAATGAAAGATACCGTTGGGTATACTTAATTTAATTATCACAGGACACAGGTTACATTTTGTATTTAGACAGACACTAGACAGTGCGTAGTGTCGCAGACGGGTTGAGACCAAGTTATGGCCTCCGGAAGGATGTGTACCATAGATGATCAATAGAGCTTGACAATTAATAACATACTAATTAGTGATGTCACAACAGTCAAGAAGAAAAGTTTACGCAAATTAACAAAATAAGAACTGAGTACGAAAGAGGAAGTCTGAAAGCGACTGAAAAGTTGTGTGGTAATCGGTTGGCTGAGTATGGGCATGTGATGCGTAGGAATGAGAAAAATGTCGTGAGTAAAGTTTTGAGTATAAATGTGGATGATACGAGTTTATGAGGAAGACCAAAGAAACGATAGATGGAATGTGTGTAGGATGATTTGGAAAGAAAGGAGGTGTCTTATGGGAAAACGAGTAAAAGAGAATATGGAAGAAGAAGATATACAGCGCTGACCCCAAATCAATTCAAAATCAAAATATTTTATTTTACATAGGCCTACATGGGCACTTATAAAACGTCAACAAAAGGTGCAAGGTTCGGGTTCGTCGTTTCCTATGGAGAAGAACTGGCTAGAAACTCCATGGTTACTCTTTTAAAATCATTTGGTTTTACAATATTTGAAGTTACAGCGTTAGTACTTAAGTATGGGAGGACAGCGTAGGCCTCACAATAAGTCGTTGCTTACTGCAGAAGGTAGTAAAAAAAAAAACGCACAAAGCCTACAATGTCCACACATTCACAAAAAAACAGGAAAATAAAAAGAATCTTTACAAAAGTAAAAATAAAACAATATAAGAGCACTAAATTAAATAATTGACACAGATGTTATCATCAGTGCTGTAACTATTCTGAACAGTGAACGAATGGTGCAATGATTGGAAAACTATACATTTGTGATGAAGGCAAGAGAATGGTGATAGAATGCCTATTTAGTTTTTTAAAGATATTATCACATACAATAAACATTACGGTTTACAGTATTCCTGTTACCTGAATTCAGTTCAATCATGAAAAATATTTAAGGGCCCAAACGTATTATTTTGTCACGAAAAATGGGTGCTTTTCGCGACAAAATAATAAGTTTAATCAACAAAATAATAAACTAACTCAAATAAGAAACACCTTAGTATAGGTACCCAAACCCATTCATAAGCAACTTTCTACACTATCATAATAAAATTATCTTAAAAAACGAAAATTAGCTTATTAATAACGACAAAAACGTAATCAGCTGATAAAATTTACGGCACAAAAGTTATCTCTGAGCATATGTTGGACATTCTTAAAACCAGTTGAAAGTTTGTGGGTCAAAGTAGAACTGGAAAATGTTTGACCTCCCGTGGTGGCCGAGATGTGAGATATCATACAGTAGGAGATGATGATTATCTTTGTAGTTTAAACGTTTGTTTTTGGAGTGAGTCGTGGAAAGTTCGAAGAAAGTTGTTGCAAAAATATTGTGAAAAACCAGTGGTTGGTTAGGTTAGCTTGTTAAATGTACAGAAAATTTCGAAAATGTTACCTAGAAAATATCTTTTATAACTTTAGTCATTGTTTAAGTAATTTTAGTTTTAATCGGTTTTGGTCTTGACTTGAGTAACAACTTTACAAGTACCTATATATTTCAAGGGTTCCTTTTCAGAACAATCAGAAATTTGGATTGATTTTGTGTTGTTGAGACATAAAATGATATTAAAAAAAAAACTAAAGTCTTAATAAGAAGTTCGGTTCATTTTATGCAGCTCATGAATAACAAGCCTTAACATGCAAATAAATCCAGGTTAAAGAGATTTAACTTTATATAAGTCTAAATATTTCACTTCGTTGAATTAACTTCGTTACGACGGTAAAAAATATGACGAATAAACATGTGATGTTAATAATTTTCTACAAAATTTAACCCCCAATTTATCTTTTACCATTACATGGTAAACATCCCAAACATTTAAAACACAAGCAAAATAATTTCCCTAACATGGTTCACATAGCCATTAATTATTCACGTTCATACATAATTTATATGTAATTATTCTACACAATGTTATTTTATCGGTGAGAAAACACTACTGGAAGACTTGTGTTTGCCGAGTCTATTAATGTATGAATAATTAATTAATGTTTGGGAAATAAATACTTGAGATCAGCTTTTTAGTATGCCATGCCATACAAGTTTATGAACTGTCGGAGCGCAGCTGGACAAATTGTTCGAAGTGTGAAATGTCCCTACTGCGCCCGCTTTGTTTATTTTGCTTCAAAAATAAGTCATGTTTTAGCAACACCATAGGTGATATGAGATCAGTGCTGTGGTGATCCAGTAAGAGAGTATATAACAGAGTACCTTACGTGTTTGTCGCTAGCTTGAAGACAAGTAGGCATACCTTACCTACTTCACCTGAAGTCATTATCTGCCTAGTCTTTTTCTAAATATGTTGGATTCGGCTTCCAATCTCACCAGATTGAGACCAGCTGAATGCAATTATTTTACATGGAGCGACTGCTGATCTGACTTCCAAAACCCAGTTAGTGCTGAGTAATACGATACCCTTGGGTATATCTGGTTGTCAGAGTCTCAGGCTATTACTTATCTGTAACGACTGTCAAAGATCTAGGTACATAAAGGGTGTAAAACACCTCTTAACGAAGCCGAAAGGCACTGGTTCTCCCTGTCCTTGCGATCATTTTTTTGTTCTACACCATACCTGGGAACCTTCTAGTTACGGAGATATTAGGGGTCAAAGATCCAACTTATTGACAAGTATTTTTTTAAATACAAGTTTTTAATGTAAGATTTTTACTTGAAACACCTCCACGACCCCCGTACTATTCAATCCGTCCATCAGCACAATGTTTTGAGTGCGTTACATTGAGTTCTACCAAAAAACATGATTTTATACCCCCAAAAAATAGTCGTTTCCCAGCAATAATTTTTGCGTAAAGTTACTCTAATTTCATGTACAGAATGCTTGGTTGACGGCTTCGTGATGAGGTGATTTACACGGTGTATGTTATTTTATTTACAAATGACAGCTTGATGACCTGAAGAAAGTCACCGAGAAAAAACCAGAGAAGCAATGTGGTGGGGCATTCCCTTACCACCAAGACAGATTATGTCAACCGTAGGCATAACTCTGACTAACATACCTACTACCTTCTCCAATAAAGGGTGTAAAACACCTCTTAACGAAGCCGAAAAGCACTGGTTCTCCCTGTCATTGCGATCATTTTTTTGTTCTACACCATACCTGGGAACCTTCTAGTTACGGAGATATTAGGGGTCAAAGTTCCAACTTTTTGACAAGTATTTTTTTACATACAAGTTTTCATTGTAAGATTTTTACTTTAAACACCTCCACGACCCCCGTACTATTCAATCCGTCCATCAAAACAAAGTGTTTTGAGTGCGTTACATTGAGTTCTGCTACAAAACATGATTTTAAACCCCCCAAAAAAAATCGTTTCCCAGCAATAATTTTTGCGTAAAGTTACTTAGTTTCATGTACAGAATTCTTGGTTGACGGCTTCGTGATGAGGTGATTTACACCGTGTATATTTTTACCTGAAAAAATAACTCATTTATCTACGTTTAACCTATAATAAGAAAATTCGGAGTGGATAGAAACACAAGCTAATAAAAATGTAAGCCCTATCTACATACGTCTGGATATGAAGGCAATCAATAAAACCGCTTCACTAGAAGACAAATAAATGTTTTCAACCCCTGAAAGGCCCAAAAAAATAAAATTATACAAACTGCACAAATGTTTCAGAGTCAACCCTAAGATAAATGGTGTAATCTTCTTTATCGCAACGAAAAACTCTGAACGATAACAAAGAAAAAAAAAGATTTTAAAAGACCATAATTCACTGACTCCGCCCAGGAACCCTTTTTGGGGAGAGTGGGGTAAAACGGTATAGATGCGGTATTTCCATTGTGTTTACATCAGTTCCAAGGAAATTGGGATAAGCATCGGTTGGGTACTCAAAGTTGGGCGGCTCGGAATATAAAATATTGCTGCATTGCTGACGTAGGCAGAGGTGGTTATGTAAAAGTTTTGTGTAGCGATTTTATGGGTTATCGTCAGTTATAGTTTGTGTTGTATAAATACGTGCAATATATTTCAATGCTTACGAATTCTCAAGAAACAAATATAACTTCTTATTTATTTTATCCAGGTTTGAGATTGTAAAAAAATGTTCTCATCTTTAATTAAGAACTTACTACCAATTTAGTTACGCACAAAAAAAAATCTGCGAAAATAAAACTTGAAAAAAAAAACAACCTATCAATCAAAAACACGATATTTAAAAACCAATTAAGTGCAACAGAAACTTCGCGTCGAAAACTTTAACAGCGTTGAAAACACTTCCCTACAAACCCATTATTTTATATCCATTTCGCCTTTGTTTACTCCTGCTTTGGAAATAAGGCCGTAGATAAAACAGCTATGAGCGCAGAATAAATCATACTGGTTCAATTATACCCCTCTCACTCACAGTATATGAGCCTCCTTTATATCCGTAAATCATTTTCACGACTTTATCAGTGTTATTTTCTGTTGTATGCTGATGGAGAGGCAGGGTGTTAATAGTTAAAGATTATGAGATAAAAATGAAGAACTGTCGTGGGATTACGAATAAGATCGGGATAAACCACATAAAGTGACGGATGTTGGTCGCCCTGAAGGGTCCGGCAGAGGTATGCCTATTGGTCAAAATGCATGCATCTGGCGATCGACCCGCGAGTCGTGCTGTGCGATTATTGCCTTAGAGGTCAGCATGCGGAAGTTTGGCCAACTGTTGGTGCTAAACATACAGTTTTACGACGATTACTCAGCCGTAGGGCCGAACTTATTGTGTTCAACCAATCCGAAGCAAATCCAAAATAGAATCTATTTATATGGAAATACTAACTGTCCCGCGCAACTTCATCTGCGCCACATTTTCCCCGTTTTCGCAACATTTTTCATTGCTGCTCCGCTCCTATTGGTCGTAGCGTAATGATATATAGTCCTTGCCCAGGTTGAAATCTATCTTCTTGCCAAATTTCATTAAGTTCCGATCAGCCGTTTAGTTGTGAAAAGGCAACAAACAAACAGAGTGACATTCGCATTTATAATATTAGTATGGAAGTTTGGATAATAGCTTCATACGCTCAGCCAGAGCACCATTTCCCAACATTTCTCGTTGCAAAATTGCGATTCCTTTTAACAGACTTTTTAAAAAGGAGATGATTATGTATTCGACCAGCATCTTTAGATTTTTTCATGTATGTACACCTATTTCTCCGTGATTAGTGGTCCGATTTAGATGATTATTTTTTCATTTGATAGAAAAAGCTTGCACGGTAGTCCCATATGAATTTTATTAACTTTGAATTAGTACTTTTTAAGTTATCCTCTTTATTATGCATTTTTTTCTTTTTCGTATATGGGCGATGTGCTGGTGTCAAGTAAAAATGTAAAAATTGATATTTGACTAGGACATATATGTGAGATACCACAACTAAAAAGGGTAAAAACATAATTTAAAAAAAAGTTGGAAAAAAAATAACCGCTTTTAAAAAATCTTAAAAAAGTCCAAAATAACTTTACTTTCGGCAGTCGGACTTTCGGCAGTTGACTTTTGTTTGTTTCATTGACTTTTTCGCCACCGACTTCCGAAAGTAAAGTTATTTTCCAATTTTTTGTGCTTTTTTGGTAGTCAGGATTTTTTTTTTGATAAAAAGTTTTTTTGAATGTTTTTTCGATTAAAACGCAGGTTAGCATTTTTTTTTAATGCAAGTTACATTCGGTTGTGTATCATATTCATTAGATGCTTTTAACAATCTCTCTCATCGATGAAAAAACCCCTACAGAATTTCTTAAAGAAAGGATGACCTTGTTTCTCAACGTAAAGCAAGAAAGTCTAAGTGGCATGACTTAACGCAAAGTGTCAGTACTAGAGTTCAGGAAAGTAATTAAGCTAAATGTTATCGCAGTACTTTCTATTGTCTCGAATAGTTATAGGTTCGAAGTTAAGTCTTCTTAGAACTTCAGATATTAGTTTGAGACCCAGTGAGATAATTTTTAGTGATATTTTGTCGATAAGGGATTGTAAAAACTAACTTTGTTGAACTGTAGAATCAGCTGTTCATAATCACAACTCAGCGCCAGTTTTATCTATACTCTATACAAATAAATAAAATTGAAGTGTTTGGTCGTAGCGTGATGATATATAACCTATAGCCTTCCTCGATAAATGGGCTATGTAACAGTGAAAGAATTTTTCAAATCGGATCTGTAGTTCCTGAGATTAGCGCGTTCAAGCAAACAAACAAACTCTTCAGCTTTATAATATTAGTATAGATATACGGAACATATACGAAAATATTTTATTTTTTAATTTTTGTCCGTCTGTCTGTTTGTTTTGGCTATTCTGGAACGGCTGGACCGATTTTGACGGGGCTTTCACTGGCAGATAGCTGATGTAATAAGGAGTAACTTAAGCTACTTCTTAAATTCCAAGCGGACGAAGTCGCACAGCTAGTTAGTATCACAAAATTACTATAACTATAACTTAAAAACACGCCTGTAATCCTTGAAGACCATCCACATTTCGCCGGTTATGTTTGAGGACTATATAGTGGGGGAAGCGCCTATTGCCATTTTATACTTGTATAAAATTCTAACCCTAAAAAAGTCATCAATCACTCGCCATGATTAATATTGACGTAATTCTTCCCTCCAATCAGATTTATGTCCATCGTTTCCGATACCACTTAAGTAAAATTGATTTCTAAATGAGCCGATGACAACAGTCAACCCTTCAAACACTAAGGATACTCAAAAACCGATACCGTATCTCAAAATTGAATTTCTTAATTGCCTATCCGCTACAGAGAAAATACTTTGATGAAGTTCGCTCCTTTCGGTCAACGGGGAGGTTTCGTGAAATTTCATTAATATTTTTTTGCCCTCGAAACCACAGGGTTGGGCCAAAAGTTTTTTAATCTTGCCTGAGGTCGTCTGCCTCGTGAATTACATTTACCTTGGGCTCACGAACGGTTAATGTTTTTCACTGTTTTGTTTAAACCTGGGATTGGAATGTTGGGCCGGAGGATTGATTTGAAATTTTCGTATGATACTTTTAGGGTTATGAAATTCCATGTGTTAAATTGTTTTGAAATTTTTAGAGGGGTCAAAATTTTGGTGACCGTGTGAGTTAAAATTGAATTCTGTCGTCGTTTCGGGATGAAAATAAACATTAAATTGAAAATCAAATAATGAACAAGGAGCAAGCACAAAAAATATCAATGAGAGCAAAGGTGTTGGTGTGTGCTTTGATAAAAATAACAAAATATAAACAAATAAATCGCAACCTCTGGAATAACAACGTTAACAAGATGCTTCTATACTAGGCTAAGAAACAGAAACTATTCTACTAGTACACAAACCTCACACTTTAAACCAAACTATTCCTTGTTCATCTAAGCGATAGAAACGACGCTCCAAACTAAACTACTACAACTTAATTCTGGACTAAATAGACTGGAAGAGGACTAAGTTTGGCACATAGCGGACTTTGGCATCACTAAACACGGTAACGGTCACTTTTATTAGTGTTTGCTGCCAAATATCATTATGTTGCTCTAGGACGTAAACGGTTTTTGTTATTACGATATTAGCTTTTAACGCTGCTTGGATTAAATTGAAATTTGGTTGATTGAGGTTCATCATTTACGCAGTTAGAGTCAGCTCACACCGAGACGCGATGGGACGCGACGCTGCTCGCACACTTTTAAAGAGCGATTCAAAATATAACTTTATTTTCTACACGAAAAGATACACATTTCTTTACAGGCGTCACGCGGCGCTGCATGGCGCAACGTATTCTGAATTCTCACAACGAAATGTGTATCTTCTCGTGAAGGAAATAAAGTTATATTTTGAATCGCTCTTTAAAAGTGTACGCGCAGCGTCGCGTCACGTCGCGTCTCGGTGAGAGCTGACCCTTATCGCTTGGCTGCGAATTCTGCACTCAAGCTACATGCGTTTGGTGACAGAGAATGCAAAGAAAACGAATAAAAGAACATACCAACACGCCTGTAATGCGCGAAGGGTTAGGCAGAGGTGTACCTAATAGTACACCACATTACGCCAGTTACGTTTAAGTTCCATGTTTAAGGGGTGAGCCTATTGCCATTAATAAATACATTATTTTTATTTGACATAACTTATTTGATTCTGATATTTTTGATTGTTTATATTTTTATTTTATTATTTGTGACATCGATTACTTACTTATTTAAACAAATTGAATATTATCTCATTGTTATGAATGAAGTTATTTATTTTTTTACTATTGGTTATTTTTAAAGCTACTATTATACTTTATAAAACTGTTGTGCTCGACAGGGTCCATGTGAACTATATTATTATTTAAGATCTTGTAAAACACATAAGATATGCAATAAATGATTGAATTGAATTGAATTTAACCGAGTACATCCCTTCGTGTCTGCTACTGAGAAATTCCTAATGGTAAAATACCCAATAACACTTTGCCCGACTTGGGAATCGAACCCAAGACCAAATACTCAGCAGCTGCGCTTTCGACCACTAGACCAACGAGACAGTGATATTATGAATTAAAAAATAGTGCGTGGAGTCCCTCCGCGCGGAAGAAGTGAAACTTCGGAATACTACACGCATGCGTTCGAGTGCCACGCATACACTCTCGTTATTTTATTGAGCTTCTAAATAATATTTTGTTGTTTTCTTGTCGTATTATTTTTATTACATAAGTATATCGAGGTTATTCTACTCCTGGAAATTGAGCGAAGCTGATCACACCGAAGAGTCGAATGCATTACTGTTTGCACGTCATCTTGCGTACCTAGTAGAACTACGTTGTCACAAATCTTGTAATACTGCCATCTCTGAGCGAGTTATAAAAAAAAATCCCTTTCCATGATAGCGTTAAACTTGTTGTAAGTCGTATAAGAAGTTTCACTTCAATAAACAAGTGTCAGAAAAACTAAGCAGTATTTGCGACACTTTTCTATTGTTGTTTCTAATCTATCCTCCAAAAATAACGACGATCCAACTTTGTCTGCGAAACCTTTCAAAAATACGTAGGTACCTTTCGATACCCTCCATCAAATACAGTCTTCAATCTGAACACATAAACAGAATTTTACTACAATCCAGCTCAAAGGCGATAACTCCAAGCAAACCCTAAAAATCAAAGTTATCCCAAGATTGGAACACTAAATATTATCATCCCTGGAGGAAACGACTTGAGAAAAAGGTCGCCGGTCCGTGCACAGAAACTTGAAGGATCTGGAAGATAACATCGTTTGTTATCAACTAGTTTTTGTCCGCGGCTTGGCCTTTATATTATTTGGAACTGTGTTCTGAGATTTCTCGACGTCAAATTGTTTGAAAATGTGGGGCAAACGTGTTGTCTGGTTCGTGGGAGCGATTAGATTGGAAGCCTCTTAAAACTTTTGAATCTGACTCATTACGATACCTATGAAAAAGTTGAGAGCAGTTTGAGAAAAACTCTCTATATGATGCAATATTAACTTGCATAAATGCGTTACTATACTATGGTAAAACTCTCTTTATGATGCAATATTAACTTGCATAAATGCGTTACTGTTAGCTTGTGTAATCTCACTGCTGGATCAATCGACTTCGATTTGATCTAGGACCAATGTGGAGCCGTAGTAGCATGTTTTGTCCAGCCCACTGAACAATCTGATTCAATACAACACAAAACTGTTTTAGATTGCACACTAGACCATTCAAAACTGTGATGACTCAAGTTTTTCAAGAGACTAAAAACAAATATAAAAAGAAATCGTCAACCTATTTAAAAACAGTATTTCAACAGTCTAGTCCGAGACGTCTCGTAGACTATTTGCATAAAAAAATTGACTTGTGCAGATAAACAGCTCATAAATATTCTGAAGTTCCACTCTTCACTGTACAGTGTCCTCAGAATTGACGACAAACAGACAGACTTCTAACAAATTGTAATAGTGTTGATAGTTTGTCGGGGAAAGGGTACAAGGGCCTGGGCTTAGCTCCTTTGGACCGTTCGGTCGGAGATCGATAGATTTGAGACCAGGCGTTGAAAAAAGCTTTCAACAAGACCTTTTATGTGTAAAATAACTAAAAAATGGAAGCTTGGGTTTTATTCCTATGATAGTGTGGCATAGATATTGGGCTTAGTATAGAAAACCAGTGACTTTACATAATCAGTATGAAAACGAAAGTTTTCTAGCCATAACCTTCACTTTGTGTGGACCTCAAAAACTAAAATACATGAAAATAGTGTCATTGACGCGGTTTTTCATAGTGTTTTGAAGGTATATTTTCATATCATTAGCAACAAATCCTACTAATATTATAAATGCGAAAGTTTGTGAGGATGGATGGATGTTTGTTACTCTTTCACGCAAAAACTACGGAATGGATTTGGATGAAATTTGGCACACGGGTAGTTTATAACCTGGATTAATACATAGAATACTATTTATCCCGATATTATGTTCCCGTGGGACAATTATCGAATACCACGCGGGCGACGCCGCGGGCATAAGCTAGTATCAGTATAAAGAAAAGTTATATGTATTGTTTTGCAGGAGTACCTATGGCTCGATAACTTAGTATGTAACTTATTTTAAATTTTGAAGCATTCACCAAACTAGAAACTTTACGGCTCCGAACCAAATCGTCAAAAACAACGAATAAAAGTCACATTACCACACTAGTTAAACAAAATGTAATGACACTTTCAATATTAGTTATGAATTCAGCTCAGCGGCCAGCAGACGTGAAAATTCAATCTGCAGTTAAAATAAAAACCAGGTAAGCCAGGTATAAAATAAAATCTAAAAGCGATTCCACACTTAATTTTAACGAACAGGAAAACTTAATTATAAAATCTGACCTAGAATTTTAAAACTACTAGAACATTCTGTGTGCTTTGTTGAACAAATATTCTTTAAAAAAGATGCCAAAAACATAGTCATCAAAATGCTGATTACTACGTCCATAGACTGTTCATCATCATCATCTGCCTAGCCTTTTCCCAAACTAACTTGGGGTTGGCTTCCAGTCTAACCGGATGCAGCTGAGTACCAGTATTTTACATGCAGCGACTGCCTATCTGACCTCCGCAACCCAGTAACTGGGTAATAAGACACCCTTTGGTAAGACTGGATGTCAGACTTTTGGCTTCTGACTACTCGTAACGACTGCCAAAGATCTACAAATGACAGCCGGGACCAACGGCTTAACGTGCTTTCCGAGGCACGGAGGAAACTTGGTATGTAATTATGGTCACCCATCCACGGACCAACCTCGGCAAGCACGGCTTAACCTTAAAGATCGACCCGTGCGGCTGTTATTATTTAACCACGAGCATAGACATAGACTGTTATGAAACTTAATAAAAGCTTGTGAAAAGAGCATTATACATATAACAACATCACGTTTGCGAATAAATTCATTAAAATAGTCCTGATCTTCAAGTAGAGGGTAAAAGACCAAGAGGAAGAAGTGCCAACGCCAAGCAGACCAAATCTGCACCTTTAAACATCAATGTTTCGGAAGCCGTAGATCTTGCTGAAAATAGGAGCAGCCAATTTAGAAACATTATCAAGGAGTAAGTGTTTAAACCTTGACGTGGTCGCAGCCCCATTGAGGAAACGACGCGAGGAGAAGGAGGTATGTTTCAAATCATTATCATCTTCTCATTCTACTTGAGGTCGGCGCAACACGTTTTGTCCATTTTCCATTTTCCCCTGTCAGAAGCCACGGCCATCATGCGGTTTCATGTCATTCCTCACCGTATCTATCCATCTTTTATTTGGTCTTCCTCTCCCTACCTAACCATCACCATTTTAGTTTTTTTTTTTCTCACACTAGGAACAACTAGGAGGCCCTGTATCGTGGGGGCGTTTACAAACATTAAAACTCACATAAGTACAACAAACAGCCAGACCCGAAACAACTATCTGTAGGCCATACAATTTTTTGTTCCGCGCGGGGATCGAACCCGCGACACGCAGCGCAGCAGTCGATCGCTCAATCACTGCGCCATCCGTGCCGTCAAACACAGACAACAAATTAAAATTTACAAAAACCTATTAAACAAAAATTCGATCTCAGTCCACAGCTAAACCAACAAAGAAAGAAAACTCAGCAAATTCTTAACGCGACCCGAAATCCACCCGCGGCCATAACAATATCCCACGTGTCTATAATCTTAAATCTTTAGCAAATTCGCCCGCCATTTTCATTGTGATTCAAGTAGGAAATAAAAAAAGCGTAAATTACTTCGTTCTACTAATGCCGACACATCTTTGACGGCAGAAAGAAACTTGAATGGTTTTATGGGAATTTTATGGGGTGCTTCTTATTCTCCAACCTGTTTTATTATGTTAGAAGATGATATACGGATGGCTCTGATAATGGTCGGTTGAAGTTTTTGGCCAAATATGATGGAGTTTGGTGATAGTGTCTTTATTTCTTTGTTGGGTGTCGGAAATATGGAGTTGTTATTGACGTTATCATTTGGAAAGATTTAGTTAAGAATTTGAGTCACATTTGAGGGTGGATAGCAAGATCAGTTTATAACTTCCCACTGTTGGGAAGAAGGTCTACTTTCTGTGAGACAGAGTCATCATTATCAGCCCATATTGTTCCCACTGCTGGGACACAGGCCTTCTCTCTATGAGAGGGAGTGGGCTGTAAACCACCACGCGAGCCCAGTGCGGGTTGGTAGATTCACATCATGTCTTCGAATTTTTTGTTCTGGACGTGCCGGTTTCTTCACGATGTTTACCTTCACCGTTTTGAGAGCAGTGGTGATGAAATAAATTACTCAAAGAAATGCACCTGCCTGGGTTCGACCCCACATCTTACTGCGCGTTAGTCGGGGCTGCCACCACTGGGCCACCGCTGCTCTTAATACAGAGTGGGCGAGTGTAATCCAACACACGAGCAAAGTGTTTTCGGATGTAATTTTTGGACCTCTTGGTTTACATTTGAATGTCTGAGTACGATTTGAATGTCTCTATACGAGACTTCACGAGTCTAGTATTGGGAGTGGATGTAAAAGATTATTATACTGTTTTTTACATTATTGTTAGTTTAGATAAATTTGAAGCTGGCGATAGTAAAACGATTTTTAAGGTAAATCTAAAAATAACGTTAACAGATAGAACAAAATTGTTTTGACTACTAAACCATTAGTAGTCATAACAATTTAGTTTAGCAATCTGGAAAATTTAAATCAGTTATAAACAAATTAAGTCTTAGTGTCTTGGATTATAGTTAACAAGTAAGTTATGAAATAATGTTGGATTCTAAAACTCTTAAAATTCTTTAATAACAAATTAAAAACAGTATGAAAATCCCAAGGATCTTTTTAAATACTATAAAAATGACGCAAAGACAGGATACATAAAAGAAAATTTTGCCGTTACAGCACTTCATTTACGACCGAAGTTCTAAGAGACACTAAATCGTTGACCAAAAACTTTTTTTTTATGGCTTGAGTTTAACACACAATGTCTCAGATATTTTAATAGTATCATATTAATATACCACGGTTGTTAATTGACTTGCTGATGATGATGGTTTTATTATCTTTAAAGATGAGATGATAGCTTGGAATGTTAATACCGTATACAAAATTCTAAATGGTGATAATTTTATTTATACAATGACAGATTTGTAGATAAGCAATCCAGTTGAAGTGTCTCTCAAAATACTGAAGATATTAATAAAGCATACTTCAACAAAATAGGTCCGCACAAATCAGATTAAGAATAATAAAAAAAGGAAAGAAATAAAAATAATAAACAAGATTGAGAGGAAACCATTAGGATTATAAGATTGGATGGATCAGAAATAAATCCTCTTTTTTGACAGATTTGAAATATTGGGGAGTACCTAAGTTTGATCAGACATATTTCGGGAAGAGTGCTTTATCAATGCAGTTTTTCTACATATTTTATTGAGATGGATTAAGTACTGGAAATAAATTATTTCAATTCACGTACAAAATGGCAGGTCTTTGAAAGCGTCACTACATTAATAAGCTAAAGCGCTTTTCAGTACGTGGCTTGTATTGAAAACTGTCCTTTATTAAACTCCCAACTAAATTGGAAACGCAATACATTTAGGATATTAAATTATGCTTCAAAGCTAGTTGTTTGACATTAAAATTGCAGATTCATCTTATCTGTTAGAAACCAATAACAACCACACGAGTTGATCAAAAGTTAAGCTAGTTATCAAGGTGAGCCCGTGGATGGGTAACCATCCATTATATACAGGGTGTAACGGAAAGGGTATATACATATTTAAGGGTGTGCTACAGACCATCAAACTGAACATGTTTCTCCTTCGGACACTCATCGTAATAGCAAAAAAATATCAGCTGCCCCATATATTTGGGTCGAATAGGTATTGAAATTTTGTATGGGGCAGCAAATCATTTTTTCGCTTTTACGATGGTTTCCGATGCAGGAACATGTTCAGTTTGATGGTCTGTAGCACACCCATAAGTATGTACATACCCTTTCCGTTACACCCTGTATACACCGTGTAAATCACCTCATCACGAAGCCGTCAACCAAGCATTCTGTACATGAAACTAAGTAACATTACGCAAAAATTATTGCTGGGAAACGACTTTTTTTTGGGGGGTGTAAAATCATGTTTTATGGTAGAACTCAATGTAACGCACTCAAAACATTGTGCTGATGGACGGATTGAATAGTACGGGGGTCGTGGAGGTGTTTAAAGTAAAAATCTCACATTAAAAACTTGTATTAACCCTAGAAGCCCAATCATATTTTTACGGCTATAAAGCCCAATTATACGTAAAAATGACGTGCAATAATGATCGATTATATTTAATCATTTTATATTGGATATATACTAGGTTTTGTATTATTTATTTAGTATATAGTCTAATAAAATAAAACAATATCAATTAAAGAAAGTTTGCTTTTTATTTATACTTTTACAATAATAACTTTGCAAACCTAAGAAATTTTACCAACAATTAGATCCTTCTTAGTTTTTCTTACATAATAGTATTTAAAAAAAAATAACCTTAAAATTCTCATTCTTAGAATTAAATAAACTCTTATCAACACAAAATATAAAATAGGAAGAAAAAAAATTTTCTTCATACACAGTCTTGAACATTTGTAAAAGTTACGTAAAGCCCAAACATACGTCAAATGTACGTACAATAACGTTATTACGACAAAATGGCGGCACTTACAGAAGCTACGCAGCCGTCTCCTAATAGATCTTGACAGCTACTGGGTTGGTTCGAACGGTCGCGACAATCCAGTGGTGCGTATGAAAATGATAGCGTATTTTCGCCGGGGTATACGTCAAAATGACGTAGATTGGGCTTCTAGGGTTAAAAAAATACTTGTCAAAAAGTTGGAACCTTGGGAACCTTCTAGTTACGGAGATATTAGGGGTCAACCCCTAATATCTCCGTAACTAGAAGGTTCCCAGGTGACCATGATCGCAATGACAGGGAAAACCAGTGCCTTTCGGCTTCGTTAAGAGTTTTACACCCTTTATAGATTATTAGATTTAGCGACCAGTCCACTTATTGTGTCTACCCTACTTTTAAATTATACAGGGTTATTTGTAGAACATTTACAAATAACCCTGTATATTTTAATGTTACCTGTGGCTTGTATGGTGTACATAATACAGAGTAATCTATGCATCTATCCATGGGGACGCATATAAAGCCTTTTTTTTTTTTTTTTTTCTGGATGGGAAATCATCAAATGACTTCTCCCGCTCTGGGCGGAGCGGGAGGGAGTGTCAGACTTGACTGACTAAAACCCACCCATGTTCCTTCTAAGCCCTTTGTAATCCAGGGCCGCGGTATCTCTTTCGAACAACCCGCAGCCCTGGCAGGCATCGGCCTTCTCGGGCCCCTTCCTGTTTGCTGACATCTCCTTGAGGCGCGCGTGGAACACGTACGCGCCGTCGACACGGCCTGTCGTCATGAGACGGACGGACGGTGAGCTAGCCCATTACTCACCGTCCACAGGCTCGCGCCTACGGTGGCCGGGGGCCACTGGTTGCCCCCCGACGCCCGGGGCGTCTCCCGCGGCGGCTGGGACGTGAGGTTCTCTCCCTCTCACGTTCCGCCACCTCCTTCGCTAGCATGACTGCTTCGCAGAAAGAGGCGACGGCTTCCCATTCCCTCTCGCTCCGGACCATGGATTGAACTAGGGCCGGACGCGAGAGGTCACCGCCGCCAATCGCCGCTACGAGGACACGGCGGTGCTCAGCCCAAGCGGGGCAGAGCTCCACGGTGTGCTCCACCGTGTCCTCCGGCCGATCTCCGCAATGGTAACACCCGGGCGTTTCCTCCCGCCCGATTCGGTGCAGGAACCTCCCGAAACAACCGTGTCCGGTGAGGACCTGCGTCAGGCAGAAGGTGAGGGCGCCGTGCCGCCTCTCTAGCCACTCCTCAAAGAGGGGACTTATCGCCACTATTGTGGCGTGCCCTGCACGTGGTTGCGACATAAAAAACCTATGGTTACGTTAAAATATAAAGCCTATGGTTACGTTTGCAATTAGAAAATATTTGTCAGTCGTTACGGTTAGTCAGAATCCCGTCAATCTGACAAACACTCTTATCAAGGGGTATCGTCTTAACCAGTATCTTGGGTTGTGGTGTAGAAAGGGTAGCTGTATCTTGAAACTGGAAGGCTAATAAAATTAGAAAAAGGCTAGGCAGGGGTGATTGATTGATGATTATTAAAATGTCTATGAACTTTAGCTTAAGGTTTTGCTTCACCATTTCTAAAGCTATGCTATGACCAATTTCTAAAGCTTCGACTTCCCTATTTTCTAAGCCTTCGACCACACCATTGCATGAACTAGGCCTTTGTTAAAGCGGAAGTTAACGTTATTAATAATACGGGGATGACATAATTTCGCACATTCACAAACTATCCTGCAAACTTTGACAATTTACAACTGCTTGCCCAACTTTGGGGCAACGGTCTCTAATTGTCAGTGACAGCAATTCAGTCCAAGTTGAAGTCTTATGAATGTCAGTCTACCAACAATTGGACCAGCTTTACGAATTACAGGTAAGAAGCAAAATACCGAATTTTGCATGGTTCCATGGATCAGAAAGAAAATGCAAAAATGCGAAAATTCGTTCACGAGTAAAAAATTTTTTTTTTGCATTTGGATTTACGTACGCGATGAGAGGCGCTCGTGGCTTATTAATAACAACCGTCTGGGTCGATTCTTAAGGTTAAGCCGAGCTTGTCGAGGTTGGTCCGTGGATGGGTGACCATAATTACATACAGAGTTTCCTCCATGCCTCGTAAAGCACGTTAAGCCGTTGGTCTCGGCTATCATTTGTAGATCTTTGACAGTCGTTACGAGTAGTCAGAAGCTAAAAGTCTGACATCCAGTCTTACCAAGGGGTATCGTATTACCCAGTTACTGGGTTGTGGTGGTCAGATAGGCAGTCGCTTCATGTAAAATACTGGTACTCAGCTGCATCCGGTTAGACTGGAAGCCGACCCCAAGATAGTTTGGGAGAATAATGTTCACTTACAACAATTTGTATGGAATACTTGTAAGTCTTCCCCATTGAATTGACGGCCATTTCAGTTGCAGTACTTATCGAAGGTTATGTATTTAGTGCAATCGAATAAGTATAAAAAACTCGCACCATGCTAACCGAGGAACATGCGTGTTTAGAACGTATACGTTAGTTATATTTAATTGCGAAGTATGCATCTGTACAACAAAAAAGTCTACATTTGATTAAAAATATCCATTCAACATGCCTTTGTGAAAAAGCAGAATAATTACGTATAAAATTTAAAACTAATTCAAAAACCTGGATGGTTTAAATTCATCAAAAATAAAACTAAAATCACTTTAACAAAATCACAGACAAAACATAAATCAATCGATCAACCTTTTAACATAAAATTCGTTCACGAGTAAAAAATTTTTTTTTGCATTTGGATTTACGTACGCGATGAGAGGCGCTCGTGGCTTATTAATAACAACCGTCTGGGTCGATTCTTAAGGTTAAGCCGAGCTTGTCGAGGTTGGTCCGTGGATGGGTGACCATAATTACATACAGAGTTTCCTCCATGCCTCGTAAAGCACGTTAAGCCGTTGGTCTCGGCTATCATTTGTAGATCTTTGACAGTCGTTACGAGTAGTCAGAAGCTAAAAGTCTGACATCCAGTCTTACCAAGGGGTATCGTATTACCCAGTTACTGGGTTGTGGAGGTCAGATAGGCAGTCGCTTTATGTAAAAATACTGGTACTCAGCTGCATCCAGTTACACTGGAAGCTGACCCCAAGATAGTTTGGGAAAAGGCTAGGCAGATGATGATGATTTACGTACGCGATAGAATGCTCGCTGCGTAACAAACACTCGCCCAACGAATATTTGCAAAAAAAAACTAGCAGCTTATGCATGCTGGGATTACCGTCCATTTGTTAGATATCGCGTATGTACGCATCTAGATGAGCTTGCACTTATTTTCGCTGTACAGGCTGTAATTCTACCAATACCAATTCATTCTAGCTTCGTTCCTAATTCAACCTAACTACTCGCGCTCACTTCCGAGAGCTACAACCGAACAATTAGCGGCATCTTTTCATAGCTCACAGGTACGCATCGAGTTGCGAAATCTCATTTTTACTTGCAACATTGCAAAAGGTTATTAAACTAGAGTGGATCAGCGGGAAAGGTTAGGTAAAAACATAAAAGGTTGACAAAGATCCCTGAGTTTTTTATTGTAGTGGTAGAGCCTTTGTTTTGGCCTGTCTTTTGTTCTTGAATGCTTTGAATGGGAACGATTTTTCAGCTGGAAAAACAAGTGAATTTTAACGTTGATCGTAATAAAATGTCGGTTGATTAAATCTTTTTGAATTTATTCAATTATGTTAAAAGGTTGATCGATTGATTTATGTTTTGTCTGTGATTTTGTTAAAGTGATTTTAGTTTTATTTTTGATGAATTTAAATTATGACTGAATGGTTTTTGAATTAGTTTTAGATTTTATACTTAATTATTCTGCTTTTTCACAAAGGCATGTTGAAAGGATATTTTTAATCAAATGTAGACTTTTTGTTGTACAGATGCATACTTCGCATTTAAATATAACCAACGTATACGTTCTAAACACGCATGTTCTTCGGTTATCATGGTGCGAGTTTTTTATACTTAGTTGATTGCACTACATACATAACCTTCGATTAGTACTGCAACTAAAATGGCCGTCAATTCAATGGGGAAGACTTACAAGTATTCCATACAAATTGTTGTAAGTGAACCTTATTATTATATGTATAAAAACTCGCGCTAGGCTCTCTGGTTGCTATGGCATCAAGGAAAATAACTTAATACAACTATCTTATAAATGTTTATTGGAAGAAAAATCTCTGTTTACATTTAATTAATTTTAGCTACATAATGTTTCATAAACGACTTTCTATAAAATTTAAGACATTTGTCCGAATCCTATGAAAAAAATATGTAATTGTACCAGTTAGCCTTAAGAGCGTTTACGCCTTACGACATTTCATACAAACTTTCAAGTCGTTATTTTCCGAAATGACTGAACTGATTTTGACGAAACTTCGTACACATAAGCAGGATACACAGATCTAAAAAGTTACTAAAAAACATTTTCGAAAAATAGTGTTACAGTTAAATTAGACCGAATTTAAATGTTCTATAGAAACAGAAAATTCCAATTATCTCTTGTTTTAAAACACATTTTGAAAATATTTTTTTGTAACTTTTTAGACCTATGTATCCTGCTTATGCGTATAAAGTTTCATTTAAATCGGTTCAGTCATTTCGGAAAAAAACTACTTGAAAGTTTGTATGAAAAGCGGTAAGGGATAAACGCTCTTAAACATAAATACGTATTATTAGTCAATAACCATGGCGGTCGGGATAGTGACGCACTAGTTTCTAACAGGTATACTACCAGGTCGATGACAGCAGGCAAATATGATGTACCCGAAGTTGGTAATTACTATGGCGACAGAACTTTAAAAAAACGCGTTCCCTATTTATTGAACACTTTGCCTGCTGACATCAGCTAAGAAAATAATACATTAAAAAATATTTATTAGATTCTATTTAATGGATTTAGGTTAAGTAGTTTAGTATATGGTTTATAGATGCACTTGATAACAAGAGAGACTCAACGATCTCACAGTTAAACTGCGTAAGCAGTTTTGTGGGGCAATGTATTAGTATTAAGGAATTTTTAAATTTAATAAAACATTAATTCATTCATTCATTCCTAAGTAAATTCTTGTTTAATAAATATACTATCCATTAATGTGAAATATCTATCTACGTCAAACGTAATTAAAGAAAGCCTAATCCACGTGTTTCATAAAAATAGTACTTACCTAATGCTATAAAATAAATCCTGGAGAAGGAAAAATCAGAAAGCACACCAAACCGTAATAACTCAGGGAAGTCCTTGAAAGAATCCTAATAAAACATTAGTAAAATTTCGGGCGACACAATATAATTCTTGGAGACAAACAAGTGTCCTCCCCAAATGAGGTTCTGACCAAAGTTATTAACTGAGACAGTTAGGAGAGTTATTATAATCTAATTTTGACTTTGTTGGTATATTTTTTACGCCATGAACAAACAAAATAAATTTTACGTCACTAGATGTACCAGAAACATACAAAAAAAAACATTGTTTCATCATCAGCCTATAATGTTCCAACTGCTGGGACACAGGCCTCTTCTCTATGAGAGGGAGTGGGCTGTAATCTACCACTCGGCCTCAGTGTGGGTTGGTAGATGTCACACATGTCTTCGAATTTTTTGTTCTAAGACATGCCGGTTACCTTACGATGTTTTCCTTCACCGTTTTTGAGAGAAGCGGTGATGAAATAAATTATACAAAGTAATGCGCCTGCCTGGGTTCGACCCACGGCTTAATGCTCGTAAGTCGGGGCTGCCACCACAGGGCCACCGCTGCTCTCTAGTTTGAAAAAAGTGTTTTTTTTTTTTTTTAATGGCATCTCGCAGTTCAACCTATGAGGTTGTCGTCTGCTTAACCGGACTATCCTGTGGGTGCCTTTAGAGTAAGGCCTCCAGCCAGGGCAAAAAACTTACAAACTAAGCGACTGCACGCTAAGGGCACCCCCTGTGGGGTACGAACCTCGGCTTAGGGCGTCGCTGGGGGAGGACTGCATGGGGACAGGCTGGATCTGAATGGTATCATTATTTAGGGGCTGATTTAAAACTACTGGCACAGCATCGCGGGCTGGCTCGAGCGAGGGTTGGGGAGGGCATGGACCGGGACGTCGCGACGGACCTCGACGGCGAGGTCGGAAAGACGGCGGTTTGAGTCGGAACTTTTTAAGAGTGCTAGTCTCTTTGCTACTCTCCTGGAGGAGGGTGATAGCATCATCTGGAGTGACAAGGGTATGCCTAGGACGGCGTACTGTACTAATGCGCGAGGGTTCGTAACGGGCGGCCGCTGCGATCAGGGGATTACGGTGTTTAATGGCGTTATCGAAGAAACGCTTCGAAAGACGTTTCATAAACTGAAGGACGGGAAAAAAGTGTTTGATTCAAGCTTATCTTTATCGTGAAGCATCATCATCATCATTCTTTATTATTTGCCTTCATTCCAATTTACTGGGGATCAGCGCAGCATGTCTTCTTCCTTACTTGTCATTTCATTAGACACCTCTTTTCTTGCACTATCTACCTTCACAGAGGAGAGAAAGTCAAAAGAAACGATGGATAGACTCCATCGTTTCTTTTGACTTTCTCTCCTCTTTTACCCATCCACATTCATATCGTGAAGCATAATTTCCACAAGCATTTTATCGCAGCTTGCCTTATTCTCTTCTTTACAGATTGCTATGACTGGCTTGTACAGCACTGTAAGCATGGCTAGTAACACACTGACTGTAGACGTCATATCTACAAACGGCACAGCTTATAATTTATCAACTTCACAAGTATCGGGTTCACAACAAAGTACACATGAAAGAGACGAAACAAACTCTCAAACCAACTCCGAACACAACTCGAAACAATATCAATATCATCCCTCATCATAGCAAAATTTAATATTAGTACTGAACCTACAGACATATTAAATCCAAATATTACTAAAGTGAGAACTACAAAATATTGTTTTGGAACAAATAAAACCAAATTCATTTGGGAGGTCAATACAAAAAGTCTTTGAGAGGTATGATCAAAGGTCACTGTTTGCTGAGGGCCCAAATCAAATAGTTTGTCCCATAAATAGCTTGGGTCACGTCTCAGACTAAATTGGTTAACGTTCTGACTCAACGAAAAATTATTTTCGCTGAAACGCTGGCGTTAGATGAAGAAAATAGTTTGGGAACAAATAAAAATGAAATATAATTTTCTGAGGGAACTCTCCTTGGTTAAAGTTTAAAATTGACGTTTGTGTTAACGAGAGGTAGAGAAAGGCTATTGAAAGTTTACTCTGGAAGGGGATTTTAATAGTCAATCTCCGTGGTTGTCGAGGGATGTAAGAAAAATTGTGCATTTCAGAGTTCGTTGGATGAGTTCCGTAAATTGGAGGAAGTAATTAATTATTATTGTCAAGAAAAGTTTATTGGGTTAAAGAATTCAAAATCATAATAATATTAAAATGCTTTATTAATTATGTAAACAACCAAAATTCTATTCAAAATTTCGGATGAAACATCGGTTTAGAAACACCTCAAATTCCAATTCACCAAAATTCTCCACAAAATACCGCTGAATCTCCTAAATAGTTACTATTGCTAATTGAATTCGCTGATTACCAAGCGAACAATATTCAAGGACGGCTCTTTTGCAATTCTTCGAGATAAAACAAACTTCTCGATAACCCCAACACCTCCCTAAAAAGTAACTTTCTGAACAAGGAAAATTCAGCAATTTTAGCATCACAGGGACACATCTTAAAGATAATTATGACTTGGAATCCATTAAAAAGTCCATTCCATCCGAAGTTTGAAAATTTTCATGTTTTGACTAGTTGCGAAACATGAAAATCTAATCAAAACATCTGCGGAGTTCCTAAGTGGTAAAGGCCAACCTTTACCACTTTCAGTAGTACTTCCAAAAGTACTCTAACATTGAATACTTTGATCAATGAGGCACGATATGAAATGGCGTCTTTTGATACAGATTTGAAACTAGCAGTTCGCGCAAGATTTTATGCCGCAGACAGATCTTGTTGAAAACTGCGACGGTCGTATTAAAAGGAAATTGTATAAATATGTGGAGCTTCGCAGTTGTGCTGACGTTTAGAAGGAGGCTAGAATATCTTAGCCGAGTTGTAAGGCAGCAAGTTGGCTGCCTTTCATTATTAATGCACTGTGTGATCTTAAGAATTAAAACTTGCTAAGTGGTTCCGGAGAGACTGCGACACCTAACGTTGATCCGGCTAGGAACCCTCTCTCTCTCTCTCTCTTGAATTAGTAAAGGAAGAAATTTTAGGTTAAATAAAATACAAGGTGCTGTTTTGCATCCTTGTCAAAATTCAGGAGGTTGTCACAAAAGACATAAATAATCAATTAAAATTACGGTACCTAGTTAATTACTAATAAACGCTGATTTTTTTGGTTGTTAAAGTTGGTCAGTATTTCAGAATAACCTCTTTAACGTGGTTTAGGGAATAAGAAATTATCGAATAAACGTTTGAGATTTTTTGTTTGTGTGTAAGCGAGGTTTTAAGGCGACGATCAGACAAGCTATGTTTAAAACACGGGTGATTCACACTTACCGATTTCCGCAAAAAAGTTCAAGAAAAATTACAAACTCGTTTTATAATTGATTCTGGACGAGAATCATTAGCATAGTTACCTCCTTGAATTTGACGAGAATGCAAAACAACACCTTATATATAGAAAGAAGTTTAGTAGTCTTGAGCAACTCAGTTACTTTTAATTTGAATTCCAAGAAATTACGACTGGATTTAACTTACAAGTAATAAGAAAACTATGAAGAAGTCATAAAAGTTAGCTCGATTTCTTGTTCGAAGTTTGTAACAAGTTGGTGATAAAAATATTACTTGTAAGCGAATAATGTATGTAATAATAAAGTAGCTCTGTGTAGGTCATCTTTAAAAAAGAAACTGGAACGTCCACCTTTTATAGATTTATATGCAATTCGATTTAAAACATCTACAATTTATTACTTTTTAAAAGCATTTTTCTCTCCCTATCATTTCACCTAACCTGGAACTGAATTAAACATGTCTCCTTAAAATTGATGTCGCAAAACCCAAGGAATACCTCCCCGAATAATGTTCCTGAAAATGTCTGAAAAGTTAATGTCGTATTCAATAAATAATAAAAGACACCTACAGATATCAATTCTTATTCGATTTAAATCAAAGAGCGTTTCTGGAATTCCATTAAAATATTTTCCTGTAGCATTTAGATTCGGAGTAGATGGCAATTTCGAAATTACGCAGAATCTTTGCAGGAGGTCTTTAAAGAAAACACTTTTACAATACTCAGAGATGCGATCGGTTCTGTTTATTGGGAGAAATCGAATTAAATTTATGCTTTTGTTGTTCATTTTAGAATCAAGAAATTTCAATTTCCATTAGCTTATTGTTATTATAATTATTAGCTATTTCCTGATATTTCATCTTAAAACTCATTTTTTATTACATTAAAATTTGTTTTTGTACTTGTAGAAAGAGTCGCAGTTGTGCCAAAGCGACAAAGACATATTACATATTATGAAAATCCAGTTGCTTCACCTTTAGGCCAAAGGCGAAGCAACTGAACTCAAGAATAATTTTCGGATATCATCTTTTTCGATATGGTATTTTAACAACCAAGGCCTATCGGGAAAGTTCTTACTTGAAGGATTTCTTAGAAAAGGTTCCTCAAGCAAGAAAAAAGGTTTCTGATGAGATGACGAGTAAAAGACAGGTATGGAAGAAGAAGACATCCTGCGCCAACCCCAAAAAAAATGGTATAAGGGAAGGATGATGGTTGTTACCTCAAACAAGCTTTTAAGCCTATAAGCTTGCAACCTACATACGCTAACCTTCTTAAAGACTAATAACATAACTACTTCTATATCCTTCTTCACAATTCTAGGCATTGAATTCCGCATTATAGCAACAAACCGGTCCATAATTTCAGAATGGCGTGTGGAAATACCAGGGTTTGCAATCACGTTCATCCAAAGCGAAGACTTGCTTCGTCTATTATTTATTTATGAGAAAACATGAAAATTTTATAAGAGCAAACATCTCGACACTTTGTTGCTTTCCGTAGATGCGTAGACATTGCTAGCAGCTGTGTGTGTTTAAATATTAATGATGTAGTTAGGACTGTTTTACGGAGGAGCTCGTGGCTAAATATTAACAGCCGCCCGGTTCGATCTTTAAGGTTAAGCCGAGCTTGCCGAGGTTGGTCCGTGGATGGGTGACCATAATTACATACCGAGTTTCCTCCGTGCCTCGGAAAGCACGTTAAGCCGTTGGTCCCGGCTGTCATTTGTAGATCTTTGGCAGTCGTTACGAGTAGTCAGAAGCCAAAAAGTCTGACATCCAGTCTTACCAAGGGGTATCGTATTACCCAGTTACTGGGTTGTGGGGGTCAGATAGGCAGTCGCTTCATGTTAAATACTGGTACTTAGCTGCATCCGGTTTGAATGGAAGCCGACCCCAAGATAGTTTGGGAAAAGGCTAGGAAGATGATGATGATGAGATGATGATGTAGTTAGGACTGTTTTAATTTAGCTACGATAAGAAACAAATTTGTTGTTTCTTTGGGAGATTGTCGTTCATGTCGGTTTTTCTATCATCATTATGAGGAACTTCATTTTACCCGAAGGCCTAGATTAGAGGCGATGGTTTTCAAAGCGTTTTGTTATTTCTTTAACAACTTTTAGCAGTACTGCCTTTACTTATACGTATAAAGAAGATGGATACACCATCATCTTTCTCCAAAACATGAGATTAATAAATTGAAGAGTAATCCGTTACAATTTGGACATGTATATTTTAGGGTTACGTATGGATCATATTGACACATTACATGCTAATGGAATGTAATGGATTGATCCATATGCTGAAACTGACTGAATTCAGCTCAACCTTGAACTCTGTTTCAGCAAAATTCCGAAGCGGTACAGCTAAATCTAGAATCTCTAGCGTATATTAGCCTGTTTATGTATGATAATAGGATCTATGTTGGTATTAGTGTTTGTGTTTATGCATCGTGACTTATTTACACGGTCATTACTGGGCATAGTGTCTTAATCAACTCAGCCTATCATAGTCCACTGCTATATATTAGGTAACGCACAATATGGCACTATTTAACATGCAATCTGTCACCTTTAAACGGTTACAACGTGTCCGTGTTATCAATTTAAATCATCTATAACAACACAGCAAATATGAATTAATTATGCAACTAATTCGTTTCATTTTCATGGAATCTCTTCTTCTTCGCTTCCCTCCCCACTCCTCAAGTTGGTATGATGGATATTTTACTGTTCGCGTTGTGCGCCTTTGGAATTCACTTCCACACTCCTTGCGGGATAGCCCTTCGTTAGACGCGTTCAAGAAAGGAATAAGGGAATATTTCCTGTCAACATGATTATAGTATGGATATAGTATATAATATGTATGTTGATCTATTTATGTATAGTATGTATTAAGTTTATTATATTGTATGTACTAGTTTAGTATATAAAAGTAAGTTGATTTAAGTTTTAAAAGTACTGTTCATGCACAAAGCTGTATCCTCTTCGGCAAATATTCCTGTTAAAATAAGGTTTGCTGTAAGAAAACCCAATTCTGGGTTAAGCTCGCCGTTGTACATAAGCTATATATTATTTGTGTGTATATCTTTTAATTTGATGTGCAATCTATATATATAAAAGAAAGTCGTGTTAGTTACTTCACTTATAACTCAAGAACGGCTGAACCGATTTAGCTGAAAATTGGCAGGGAGGTAGTTTAGAGCCAGGAGAAGGACATAGGATACGGTAGGGTAGGGTAGGGTAGGGTAGGTAGGTAGGATAGGGTAGGTAGGTAGGGTAGGGTAGGTAGGTAGGGTAGGGTAGGTAGGTAGGGTAGGTTAGGTAGGGTAGGTAGGTAGGGTAGGTAGGTAGGGTAGGGTAGGTAGGTAGGGTAGGGTAGGTAGGTAGGTAGGGTAGGTAGGTAGGGTAGGGTAGGTAGGTAGGGTAGGGTAGGTAGGTGGGTAGGGTAGGTAGGTAGGGTAGGGTAGGTAGGTAGGGTAGGGTAGGTAGGTAGGGTAGGGTAGGGTAGGTAGGTAGGGTAGGGTAGGTAGGTAGGGTAGGTAGGTAGTAAGGGTAGGGTAGGGTAGGGTAGAGTAGGTAGGTAGGGTAGGGTAGAGTAGGTAGGTAGGTAGCGTCGGGTAGGGTAGGTAGGATAGGGTAGGTAGGTCGGATAGGGTAGGTGGGTAGTAAAAAGTGCATTGCAACGCATGCTGGGTACAGCTAGTAAAGAATAAAAATAAGACTGTTAAACCAAACTTCTGTTCAAAACAAACATAGCATTATCTTACAGTAAATTAATCGTTCAACTCCCTAACCTATCCCTATTAATATACGACGTTGCCGACTCTTAGTATCGTAACTTGCAAATTGCCCACAGTTTCGTGGTGATTCTGAATGTAAATTGGCAATTTGGCCAACACGACGATTTTCCGTATAAACAGGTGTTAGAGATAATTTATACAACTGATCAATATTCAATAGATCGGAAATACGCGGACGTATTCTGTGTGTTAGGGAAAAATGTACGGATATAAAAATATCAAGAGCAAAGAAATATTGTGGGTTTAGTGAATATACACACATATGTAACTAAGAATATGTGTGTTTGTTTCTTTACCTACTAATTTAGGACCCTGGGCAGTTTACTGAATGATTTCATATATCATGTTTCATTCCTACCAAGTAATAAGTGCTGTGTTTTCATTTGTTTTCTTTTTGATAGTGTTTTTTTTCTTTTTCACCATCATCTGGCCTCCATTTTTGCAATTATTTTGGATCGGCTTCTAGTATAATCGGATTCAGCTGAATACCAGTACTAATATAGTAGACAGTACTACAGTATCTAGTAGTATAAAGGGTGTAAAACACCTCTTAACGAAGCCGAAAGGCACTGGTTTTCCCTGTCATTGCGATCATGGTCACCTGGGAACCTTCTAGTTACGGAGATATTGGGGGTCAAAGTTCCAACTTTTTGACAACTATTTTTTTAAATACAAGTTTTTAATGTGAGATTTTTACTTTAAACACCTCCACAACCCCCGTACTATTCAATCCGTCCATCAGCACAATGTTTTGAGTGCGTTACATTGAGTTCTACCATAAAACATGATTTTACACCCCCAAAAAAAAGTCGTTTCCCAGCAATAATTTTTGCGTAAAGTTACTTAGTTTCATGTACAGAATGCTTGTTTGACGGCTTCGTGATGAGGTGATTTACACCGTGTATAGTAGTAGTAATATAATAACAGTAACTTCTGTTTCTTTTCAGGAGTGACTTATTTCCAATAAAAGACACATTCAAACTGCCAATGCAGGTCAGTAAGAAATCTTTGACGAAGACCTGGTTCTATTAGTAAAAGAAAGAACATAAAATTATTATTCAATAGTTTATACTATTTTCCTTTTAAAGAATCTAAAGTTAGATTGGATTCAGTTCACACTGATACTGGTCCCGCTTTGCATAAATATTATGATTTTATTCTGAAACATCTTTCGAAAATATTTACTTTAAAAATCGATATCGAAGCTACCTCGTTTCTATATTGATCGGTTACAAAATAGGCATAAAATTACTCATTTAAAATGAATAATATTAAATCAAATTACATAATAATCGACGCATAATAAATTACGTTTTTTTAACTATTAAAATATTACAATGCAGAATAAGGTTATAAAGGTTTTTATTAGAATCGTTTACATTATCGCCAATAGATTTATCTTTATATTGGTGTTACATTTTAATGAATAAATTAATTGTGAGTTATTACACCAGATGTTTGAATTTACTCAAAATCGAAGATATACCTGTGTCCCAGCAGTGGGAACGAAACAGGCTGATTTATGTGCGAATTTTGTGTTAACCATTACGGCCGCATCAAATTTCAGGTCAAGCCGCGCTAGCATAGGTTGGTCTGAAGATGGGTGACCACCCATTACATACCGAGTTTCCTCCGTGTCTCGGAAAGCACGTTAAGCCGTTGTTTCCGGCTGTCATTTATACTAGGTGTTGTTTTGCATCCTCGCCAAATTCAAGGAGGTAAATAATGCTAATGATTCTCGTCCCGAATCAATAATAAAATGAGTAGGTAATTTTTTTTTTTTTTCTTTTTTACTGAAATCGGTAAATGTGAACCAACTGTGTTTTAAACGCGGCCCGTCTGATCCACGACTTATAACCGCAGTTTCACACATACAAACAATCTCAAACGTTTATTCGATAATTTCCTATTCCCTAAACCACGTTAAGGGGGTTATTATGAAATACTGACAAACTTAAACAACCAAAAAAAACAGCGTTAATTAATATTTAACTAGGTAGAGTAATTTTAATTGATTAATAATGTCTTTTGTGACATTATCCTGAATTTTGACGAGGATGCAAGAGAACATCTTGTATAGCTTTGACAATCGTTACAGGTAGTCAGTGGCCTCTAAGTCTGCCAACCAGTCTCACCAAAAAGTATCGACTAACTGGGTAAGTATCGACTAACTGGGTAAGCATCGACTAACTAGACTGGAATCCGACAAAAGCAAGTTATATGATGAGGGGTTCGATTAGCAGTACCTTACTCATTTTTTTTATCATTGCCACCATCCTGCCTTTAGTATTTGCCTTTGGATACAGCTTAACACGTTTTCTTTTTCCATTCTTCCCTGTGAACCGTCACGCTATCATTCACTTCTTTTTCATCATACATTTTCTGTATGGATAGCCAAGGAAAATATTTTATTTATTTATTTATTTAGGGACATAAAACAATACACGCTACAGAAAACAAAAAATCCTTAAAAGCTAAAGTTATCAGGCATGCAACCCATACCAATATATACATATTAACAAAAGGATAACAGACTAATGGTTCATGACTATGGTAGACAGCAGATTTTACAGAGTACAGAGCGTTCTGTGATGGCTGTCTTTAATGGGTAACAAATTAATTAAATTATTTTCCATTAAAATACAATATTATTAAAAACAAATTATACCAATTCTATTAAATTATTGATTCAATTCAATTTAGTTCCATAAAATTGAGTTAAATATATTTCAAATCTAAATAATTCAAAATAAAATATATATCAATAAAATTTTAACCTTCTCCTTACAGCTTTTTTGACAAAAGATCTATAGCTTTTTTTAAAACATCTGGTTGGATAGAGTAAATACGTCAAGCTCCATAAAGTTTGTGTTGTATGACACAACAAGGCGATGAAGAGGTGCGCGCATTCCAGCGTTAGTTTTGCACATGTCTGTATGGAACAGTCGGGGTACGCGCACCCCCCGTCGAACCACAGTTCTGGGTACTCTATAACATAACTGATTACTGAGTTCAATACAGTACATTTTCTCTGGCCTTCTTCACTCTCCTCATAAAGAAACCATGACATAATTCTTTTAAACATAAACTATTGTGGCAGAACTTCTACAAGATGTTATTGTTTCTACCTGACCCGATCTGAACTCAGTTTTATTGCCTACAACCGTATTCACTTCCATCAAGTTCAATATGGCGACATTATTTTAATATAATTAGTTTTCGATCAAACGTTATGTAAAATGGAAAGTTTATTTATAGGCAGTTCTATGAGATAATTTATAAGCACATGGACCATGGTCATGGCGTTTTTCTCTCTAAAACTTGTTTGTAGCATAGAATAATTAGGTAACTGAGTATCTGTGAATGTGTGTAAACAAATGCCAAATGAATAAACTTTTCATTTTCACCATTAACTACATTTAGCCTTTTCATTAATTGCTTTGACAACGGATTCCTCTCTAGAAGAGGGAAAGGGGCCTGCGTTCCACTTACTTGCGGCTTGAAGAATGTCACGATTTAATCTAGGAATTACCATATTTCCTCACGATGTTTCTTATCACCGTTTTGAATTTGAATGAATGAGGCAAGCCCGACACTATTCCCAAATCACTGCAACTCTTGAAAGCTAACATCAACAGTGGTGACCACCAGAAAAGCGCCGAGACAATGAAGCTTGACGAAGTCCCTGATAAACAATTTAACTGTCTTGGATCCCGTAACGAAATTAATCAGAAAAGATTAGCGGAGTGATAGGAAAAACATAGACAGTAGTAGGCAGGTAGAAGTAGGTAGTAGGCATGTAGAAGGCAGGTAGTAGGCAGGTAGAAGTAGGTAGTAGGCATGTAGAAGTAGGTAGTAGGCATGTAGAAGGCAGGTAGTAGGCAGGTAGTAGGTAGGTAGCAGGTAGGTAGCAGGTAGGTAGCGGGTAGGTAGCAGGTAGGTAGCAGATAGGTAGCGGGTAGGTAGCAGGTAAGCAGCTGGTAGGCAGGAACAAGTGCATTGCAACGCATGCTGGGATCAGATAGTGATGAAATAAATTACAAAATGGAAAGGTCTTGCCTGGATTAGAAACCAAGACATACGACAATCCAGTTATTCTCCGTTAGTACTAAGCCACTACTACTCACACTTGTCTTTATCTAGGTATTTTAAAGTTATTATCTGCCTAGCCGTTTCCCAAACTATTTTGGGGTCGGCTTCCAGTCTAACCGAATGCAGCTGAGTACCAGTATTTTACATGAATCGACTGCCTATCTGACTTCCACAACCCAGTAACTGGGTAATACGATACCCCTTGGTAAGACTGGATGTCAGACTTTTTGGTTTCTGACTAGTAACGACTGTCAAAGATCTATAAATGACAGCCGGGACCAACGGCTTAACGTGCTTTCCAAGGCACGGAGGAAACTCGGTATGCAATTTTGGTCACCCATCCACGGACCAACCTCAACAAGCACTGCTTAACCTTAAAAGTCGACCCGGGTGGCTTTTATTATTTAGCCACGAGCTCCAGCGTATTTTAAAGAATAAAACTGGAATGAAACGCAATGTGGGACACTATCTATTAGGCAAATTACTCCTTCGAAGCTTATGACGCCCTTTAACGTCACAAGTTTCTCTTACTAAAACTATAACAACAAGACATCATCATCCCTTAAGCTCGCATGACAAATACCCGGTTCCGGGTTCTAATCCCGGTCCAAACAACTAATTTGTGTAATTTAGACCCGGTTCAACCGTCTGTAAGTCATGGCCGCAGTTTTTGCGGTCACAAAACGGACGGGTTTCACGTTTGCAAACTAGTGATGTAGTTTATTAGTTATCGATAGATTTTTGGATAGAGTTTTGATGGATAAATAATTGTATAATAAATATTTGTTTGCTTATTGACAAACTTTACGCTTTAATTAGTAAAATAACGTGTTTACAGTTGGAAATGAATAACAACGTGATGGGACCGCCGACCGGCAGATCCTAGAACAAACAAAAAAACACTTTTTTTTTACATGTGACGTCTACAAGCTCTGAGGGCCTATGTGGGGTTAGAGTTGCACCACATCTAGCAGCGCAGAATCGCATTTAACCCTGCACCTATATTTGATTGTCGCTCAGAACTGTCATATGCTAGGGCGTGAAACAACGTGCTGCAGACATCATTGTCAATGTTGCCGCGTGCAATAGCATTCCTACTCTGTTATAGAAATAGAAGCGATAGACACGGTTAGGTACCAGATGCCTTTCCATTTCTACTCAACGACGTCATAGCAAAACTCCACAAAGAAAAAGTATAGATTTAAAAATAGTCTGTGTAAAACGTAAAACATCTGACATTGAACATCGGTATTTCATTAGCAATTCTTTTAAGTGTGTACTATTTATTTATTTTATTCAATTGGTCTTACAAAGAGGCCACGTTCAAAGGAAACGAAGTTATACAGGAGCGATTGTTTACGTGTGGTGTAGGTTATAAGTGTATAGGGTGTTCCAACGTTGTTGATTTTTCGTCGGTACGGTTGGGTAAGTATTTGAAATTTTACCGTGGAGATGGTACAGATTGTATTATTGCCAGATTAGCCGGAGTAGACGAAGCATTAAGAGGAATGGAGGAATATGGGGACACCGTCTTTTGTACAGCTGATTTTCTGATGCCCTCGATCCAACCGCCAAGTGAGAGCTTCGACAGATGTTCGTCGCCATGGACAGCGGGGTGAGCCCTTTGGCCACTGCAACCACATCTCGGTGCATACCCACCTCGGCTTTCAAAATATATTCCCTGAGGCTGCACACCTCCGGGTGGTAAAGGGTTTTTGTGTTTAAAAAGCCTCGACCCCGCACTTCCGCGGGTGTACAATCTCATCACCTATGATCGTGGGTGATGCATCCAGTTCGCGGTCCGTACACTGCTGAGTGTACGGCCTCTTCTATCCAGGGCGTCCAGTTCAGTCTGAGTCCATTTGAGTATGCCGAAGGAGTACATTAAAACTGGCATGACCCAACCTTTGAAGGCACGCAACTTGTTCCCACCTGAAAGAAAGCTATTTAATACCTTCTTCAGGCGACCAAAGAAGCACTCCCTCAACGACTGCTTCATGTCAGCTACGCTAATGCCTAACGCTTTCGACATACGCAAATCTTATAACTTTCAGATCAGGAGAGAGAACGGAGGTGTATGGAATGGAGTTGGATTCCCCGGATTCCATAATCTCTCCTCGCTTTACATAGATGACAGCATATTTGTCCACACCAAATTCCATCCTGATGGCGCTACTAAAACTTTCAGTACGCTAATATTATTATTTAAAATATTTAAAGGTAACACTAATTGAGTTTCACCAACTGGATACACGTGTCTAGTTGGTGACAAACCCGTTGTACCTAGAGGCCATCTAAACAGCAGCCTAGGGGGCTTGCCTTTTGTTGGGCGCCGTATTGTGTTATGGTTTCCTTTACATTTGTTTTCTTTATTAATCTTAATATTTAAAATACAAGTAATTTTTTTTACAGTTTTTACTCGCAAAACTTTACAGTTTGCTGGCGAGCAGAATTTGAAGAATAGTAGGTTATATGGGCAAGGCAAGCTTTTAGGTTTGTATGAAAGTACGGCTGCTACTCGTTTTAAAGTCGAGGGCGATGAGCCTCTATTTGAGTAACACTATTTACTTCTAAATAGCTAACACCAACAATTACCTACATTGCGCAAAAACTAAATCTTTGATTTAAAGTCTATTATTATCGACATTCTAACTAGCCAATGGGAATCGCTCTCAGTCCGTAACTCGCGCCTAGAGCCATCAGAAACATAGGATTTTATAGCAGGAAAGCTCCCTCTCGATATTCTTTGTTATAAAACAGTAATAGACCAATAAAAGTTTAACGATACCCGTTGCGGCTCGCCTTTGATATAGTTCACATCGTGATTTTTATCTTATAACCGTTTATAAGATGTATTTATTGGCAAAATGGCAAAACTATGTATATGGTTTTAGAAATAAAATTGCGGGTTGATTGATGTAGGTGGAATGTTGCTTAGTTATATGGCTAGTTGATTTTGACCTTAATGGCAGAAATATCGGCCTAGAGTTAGCAGAAAACTCAATTTTATGTTGAAATGATCTAGTGGCCTCCCATGTCGTCTTAAAACATTATTACTTTACTCCTTTTCAAGTTTGGGAAAGAGATGGCGCTAGACATCCTGTATAGCTCCGTCTCTTTCCCATACTGGAATCAGAGTAAAACAATACTACTTTAAGACTTCATGGTAGGCCAGTTGATGTAAAATATCAACGAAATAAGTCAGCGTATTCAAATCATAACTCGTCTTTGACAGTTATAAGAAATGAAAAAAGCAGGATGTCAAAATCAAAATCAAAAGTCATTTATTCAAATTAGGCTGATAATCAGCACTTTTTGAACGTCAAAATTACAAAAGACAGTCCCCCAAAACGCCCGCCTTTCACCCCTTCCTAGTGTTTTAGCTGGGAAGAAGAAATGGCGGAACAAACTCCCCAGCAACACATCTGTCTGTTAGGTTAGAAGAACCAGATTCTATACAATAGTGTTCAAGTTTATAGAACCAAAGAATCCATTACATCAAATCAATGTCACATGTCAGCTAGCACACACCAATAATAAAATAAAATATTAAAATATATACTTAAGAGTAAACAAAGCCTCCAGACATAAAGGGCGTGCCCAAGCGGGCATACCGACGAAAAAAAACAAGTAAAATAAAAATAGAAAGTAAAAAAATAGAAGCATGAAGTTATCAGTAAGCTAAATTGGAGAAAGAACATTAACATTGTCTTGAGTTCAACCCAGCGACCAACTATTCTTATCGTTTAAGTAGTCGTTAATGGAATAGTAGGCCTTTGAACAAAGGTTAGATTTCAGTTTAGCTTTAAACGCATTAAATGGCAAATCTAGAAAGGAAGATGGTAGCTTGTTGTAAAGTGTCAGTTTGCCAATCAAATAATTTTCCTGCCTGTATATAGATTGTTTCTTTAAAAACATAGAACGTTTTCAGGAGCGAGCTGCAATTCTTCAGGTTGATTAATTTTAGATGGTATTGGAGTTGCAATAGACAAAGGTCATCATCTGCCTAGCCTTTTCCCAAACTATTATGCAATAGACAAAGGTATAATTTATAAATAAAAAAAAAAAAAACTGGCATGACCAGTCAGTACATTTACATGTAGTTACAGAACTATTACAAAAACAAAAGGATCTATAATATCCCAAGAGTATTTTCGACATCGAACTCATTTCACATTGAGCCAACGAGAGCCATATTAAAGGCTAACCATACATTTTACTTAAAGGTCACAAACATTTATACGCAAATAATGACAGATGGTGAGGCCGTGAGCGTCACAATAACTCATTTTGGTTAAGCCTGGTTTATATGTGTGCCCTAAAACAGGCGCTGCTGGCTTATTCGTCATCATCAAATATTTAACGTACTTTGCTGGACTGCCCTTGGAAAATGTTGGTAGATAAGGGCAAAAAAATCAGAAAAGGGTGATTGATTTTATGAAATGAGCGGCACAGGAAAGATGATTTTCAATCAAAATCAAAACCAAATTTTTGTTGAAAATTATATAAGAAACACTGACTGACTAACTGACGCAAAAGCTAATGGACGCTACTGAAAGTGCCAAGCTTGTCGCCAAATTTTGGGCTAACTCTATTTAAATTGTCATCGATACGAGAAGAAGAAGATAAAAAACTCAACCAAAACGCGTGACCTTAAAACTTCATAGTGTTAATCCTGTATTTCTGTCCAGTCCTGGGTCCAATTCCATGGTCGAGTACTGTAATTGGTTTTTTTGTATCTAGTTTTTAGGGATAAGCTCTCCCCCTACGGTGACACAGATTCCAGTTTAAAAGTGCTTTGTAGTCCTATCAAATTTATGAGAGGATTTCGATCCCAAGCTGTTAACATTGTTTAATATAGTAGAGCCTTCTGTGATTTTAAATATACCACATTAATACTGTGTTATACTTACACTACATAACGAAGGATTGCATTAGCTGCAGTTTCCTGAAACAAAATGAACTGAATATAATACAATATTTCATGAAATAATTACAATTTACACCATACAATAGTAAGAAAATTAAAGTCTTCGGGTATGCAATTAAATTCTATTGACATATATAAATGATTGTTTAAAAAGAATTTCAAAATTTAGGTACGAAGAGTTTTTTATATCAAATTAAAATATTTTTATTTCATATAGAACATGGGCACTTATAAAACATCGACAAAAAGGTCGGCGGTTCGATTATATGAATTTCATTACTACAGTAGTTATAGAAAATAGTAATTAAACACACAATAAATATGTCAATGGGCTTCTGTTCGCTGTTTTGTTGTTAATGACCTAGTCATATAAGTATCTACTTAAGCTTTTTATTTTATTGGCCAATAAACCTGTTAACAAATATAAAAATATCTTAGGTTTATAAAAAAAAAACAACCTGAAAAAATTATTATCAGCCTAGGTCGATGATAAAGGATTTATAGACTGAAAGCCAACATTAACAAAGTTGGGAAAAGGCTAACTGGATACAGCTGAATACCAGTACACAGATTAACACAATTAAGTTTGTTTACTTGGAAATACGTTAACCAAATTTAAGTTAACGTTAGCTGACAGACTTTTTTTTTTCGATGTGTTTGCACTTGATTCTAGTCTAGATTGGAGATGACAGAGACAAAGTTTTTTGTTTTTTTTTTGGCTCTATGACTAAAAACTAAGACCAAAGATTACACCAAACATATTACTATATACTATAGATATATACCACATACTATAGATTAAACCAAACATAGACCACACTATAGGATATTTAGGTGTTATAAAACTTTGGTTGATGTGTAAAAAGCTGAGATGTGGGATTTTACACATCAACCAAAACAGCTGATTCAGAACTTTTCCCAAAAAGTGAAACATTGACGACGAAATAATAACGTGTGGGTAATATTTTTCCTGTTAGCCAGCAAGTTGGAAGCAATCAGGAAAGTTCTACCACTTCCAAGTTAACAAGCCAAGTTTTAGAAGACATATTTGAGAGATTTTGTGACGTCGTGTCGTGTCGTAAAGATTTAGAATTTGGTGACGGATTTGTTTAAGTGGCATTTTTCAATGTTGATGAAGTTTAACAGCCTTTAAACTTTTTTTGTTGATTTGCTGTTAAGTATCGTATTAACGGTTATGATTTGGCGAAGCATTTTTTAAATAATAAGAATCTTCTTCATAAAAAAAAACATTAATTTACTGTCAGACAACGAAAAGCCTAAACCACTAAGTTTAAAACCATGAAGAGTTGAATTTGAACGAGAAGAAGCATGAAGGAAACATTGTTGTATATTCATCCCCTTGTGGTATTTGGGAGTAAGTGGCATGTTTTATTACCTCAATGTTTTTTTTTTATTATTTTATTTTTAAGATTGAGTTTTATAATTTTTTGTGTTTATTTGAGATTTTGATGATTTTAATGTTTTTTTTTTATGATTTTTGGATGATGCTTAATTGATTTTTAAATGATTTCTTTACTGTTTTTACTATTTTAACTGTCTTAAATTGTTGTATATGGGTATTTTTCCTGAAATAAAACACAAATTATTTATATCATTTTAATTTGCAATAGGGGTGCGGACTGGGTAAAGAAAAGACATTCTATTTTGTCCGTCAGACAGGTAATACAATAATATTAGACACGTATTTTTTTGTTTTATCAAAATATCAAAAAATTACTTAGTTAAAACTCATTAGAGTTGGAGAGTGGGGGCGTACTACGTCACAAGTATGTATAAAACTTACCTACATGTGACGTCATGCGCCATTTCAACTCAATATATCTCCGTAATTTTATGACCACGTGAAAAAAGAAAAAATACGTGTCCAATACTTTTCAATAAACTACCCAACGGACAAAGAAAAAAAAATTGGATTATCCCCTATTATGGATGATAGTCTGCATGTTTTTTTTTCGGTTTTTGTCGATGGTAAATTTACTTTTGGCGCATAGTGTGTGACAAATAATATCGGCAACATCATCACTAATCCAAGATTCATTCGATATCTCCCGTACGTACTTACAGTCATCCCCTTGTACGCTTTCAGTGCATTAAACCCACACAATGACGTGACCATATCCCACCGTAGTCTGCCATTGTTCACAAAGTGATGGCTCCATAGAAATAAAGATAGGACTGATATAACACATATAAACAAAGTTAATGTTTCGTTCAATAAAATAATGGTCTTATCGAGTTCTGTTTGAAATCGTAACTAGATAAGCCTATACGACTCTCACTGCCTGAGACACAGGTCTCCGTTCTGCTAAAAGGTTTTTTAAAACATAATAGGCTTATGTTTGCCCGCAACTCGCCTGATGTTAAGCAATGATGCATCCTAAGGTGAAGCGCGGTTGCCTAGAAGAAACCAATCCACTTGAACTTTGAGAGAGAGAGATTATAATGATCAGGGAACAGAGAAGCCGGCAGTAAATCATACATTCATAGTGGAGCATAATTCACCACGCGGCATCAGTGTTTGTTGGTGGATGTCATATGTCTTAATTTTTTGGTTCTAGGACGTGCCAGTTTCTTCGCCACGTTTTCCTTCACGGTTTTGAGAGCAGTGGTGATGAAATAAATTACAAAACAAAAAAACCGGCCAAATGCGAGTCGGACTCGCGCACGAAGGGTTCCGTACCATTATTTATAAAAACGAGAAAAAAAATCCCTTAAATGTTTTTTCAACACACTTGCTCATAAAGTGGCTTTATGGTCACCGCAATTAGGCACAGAATGACACCCATAATCAAACTGTGACTTTTTCATGGCTATAACTCACTAGTGAGTTATAGTTTTTTTTTTTAATTTTATTGGTTGAGGTGCTTTGTTTTAAAAAAAAGTTTTTATTCAAAAAAAAGATCGTGTTCAATAGAACAAATAAATTAATGTTCCTATAGCTTGCTCATTTCATGCAACTTCTTATTTAAATAGATACTTCAAACTCGTACGTGTTTAATAAATGAAACTTTCACTCAAATATAACTTTGTTTTCTATGTAATAAAAGAAAACTTTAAATTCCCCCTATTTGTACGTGGCAGAATAGGCTCAAACACCGTCCTCGGCTCTCTTAAGACCCTCACCTAACGGCTCGGGTCTCAATGGCGCCTCAGCGGTAATCACCAACATTACACACTAGTACCATAATGTACTAATTTTATTCTGTTTGTAGTATTTATTGTCATAGCATCAACAGAAATACATAATCTGTAGAAATTTCAACTGGCTAACTATCACGGTTCATGATATACAGCCTGGTGACAGACGGACGGACGGACGGACGGACGGACAGCGAAGTCTCGTTCGTCCCGTTTGACCCTATGGTTACGGAACCCTAAGAGAGAGCAGCGGTGGCCCAGTGGTGGCAGCCCCGACTTACGAGCAGTAAGCCGTGGGTTTGAACCCAGGCAGGCGCATTACTTTGTGTACTTTATTTCATCACCTCTGCTCTCAAAATGGTGAAGAAAAACATCGTCAGGAAAACGGAATGGCCTAGAACTAAAAATTCGAAGACATGTGACATCTACCAACCCGCACTGGGCCCGCGTGGTGGATTACAGCCCACTCCCTCTCATAGAGAGGAGGCCTTTGTCCCAGCAGTGGGAACATAATAGGCTAATGATGATGATGATGATGATGAAGAGAGAGACTGCCTGGGTTCGAACTCGTGACCTTGAACACCTAAGTAATTGTAGCTGATAGCTCTAGGCAACCACTGATCGAACCACGGCAGAAGCTAGTAAACTTATCAGTTCGGAATAATAGGGTATAAATACACTCATCGAAGCTTAAAGTACTTGTTTTTCCCTATCATTGCGATTTAATCTTTGTTCTAGAATATACCTGGGAAATTTTAGTTACGGAGATATTGCGAGTCCAAGTTCCAACTTTTTGACAAGTTTTTACTTTAAAAAAATCGACCTCGTTCTATTCAATGCATCCACAAACACAATGTTTTGAGTGCGTTACATTGAGTCCCATCACATAACGAGATTTTGAATCCCCAAAAAAAATCATTTCCCGGCATTCATTTTTGCTTAGAGTTACTTAGTTTAATGTTCAGAATACTTGGTTGACGGCTTCGTGAAGGGTCCGCTTAGACCCTGTACGTTGATTCTGTAAAATTCAGACGACAACTCACATCTCACTTCGCTATCCACTGTCACTTCGCGTAACGTTCAAAGTGACCTTGATTTTGTAGCCAAGGGAGCGTCGAAGTGACGGCGGAATTACCTTACAGAAAGCCACTTCTTATGTCATCTCATACTTTATCTGTCAAAATCTCCCTGTTAATTTAGTTCAACTCGCTGACACGCTCGTAAGGGTGGCGCTAGTGTAAATTCGAATTACCAACCGGGTTTTTAGAATGCCAATCAAGAAACTCACAGCGGATTCAGATTCGAAGTTCTAAGTGAGGTCTTACAGAATAACACCGCTGCAGATTCTTCAATACCAAAAAGGTAGTACTCGTATCACATCACACGATAAAATTGTAACAGCATCCAGCATTTTAATACAGCCACACCCTTGTTTGAAGATGTTTGTGAGGCGTTCTTACTGGCTAATGAAAAAATAATATTTGGCGGTACTTGTGTACCCGCAAATATTATCTTTTGATTGGTATGTCATGCAAATTCAGTTGACCTCACTTAACAAATATTACACCAAGAGTATTGACCATTATAGTTGTGTTTGACTTTAATCCACGAATAAATTTATTTATACCAATATTTGCTGCAAAAGGAGATGGTAGGTTTTCAATTTTTAGTGTGCTTAGTTGAATTGGTATATTTTGATAACTGTTTATCGCAAACTGGGTTGTGCACGCTTTTTAACCGACTTCAAAAAAGGAGGAGGTTCTCAATTCGGCGGTATGTTTTTTTTTTTGTGTGTATGTTACGCGATTACTCCGCCAATTGTGGACGGATTTTCAAAATTCTTTTTTTGTTCGAAAGGAGATACTTCTGAAGTGGTCCCATAGTCACCAAGTCAGGATCTGATGATTGGATCCTGGAGAAATCGAGGGCAACCCTCAAATTTTATAGGAAAACGTACAGCGGTTTTGGTATTTTCTACAACAAGTGAAGCATTTGCGTTCAATAAGAATCATTCTATCATCAGATCTGATGATGAATCCTAGAGACAGGCACCGGAACTCAATAATAAGACAATGTATCTTAGCTGTGTTTGGGCTTGTTGGAATTGTAACGGTATGCACTTTCCAGGTGTATGTACAAGTAATAATTAAAAAAAAATTGAAATCTTTTTCTTTTTTTATTTTAACTGACTTCTAAAAGGAGAAGGTTATCAATTCGATTAGTTTTTGTTGAATGTACACCGATTACGCTGAGACTTATTACTTTACTAACTTCTTTAGTTTGATGCGGAATAGTTGCTATTTGGTCCCATAAAAAATGTTATATAGTTTGGCCCTGTAGTTTTCATTTTATTTTATTTGTAAATTTATCACGTACACCTATTTCTCCGTGATTACTGGACCGATTTACATGAATCTTCATTCATTTGGTAGAGAAAGCTTGCCCGGTGGGGGCCCATATGAATTTTATTATCTTTGCTTTGGTACTTTTTGAGTCATCCCCTTTATTATGCATTTTGTCCTTTGTCGTATGTATGGACGATGTGCTGGTGTCTAGTTACAATGTAAAAATGATACTAGACAATAATTTAAGTGAGATACCACAACTGAAAAGGGTATAATAAAAACTTTTTACAAAAAAATATAACCGACTTCCAAAAAAAAAACAAAAAAGTGCAAAATAATATTTTACTTTCGGAAGTCGGTGGCAAAAAAAAGAAAGAAACAACAACAAGATAACCGACAAGTCACCGACTGACGAAAGTAAAATATTATTTTGCACTTTTTTGTTTTTTTTTTGGAAGTCGGTTATATTTTTTTGTAAAAAGTTTTTATTTAATTTAAAGTTAAAATAAAATATGCTTTATTTGTGAAACTCTTGACTAACTAGCTAGTGCCAGCAACTGCGTCATTTGGCAAAACCTTTCTATTTCTGAAAGATCTTTTGTAAATAGATCGGATGTTCCAGAGATTACCTCTTAGAAACAAAAAAAAATAACTTAATTTTTCATATAATTTAGCTTACTGCACTGCCTTGTTAGTCTAGTGGTCCTAAGTGCAACTGCTGAGCATGAGGTCTTGGGTTCGATTCTCGGGTCGGGCAAAGTGTTATTGGGGTTTTTCCATTAGGAATTTCTCAGTAGCAGCCATGGAGTCTGAATTTGTTCCCGGTTGATGGCAATAGGCTCGCCACCTATCACATGGGACTTAAACATAACTGGCGAAGGTGTACGGCTAGGTACACCGCTACCTGACCTTTCAGGGATTATAAGGAGTGATGTTCTTCTTAGTCAAAATACTCTTGTCTGAGTGGTCGTGGTTGCGCAGACGAGGTACACGGAGAGATGTTCTGTGGGTCGTTGACTTCCCCGAAGCTTGCTCTTTCAGCGATGTGCTTCCATTTCTGCCGGTTGGAGACGTTGCGAGGACACTGGACCATGGTGGACTTAGTGGCTTTCTTGATCAGGTCAATCCAGCGAGTTGGTAATCGGCCGCGTGGTCTCTTGCTTTCCACCTGGCCCTGAACCACGATTCAGGAGCCAGGAGCCAGCCAGGAGTTATGTTATAATAATTTTAAATAATTAACTTTAGTTCCTTTACCAACAGCTATGTATTATGTTGTTAGGAACTTACAAAGCACAACAAATGCCAATACAGACATCAATTAAAGTCAATCCACAAATCATAGGCCGATGACGCAGACACGCACTGTCAGCGCGGAGAACGCCGCCATATTTTACTCCCGTCAATTTTGTGGCAGCGGTCCAATGATGTGTGTGCGGCCTTAGATCAAGTTATCACCCGATTAGAATAATGGATTTTGTTTACTATTTTATGATTATGTAGTTTAACGTCACATAAACACAGTGTACATCATTCTGAGCTACATTTAAATTGTTCGTCGGTTTTTGTCAAAAAGTGTCAAAGTGACAGATCATTTTTTAAATGCTACTTAGGGCATTTGCAACTGAAAGCCTTTGCCACTAGTAAAACATCTTGTAATATAACTGCCGTACCCTGACGTGGATTAATAAATACATCAACAGGTCACTCGATAACGTATTATCCTGCATTCCTGCCAGTCATAAACCAATAATAAAATCGCACATGAAATAGAGCAGCCTTTAGTCCATATCCATTAAACGTAACTTGGCCACAACCTACAAACGCCAGGCGACACGCGTGTTGCGACAGCTACTGGTTCGGGAAAACAAATGAAAGAGGTTTCCCAGAGTATTCCACGAGTCACCGCGACGCAACTCAAGTTAGGCGTGCGCTTGTAATGCTAGACGTGTGGCAAGCGCTTTTCCCGAGGACGTGAACAGGTCGTAAAGCATCATTAGAAATATCCCGACTCACTCCGTAATGGGTTGAGTCGACGTTTTGACACCACAGTGCGGGAACCCAATGATTTATACGGGACCCCGTATTTTTCCTATTGAAATAAAAATCATTTACACGACTATGGGGGAATGGAATTAGAGAAAATGGATGTGCCAAGGCAGGCAAGCGTAAATAATATTTTTTGTTTTTTAATTATTTTTTTTGATGATGGTTAAATAATTTTTCGACTAAGTAATAGATAGTAGACGAGAGAGAGAAAGAGTATACTTTATAAACTAAAATGATATGAAGAATGTTTTATCGCTGTTAGCAATATCTTCCAGACCACTAGGTATTAGTAGATGAAAAGGACGATTTTAAAATAAACCAAATTAGAGTAATCGATGGCGCACTTTACAGAAAACAGATAAAAAAAGACTAGGCGATTAATAAAAAACAATACAAATAATATTATTGACTCCTTGACGGTGGTGTACAAATGGTTTTTTTTTTTATATAGGAGCAACTATATCGGTAGGTAATAAACTTGTAGTTCAATGAGAATCAAGTTAAAAAGGATTTTAATTAAACATTGTTAAGTCGAATTAGGATTCTCTTTTGAAGTCATAAGTTTGTGTTCAAGTTCTCAAAACTTTTTATCAACTACAGCACTAAAGTACAAATTAATAGCAAATATGTGTAAGTACAAAAACAAATAAAACTACCATCTCAGTAAGAAAATAGTGCGTTCATAAGAATACGACTCCATAAAATTTAAAACTTTCCACTTCAATGCAAAAATTCTTAAATAAACTTTTTAATTTACAACCACAGACAAGAAAGTACAAAGAGGTCTATTCTGAAGTTTCTTAAATGAATTTTGAATTTATATTTTTATATAAGATTCAATTTGGTTGCAGTCAAAGTTAATCGCGGCTGTCTTGTTAGAAACGAAATTAAATATGTTTGTCTTATAAACTTTGTTGTGTTTAATGTTATTTTATGGTGTGTTAAAATAATGAAGACGTTAGTAAAGTGAGTGAATTATTTTAAATGATAAGAGATTAGAATTTTAAATAACTTTGGTAAATAAAAAATCAGGCAAAATTCCAGACAAAACTAGTTACTAAGTCTATGGTGATAGGGTTCCGATTGGAATTTAGACTTTCATACAAATTAGACAAAGATGAACAAGGACTGTGTTTCCTCTGATCGAATTTTCCTTATAATGTTTAATAACAGAAAATCCAGGCAGTTCTTAACGGTGTCTTTTTAACGAATAGGTTTGAAATGCATCGGGTACCTATTTTGAAATACAAGGAAAATGCTATATTCAAAACTATCTATTACATGTGTGGAAATGGGTACCTTCTTTTATCTGAAATTATATTTCTCTGTGTGTTTTTTTTTTTAGTTTTCCCGTATTGTCGCATTCCTGAGCAAAGCCTCCCGGATTCCTTCGACATCTCTCGATGGTGTGCTTCTTCTCGCCAGTACGCTTCAATCCGCCATCTTGCTCCTGTCTGCCGCGACCCCGTCTAGGGCGTCTCAGGGCTCCAGTCTTGCAATATTCGGGCCCACAGCCGTGCCGGCCATTGAATTATTATTTTTTCTGTTCTATGTGTATTCAGAAGTAACTACGCTCAAATTCACAGTCACTTCCATCAAACATACATCTTGACTGCTCGCAGCGTAAACTTATTGGCTGCTTCGGTAGCGAAATATCAACTCGACTCATTGGGCTTTTTCGCAATATCAGCTGCGTTTATGTTTTACGACTACCCACCGTTTCCTGGTGTTCGGTCGGATTTTATTTCCGTTGGAATGGTGTATGTTATATCGGTTTTATGAGTTTTTTTTTTTGTAAGTGTATTTGCCAACGGAGGTATATTTATTGCAAACATACATATATGAACAACTACAGTGATGCTAGTAGACAATTTCATAGAAACGTAAAGGCTTTGTAAAAGAATTATAAGTTACATGAAATTGTCGCCAGCTTTAATCTTTCTCATGTGAATCATACTAAAGCGTAGCTACAATACAATTCCTCTATAAACCCCTAAAACATACCACTAATATCTAAAATTCAATCTCAAAATACCTAGGACGTTTCTGTGCTTTTATCAACATACCAAAATATTCAGGCTAATTCAAATTGGGCGGAATTCCACCTCTTAGGGCTATCAAAAATCTGCCTAAGTTATAAATAATTGCTGTGAACTCAGTTCTAGGCCGACATCCAGTCAAGGCTAACTCATTAGCCTAAAAACTGTTGAGAATGTTAAACATTTTCACGCTAATTTTGGAGTAAGGAAAAAAATTGTGATGGAAAGATGTTGACTACATTTTAAACGTGAATTAACGTCAACGAGGTTATGCTGACTATAATAAACATGGGCGAATAAAGAAAATCAAAGCAATCAAAACTGAAAGAATTGACGCCCTCTTTGCTGCTTTCACAACGTACTACATCACCACCTACTGCAAATAATTATTATGTATCCTCTGTAAAGCTCGGTGAACATCATTTCAAATGATTCATTTTCTACCAGCAGCGACATGAAATTTAATGCTCTACTTGTAGATACATTTTGATCACCAGAATTTTCATTGTCTTCGATAGCTAAAAAGCTAGAACTCGAATCAACATACGCATGACAGCGGCTGCAAAAATCACAATAAAATCTGTGGATCCACAAATTTCCGCAATTTCATAGAAAAACTGGCTCAAAATAGCAAAGATCCAATTAGTGCAAACAATCCAGGCTCACCTTGGAAAATGATCGTTAAGATCTCAAATAAAAGCTGCTTCTATGTCGCGAGCAACAATCAAGGTCAACTCATTAGCGCGAAAGCAATTCAGAGTTTATACAACCTCTTTTCATTAAAACTGATAACAATGGCTGGTGTAAATAAAAAAAAAAAATTGTGCATACGGAAATTGAAGGTCATAAAGAGAGCGGTTCGTTTTGGAAGAACGAATTAGGTAATATGATGTCTTGACGACATAGTTTTCATTGGGGAAAGAAACTGGATGAGGTTGGCACAGGACCGTGGAGATTGGTAAAGGAAAAGAGCCTATACCCAGCAGTGGGAATATTCAGGCTGTGGATGATGATTTATCTTGAAAGATTTTGTCAGCTGGATAAGAGCAGCTGTTGTTGCGAGGTCAGCTTCTGACCCAGTAAAAGGTTATGGGCTGGAACACAGGAAGAACCAAAGCGACGACAAAAACGGTGGACCGAACGATACTTCTATGTTTGAAGCTATCTTTTCAAGATGCTTTCAGAATGAGCAATATATCGCGAAGTCAGGACAAGACATGATCAAGATGTCCTAGTCCTTAGCATTGAGGGACCGAGTGAAAAGAAGAAAGGCATAGACTTGTTAATGATGATAATAACATTCTTTTTCAAAACTGTATTTTCCTGTTTTAAATCCAGCGTTGATCAGATTAAATTACCCTTCCAGCTAAAATAATGCAGCAACAAAAAATAAAAATGAAGCAAAACACATTTATTCATCCTTCCTAGTTATATCTGAAAAACTCTAAAAAGAAAAGGAAAATGGAAGAGAAAAGATAACGAAAGATAGCGACGAGCGTCTCAGCAATAATCAAGTAAAAAAACAAGTCGGGAAACTCATAGAACTAATTTAAAGTTAATTTGGTTATTTCGAAATGTCGGAGATGCTGTGAAGTGTACGGATCGTATCTTGTTCTGTGTCATCTGTTGTAGCTAGCAGAGGTTTATATAGTTGAAGATTCAGTTTCAAGAAACAGCATAATTATCTCTTACAGCCTCGAAAGAGCATTGCTGAGTTCTGTTTTATAAGCCTAATCAGCCTAAAGCACTCTTACTTCTGGAACATTTAGATCTTTCCTGAGAGGAAGTGGGATTCCCGCAGACTCAATGTGGTTTGGGGATGGGGCATGCCACCGATTTTCGGCATTTCTTATACGCTTGGTAAGACTGGTTGCCAAACTTTCGGGTCACCGATAACCTGTAACGGCTAAACACAGAAGGGAACTCATATGGAATGGATTGCATCCAAAAACCAACGTAGCATGCGCTGCTTAAACAGTTATTATTTGCTATACTAAAAATGTCTATACTACTTTTCAAAACCAAGATTTTCCGCCAGTATCCTTGTAGACCAAACATTCCAGTCCACCCTCGAAAAATTACGAAAGCGTAGTCATCTCAGTAATAATGAAGTAAAAAACGAAACCGGCAGAACTGTAATAACTAATTTAAAGTTAATTTGCTTATCTCAAGAGGGGCGGATGCTGTACAATGTAAGAAACGTGATCTTTTCGGGTATAACCGGTGAGGAAATTGCTTCGGCACAAAATGGCGATTGGCGATGGAAAAGTCTTGATTTTTAATACGTGAGCGTTTTTGAGAGGGGCGGGTAACATGAAAGACTTTGTTTTTTCATTTGAGAGACTAATACATACTCGTACTTTTTCTTTCTGTATGATGGTTACCGGAAGACGGACGGTGCCGCCGAGGCCGACCCAGAATGAGGTGGCGAGACGATTTGCACGCGTAGCATGAACTCTGCAGAAACGTTTCTACGGCGGTCATGATACGCGTGCTGGACGCGTACCGTGCGGGCTGGTTCAAGGAGGCACGGGAAACGAGCTCGTGGAAAGAATTCGAGGAGGCCTTTGCCCACCAGTGTGATAGAACAAGTTATTTAAAAAATTCGTAAGATTCGTTTGGGTGGAATTAGTTTTGGTTTAATTACCGTGGATAATACAAAGTTTATTTCATCGACAAAAGGAATCCTTTAGCCAATGTGTTCTCCACGAAATAGATCATTTAAAGCTTTACGTTTTCACGATCTGAGTCTTCACAACAACAAATTTTGAGACAACACAAGACTCCTCCTTTAATTGCCATAACACAAACAAGACACGTTACATCTGACAATACAAATGACTAACCATCATCAGCATCCCTATTTAACAACTCAAAACTATACAGACTAATCAGTCGTACTTAAAATACTGTCCAACATATCTCATCGCCTCACAAAATGGCTTCCATCCCTCCGTTTATTTTTAAAACGCTGAGAATATAAACAAATCCTCCAGCATGAAAAATAACAAAGCCACTCGACCGAATACCTTGCAAAGTTAAGGAGAAAAATAAGAATTTTCAACATAGTAAAAAAACATTGTCTTGCAAACCACGGTGCATTGAGGTCTTGCGTCTTTTTGCTGCGCGTTTTTAAACGTAAATGCTTGGATGACTGTTATATCTAATGAGGAAACTTTCGTTTGGAAATGGGGTTTTTAAATATTGAGGTTTGAGTCCTGACAGTTTAAGTCTAAGTTCCATTAGATATTACACTTGCAAAACGTAGATTTCAGATTTTGATTCTTCGACAAGCTGCAACAACGCAGCTTGCTGTGGTTCGCAACATAGATGTGCTGATTCTGTTTACTATGGATTAGTCGAATCAATTCTGAGATATGGAATCATCTTTTGGGGAAATAGCAAGGACAATAAAATAGCGTTTCGGGCACAGAAAAGGTGCATTAGATCGATGTTTAGACTGCAAACAACGGACAGCTGTAAATCTTATTTTGTAGAACGTAAGATATTGACAGTGCCATCATTATATATCCTGGAAACATTAATGTTCATTAAATACAATTCCTATTTATTTCAGCGTTTGTCTGATGCTGTCCCTAGGAATAGACGCGATAATTCCGAACTCTGTGTTCACGGTGCTAAAACAACTCTTATGCGTAAAAGCATCTTTTGCATGGCTCCTATCATTTTAAATAAATTGCCCAAATCATGAAAAACATTAAATATAAAAAACTATAAAAACTAAATTGAAGAATTTACTTACTGAAAGAGTATATTACAGTATAACAGAGTTTATGAAAGAGGATAACTTTTTCGTTTCTGAGATTACAATGTTGTATTTTTTGACATATTATTGTAATCTATTGTAATTTGTAATTGAATTTTTACTGACAATTATTCATATATTTGTTGACCAATTTATTTAATGGCTACTTTGACATTGAATTGTATCTAAAAAATATGCTTGTAGAATTGTAATTATACCTAATCTTTAATGAATAATAATGAAATGTAATTTTTATGAACCAATTTGTACGCCACGATATGCGGCTGAATATGTTAGAACTTTTCTGTAACCCATTATTATCTAGCATGCAATGTTTCATGTACACCATGTTTAAACAAATAAAATTTACTAACTTACTTGTACCCATTTCAATAACTCCAGCGAATGTCTCATAAAAACCGTTTAAATTGTCGAACAAACATAACCTTCAATAAAACTAAACCGTACAGTACATTAAGAAAGTCGGTGTTCCTTATTAATTTAAACGTCTCCGCCGAACCGTGATACTGACTTAGCATTCAGAGTATTACACAAGTAATAATATTTTCTAGTAAATAAACTTGTTGGACGTTAATGTAAGATTAAAGTTGTATAATTTAACAGATAGGTAACACGGGTTCGAGATAACCATCGTTTTTAATTGTAGGTTTTCGGAAATACAGAGGCTTATGTTTTGTGCGGGGTTTGGGATTCGTAAACCGTTTCTCTATCAATTAAAATATTTTGATGTTAGGTAAGAAATGAACTAAGAGAAATATTTATAATAATTTGATAGCCATAGCAGTATCTTTAAAATACAAGTTAGATTTTTGTTACAGTTAGTTTAAAACAACATTGACTATTATTTATGCGTCAACAACATAAGTAAAATCTACCCAGAATTAACAAAAATATAAAAACGCGAGCGCTTGCCTGACCTCAAAGAAAGTCAGATCGAATACAGCGCATTTTCGAATAGCGTGCAAGCACGACTTATTACGCCCGTATGTTTCCATAGCAAATGCGTGTGGCCACGATTACGAATCAGCCTGTCCCGTCCTATTAGTCCGCCCGGAGCTATAGACGATCAAACGAATTAAATTGTACTACAAAACGATTTATTTTATTTCATACGGTGAGTATGACCAACGCCTTTTTTTAAACAGTGTCGAGTAATGATACTTCTTTGCCATGTGCGGTTTCAGAAATGTGAATTGCTTTAGTATGACCAGCACCAGTATTAGTAGTATTGTGTTTTTGAAGAAGTCGGAATAATCAGCTCAAAATGGTTTTTTGTTGTTGGAATAACGTCGAACATTAGAGAGGGTCTGGGCCATATTCCACCAAGCGGGCCTACAGTGGCAGTGTATTCCAAAAGTCTTTCAATGTTTGGTTCTAGGACATGATGGTTTCCTCACCATGTTTTCCTTCACTATTTTGAAAGCAGAGGTAATAAAATAAACTACACAAAGTTAACGTAGACAGGCGCATACAAACTTAAAAGGCGACAGTTACCGAACAAAATTAGATGGACAGTCATCTAACCAATGAAACAGTAAGATATACTAAACTGTTATTTAAATTGAACTCTACACCATTCTGCATCATCCTCAACCTATAATGTTCCCACTGCTGGGACACAGGCCTCTTTTCAATGAGAGGGAGTGGGCTTTAATCTACCACGCGGGCCCAGAGCGGGTTGGCATTGTTCTGCATAATGCATCCAAAACTCCAACAAATCAAAAGTCTAACATCCTCTCAACTAAATCTAACTAAGCCTTTTGCCTTCATAAAAGTCTGCAGAGTGACTTCAAAAGCCTTGCAACAGTAATCGCCCAGTGGGAGTTGAGCCTATAAATTGAAGTTGCTACCTCGTTCTTACAATTTAACATCGTTCGAGCGATACAGAAAATTTCCTGGCATTTCCCCTTGAAGTCAGTTCAAAATATCTTCATCCAATTTATTTTTCTTGTAGAAGTCTAGGGTTTTGTGTGGAACTGTTTTGTTTTAAATTGTGAAGTTTGAAATGAAATGTTGAAATAGTATTTTATAAATAACAAATAGGTCTAAGTAGGGTATAGGTCAGGTTATTAATATACGAGTCCCTAGAGGTTGATTCATGTTGTACCGAAAATCAGATAGTTGATTATGCAAAATAGCGTTTAATTGCAATAGTTTTACTGTTTGACCGAAATTCTGGCTAGTATTTTAATTAATAATATTTAATAATTATTTAATAATTTTCAATTGTACTAGGCTAAAATATGAGACATTCTAAAACACTACTGAGAACAATTATAGCCAAATGGAAAATAGGCAACAAAATAAGGCGGAATGGGGAAGCCAGTAGGTAGTACCAGATAATTCCAGAATTTTTGCCAGAAATTTAAATAAAAATTATAATAAATTTCGTACAAAGTAATCTGATAACCTTAGAAAATAGAATGTACTTGAGAATAAATCCAATATTGTGTAAACTGGAAACGTTGAAAATTACATATTTATAAAATAAGTCTTGAAATGGAAATTAATTTCAAATAATTCTCGAGCCTTTCAATAGAATAGGTTTTATCCTGCTTGTAGGTTACAAGACATTTAAAGATTCTCAAAAATATTTTCTGCGTCTTGCGTCATCTCAAAAGAATGAGAGTAGGTTCTGTACCATCATCATCTGCCAAGACTTTTCCCTAACTATGTTGAACTCGGCTTCCTGTCTAACCGGATGCAGCTGAATACCAGTATTTTACATGAACCGGCTGCTTATCTGACTTCCACAACCCAGTTAGTACTGTAACGACTCCCAAAGATCTACAAATGACTGCCGGGACCAACGACTGAACGAGCTTTTCGAGGCACTGAGGAAACTCGGTATGTAATGGAGCGTCACTCATAACTTGATGACTGGTCTCTCAAATGTCTGGTCATTAGGTTTCAGGTCCCTTCCCGTCAGCATTCTCTCATTTTAACACTTCTACCTTTCCTCAACTTTGTCCTTCACAATCCAAGAAATAAAACTTTAACACCTGTAATATAAAGATTTCATTATTGTAAAGATCTTGTGAGTGTAACTATAAAGATTCGTCACCCCACTAGTTCTGCAAACCCCTACGGGAAATAAAAGCGTGAAGTACAGTCGTTTCACAAGTTAATGGTGCGAGCTCAAATTATTTCTCGACTGTAAAACTTTAAAACTGCAGTATTAAAAAGAAAATGTTATGTGGCATTTGGTTAGGAAATTACAAATGAGCCATAAGAATAGTTCGCCTAGAACGTTCCCACTGCTGGAATACCGGCCTGTCTTAAAAGTTCAAATACATGTCTCGGGGTAGACGTTATAATTTAGATTCTTTGGCCTTATACTGGCGCTTGACACGTTCACTTTATACGACGAACTCGAACCTTTGTGCTAATATTTCCGAACAATTAGGTGACATAATAATTTTATAAACGCGACAATCGTGTATTTATTTATTTATTAAAACTTTTAAATAAGTTGAACAAATGAAAATGATAAGTTGTACAAATGCGGACTTAATGCGATGGGCATTTTCTACCAGTCTACCAGATTATGTATTCGCGCGAACGTTCGCTTTGGCTAGGAAAGCCATGCCGGATTCCTCACGATACACGATGGGAGTTGATTTTGATTTTATTAGCGTATTATGAAAGATCGTTGTTTCACTTAATAAAGCAAGATATCAAAAGAAATATAAAACAAGAATTTAAAGTAGGATAAACACACAACACACGCGAGAAATATTCAAGAATATTTCGCAACAAACCATGAATTTCAAACATTCCAGATATTTTCGAGATGCATTCAAAGCAATATTTGTCTTCGTAAGCTCCGGTGTTCCTATAACGTTCATAGATTCTTTTGTGTACGGAATTCAGTTCCGGACTATAAAATATAGGAACATCCCCGAGGCTCACCTGTCGACGATATAAAACGAACATAAAACTATCCGTTTTATTGTTCTGCTTTAACTTTTACTGCCTCCACGATCATATGAATATGTTTTGGGCCGTTTTTGGCAGTTTCAGGCGCTTACAGGCCATGGCTCTCATATTTTTCAAGGACATAAAGTTTGGTTTATTGAGGTATGTGTACGCGATTTTCTCAAGGGTCACCCCTTATGGAGATGAAGTATGGAACTGATCCCTTGGAGAAATAAGCCGAAATATTTGGGAGGACGTCAATCATCGGATTGAATGGTTATTACTATAGAAAATGACAGATCTTTGCGTGGCTATTGTTATAGCATTAGAATTTGTTCGTGTCAAAAGATTATGCTTTGGAAAAAAACTAGTGATCTGACCTTGATTGATGAAGCTATGTGAAGTTAAGAAGAACTAAGCGATCGCATAGACAGATACAAAGAGCGATTAAAGTTCATCATATGTTTATGTATACTTGAGTAAATAAACACGCAAGCAAGGGAGCAGCGGTGGCCCAGTGGTAGCAGCCCCGACTTACGAGCAGTAAGTCGTAGGTTCGAACCCAGGCAGGCGCATTACTTTGTGTAATTTATTTCATCACCGCTGCTCTCAAAACGGTGAAGGAAAACATCGTGAGGAAACCGGCATGTCCTAGAACTAAAAATTCGAAGACATGTGACATCTACCAACCCGCACTGGGCCCGCGTGGTGGATTACAGCCCATTCCCTCTCATAGAGAGGAGGCCTGCGTCCCAGCAGTGGGAACAATATAGGCTGATGATGATGATGATGATGAGTAAATAAACATACAGATTTTCAGAAAACTCATAGCATTCAACGTAATTTGTGAGCGATATAGACTGTGTTTACAGATTCATTCAACTGTAACATGTACCAATGAGAAATAACGTTAAACAAATTCATTGATGACGCCCAAAACCCAACATCAAAAACGTAATTACCATCCGTTTCGAAAACATTTGGCTAAACAAAAGCAAACAGTTAAAATCGCTTTGTGTCCAATAATTGATTAAATTGCATGTTTTAGAGTATTAACAAATGTCGTTCAAAGTGGATTTAATTTCATCCTGTTTCGAGTCCGAATTGACATTCTGGACAATCACGCTGGATATTCAGGACTAATTTCCAAGGCTTGCAAATATGTCGTTAAATTTGAGGATTAATAAATTCAGCTACGTTTCTGTTTTATTACTATTATTTGTGTATCTGAAAATTGTTTTAGTAGAAATTTCATTCAGTAAAAAGTTGTTTTAGTAGATTTAATGAAATTCGGGGTAAATCTGGTGGATTTTTAAAGCTTTAGGATCAACAGTAGGTGACAACAATTTATTGAACGGTGAAGGCAAATATCGTGAGAAAACTGGCATGTACTAGATCCTTTAAACCAGAAGAAGAAGAGAAGAGCTCGAACATCCATCCTTTCCCCTCTTCCTTTATGGTGTATGATTCTGGCCTACTATCCTAAAATAATTTATAGATAAAAAATGTTGATGTTTAAAAAAAAAAAACAATTGTTGGTGCTTTTTGACTTTAAAATTTTGCATACTATGTTTTATCCTAGCTAAACATGCTTGTGCCTCAATTTGTATCTTACACCCTTGTATACCAAGTTTTACGCAAATACGTATTCTATGCTATTCTATTCCCTTATTTATTTATTTAATATGGTCATCGTTTTACAGAAATGTCATGACTTGTGCACATGAGACAAATATAACCGGAAATCAAAAGGCAAGCGAAAATGGCTAATTCCTATTCCCTAATCCACCTGATTAAGACATTCTTATTATTATTAATATGCATTAGAATTAATAAGTATTGAATAAATAATGTAATTTATGCCTTTTTTTTTTTTTTTTTTTTCCGGATGGGAAATCATCAAATGACTTCTCCCGCTCTGGGCGGAGCGGGAGGGAGTGTCAGACTTGTACTGACTAAAACCCACCCATGTTCCTTCTTCGCCCTTTGTGTTCCAGTGCCGCGGTATCTCTTTCGAACAACCCGCAGCCCTGGCAGGCATCGGCCCTTTCGGACCCCTTCTGGTTTGCTGACATCTCCTTGAGGCGCGCGTGGAACACGTACGCGCCGTCGACACGGCCTGTCGTCATGAGACGGACGGACGGTGAGCTAGCCCATTACTCACCGTCCACATGTAATTTATGCCTTGTCGAGATAAAATTAAAATACCTATCTAAAGTTTACGTTGAACTCAGAATTTTAAAACTCATTTTGCGGATTATTTCTCGCTTTATTTAACTTTGTCATCAAGATTTTAAGGACTCTGAGGGTTCATGGTCGCTAAATTATTCGTGAACGAAATTCTAAGTTTTTATTTTAAAATTGTAAGCGTTTTGTTTCGTTGGGCTTCATGGGCTACATTAGTCTCGTCTACATTCCTCAAGTCAGTAATGCGATCTATTTGTGAAGCATCGATCTTATTTCAATAAACAATGATAGAAGTACCCATCCCATCCCTTTATTGTTGTCTGCTCTGATATCTGATCAACCCTCAGAAGTCCTATCTATAGTTATATCTACATGGAAGTTCGTCATACCCACAATAATTAGTCGAGCATCAATTCAAATTCTAACTCTTCAAACAGTAGAGGAACAATTCGAACCTGCAAGATCTCGTCTCGAAGCGCCCTCGGGATTCCAAAACTTGATCTCTAACTAACTCAGGCTTCATTATACATTGAACAAATACATCTGTTTGCGAAGGATCCCTAAAGGCTCAGTTATCGGGAGTTCGTTGTGATTACCGTCCAACTTTTCATTTTATTTGAAAACCTTTATTGGGGTACACAGACGAAACTTGTTATTTTTCTGTTTGATTTTCTGCTGAAATGAAAGCTGAAAATTAATAAGTTAAATGTTTGGAACTTTAAGATGATTCGATCAAAGTTGGGGAATAAAACGTTGTTTTATTTTGTCAACTTCAAGTTTTAATGATTAATCACTGTTTGGGTGTTTTGCTTCCGCTTTTTGATGCAATAAAATTTTGTAAACTTTTGCTTTGTCTTCTATGCTGATGTCTGTTGTTCATAGATTAGGTTACTCTTTATTATGTAGGTACACATCTTTATTGAGGTTTGCATTCAGTATCAAACTGTAATTTGTAGAACTTTGACAGTCGTTACACGCAGTCAGAAGCCGAAAGTCTGACATCTAGAATTACCAAAGGGTTTCGTATTACCCAGTTACTGGGTTGTAGAGGTCAAATAGGGCAGTCGCTTCATGTAAATACTGATACTCAGGTGCATCCGGTTAGACTGGAAGCCGACCCCAAGATAGTTTGGGAAAAGGCTAGGCAGATGATTATGATTCAGTATCAAACTGAACACAAACCTCGATATTATTAACCGGGACCAGCTTCCTACCACTGCCTAATAATGACCGCAGCTGTAACTTCCAGTAATTCCAACAAACATCCTATTCATAGCACTCCCAAAATTTGCCAGAACCCACACCTGTTCACATATTCATGCAGACGTGCGCTACCTTCCATTATCACAAACACAAATCAATTCCTGAATAGATAATGTGGTTAAGCTTACAACTGGGAACTGGGAACTGGGATCCCAGCATTTGGGATCCGGTGGCAACCGCAGAAAATTTGCAGGGTTGCAATACGTTACGAGTATTATTCATTGGTGCTTCCTGACCTATTTCCTTTTTACATCCAATTTGAATATAGCGATGTTAATTTTGTTATTGGTTTCGGGGAGAATGGTAATTAGCACTTTTTTTCTGGGCTGTGAGGGAATTTTAAATTGTGTTGCTTCGTGAGTTTTCTTTGCATTCATTATTGTGTTTTTTTTTTGTCTCTTTGAGGGAGACGGCTTTCATATATTACACATTATACATAATCGATAGAAAAACAAATTGTAGATACTTTATTTACTAATTTAAGAAAAAAAAAACAGTAGAAATTCGAGTATGCGGCCAAAAACTCTACATCGCAAGAATTGCTAAACTAAATTTAATTCCACGCGAGCACCTGTGGTTAGTAAGCGGAACTCATGTAATGAATGTTACTGCATTCTCAGGAGTCTTGCTTCAAACTGTGGTTACCGCTGATTCAGGACCTACAACTGGAAGTTCGATATAAAACTTACCTGTGTTTTACTTGAGTATTAAATTGTAGCAAATTAGAAAATATAATAAAAATGAGAGCAGAGGTCGCCCAGTGGTGGCAGCCCCCACTTACAAACAGTAAGCCATGAGTTCGAACCCAGGCAGGCGCATTACTTTGTGTAATTTATATCATCACCGCTGCCCTCTAAAACGGTGAAGGAAAACATCGTAAGGAAACCGGCATGTCCTGGAACTAAAAGAAATTCGAAGACATGTAACATCTACGAACCCGCACTGGGCCCGCGTGGTAGATGAGGAAGCCTGTGTCCCAACAGTGGGAACAATATAGGCTGAAAATTCGAAAAAACAGCTAAACTGAAGTAGGAGTGGGCTGGCCACGTACCACAAATTAATGCACCCGGCGAGATGGGCAACCATCGTCACTCACTGGACGCCTGTTGGAGCAAATCGCCGTCGGGGTAGACAGCGGCGATGATGGTGTGACGATGTGTGATCTTGTTTGTGGGGTGCACCTGGCCAAATATTGCACAGGATAGAGGTTTGGAAGGAGAAAGGGACGGCCTTTGGCCAGCAGTGGGAAAATCATCATCATCTGCCTAGCCTTTTCCCAAACTATCTTGGGGTCGGCTTCCAGTCTAACCGTACGCAGCTGAGTACCAGTATTTTACATGAAGCGACTGCCTATCTGACCTCCACAACCCAGTAACTGGGTAATACAATACCCCTTGGTAAGACTGGATGTCAGACTTTTAGCTTCTGACTACTCGTAACGACTGTCAAAGATCTACAAATGACAGCCGGGACCATCGGTTTAACGAGCTCTCCGAGGCACGGAGGAAGCTCGGTATGTAATTATGGTCACCCATCCACGGACTAACATTGGCAAGCATGGCTTAACCTTAATAATTGATCGACCCGTGCAGCTGTTATTATTTAGCCACGAGCTCCCCAATAGGCTATAAAAAAAAAAACGGAAAATTGTTCGATTTGTGATTTCTCTTGGGATTGCACTTGGCTGCTTCTGTAAACCAGTCATCATCTGCCTAGCCTTTTCCCAAGCTATCTTGGGGTCGGATTCCAATCTAACCAGATTCAGCTGGGTACCAGTATTTAACATGAAGCGACTGCTTAGCTGACCTCCACAACCCATGAACTAGGTAATACGATACCCCCAGCCTGGTAAGACTGGATGTCAGACTTTTGGCTTCTGACTACTCGTAACGCCTGTCGAAGATCTACAAATGGCAGCCGGGACCAACGGCTTAACGTGCTTTCCGAGGCACGGAGGAAACTCGGTATGTAATTATGGTCACACTTCTACGGACCAACCTCGGCAAGCACGGCTTAACCTTAAAGATCAACCCGTGCGGCTGTTAATATTTAGCCACGAGCTCCTCAAACCAAACCAGTAATCAATGCTAAAATAATAATTTCATGGAATGGACAACGCTACGTTGGTTTATCTGGCTATAGAAAATATAGTAAATTAGCCTAAATAGTAATAAAGTCTACGCTAGCTTTTACTAAGTATCAGAATTATACATTTTTAATATTAAACAATTTGGCAACTTTCATAATAACCAACAAGAGCTTTCGTCCTGAAATGAAATCAATACAGTATTAAAAAAGATCTAAAAATATTAGCTTTAAGGTACCAGCGCCCGAAACTTGGTCCCCTGTCAAGTAATAATTGCTGAAACTTTGGGACTTGTTCGTGGAAGTACATGATATTGTTTGCACGAAGCCTGTTTAATGTTCAAGCTTGTTTGTTGTCATTCCCTGCAAGTTTTACTTAAAGAACATGTTTAGGTTGTAATTTGTGAAAAACAATGACAGCCTTGATGGAAAATTTAAATAAATACAATCTTAAATGTGACTCAAGAGTAGTTATTGGCACAAAATTGGCTGTTTCATGAAACTCTTTTCATATCATCAATACACAAATTAATGGTCTCCATTTACAAGTCCCATGGGAAACCACGGGATAGTGTATCCTATGTCAGGAACTATGCATTGAGGTCATTTATCTTTAGTTTCTTTGACATGCAATTAAAAAACGATGACTCTGAAACTTACAGACTTCTTCTTCGTGTTGACTGTACTTTTTTATGGGCTTGTAATTTGCTACTGCCACGATGTCAGCGTTAGTATCGCAGAGGTTGTCTCGACAGAAGGTTTTCAGCCTAGAGGGTAGGAGAGAAGATGAGGCAGTCTGCGGTATACAGTTCGTCATTCAGAAGAAAAACTGTTGCAAGACTAAGATAACATTGATCATGTTATACTAGTTAAAAATCATCGTCATCTTTTTTGGGACAAACCCACTAGACTATTATAAAATTATACACATTGTAACAGGGGCGAAGACCAGAAAAGCACCCATACCATGAAGATCGACGAAAACCCAGAGAAACGATTTAACTGACTTGGATCCCGCAACGAAATCCTAACTAATATTATAAATGCGAAAGTAAGTTTGTTTGTTACCTTTTCACGACTAAACGGCTGATCAGATCTTAATGAAATTTGGCAAGAAGATAGATTTCAACCTGAGGAAGGACATAGGCTATATATCATCACGCTACGACCAATAGGAGCAACAATGAAAAATGTTGCGAAAACGGGGAAAATGTGACGCAGACGAAGTTGTGCGGGACAGCTAGTTATTCATAAAAGAATATTGGAGGAGTATGAAAAACATAATTTGTACTTTTCTCTATATCAGCAGGAGACAGAACAAAACAAGGCCAATAGTCACTAAGAGACGTTTACAAAAAATCATTGTCTGCTGCCTTGTTGTTGTTGTTATAATCTAAACAAATACAAGTGAATACCAGTACATAGAATGATTGCGTATCTAACTTCCCCAACCTAGTTACTGGGTAATTAATACTTGGAAAGATTGGTTATCAGACTTTCAGGGTTCTGAATACCAGTTCTTCTTCTTCTCCAATTGATGACTCAGATGTTGTCCGACCAGTACTTAGCGACCTGGAGACCCCTGTTATTTGCTCCATCACTCGTTATGACTGTAAGATCTAAGACATGATAGATAGATAGATAGATAGATAGATAAATCATTTATTCAGTGCACACAAAAGACATAGCACAACACAAAGAAGCACAATTAAATGAAACAGGTTACATAAATATACCTATATAAAAACAAGGTGCCAGTATACAAAAAGAGAAAAACAAAAAAATAATAAAACAAAATACATATTTACGAAACAGTTATAGTAACACCATGACAATGACATACTTCAAATAAAATAACGACTATACAAGGTGCGGTGTGCGTCTCATGGTTGCACCAAATGGGAGTCCAGCTCAGCATGTGTCAGGCATGCACCTGACGCTGATATTCTGCTAGATCCCTGTAGTGACATACGGACGTCGAGCAAACGAGATAAATTGGTGTTGTGTGTGAAAGTGAAAGAATTATTTATACTCGGAGCGAAATTATGTAAGTATACCCTCAACTTAAATTTAGTGTTATACAGTAAGTTTAGTTTAATGTATTGGAAACGTTTTTGTTCTTGGGTGAGTGTAAGATTACTTGAGAATTTATTAGGTTATAAAGGTATAGTGTATAAATGAAAAAACTTATAATAGGTAGGTAATAGATAGGCTTAGGGAATATATTAGGTGCGAATAAAAATAAACGATTTGTCTTGACTAAATTATGTTTACAATAGATAAATATAGGTTTATATCATGTGAAGGTAGGTATTATAATTATTGCTCAGCAAAAAGATCCACAAGCCAAGTATTCAATAACCAAGTACCCCCTGCTTACAAGTATGTGACCACGAATTCCGCTATAGATAGACAGATTGACTCAGAAGGAATACGACAGCCAGTCATATAATGGACGTGTTCGAAACAGTCATTCCCAGTTTTTTTTGCGATTCGATAAGAAACTGCCGCAGCCGAACTCTGAAGGTACCAAGACATTTAAGATTTCTTATCGGCGGGGGAATATTGTTCCAGCATTTGGATGCGGCGTATCTGAAACTTCCTCTGAAAGCAGCTGTCTTATGCGATTGAGTAGAGAGTTGCTGCGAGCACTGCCTACTTGCGCATTCTCTTCTGCTAGTGACCCAGCTCAGTTTATTGTACAGGTACGTCGGCTGCTTGTACTTTATAACTCCAAAAAGTATGCATGCCAAGTGCAACTTCCGCCGCGACTTCATCTTAAGGATTGAGTGCTTGTTTAAGAAAGGCGTTACGTGACTTCTTGGTGGGATTGAGAAGCAGAATCGCGCGCAGGCGTTTTGCACCCTCTGGATCAGTCGCTCAGTTCTTGCCAGTATCCGAGGGCCAATAACTGTATCTGCGTAGTTTAGGTTGGATAGCACGAGTGACTCAACCAGCTGGATACGCAGTTCCTCTGATAGATAAGGCCTTATTTTATAAAGGACCTTAAGCCGGTAGAAACAAGTGCGTACTGACTCTGCCACGTGCGCTTCGTACCTCAACCCAACGTCCATGTTCAGACCCAGATTACGTGCCTCAGCGACTCGACTGACGGACTCACCCAGCAGGGTAACGTTGAGTGATGCCGGCATTGCGCTAATTTGGTTCTTGGTTCCAAACAGCATGTATTTGGTTTTAGCGGGGTTAAGTACTAAACCGTTATTTTCAGCCCAGCATGCTATCCTGTCAAGATCATCGTTAAGATCCTTTATCGCGATGTCATAGTCACTTGGCTTAAAGGAGATATAGACTTGTACGTCATCAGCATAAATATGGTACCTACATTTCTTCAGGGAACTTATGATATCCGCACAATACAAAATAAAGATAATCGGGCCCAGTATTGTACCTTGCGGGACTCCCCTGCTAACAGAAGTGAGTGACGAAACAATAGATGAGCCATTGCTCAGACGTATTTCCACACGCTGCCGACGGTTGGTAAGATAGCTTTGGAACCAGTGTATCGTATTTTGGTCAAATCCATAGTAGTTTAGCTTTGAGAGAAACAATTCTATATTTATGCAGTCAAAGGCTCGCGAAAAATCAAGTAGGACAAGAATTGTGCACATGCCCTTATCCTGTGCTGAAAGAATGTTATCTGTCACGTCCAAAAGAGCTGTAGAAGTACCACGCTGTTTGCGAAAACCTGACTGTAGCTCAGGCAGAATGTGTTTATCCTCTAGATACTTGGAAACCTGTTGGCATACCGCCTTTTCTGCAATTTTAGAGAGGCAAGGCAGAATACTAATAGGCCTTAGGTCTTTCAAGTCAGTTGGATTGCTTTTTTTAGGCAATGGCCTAACGGTAGCAATTTTCCAGATGTCAGGGAAAGTTGCTGAGAGAATTGAGCTGTTCACAATGTCGGTGATGGGTTTTAGTGTATGTGGGAGTGTAAGCACAAGCATATTCAGGGTCACCTTATCACAGCCTTCGGCGTTAGATTTAAGCTGGCGGAAGTATCGCAGAATTTCATCAGCAGTTACTGGTTGTAGTGAAAATGTGAAGCTATCATCACCACAACGATGAGATTCGAAGAAGGTACGTTGCAATGTATTGCAGACAGGGTTACCAGGAACACTCAAAAAGTGATTATTAATTTGGTTTGGATCTCTGAAGTGAGTAGGAAGGTCATCAATTTGTTTCCTTAATAATACTGTTCTTTTTAAATTTTTCCACAACGTTTTGGGATCTTTGATCTGGCTATTAATATTGAATTTAAAATATGCAACTTTTTCACTAAATATGGAAGTTACCACCAGAGATTTCAGCTGCTTGTAGTATGCCTTTTTAGAGTCTGATTTAGTTTTACGGTACTTGGTCAGAGCATCATTCCGCAAGCGCATCATCAGTCTAATTGTGTCTGTTATCCAGGGATAAGATGGTTCTTTAATTAAACATTTCTTGACCGGAGCGTGAGCATCGTAAATTGCTAGAATGTTTGCATTCAATTCCTCGACCATATCATTCACATTCTGCAAGCTGCAAATGTTGTCCCAGTGTATGTTCGATAAATCGCTATCTAGTACTTCTCTATTTATTTGCTTAATGGGTCTGTACGTAATTGTGTATGGTTTATATTTGCTACGCCTAATATTAAACTCGCATACAACAAGTGAGTGACCATTTATTGAGCCATAAGGCTCAACAGATATCCCTTTATGGTTGAGATTCGTACAGACAAGGTCGATCAATGTTTCGCTGTGGTCTGTGAAATGGGTGGGCGAACTTACCAGTTGTTTTAGGCTCATGCTATTCAAAAACTCACAAACTTTCTTAGTTTGCCCGTTAGCATTCAGTAAGTTAACATTGAAATCGCCGAGTAGTACGTAGTGATCACATTTGACTAACGAGCTAATCGACTCAGTTATAGCGTCGAGAAAGAGGTCCAAGTCGAAGCGTGGGGGACGATACGCTGTGCCTATAGCAATTTTATTTCCATTTAGTGTCAGGATAATCCACATTTGTTCGACAGTGTCGTATCTTGGGTCAATTGGGTTGGACCAGGTACGAGCGGTCACGCCGCGTTTAAGATAAAAACCCACACCACCCCCCCGACCCCCGTGAACAGACAGCGGTCGTGGTATGTGGCGCAGGCGGTAACCTGGCACAGTGGGCGCTCGCCCCTCTTCGCCCGGTCTTAGCCAAGTCTCGTTAACTGCTAATACATCGAAAGAATGCCTTTCCACTGATGCTATAAAATCATCGTGATTAGTGCCAAGGGAGCCTACATTTAGCAAGCCAACCTTAAGGTATTTTTCAGTCATTTATGTAAGGTAATAAACAACAGAACAACAGAACCAAAAACAAATAATCCCAAGATAAAAACAATACAAGAACAAAGAAACAAGAATAATTGTTTTATATGAGTAAATAATAATTCAAAGTAAATAATTGTAAATAAAAATTGTAGATTGGACATTGTAAATAATAATAGCATTTGAGTCAGTGTAAACAATAGTTGTGTAATATAAGTCTTCGCAAATAATGAAAAAGTGCTATACAAAATTATTATCGAGATGTTTATATGTATTCGTGTATTAAAAGTGTAAATATCAGTAATGCGGGTGGAAATAACTTCTGCATAGTAATGAGTTTTAAAATTCAAGTAATCTGTGCTTGAAAACATTTCTAACTTATTAGCTGACAGTAATTGATAAAAAACCATAAATGTCCACAAATCACAAAAATAATCTACATTCTTAAAATATATTTGGCGTAATGTTGCCCAATGTCGTTGAGAAAAAAATAGATTCCTACCCGGTACCGCAGTAGACACACACCGCCTTGCGAGTGCGACATAACTTAGCATGTAGAACTTAAAAATGTACAAAAATTCGTTACATACAAAACAAAATAACAAGGAGATTAAAACATCCACAGAAGCTATAGGTACGTGAATCATGTTTACTGAACGCGTTCGGATGTGGTACAAACAGACTGATAGCCAAAAATCCTACCGATATCGTCTTCACACCTTATTCGTTCAGCTTTTTGACCATCTTCTCTGCGAGCTAATATTCTCCCTTCTTTAGTCCATACGTACTTCCATTTGTTTTGACTCCCTGCCTGACGAGCGTGATAAAATAGCTGGCGATTTGTTCGAGTTAGACGTTCGTTAACGTAAACTCGGTGCGGCGGCGGCCCAGTGATATTAAGGTCGCCTGTACTCAAACCGCGGCGAACCCGAGCTGCGCGTAGTAGTGTGTCACGCGTGGCGCGCCTTGCAAAGCGCACGGATATACACCGCGGTCGCTGCGCAGCGGGGTCGGCAGAGTTAGGGCCGTCAGAAGGGTCTACTCGATTACGGCGTGTGGATCCAACTCGCTCAGCATGAACCACATCCCTCTCATCAATTTCGACGCCTAGCTTTATGCCAAGAACCTTAACGAGGTGCAGAGTGCTCTCATCCTTGGTCTCAGGTATTCCGGTCACCTCAATGTCGTTGAGCAAGAGTTCTTGATCGCGCTCGTTCAATTGGCATTTCAGTTCAGCGATGGTGTTTTCCAATGGGTCCCTGTCCGGCTGTACTGCTTGCTGCAGTCTATGTTCGAGGGCGCCTACTCGCGCTTCTATTTTATCCATCCGCTCATCAGATGTCTTAATGGAATCCTTTAGTTGAGCCATCTCCGTGCGTAATTCTTGAAATTCCAGATGCATCAGTCGAAACTCAGCACGCAGCTCCTCTTTAAATAACCGCAGCTCGTCTGCTAAGTCGGGAGAGAAATTAACGGTAGCATCCAAGGCCGTGCTGTTTAATGGACTGTCCATGTCCATGAGCTCCTCGGGGCTACTGTGCTCCTCTGCCTGGACAGCATCCGTCGCACCTCGAACTGGTGTCTCCGTCCTGTTGTCTCTAACTACGTTTTTCAAGCAATTAGGGCAGCGCCAGGTAGTTGCAACAATACCCGTACCAGGCAAACCGACGCAAACGCGATGATAAAAGACATCGCACTGACGGCATTTAGCGGCCTCTATCGGCGATAAAAATTTGGCGCAACCACCGCACTTCGCTGCAGGCATGTTGTGCTTCGTTCGTAACGTTAGTTACACTGTAGTTATTGATCCAGCTTAGTCGTTCCGCTCTGTATCAATAGATGGCGCTATTTTGAACTAATGCGAATGCTGGTTTGATGGCAATTTAATGGTATGTCAAGTCAACACCATACAACTGCACTGGGCTAAACAGAATTGCAGCTCACTCTCGGGCGACACTTACACTTACCAACACTAGTTTTCAAGTGTATTCACTAAATGGTTTTAATATTTTTAATGTTAAGGGTAGATTTAGTTCACTGGTGTACTCGTTCAAGTTTACACAGTAATTATTATGTATACACTGCACTTGTGCACTAGATAACGTTCTGTGTTTTGAATTGTAGTATGTAAAAACTTTCTGTATTATAACTGTTCTTATTAAATGGGTTACTTTATTTAAAACACTATAAACAACAGTAGGACGTACCGACTTACTTGACGTCCGTGACGTCACCGTATGACAACCAGGCATACCAGTAACAAATCTATAACTTACATTTCTACATTTTCAACCATAAGTAATCCAACAAAGATCTAAATCGTAAACGACACAATGATACGAAATAACACGAAAGCAATAATATTTCTAAACGACAGCGTGTAACGACTCATGTAACCCACATTCAGGCAATAACAGACAGTATGAAATTGTAACGTAGGACTTTTTAACTTTTTTTTGTTCTGTCGGTAATTACTTCGTTGTCAAGGACTTTTAGATTAATTATAAGAGTAATAAGAGATTAAATACATGCCCTATTTACGTTTAATTAAAAACTTTGTTTGTCTTCGCATCTTTTTGTTTCTTGGCGTTGTTTTGTTTAATGTCCTGACCATTTTCAGCGGATACAAACTGCCGATGTACAAACACAGGTGTACAATCTCTTTGCAAGGTCTCTCAGCTGGATGGAGAGGCATATTATGACATGATATATCATCAATAACACTATATCTTCATCAATCGCATAGTCATCACCGATTTGTAAATTAATTTCATGTGGCGTTTCCAAATTAGAAAACAAAGTACTAAAATCAAATAATCCAATAAGACGTCCACTCCATAAGGCTAACAATAGGAATCGGAATGGGATTCCCATTGTCGGGAGGATTGCAATCTACCATAATTTATGCACCATAGTGGTTTTCTAACGCTCCATTCATGTCCTCGGGCGATGCGCCTTACGACGCTTTTGCGCTAATCCACACGTGTGTGTATTAGACTCATTTACGAAGACGCGATGCGTTGCGCGTCGCGTGCGTTGTGGCGTCTCGCGGCGCATTTATCGCTACGTTTCACTTGCCGCTACTCCGCGAACAAAGTATTAAAAGAATTGGCCGCAACGCTGCGTACGTCAAACTGCGTGCACGTTAAAAGATGCGGGCGTCGCGGCGATGTCTTTTGCGGGCTCCACTGCAAGTAACGTTTAATTTCGCTAAAAATCGCTATTCCGTAAACGCTCTCACACATCGCCATTTGTTTGAATTTATTGCGGACCACACCGCGCAACGCGCCGTCCCCCTAAATGTATTTTTCGCACATATTATATTGTATTTTTCGCACATTGCGTCAACTCATGGCATGTCCTGATCAACTTCTGTCACGTATCTTATCCCAGTCGTAACTCGCATTTCGCTTGAGCGCGTAGCTCGTGGCCAAGTAGTAATAGCGTATTAATGCTGGAAGCTTGTCCTTGTCAACGGGGTCCGTATTAATCCCACTGTGCTCTGTTTAGACCAAGAGTATTAAAGGGACTATATAAGGAGCAGAGATTTCGTGTAATTTTCAAGGGTACCCGATGAAAAAGGTAAGGACGGTACTTGGATCAAGAGGTACGGGATACCGTGGAAATCTCGACCTTATTTGATATTGTTCGTGTAGATCAAAATATGGGTCAGTTTGAAATAAAGTCGATAAAACGATGCTATATTTAAAAGAGCAGACAAAGACATACATTCTTGAATAGCTGGTACTACGGTAACGTAAGATCGACTTACCAAAAATCTTAAATTCGCCAATAATGCAAATCAAAACAAATCAAAATCATTTGTTTCAAGTAGGCCAGTTACAAGCACTTTTGTATAGTCCTAGTCAAAAGACATAATGACTGTGAAAGTACTGTAGTTGCCATTCCAAAGCGATATTATTTCAAAGATATTATTTCAAAGATCTATATGGAGAAGAATGGGCAAGAAACTCCATGGACAGCTTAACTCGCTGGGGATAACGAATATAAATCCGCCCTTATGACGACCCACTGACACTAAAAGCATGAAATATTGCACATTAATTCCTTCTACAAGGTGTTGTTTTGCATTCTCGTCATATTCAATGAGGTTACTATGCGCCCCGAATCAAGAATAAAATGGGTAAGTAATTTTTTTTTTTTCTTATTAACGGAAATCGTAAGTGTGAACCATACCCGTGTTTTAAACGCGAGCCGTCTGCTTCTCACCCTATAAACACGGTTCTACACATACAAACAATCTGAAACGTTTATTTGACAATTTCTTATTCCTTAAACCACGTTAAGGACCCCCTTAACGTGGTTTAAGGAATAAGAAAGTTTGGCAGCATTTCAGAATAACCCTATTCTGAAATGCTGTCAAACATAAACAACCGAAAAAATCAGCGTTAATTCATAATTAACTAGGTAGGTACCGTAATTTTAATTGATTATTATGTCTTTTGTGATAACCTCCTGAATTTTGACGAGGTTGCAATCCATATAAGACTCCAGAAAAACCGATGGGAATTCCTAATGGGGTTGTAGGTTGTAAAATGCGTATAAAATTAAAACGAATGCTGCCGCCATTAATCTGCAACTTAGGAATAACTTCTCAGAGCGCTCGCTCATTTAACTTAATATTACACGGAAGGAGTCCACTGTGGCCTATTGGATGAATTCATAATTGAAACATGTCTAGAATTCTTTATTCTGTAAGATTTATTACATGGAAGTCTGAAGTTTTCAAGCTGTTATCTTATATTTGCTTAACACTTATAAATCTGTATTCATATTTCGAAATGGACTTGCAGAGGCAGTTTATTTTTTAGATTTGGATGTTCAAGACTACATAAAAAAAGGAAATAAAAAGAAATAGATGGATGATGTACAGATGATGTACAAGATAACAGTATAAATACAAGAACAAGATGTAGACGAGAAAGCAGCGAAGTACTTCTTATCTAAAATAACCAATTTAATAAAATAATACAATTTAAATCTTAGAAATAATGTAGGATGCATGAAGAGTTTAGAGTAATTATTTATTGAAAAACATGACAATGTCTTTGACGTCGGGTAAAAAAAAAAAAATTTGACAAAAACACAAGAAACTAAACGAAACTATTGAATTCATCAAAATATGAAGAAGTAAGCTTACATCATAGGTATAAAGACGAAACAACATGAAGGAAAATGTATTCTAAATGGCTGTTAGAAGTTCTTTGATGCTTTGGTTCTATTTCACAGAAATGTTCTTGTGATACAAGACCTTTGCTGGTTTTTACCTTCACTAGATGAAAGTGCATAGTTTCTATCCTGGAAAGTCACAACGATCGTAGAACTTTACACAGGAATAAGTTCATGTGAAACTTTTTATGCGAATTCCAACAAGGTTGCGTTAAACGTTTAACGCTACCATGGAGGGGATATGAAAGCACTGTTGTGTTAAACGATTAACGCTCCTGGGGATGGGGAATAGAAAGAGACAAAGCGAGAGTGAATGCGTGGCACTCGAACGCATGCGTGTACTTAGTATTACGAAGTTTCACTTCTTCCGCGCGGAGGAACACCACGCACTATTTTTTCATGTCAAGCTAGTTTATGTTCATGTGCAATAAAATGAAAAAATCAAAGGAAAATAAAGAAATATTGTGAAATTTTTGATTTTTTTTTAAACTACAAAAGGTAGGAATTTAATATCTGCTTCTTCTAAGAATTTAAATAACGTGTCACTGTTTTCGTACACGCTGGTCTCCGAAACTACCCAACCGATTTCAATGAATATTTTGTTTAATTGAGGGGCCCGCGGCTACTTCTACTTATGTATTCTCTTAACCATTCTCGTTGTATTTTAAACCGTCTTCCAAAAAACTAACTAAAATAACTTTACTTCCGGAAGTCGCTGGCAAAAAAGTAAATGAAACAAACAAAAGTCACTTAAGTTTATACGTATAAATTCCAATGCAAATAGTAATCCCAAAATGGATTAAAAGTAAAACCTTTTTAAACCACAGTCAGTAGGTACCCACATTTGACCACATAGGCATACATCACCGTCCGAACAAGTAGGAACTAAAAGCGTTATCAATAGATCAATTAAGAACTTTTTACCGGACAGCTTCCTGTTTTCAACAAAACTTTTGCCAGATTCCAGTACTAAGCTCTCTTAATTTGAGGTCTAATCATTAAAAAGTTTCGACCTTTTTTATGTCTATGGATTTAAGATTCGTGTATAATACGAGTAGTTGGACTTTGTGTAGGATAGAAGAGTTTTTTGTTTGAAATTGACGAATCGCTTTTATTTAACATTGGATTTGGATTCATGGAACGTGATGAAAGGTTGTAAATTCATTGTTTAAAGTTAAATATGTAATATAATGTGTTTACATGAGGAGCTCGTGGCTAAATGATAACAGCCGCATGGGTCAATCTTTAAGGTTTAAACGTGCTTGCCGAGGTTGGTCCGTGGATGGGTGACCATAATTACATACCGAGCTTCCTCCGTGCCTCGGAAAGCACGTTAAGCCGTTGGTCCCGGCTGTCATTTGTAGATCTCTGACAGTCGTTACGAGTAGAAACCAAAAGTCTGACATCCAGTCTTACTAATGGGTATCGTATTACCCAGTTACTGGGTTTTGGAGGCCAGATAGGCAGTCACTTCATGTAAAATACTGTTACTCAGCTGCATCAGGTTAGACTGGAAGCCGACCCCAAGGTAGTCTGGGAAAAGGCAGGCAGATGATGAATGTGCTTACAACACATTATTCACAAGAAGTTTATAAGTAAACGGCATTTGATGGCTCTTTCAGTTTAAGATAAAGTTTGTTTGAGTGTCTACAGTATTTAGGTGCAGACCGAGCAGACCAGACAGTGGACTGTCTACGAGCGCACCGGACTCTGACAAAGGACTGAGTGGAATAGAGTCCGCTCGGAACACTTCTTTAGTAACATGCACAGTCAATATTATAATATTAATATTTATGATCTTTAAGGCCGCAGGTAGGTGTCCAGACGCTGTACCAGAACTTATTAGGCTGAATGGGCTCCTTTTAAACAGAGTGTCTAAGTTCAGGTACCTTGGACATTTCATCACTGACGACCTTAAGGATGATATAGATATTGAGAGGGAGCGTAGGGCACTGGCGGTCAGACGTAACATGTTGGTCCGTAGATTTGCTCGGTGCTCTGACCTAGTCAAAATTACCCTTTTTAAGGCCTACTGTCAGAGTTTTTACACGGGCAATCTATGGGTCAACTACACTAAGAGATCGCTGGATGTCCTGCGCGTTCAATATAATAATACTTTCAGGATGTTGTTGCGACTGCCCCATTTCTGTAGTGCCTCGGAAATGTTTGCTGTGGCCCACACAGATGGCTTTCAAGCCATAATACGAAAAAAAACGGCTTCGCTGCTATGCAGAGTGCGGAGTAGTCGCAACTATATCCTGAGAGCTGTGGCGGAGAGCTATACTCCGGATATCAGGTGTTTTGTGCGAAATCATCTATCCTTCAAACATAGACCAACGATATTATCGCAGACTGGTACTACAACTCCAAATCACCCTTATTCTTAGAAACCTTACCTACCTCAAAATCTAAATAATGAACACTCAATGTTGTCCTAACACCGGACATACGCAATTAATGTCCCATTCACGTCAAAATCAAACAAACAGTAAAATTTCCCTGAACCGTTATCATTGACTATGATTACTGTTGCTGTAAGGGGGTATGCACATAAAGCTGGCTATACGGAGAAGTATAGCACTAGTCCATATAATCCATATATCCATTGTTTCTTTTCACGCTGTTTCGGCTGATCGAATGGAACTGTCCACATAAGACGTCCATGATCTAGTTTATGACATATATATGGATTGATGTATCCCTGTGGTTCATTTCCGTAGGATTACTTTCAACATCCATGCGGGCGAAGCCACGGGCCAAAGCTTTGAAATAAGTTTAATTGGTTCATTATTAGTGCTGCAGTGAATTATATGCCAGGAGTAGTTGGTAGTTGATTCAAATTGAATCAGTTTGCTTTTTGCTTGCAGTGGTTTGAATAGTACTGCGCGGTTTTAAATTTAAAACTGATTATGTTATTATTTCTGAGACACCAAATTAATAGGAGTGCGAGTCACTGAGCATGAAGTCCCTGATTCGATTCTCAGGTCGGGCAAAGAGTTAGTCGATTTTTTCATCTGAAATTTCTCAGTGGCAGTCACGGGGTCTGCATTTGTGCCCGGTTGCTAGCAATAGGATCGCCCTTAATGATGGGTGAAATGTGGCTATACTATTAAGAACACTTCAACTTAATCTTTTGGGGATCAGAGGCGTAATACCATGTAGTGTTATATGAATAACCAACATCAAATACCAGAATTATAGTTTGACTTTACGGCAGGCAAAATATCATTGCAAGAGGCAATGGTTGGCAATGGAGGCCCCGGCTGTCATTTGTAGATCGTGCCTCGGAAAGCACGTTAAGCCGTTGGTCCCGGCTGTCATTTGTAGATCTTTGACAGTCGTTACGAGTAGTCAGAAGCCAAAAAGTCTGACATCCAGTCTTACCAAGGGGTAACGTATTACCCAGTTACTGGGTTGTGGAGCTCAAATAGGCAGTCGCTTCATGTAAAATACTGGTACTCAGCTGCATTCGGTTAGACTGGAAGCCGACCCCAAGATAGTTTGGGAAAAGGCTAGGCTGATGATAAGGCAATGACTAATGTCTAAAGAATCCCACGATAATCTCAATAGTAGGTACTTACTAATCAAGGCTTAGTAGAAGCAACATTCTTCCTTAGATTAAAAAAATAATTCTTGGAATGAAATTCTGGGCACATTATCAGTAGTTTGTTTATTCCCCAAGCGAATAGAAGTTGGCTCCCTGTAAACTTCCTCCTCTAGCGTACTATTTGCTGTATGTGCATACTCCCTAACCGTGGCAATATGGTCGCGTGGGTAAACTCGCGTCATTAGCCGACCAAGTTAATTGGGCCCCAGTCAACAAAGATTAAGGGTACACTGTCTGGTGTTTTTTGTTTGGTCGGCTTTTATTGGAAACCGTAATTGGTTCGTGTCTACGAATTATTGGCAGATATGTATCGATGGTGTTATTTAATTTTGCGTTTGTTTTTTTTTTTTTTTGTTAGGTTTGTTTTGTAATTTGGTGCGCTGGAATTGTTGGTTGTGTTGTTGGTAAAATTATGTTGTATTTGGGTCTAGATAGAAAAGTAAGGTAGATTGATTTGATTTTATCAAATATTGTCGCCATTTTGTTTTTCGAGTCAGTCTTCGTTCTAATGTCTTGATCATAAAAAAATCGAACGTTATGGCATGTTTGTGTAAGTTGCTTTTTCTTAAAATTACATAACAACAGTTTCAGTAAAAAGTATTATTTTACATCGTAATCATAATCAGCTTATAATGTTCCCATAGCTGGGATACAAGCCTCTTTTCTGTGGGAGAGGTGAGCCGTATATCCATCACATAGGAACAGTTCGTGTGTGTGGATGTCACAACCCATGTTTTCGAATAAGTACATAGGTTATGCGGGTTTTCCCACGATTGTGTCCTTGATTTTACCCCGATTTTCTCTAAATTCTTTAAATCCGTATATATACTAACAACAATAGTAGCACCAAAGTCCCTACCTCAGTACTAGCGACCTAAACGAGCCGTTCACGTGACTAACCACTCGTACCTACAAAAAGCTCCGGAAAGTTTCTTGAAATCAATTTCGGGGTCCTATCGCTGCCCAAATCTATGGCGAAATGGAAGTGACGAGAGGGTTTTGAACTACTGTTGGTTTAGTTTTTGACCTCGATATTTTGAAGGTGTTGGAAAGTATTTCGGACTATTTAATACGTAGGTGTTAAATAGCTTATAAGACTATTAGCTAGACTACAATTTTTATTATCGATTGAAATTGTCCTAGCACTATCCTAGCTTATACCAAATGCTTCAATTATTTGCTTTTTTTCGCTGTCACCATTGTTTACCTGCTTGTATCCTTTTCCATAGCAACAGTAACAGTATGCAATTATTTCCTCTAAGTAGAACAAATCGGTTTGGAAGGGATGCACTGTTTTGCCACAACTTTAGTATTTCCTTAAGGCCCGATTACACCTATCGAGTAGAGTGGCGAGACAGTACCCTCGGCTGAACGCTCGATATTTGTAAACACATGGCCGAGTGTTCAGCCGAGTACTCACCCCTCCGAAAACCGCACTGTCTCACTCGGTGGATCTGGATACGCCCATTCGGCAACCACTCGCCACTCGATACGTAAACGTCACTTTTTCCCGCGAAATTAGCTCGCGCGTGGTTTGAAAAACCTAAAAATACCGGGTAAAACTTAACTGACTGTCTGTCTCGCCGCAAATATGTGTAAACACTCACTTGGCATCAGTACTGTCTCGGCCCACTGACATTTTGCTGTCTTGCAACTCTACTCGTTAGATGTAATCAGGCTATTAGACAGCCACTCACACACTCGCCAGTGAGTGGGGTGACACACGATGACCTATCATTACAAAGGTCATTACCAGATTGTCTAAAGACAGGTTTTCCCCAATCATTCTTTTACCATTAACTGTTATCCTACATGATAGCGTTGCTCCTTACACTAACCTATCTCATCGATACAGGCCACAACTCGTCCATTAACGCGCGACTATCGGAACTAAGATAGCCACGTGAATATGTTCGCCAGCTGAGATCCAAGCGGTTACCGTTCGAGCTACAAATAGTTATCTACCTAGAGTTGTAGTAACATCGACTTAAAATACGATAGCAACAATCACATCTTCATAGTTTGCTACGTTTAAGTAGGTTAGGTAGGGAGGGGAAAAGCTTTTATTTCTGTAACAATGTTCTTCCTTTTCAATGTAGAAATAAATCTATCGTTGCTTCAGTTCCAAGTTCCAACACCACGTAAGTCAAAAATAGCAAGTTTACAGGAGAATGAAAAACTGCGTTTATTATAAATATACCATTAAGTTACAATACCGTTCTATAATTTGTGTACACTTCAAAATTAGATAGAGACGTTGCTTGTTTCTGATTGGCTAAAACAATGCGTCTTCCGATTATTTGGCAAATGGCAACAAAATGTCAAAACCGCCTAAAATTGACTTACGTGGTGTTTAAACTTACAACGTACGTGTTGTTAAACTAAGACACTATTTTATAGAGTGGTATAGTACAGTGTATATGTATATCTCATCAATTAAGGCAGTGTGCTTTACCATAAACAAACCATTTTTTTAAGTCATGATAAAAAGATAATATAATTTATATCTGCAATCAGCAGCGGAGCAGCGGTGGCCCAGTGGTAGCAGCCTCGACTTACGAGCAGTAAGTCGTAGGTTCGAACCCAGGCAGGCGCATAACGTTGTGTAGTTTATTTCATCACCGCTGCTCTCAAAACGGTGAAGGAAAACATCGTGAGGAAACTGGCATGTCCTAGAACTAAAAATTCGAAGACATGTGACATCTACCAACCCGCACTGGGCCCGCGTGGTGGATTACAGCCCATTCCCTCTCATAGAGAGGAGGCCTGTGTCCCAGCAGTGGGAACAATATAGGCTGATGATGATGATATCTGCAATCCTCAAAGAGTCCTGTAGATATACCGTACATCCGCATTTCGCAAGTTATGTTTAAGTACTATATAAAAGGGGGCGAGCCTATTACCATCGACGGGGTACAAATCCTAACTCCGGTCTGAGTTCCTTTTGGGTCCTTAGAAACAAGTAACAACAGAACAATAAAAACCTTGTTTTGACATAAACGAATTTAAACCACATTTGCATTTTCATCTATCCCTAGAAACTCGTAAACTCAGTCTATGCTAAAAAACTACGTTCGTGATTTAGTTTCCGAACATGTAAACAAAACTGTTATTCGAAAAACAACTATAACATCTACACGTAAAGATCAACTTGCGCTGCCACTACAGACATTTTTGTGACTCGTTCAATAGTACGAGTACCTACTAGTTAATTTACACTAGCATATTTATTTGCCTAAATCGAAACGTCTAGAGGACCTCGTGGCTAAATAATAACAGCCACAAGGGTCAATCATCTACCAATCCGCACTGGGCCCGCGTGGTGAATTACAACCCACTCCCTATCATAGATAGGAGTTCTGTGTCCCAGCAGTGGGAACATTATAGGCTGATGATGATGATGATGATGGATCGATCTTCAAGGTTACCAAGGTCGGTCTAGATGGGGGACGATCATTACATACCGAGTTTCTTCCGTGCCTCGGAAAGCACGTTAAGCCGTTGGTTGCAGCTGTCATTTGTAGATCTTTGACAGTCGTTACAGGTAGTCAGTAGCCTGAAAGTCTGACAACCATTCTTACCGAGGGGTTTCGTATTACCCAGTACTAACTGGGTTGTGGAGGTCAGATCGGCAGTCGTTCAATGTAAAGTACTAGAATTCAGCTGCATCCGGTAATTCTAGAAGCCGACTCTAACACTGTTGGGCAAAAAATGCTCAGCAGATGATGATGACGTCACCTTAATAAAAATATTTTTCATATTAATCTCACCGGGGTCAATCTAAGATTTATGACCTTGTGCCCTTCAGACAACATGGCAATTATTTGCTAGCAATTTGGTTCTTCATCGAACTAAGTTAGTTAATTAAAGATCCTTGAATATAAAAGGTTTCTTTTAAAAAAGTGTTCAAATAGATAGACAAGGGTCGGTATTTTTTAATAAAAAAAGATTAGCTGTCTTGTTGAAAAAATAAGTAATAATTCAGACACATTTTAATAAGTAAACAAAATTCTGAAATAATTAAAATTTTAAATTGACATAAGAATTCTTCTAAATATTTTACCTCATAAATTAACAACAGTCTCTAAAAAGTATAAATAAGATTCATGGGAACAAGAAAGGGACACCTTTGTTCTTTAGTAAGACAACTCAAGACATAAATAAATTTAATTAAAATTCAGAAAATAACCTTAAAATTTTATGAGGAGCTCGTGGCTAAATATAAACAGCCGCACGGGTCGATCTTTAAGGTTAAGCCATGCTTGCCGAGGTTGGTCCGTGGATGGGTGACCATAATTACATACCAAGTTTCCTCCGTGCCTCGGAAAGCACGTTAAGCCTTTGGTCCCAGCTGTCATTTCTAGATCTTTGACAGTCGTTACGATTAGTCAGAAGCCAAAAGTCTGACATCCAGACTTACCAAGGGGTATCGTATTACCATTGCAGTTACTGGGTTGTGGAGGTCAGATAGGCAGTCGCTTCATGTAAAATACTGGTACTACTACTACTCAGCTGCGTCCGGTTAGACTGGAAGCCGACCCCAAAATACTTTGGGAAAAGGCTAGGCAGATGAATGAATTAATGATATGGGGACACAAAAGTGGCATTAAGCTATTTGAAATAGATACAATTGAAATAACAAGACACCCTGTAAGTAAAAACAAAACAAACTTCCACGATTAAAATCCCAAGAGTCAAAATCACAAGTCAAACTGTCGCACAACACTAATCCCAATCAACCGGCCAGAAGGTACATCCCTAATCCTTTACACACTTAGTCAGAACCATACTGAAGCCAATTAGGGAACGCAAACCCCTGTCCAAACACAGCCGCTTAATGATTAAAAGCAATTATTGATAGAACTAGACAATCGATGAACCTGTGTATAGATAGACAAACCTACCGGGTGTATATGGAGAATACGTTAATCACGGCGTGTTTGACATGGAATCTGGTGATGTTAAAGCTGTTTGTCCTGATTTTCGTACAAAAAGAATGGAGAATCATGGATAAAATATTGCATAAACTGTATTACCTGCTAAGTTACGAGAATTGTATGATTCTTTCTTTGCAATAATAATGTAATCGTCATATTTTCTCTGGATACTTTGGGATACTCGCTCGCATGAAAGCTCCATGTAAATCAGAGATCCAATCGGGTAATGCAAGGAGAAGCCCTGGAAGGGTTGGTACCGTACTCGCAGCCAGTGTGCAGCATGCATGACCAGATATGATGATGGAAGAAAAATCACTAATAACAGGAGTAGTAAGAGTCGTAGACAGTTGCGAAAAAGGCGTGATTTTATGTATCTAATATCCAATCTAAGTCGAACTTAACCACGCCTACATTCCGCCCCGTCTAAATATATAAAATTCAAAGTCCTGACTGACTAAGATATCAACGTACGGCCACTCGTCCTAGACACCTGAAATTTAGCCACTAAGAAAGGGTTTTTCGAAATTCTACCCCTAAAAGTGTAAAACTATGTGAAACGGTGAAAGATAATAAGGAAATCGGTAATTTTTGACGTTCTAGCTTAAAATTTCATATACGGTACAAGCTTTTAATTGGAAATAAATAAATACATATTTGAGCATTTTTGATAATCTACCACATAGAAGGTGATAGGGGTTGAACGTTTATATACGGAATCCGCCATTTTTGAAGTAAGAAGAATGAAATTAAATATTGAAGTTTCGGAGCAGTACGTATTTCGTCGTTTTTGGAAATTCAACCCCAAACGGAAGAAAAGAGGTATTCTAACAAGAACGGTCTAATCAGCTTGTTCTTGATTGAATTGATAAACACATAATTCAACGTTTTTGGAAATTCCAGCCCTCAAGACGACAATAGGGGTGGAATGTTTTTTATTTTTGTTTTGAAGTGATACTCGTTTGTATGGACAAATACGCTGAAAAACTTCATAAATGGGACATTTTACGTGAAAGAAATTAGCGCAAATAGACATTTGCGCGACTCGCGCGTCTAGATACTTGCGCGACAATGGTTTTATGGGTGTCGTTGTCGTAGTTTTCGGGGTCGCTGATAACAAAATGAGAACCCAAGATGGCGCCGAGGAAAACTTTTGGTTTTTCCTACATGGGTGCCGTTTTCGTGGTTTGCCGTCGCTGGCAATGACATTGAAAATCCAAGATGGCGCCGTGGAACTTTTCAGTTTTTGCTTCATGGGTGTCATTTTCGTGGATTTCGGGGTTGCTGTTAACGAAAATGAGATGAAATGAAAATCGAAGATGACGCCGAGGAAAATTTTGTGTTTTTCCTTCATGAGTGTCGTTTTCGTGGTTTTCCGGGTCGCTAGCAATGAAAATGGAGTTAAAATGAAAATCCAGGATGGCGCTGAGGAAAATGGGTGTTTTTAACTTAGTTGTCATGGCAACAACGTTAGACTTAGTTTAAAAGCGGAGTTGGGAAGGCTTTTAGAATATGGGTGTATTTGTCAAATCTGGAATAAAAAAGCCTCCAGTCGAGATCCAAGGCTGTGACATGAAATTTTCGGATGGAACCAAAACGAATATTTTCCTGATCTTTGATAAAAAAAGCTCTTTACGTCGTTATCTCACGTGTCAACAGTCACTGGTAATCTAATAAATAACCTTTCTTTGTGATCTTCAAGCATGTGTGTAATGGATGGCGTCTCTAGTTCTACAGTATTTGTGGCAGTTAGTCGACTGTTCTTTTTTCAAATAATTATCGCTGTCTTCTGTCTACCGTAAACTTGTAGAACAAAAGCCTTTCCATGCAAAGCGTTCCCCCTTTCGAAGCCTCGCCCACCGATGGGACAACATTTAATTTCCCGACTAGCCGGCGCAAATTATGGACGCCATTATTCTTAAAAGTAATCTCATGCAGTTTCTGTAGATAAATATTCTCATTTTTTATTTATGCCTTTATTTGCATAAACCAAATAACGTGATACGATGCTGTAATGAGAATTTTCTTTACTTGTTTGTTTTTTATCGTTCTAATTGGCAATTGTAGTAAATTGTTGGTTTTGCTTCTGATTGAGAAATATTATCTTCTTCATCGGGATGTAAATAACTATTGAACGTGGGTGTGTGTTAATGTGGACATCAGATGGATTAATGATGGCAATATAAAAATACTGACAATCAGTATTATGCTTCAGCTCCTTTATTCTTGATCTTTTTTTTTTCTCTTACCAACTGTGGACTAATAGAAGTTTATTCTGCACTTACACGATCAGGAAATTGAAGTAATGGATCGTAAAATACCTGAAGCCCCATAAAATGTTTTCTTTGAGAGATGGGTCTCCCCATGGGACACTGAAACTAATGTCCCTGGACGAATCCTTATGTCATTATCACCTCCGACGGAGCTTTTGATTTAGAATGTTACAGTTTCATGGGTGGTAAACAAGAAATATTCTTCATGGACTTTGTTTTATTACAGTTACTGCTCTGCTCGGCAAGTGCCTCTTCCGTATGATGAGTTTCATCTGATCACTGGTTGTTGCTTTTGTTAAATCAATAAAATCAAAATAGTTTATTTTACATAGGCCAACATGGGCTGACTAATTGAACATACGGCAGACAGGGCCAGCCCAGTTCAACTTCACTTTTTTGTGTTTGTATCAAAACCCAACGTCGAAACAAAAGTATGAGATTATTGATTCACAAGACTGTCACAACAAAAAGGCACTAACCTCAACCCAGAAATTACCATTAATCAAATCTTTTCATACACAACTATCACATGTTGATAACACCTTTTTACTAACAATAGGTCCATTAATTATAGAACAGCATGTGTAGCCGCCACTCACACCGTACGGACAAGATCGTTAATACCCGGGCAGAGAGTTGTCACTAATTTGTAGCGGGCCGGATGACGGGTAGACAAACGGTCTGATTGACGGCCGCTTCATTAGAGAGACGAGTGAAATTCGAATGTATTTCTCTTACGTGCGAGGTTTTGTCTTTAGTTCTGTTTGAGAGGGTAAGTTGGTATCTAGGTGACGATCATTATCTCTTACCGGGGTAAACAGGTGTGTTACACTGTAGTGACTACGATTTTGATGGAATTTCGTGTTTCAATAAGTTCGTTCAATCGCAAGTGTCAAAGGGGTTGCATTTCACTTACATGTCATTGTGTGCTGGACCTAACGAGATAGGCTAAGATGGCGATACAGTGTCAAACAAAAGATGACTTCAAATTGGGGGAATTGCAGCCTAAGTAATGAGGAATACGACGCTAGGAGGAGAAAGCTAAGCTAGAAGTAAATACAAGCCAATCTCTCAATCACAATGTCTAAAAAAAAACGTTGCATTTGTCTAGTACTTGAACTAGATATCCATGATCGTGAAATTACTACAGGGGATCCAAAAGTACTATGATTATATTAGTTCCCCAGAGAAGTCTTTGCATATAGTACTAATATAAACTAGCTATTTAGTTCGCATAAGTCTCTTAGCCCTCCTTACGTCTCCTAGGGATGCTAGGGTCATGTTATGTTAATTCCTCGTCATGTTTATTCGGTCCTCTAGTATTTCAGTTACAGTTAGTTGCTAAGCTAAGTAGCCCTAGGCTGTAGGCTCGACCTAACTCATTTCGTTATTAAAGTTTAACCGGTGATGAATGAATATTTATAGAAATTTCTAGAATTTGAGGCATTGTAAACAGAATTTTGTATCAATTTGGCCTTGAACTTGATGCCCAAAGCGGCAACTGTTTTTGTTTTCTTAGTTAAAAAACTGCTACAATTCTATATTGTCTGTTAATATGTTCAAAGGAGCTCGTTTCTAAATAATAAAAGCCGCACGGTTCGATGTTTAAGGTTAAGCCGTGTTTGCCGAGGTTAGTCCGTGGATGGGTGACCATAATTATATACCGAGTTTCCTCCGTGTCTCTGAAAACACGTTAAGCCGTTGGTCCCGGCTGTCATTTGTAGATCTCTGACATTCGTAACGAGTAGTCAGAAGCCAAAAGGTGATTGGTAAGACTGGATCCAAGCGGTATCGTATTACCCAGTTACTGGGTTGTGGAGGTCAGATAGGCAGTCACTTCATGTAAAATACTGGTTCTCAGCTATATCCGGTTAGACTGGAAGCCAATCCCAATATAGTTTGGGAAAAGGATAGGCAGATGACGATGATAGTATGTTCAAAGTTAAAGTCACGGGAAACACCTGGACCTGAGCAAGTCCTGAGTAAGTAAAGCAGAAGAACTACACTACTGACATTTTAACTTTAAGCATATTTGCATTTCTCTTTTCTATATTTTTCTTTTTTTGCAAATGTTATTTTTCATGTGATTTATATTTGAATTTTTAGCATGTTCGAATTATATATATATTTTTTTTAAATATGTTACCCTAAATTTTACTGTGCCCTGACAGGGTCTGCAACGGTTCTTAGCTCTTGTTAACACCATGTATTTACCTTGTAGAACGCAAATAAATGAATATGAATATGAAGAAAGGAGTTGCCTATACCCAGCAGTGCGTGATTCCGAGGTGATATAACGATGATGATGTTCAAAGGAGATTGCATCTTTTAATGGTATGTAAGTTTTGAGGGCTCTTATTTAACAGGATTAAAGTCATCGTCAATGATATGTAGCATACTCGGCAGCGGCAGTAGGGCAGCGGTGGCCCAGTGGTGGCAGCCCCGACTTACGAGCAGTAAGCCATGGGTTTCAACCCAGGCAGGCGCATTACTTTGTGTAATTTATTTCATCACCGCTGCCCTCAAAAACGGTCAAGGAAAACATCATAAGGAAACCGGCATATCCTAGAACTAAAAATTCGAGTACATGAGACATCTACCTACCCGCACTGGGCCCGCGTGTTGGATTATATTTCGCTCCCTCTCATAGAGAGGAGGCCTCATCATTCTTTTCCCAAACTATCTTGGGATCGGCTTCCAGTCTAACCGGATGCAGCTGAGTACCAGTATTTTACATGAAGCGACTGCCTATCTGACCTCCACAACCCAGTAACTGGGTAATACGAAACCCCTTGGTAAGACTGGATGTCAGACTTTTTGGCTTCTGACTACTCGTAACGACTGTCAAAGATCTACAAATAACAGCCGGGACCAACGGCTTAACGTGTTTTCCGAGGCACGGAGGAAACTCGGTATGTAATTATGGTCACCCATCCACGGACCAACCTCGGCAAGCATGGCTTAACCTTAAAGATCGAACCGGGCGGCTGTTAATATTTAGCCACGAGCTCCTCAATAGAGAGGAGACCTGTGTCCCAGTATTGGGAACATATAGGCTGATGATGATACTCGGCAGTGGCTTCTCTTTAATTTTTGTCAAACAATTTGAATTCAATTTCAATTTGATTTCATTCCGTTAAAATATCCCGGGACGAACAAAAAGCTGACAGTCCCTTCACTAGAGTGAGTTGGGAACGATTGTGAAATTCTAATGTACTACGTTTTACCTATATGTGTTGTCGGGTTAGGTTTAAATAAGGCCTTTATGTAGGGAGCCTAAGCTTTAAGGGTCTTATTAATAATTGTCTGGATGGAATACTGTAGGCCATTACTGTAAATTGTAGGTTTATTTCTAAAGGGAACGTTAGATATTTGGAAACGATCCTCTGATGGATCAAAATAATTTTATTGTGATGGTCTGAAAATGACGTGTTCTAATATTTATGTTATATCTACGCGTTAACCGTTACCATGAATACAAAACCAATTATTCTAGAAAACCTAGCACTTTTAAAAAAAAAACAGAGGCAGTCTTAAGGACTGCCGAAAGAAGTGAAAACACAAAACAATGGTCTTTTTTTATTTTTAGGGTTCCGTACCTCGAAAGGAAAAAGCGGAACCCTTATAGGATCACTTTGTTATCCGTCTGTCTGTCTGTCAAGACCCTTTTTCTCAGGAACGCGTGGAGGTATCAAGCTGGAATTTACATCGAATACTCAGATCTACTGTCTCTTAGAGCTGTGAAAAAATTCAAGCTTCTAAGCCAACGCAATCAACCGTTTATGCCGCAAATTTGCGCAAATTTTCGACACTCGCAAGGGAATCAAAACCTACAGGGTACTTCCCGTGAACTCAGAATCATGAAATTTGGTACGAAGCAACGTCTTAAAGCACAGATAAAGGAAAAATTGCGAAAACCGTAAATTTTTAGTTGTGTCATACAGTAAAAATATTTTTAATATTTTTTTCTTAATTTTAATTTTATTTTTAACGTACTACCTTTCCTCATGAACGCGTAGAGGAGGTATTAAATTGAAATTCATATCATATACTCAAGTCTGTAATACCTTTAAGCTGTTACAAAATCAAACTTCTATGTCAACGCAATCAAAAGAAACAGCAATTTAAGCCGCATATTTTCAAACTCGCAACTACTCACAAGGGAATCAAAACCTAAAAGGTATTTCCAGTCGACCTAGAATCTTAAAATTTGGCATGATGCAATGTTTTACAGCACATATAAAGGAAAAATTCCGAAAATCTTAAATTTTTAGTTACATCACATATTTTTATTTATTCTCTTCAGTAATTTTGGTTTGTACGGAACCCTCGGTGCGCGAGTCCGACTCGCACTTGGCCGGTTTTTTAAATCTGTACACAGGTACACAGGCCGCTATACTAAGCGTCGATAGTCTGACGCAATACGTCACGAGCATGTCGAGGTCATCGGTGACGCGAACCCTTAGTTTTTTCCCCTACCAAAAATTGCACACCATGGCTAAACAAGTTTTTACTTAAAAAAAAAATCCGCTGATCCATCCACGTTTAGACCGTGTCAATATCTTACTGTTGTATGAAACCAATGTTTCTTTAAGTAATCATTTCTATGCTAAAGGTTCTTGCTAGAATCATATGATCCTGAATATGGGTTGCAGATTGGGCGTCAATGTTCCCACACCGACTTTGTTGGTAGAGCTGTGCGCTTTGTTTTGCATATAAATACTATGTAGTAAGGTAGATATATTATATGCCAGGGCTGCGGGACTGTTTGCCAGGGCTGCGGGACTGTTCGAAAGAGATACTGTGGCCCTGGAACACAAAGGGCTAAGAAGGAACATGGATAGGTTTTAGTCAGTGCAATTCTGACAATCCCTTTCGCTCCGCCCAGCACGCGTAGCATGACCAGTAGAAACGAGATTTGTCTACGGAAGAATCGACATATTGACAGACAGACAATGACAATGTGTCAGTTTGTCGATTCTTCTGTCGACAGAGCCCTGTTTCTACGACGGTCATGCTACGCGTGCAGAGCGGGAGGTGTCATTTGATGATTTGCCATCCGTAAAAAAAAATAAAAAACGTAAATATATTATTATATTACACTATACTTATGTATTTAGACCGCATGTCAGTATAGCATAGTTAAAATCAATGCAATATTTTTTGGAATACTGCTGTAATACTACAGTTACTATTATTATCTACAGTTAGTAGATAATAATAGTATTGCCTTATTGTTTGCTGTGCGTTGGTCAGGTATCATAATTCCAGCTAAAGCAGCTCCGCGTTTTTAAATTCAACTTAGTTTTCAGCATGTTAAATTCACTAAATATTTTATTTATACACCGTGTAAATCACTTCATCACGAAGCCATCAACCAAGCATTCTGTACATGAAACTAAGTAAGTAACTGTAAGCAAAAATTATTGCTGGGAAACGACTTTTTTTAGGGGGTGTAAAATCATGTTTTGTGGTAGAACTCAATGTAACGCACTCAAAACATTGTGCTGATGGACGGATTAAATAGTACGGGGGTCGTGGAGGTGTTTAAAGTAAAAATCTTACATTAAAAACTTGTATTTAAAAAAATACTTGTCAAAAAGTTGGAACTTTGACCCCTAATATCTCCGAAACTAGAAGGTTCCCAGGTATGGTGTAGAACAAAAAAAGAGACAGGGAGAACCAGTGCCTTTCGGCTTCGTTAAGAGGTGTTTTACACCCTTTATAATGTCCTAGAGAACTGATATAACATAACATCACGCCTGTAATCCGCGATGGGTTATGCAGAGGTGTACCCAATAACACCCACATTTCGCCAGTTATGTTTAAGTCCCGTGTAATATGGGGCGAGCCTATTGCTACGAACCGGGAACAGAACTCCGTGCCTGTTACCGATAAAATTCCTGATGGAATAACCCAATAGCATTTTGCCCGACGTGGAATCGATTCCAAGACCTCATGCTCAAAAATCGCGCTTGCGGTCACTATACCAACGTCGTAGGAGTGATATGTAAATGATAAATGATGTTTATTTTGTAAGTAGGTTTTTACAAACACTTTTACACGTCATTTTTTTTTTAACTAGATAGGGCCGGTGTTTCGTACCTGACTACTCTGAGAAGAAACTCTGTTAACTTGTTGCTCTTTTAAAGTCTAGAAATTGCTCAATTTACACGAGGACTATGCAGATTAGTATCTGAAATGGTCTTTTAAAGAAAGAACCACACAGATTTGAGTGGACCTGTCCAGTCAGTGCAAGCAGTGTCAGTTATCGTGTCACTCGACTTATAATTCAAGGAGCTCAACAAAACGACGAACAATACCAAAGAAAGGACATTTGGGTAGGTCGCTTAAAGTACTCAAACTGCCAGATAGTGGTGGGAGAAAAATAAATAAAAAAATGTGACCCACATGGTCCTCACATTCACAATAATTAAATGTATGTATAACACAATAAAAAATACGTAGATATCCCGACAAGCAATTAGCCTGCCTATACACCAAATGCTCTCTAAAATATAGTTTGTAACTGTACAAATATAAATATTCAGATGCATTATAAATCTTACAATATTCGACGTATAAGCAGGGCAATAAATAAAGAGATTTGAGCAATAAAAATTAAGCCGATTGATTGATTCAATATCGACATTGAAAATGGCCGATTATACTCGAGAATAAAAATAAAAATAGTATGGAAATATGAAATGATGTGTCAGTTGTGAATTTATCAACATTTTGTCACGAAACTAATCAATGGTTATTACAGTTTAATTCGGAGTTTGGTCGAATAATTCAAGATTTTCGACACTTGTGTTAGCTAAATTACTAAACAGAGCGATATAATGATTTATTTAACATTTTTTTCTGATGGCTTTATTGCAACTCTTCTTGTGGTTTAAATTGACATCATCATCTGCCTAGCCTTTTCCTTAAATACCTTGGGGTCGGCTTCTAGTCGAACCGGATGCAGCTGAATACCAGTATTTTACATGAAGCGACTGCCTATCTGACCTCCACAACCCAAGTAACTGGGTAATACGATACCCCTTGGTAAGACTGAAGGTCAGACTTTTGGCTTCTGACCACTCGTAAAGACTGTCAAAGATCTACAAATGACAACGGCTTAACGTGCTTTCCGAGGCACGGAGGAAACTCGGTATGTAATTATGGTCACCCATCCACGGACAAACCTCGGCAAGCATGGCTTAACCTTAAAGATCGACCCGTGCGGATGTTATAATTTAGCCACGAGCTCTTCTTGTAGTTTAAATTAACACTCCGTCATTAATATAAAGAGTGATTTATGTTCACAGATTGGTACTCATTTACTCCTTTTTCCTTCATATGATGGATTATGTGAGCAATGAAGAAACAAGGTTAAAATGAAAGTGCGACGAATGACAGGGGAAAATGCAAGAAAAAATCGTGTACCCCAAAAAAACTTGGGACAAGGACAGCAACATGATGTATAGACTTTATAGTACACATCTCTATTTATTAAACTTTTAGACCTGTTAGACGTAATATGTATAATACCATACACACTACAATGGAAAATAAAGAATACTTTCTTTTTTCCGAGTTAGTTTTTTAGTTACCTTTTATTACAAGAAAACGGTTTTTCTCCTGAACCCCAAAAAATCTACCCTAACTGCATAATCCCCTTCCCGACACAAATTCCCAGGCATGGGAAGTAGGTACGGCAAGTAAATGTGATAAAAACGTCTGCGATCCAATCACAGCAAGGCTTTAAGATCCACCGCGCTGAGATTACACCGTACCATGGAGTTATGGGACGAAATTCACGAACGGGGATTATCATGGGGCTATGAAATTAGCGGTTGGTTTAGAATTCCATTATTTTCTTGGGTCCATAATCATGGGTCCACTGTTGGGACACAGGCGGAGGGATTGGTTGAAGTCACATTTATACTAATATTATAAAACTGAAGAGTTTGTTTGTTTGCTTGAACGCACTAATCTCAGGAACTACTGATCCGATTTGAAAAAATCTTTCAGTGTTAGATAGCCCATTTATCGAGGAAGGCTATAGGCTATATATTATCATGCTACAACTAGTAGGACTGGAGCAGAAATGAAAACGGGGAAAATGTGACGCAGACGAAGTTGCGCTGGACAGCTAGTGTATTAGTATTTTGGCTCTAAGACTAAGATCAGCGATGCTGAAATAATTAATGCCAAGTCAGGCAGCCTTGGTTCGATCTATAACCTACTGAATAGCTCATGGCGTGATGACAATATTAATTGACAGTCAGCAAAGATGCTTAGTTTGTGTCGATAGTCATGGTAGGTGTCTTGGCAAAATGATTTTTTGGCTGCCAGTTATATTGCAGACAGGCATCCACAATGCAATCATTTGTTTTACTCCTGCTTTAATTTTATTGCAACGTAGGGCGATTGCTGATCGATTTCAAGCTCTATACATTTGTACAGAATCTCTCAGTGAATTGAAGATGTGTTTATATATATTCTCACACCAAGGGAAATTTAAATACACATTTTATAAACAGTTTATCGCTAAGCACGTGTCGATTGAATTATAAATGGAAGTTGGTGCAACTTTGAATGTGTTTGTAAATAAACACGCAATTAAGTTTTCATTCCATAATGTATTCTTCAAATAAAACATTTTTCTACTACTTCGCAAATCAGTTTCATTGGTGCAGTGATCGCAATCAGTTCTCCTGAGGGCTTTGGTTCGATGTACTCTACTCAACATGGAGTCGGACAAGGTATTATTAGATTTTTACACCAACAAAACACTACTGGAAAGAAAGAAGCTAGCAGCTAGCTAGCTTCCGAAGAAGCTAGCAGTATCGTCACAACGTTTAAATTTTAATTGTTTGTTCTTTTATTTTGGAATTTATAAATTGATATATATTTAAACTTAAATGTCTTATTAAATTATATTTTTTTACAGATAAACACCTACCAATGTTTGTCTCTGCATCACCCAATTTACGCAGGCGGACTTAATTGTCCGCCTGTGTAAATTGTACTTGATGTCTTAAATAAATAAATAAGAAGCTAAAATACACTACATAGTTGTGTAAGGGCCAATAGGGTTGTGATTATATTTCAAAAGCACAAACATTTTATCTACTTATTTATATATAAATTATATTTTTACCAATATAACTCACATTGCTTTCTCCGGTCAGTACCAGCAGGTTTCATAGCCTCAGTTCAAGAGAGGGAGGAAAATTTTCAACGCTTCGTTTAACCTTCGATTCCTGAATGGAAAATTGTCGGAGGTACTCGTGAGGCCTCGCTACGTACCTGCCTACGTGTTAAAGCACACACTTCAGTTTTTTCTAGCTGTGCTGGGTGTTAGAACAGTTCGGAGAGCGTAAGGTCTATTTCCTATACAATTTTTACGCCATGAAATGTGTATTTTCAGTCATGGATGTGTATCCCATTTGCGTATGGACTTAAATCATAATTTGAAAGATTTTGACGGATATTCCAAAACCTTTGTATTACATTATGTTAGACAATAAAAAATTGTGTGCTCAACAACTAAAGGTAATTAATCTGGTTTAATAATTATTGTCAAAAAGAAAAAACGGACCCCTTATAGGATCACTTTGTTGTCCGTCCGTCTGTATGTCTGTCAAGACGCTTTTTCTCAGGAACGCGTGAAGGTATCAAGCTGGAATTTATATCAAATACTCAGGTTTATTGTTCCTTAGAGCTGTGAAAAAATCAAATTCCTTAGCCACAGCATCAAAAGATACAGCCGTTTATACTGCAAATTACCGCAAATTTCGCAAGGGAATCAAAACCTACAGGGTACTTCCCGTGAACTCAGAATCTTGAAATTTGGTACGAAGCAACGTATTATAGCACAGATAAAGGAAAAATTGCGAAAACCTTAAATTTTTTGTTTCATCATGTAATAAAAATGTTTTTAATAATTACGGTTTTATAAATACGGAACCCTCGGTGCGCGCGTCCGACTCGCACTTGGCCGGTTTTTTTTTTACACACAGTAAAGTACTAACAACAAGATTTCCTTAGGAATCAAACTGAAAGCGTCCATAAATCGTCTTGACATTACGTAGATACATTTTAAAACCATAAACCATTTAAATAAATAAAACAGTACCTACCTAATTGCCACCAACACAGCTTTAGCATTATCTCAACAACGTCTGAATTTTCAAAAAGAAAACGAACATAGGCGAGCCACTTTAGAAAAATAATGAATCTAATCTCATACCAGAAACGGTTTTCAATATATAAAATTCTTATGGCGAGGTCGATGGAGGCAGGAAAGCCGATCAGAAATTAATCCTAACTAATGTTATTAATACGAAAATCTGGTAATTGGTACTTCAATCACGCTCCGATGAGGGAAGCTTAGTGTCTTTTTATTTTTGGTTGACGTTGTGGAGAGAGCTTGTGGTTTTTATAAGAGCTGCATTGGCGTTTTGCTTTTTCATTGAATAAAGGTAATTTGGTATTTTGCAAGCATTTAAACAATAATCACTGAACGCGTTTATCGCTGGATATTACACATCGTTCTGTATCTGGCAATCGTTAGATGGTAGATTAAATTCGTATCATTTTTTTGGTTTAGTATTTTTAAGATATTACATCTGCAGAGTGTGCTAGCGTCACTCTTTGGTTGAAAGCAGTTGGTTGTCGAATGACTACGTTTTTCTAATTTTACTAGCATTTGCCCGCGCATTCGCTCGTGAAAATTTTGAATTTGAGAAAAACCGTCTCCGACACGTGGCGCCATCTATTATGATAAGAACGTTATTGTTGTTCTCCTCAGGATCAGTACTTTTTTTTTGAGGTGAAATGTTTTCTATTTTCATTTCTGTACACTTGACAACATATGCAAAATTTCTGGGTGATCGATTCAGTGGTTTTGGCGTGAAGAGGTGACAAATAAATAAACTTACTTTCGCATTTATAATATTAGTTGGGATATTCTGCTTCCAATTTTGATTTAATTTAAAAGGTGCTTGCTTACAGATTCTCGGTTTTCGTACCGCAGACGGATTTTTAGTAAAAAGTAAATAATTTGACTCTTCATAAGAAGTTAACATGTTTTCAACAATCCTGATTATGCAGCAGCTGATAATAATATCTGAGACTGGTTCCTTAAAAGGATCTCTGATCAATAAATCCATATCAGTTCCTACACTATCTACACCGCACTCACATTTATAGCAACACTCTCAGCTTTGATAACATTTGATATTTTAACAGCATCATTCCGATTGGCTGTATCTTAAATCCCACTTACCCTAATATACCACGGGTGAAACACCCCTTAATAAATTTTACTGATAACAGTCTTTAGGTTATGCTCGTACGTGGTTTACCTATTGGGGATAAAAGTGGTGTTAGGACTCGCGCCTTTGAGAGGCTTTTTTTAGGAAAAAGTTTTAGAGAAGATTGGTATGGTGAAGGGAACCAGAGATAAATATGCAGAGTTACATAAACGTTGGTCAAGAAATTCAGGAGGAATGGTAGTCTAGCGGTAACGGTCCTTTCTTAGGAGTTTTATGCCTGTACTTGGTGTTAATTATTTTATCACAAAACGAGGCAAGAAAGCATTGAAAGGAAACTGTCATTTCATAAACTCAAAAATCATGGGACCCTACACTGTGCATTGGATCCCGCTCCCTCTCTTAGAGAGGAGGCCTGTGTCCTGTCAGTATAGGACCAATATAGGATGATTTTATAAGAAATGGAATCATTTTACTTTCAGTTTTTGATCTGATCCTAACATCACTATTTAATAACCTGGCAATAATCTCAGTGACTTCATAATTTATAGCTACGTGCTTATTGTACCCAATTCTTATTGCTACTCCACTGCCAATCGTTTGAAATAATAAAAGACTCATGAATAATTAAATAAAACTAAAATGCTAGCTCTAAAAGCTTCGAGGCGATAACATAAATTATTCTCGTGTGGTGTTAAGGAAAAAGTAGGGTTAGGTAGTTTTTTAAGAATGCTTGAAATGTGTGGTTGCTGATTATAACTATGTGACGTTTGCTATCATGGCACAGCTTAGCAGAATGTGCTCGATTCAGAAATGGGTTCATACGCATTGGTTCTATGATTCTTCTTCTTCAACCTTTGGCCACCCTATGCTGAGTGTAGGTCTCTTCCAAATATTTTGTTTTTTTTTTTTTTATATCTGATATTTCCTTAGCTTAAAGCTACACAGTTTCTATCTTATGTTTGGCAGTAACGCTGGTTGCAGACTAAAAACTAAGCTAAGTAGATTTAGCGTAGCTCTCACAGCTTGTATTTTTTTTACTTTTGTCCGTATTTGTTTGTCTACTCACAAGTGTATAAAGTTAGCTCAGCTTTGCAAGCTAAGTTCAACTTACTAATCTTATCGCTTGTTCTGCCACTGGCGTAATAAATAAACTATTTTCGCTTTTTGAACAACAAAGCAACCGTTTCAGCAGCTAATTTCCAATTATTTATTTCCTCGATTCTCAGCTGTGCTTTGAAAACACGTGTACTAACTTCCTTATACGACCTTCATCTAGCCTAGCCTTTTCCCAAACTATCTTAGGGTCGGATTCCAGTCTAACCAGATTCAGCTGGGTACCAGTATTTAACATGAAGCGACTGCCTATCTGACCTCCACAACCCAGGAACTAGGTAATACGATACCCCCAGCCTGGTAAGACTGGATGTCAGACTTTTGGCTTCTGACTACTCGTAACGCCTGTCAAAGATCTACAAATGGCAGCCGGGACCAACGGCTTAACGTGCTTTCCGAGGCACGGAGGAAACTCGGTGTGTAATTATGTTCACCCATCCACGGACCAACCTCGGCAAGCACGGCTTAACCTTAAAGATCGGCCCGTGCGGCTGTTATTATTTAGCCATGACCTAACCGAATACAATATTAGCTATTACTCGAGCCTAATCGAAATAGGTGCACTCGCTAAGTGGTCCAATCGGTCAGCAAGTACAGTCAGCCCGATAAATAAGTATTAAATTGTCGGTAACATCCCACTTTCTTATTACGATCTAATCGGGTAATGTTTTCCGTAGTTTACGAGGAAGATTAGGTGATGTAAGACTTAATAGTATTAGTGAATGATATGGTAAAGGTAGAAAATTGGAGTGGATTGGTCTTGATAGTAAATGTTATTTATGGTTTTATTCAATGAAACAAATCTTGGTTTATAATTGAATGTGTCAATAAATTACTTTTTTCAGTGTTATTTTATCAAAAACTAACACTTAGGAGTTTTAAAGTTTTTTTTGTTTGACACGTAATCTAGTTATTTATTTTTCCTATGATTTTTATAACTAGAAAAAAAAGTATGCAAACTATTCAGTAAATTCATCCATGCAATAAATAAATAAACTGTTTTTAATTACGCACATTTCAACGTTGAACAGAAACTCTTTTATTTAAACACATGTGTCAATAAAACGCGTTACCAGAAAATTCTGCTATAAAAGTCCGAAAATAACTAATGAAATACCCAAATAAATAAATCAAATGTCAATCCAATAAATCCGAATAATAACGCAGTTTGACAGCGTTATAAAAAGGCTTATTTATAATGTTTTATTTTTGATTTAGTCAATAATAATAATTCTGAGAAACGACAGATTATGTCTAATAATTTGATGGATGCTGATGTTGTTTTTTTCTAGTTTTAACCTTTAATTAATTTACAAATAATTACTTATGCAAGTTCTTTTGCACTCACAATTGATGTTCAGCCAAACGCAGTTATTGATCTGTGGAAAAAAGTTTATATGTATAGACAGAATCCTTATGTAGATGTAGCAAGATTTTTTTAAGTAGATGATAATATTACTGACCAAAAATTTACTTCGAATAGGATAAGCCACTGAAATTAATAATATTAAATGTAATATTTTGGTTTGCATTCTATAGATAGGTATTTTACGTTTTCGAGTACAGTTTTACTAGCTCGACAATATTATTTAAAAATAGACTGTTTCAATATCATCACAGACTTTTTAAAATAAAATCTTCTATCCATTTACAATTTTTGTTTTACTAGAAAAACCCGTAAAGCAACATGGAAATTAATCCTCGAATTCCAAGTAGCACCTAAAATCATCTATCGAATTTCATACCCTTTTATAGAAGCACAATAACACCGTTGATGATAGGAAAGCGTAAAAATAATGCTTTAAAAGCAAATTAAATGTAATTATATTAAAATTAATAACTGTAATACGAAACTAATCTATTGATTGATCTAAGAAATGTGTTTGGTTATAGTCACGGTTTGGTTTTATGATGTAGTAGAGCCAGTAGCAATAAGTATTAATATCTCCGTTAAGCTGTGAAAGAATAGCGAGCGTTCAGGGTTTTAAGATAATAGTTAGTTTACGAGTTATGATTGGCTGAATAAAACGTTTCGTAATGCTGTTATAATTCTGATGCACTGTTTTAGGTTATGGGTCTCTTATCCCAAGGTTTGGGATTTTTATTGATCTTATTAATTCGATTTCAATACTAATATCTTTTTTTTTTACGGATGGGGAATCGTCAAATGACCCCCCCCCCCGCAGTGTCAGACTTGTACTGACTAAAACCTATCCATGTTCCTTCTTAGCTCTTTGTGTTCCAGGGCCACGGTATCTCTTTCGAACAGTCCCGCAGCCCTGGCAGGCATCGGCCCTCTCGGACCCCTTCCGGTTTGCTGACATCTCCTTGAGGCGCGCGTGGAACACGAACGCGCCGTCGACCAATGCCTTGGTTAATGAAACATCGTGACATAAAGCTAATACCAACGAGAAAATTCACCTACAGTAATTAGATTAAGTAGGACCCAAAAGAAACTATCGTTTTTTTCAGCTTAATTAAATGTTTGAATAACTAAGTCTGAGGTCAATTAGAATTTTCTAAGAAGGCTTAATAATAAGAGCAAATTTCTGATATCATCACCCACGCTTCCAGTTTCCTAGTAACCAAATTAAAACGAAAGCAAATAACACGCCAGTATAACGTTAGTAAATAATTTAATATACAAACTGTTCCGCAAAAACGATCCAAGCCGCTATCATATCTGGCCAATGACATTAGTCTAGAGGCAGCCATTGAAAGAAATCTCATTTCCCTTGCCCCAACACCCCAGTTCCCTACATTTCGCCCCATCACCGCGGAAATTAAATCTTAAGAGCTTTAAAACAATATCTTTTGGAGCGTAAAAACTGGAGTGTTTCACTCGCTTTTCTTACTTCATTAATTATTTATACCCCAGCTTGGCTTTCTTGTTGCTCGGTACGAAATCATGACGAATGAATTATGGAGTTATAAGTTTTATACTGTTTCTGCGTTGTTTATGTATGTACGGCACACTGTTAACTTTGTGAATGTTTAAGGCGTATAGGTCATTGGATTTTGGGGAGGAAGGCGTGTAATGTTTTGTATTTCAGTTGAGTTGTTGACGTGTAAAATAATTTTGGTTCTTTATTTTTTCCTGTGTTCCTGTTTGTGTTTAAATTTTTTGTAGACACATTGATGTTTCATATTTTTCTTGGTTTCTATTCACGCACAGTCAGTCAGTCGTCGTACAGTTTTCCTCTTAATTATTCTTTAAACATCTATGTTGTTATTTGAGAACCTAAAGGATTATAAGACAGATCTCTTTCACAACAATACTGTTTTTTTTTTTAAATGATTTAGATACATATTATTAATGCAAGTAACTGTGTGAATATATTTTGGAAATTTTCTACAAGTTTCGGATTTTATTATTGGACAGGTTATTCAACAGTTCAACTTACGACCTCGTTACAGAAATAATTATCATTCAAGTTTACTTGAAACCTAGAATTCGGTTTTTTATGACTAATTATAATGCTAAGTAAACATAATATCCTGTAAATATATTCTGTCCAATGTGGCGTCTAATTTTATGTAAATAAATTATCTTAAAGATAATTTTTGACGGCAGAAAAATAATAGATTTTGTTTTTGAAATAGATACCTGCTGTGTGTTTTGTAGAGTTCGTGCCAATAAAGATTTTTTGTTAAATATCTAATGGAATTACTGAGAATTTATACTTTGATGTTGAAAATTTTTGTGAATATTGTGTTATAAAATTAAAAAGTTTTTGGATTTTTAAATTAAATCTTGTAAGAATGTAACTCTTAGTAACATAAGAATACAGTAAATCTATTTAATAAACGTTTTGGAATTTCAGAACAAATTATACTTTGATTAAGTTATTTTTGACTTGGTTTCAATTTAATTATAGTTAATTAAACGTTTCTATAACGATCCCAAAATAAATACTTTAGTATTATCCATTTCTCAAATAACTTCCAGAATCTTCTACTTTTGGACCCAACCTAACATTATCCTTAAAAAGTATTTTTTTTTTCCACATCGCCGTAAATCTAGGTAGGTATCTATCGGTATATTATTATAATAAACCGATAGATACCTTAATGACTATCATACCGTCGACATACTTGCAAGTGTTGAAACCCCATCAATCGTCGCTCAAGACTAGTCGCTTGCGCAAGCCGCCAACAAGCCATTTACCTCAACTTGTCGATTTCTCACAAATTGCGAGAATTAATCGAATAAAACGGGTACTTTGTGCTAGCCAATTAATCGGATATCCTGTCATTCACGCCTACCAACTATTATTATTTTTGTTTCGAATATTTTTATTATGCTAGAAGCTTCTGTGGAATGCGTGGGTTTGATAATCAAGGGGACATTGAACTTTTTTCTTTCTATCAATGAAAAAATCATTAGGTATCTATGTTATTATCTAATATGATTATCTCTTCTGTCGTTAGGGTTGGGGAAGACCAATGAAACGGTGTTAAAAAGTCAAGAAAGTAATGAGGATTTGTGCGTTAAACAGTTAAGTTTTGAATAGTAAGGGGGTATTTAAATAACAGTATTTGATAAATGATGTTTATTTTGCAAATAGGTGTTCACCCACCTCCCACTAGCCTCCCATTTAGGTGGACTGATGATCTGGTGAAGGTTGAGGGGATCCGCTGGATGCGAGTCGCACGGGAACGGTCAATGTGGTGACACTTGGGGAGGCCTATGTCAAGCAGTAGTTTACAAACACTTTTACACGGCGACTTTTCTAAAAACTAGATGAGGCCGGTGTTTCGTACCTGACTACTCTGAGAAGGAACAGCCGAAACAAACTCAGAGGTCATAGTCTCTTTTAAGGTCCAGACATAGTCTTGGTTACTGTCACTTTTACGCAAAAGTCCCACAGTCTAAATGTCAATGCGTTACCGTATATCGGCATTGTTGAACTTTGCCTACCCTTAGTTGCACTGCCACACTTGACCCTAAGTTTATCGCAGTAATTACTCGCAGAGTGTGCGAGTTGAGCCTTCTAGATTGTTCGTTGAGAACTTAAATGTTCCGGTGCAGCCTACGCCAACGCAGTCACCCTCACTGGCTAGATTCGTAATATACATAAACAGCATAATAATAATGTAGCGACTGCTGGGACACAGGCCTTGTTTTCTCAGCACATTGCTATCAAGATGTTTTATGGCTTCGAATTTTTGATTCCAGGATGTCCCTGTTTCTTTACGATGTTTTATTTCACGCTATGAAAGCGACTGTGAATAAACAATTAACAAAAAGCAAATTGCTAGCTTTTTGAGTTTGAAAAGGTACGTACTACACAGAATGTATATATGTACATAGCTCACAGAATAAATAGATCCAAGTGGCAATAGGGCGGCCATATTAGCAGTAGAACCGATCACCGTTGGGGTAGACGTGTTCTTGATAACTGGCAAGAGTAAGGTGGGACGCCCTCAGGCTCTGTGGAGCGATGATCTTCGCATGCTGGCTAGCCGCAACTAGATTAGAGTTGCCGAGAATCGAGTTCAGTAGCATGCGATTGCAGAGGCCTATGTCCAGAAGTGGACTGTTATAGGCTGATCATGATTGAAACTTCGCCGGGCCACCTCTCCTGATTCTCGTATTATTGAGCTGACAAAAGAGAAGAATCTATTCAATGATGAAGAATTGGAATGTGTTTTCGCGATAGGTATCATGAACCCTGCTTACGACACATCAATAAAAGTGTTGTATAACACTATATTAAAATTCGGTTCCTCTATGTCTAGTCTTCCATATTCAATGCCATGTAACCGAGCCGACCATCTGTATTTAAATTTCAAATTAATACGTCCATACATATTGAAATATTTTGTTATTTATCGCTCGATGTTGACACCTGTTCACGTTCATCTTAAGATGTTGTGATAATGTAATAAAGATTATCTTAAAAGTATTATATTTTTTGTTTATTATGTTATTTTCCGGTGTTTCGAAGACATACATAAAACTACAATACATTTAATTAATTTTGCAAAAACTTTAAATTAAATTATACTTTAGACTGTACCCAGTTTGCACCAATAAATATATCATTTCTGATCGTCTATATTATATAAAAACAAGTGAAACTTGTTCCACTACCAGCTTTTATTTTATATATAAAACCACACACACCTCTTTTAATAATATTAAAGCCAGCTTGCTCCAGAAGTCACTAAATGCTACTACTTATTTAAAACTTTAGGTATTCTGTCATCTCCAAAGGAGATCATCTTAAAAGAAACCGAACTAAATTTTAAAATTGTTCAGCGTTAATGAAATAAAAAGAGTTAAACAACCAAACAAATTCGTGTGTTCTAGGGTTTTATACAAGGCTAAAATAAAAGTATTATTAATACATGGACAGACCTTGAGTAGTCATAACTAATGCAATAACAAGAAAGCTAACATCCAATTTTTCCTTTGATATCATAAAAATATCCTACAAAAACATGCGTATTACCGACTAACGTGACGTTTTTTCTTTCTTTCTTACTGAGTCGGGGAAATCACATGAATAATATAGATGACTTTGGTAAACATATTTGATGAGAGCCATATTGCTTCTATTGACCTTAAACGACTAGGTATAGGTAAATTTATAGTAGAACGGACAGACGAGTTGTCTTAATATGTATATTAATGTGTTTTAATTAATAAATTGGTTTCATATACTTGTTTTTACTTCGAAATTATCGATTAGCGATAAACTTTTATTGGTCTTGTATTACTTAATTTATATATCTTTTTTGGGTGTTGGGGTAAACCGATTTCTAAACGAGACACCATCATTCATTAGGTTGTCAATGGCGTAAAGCAATTAGATAGATCCACGGTCCACGCGCATTGATAAACTCACACGTTTTTCCATGAGCTCAGGCAGAAACTACAGAGAGCCTACGTAAAGCCAAGTCAGGAGCTCGTGGCGGCATCAAAACTCATGACACCAGGTACCAGGCACTAATGACACGCAAAAGAAAGTAAGACATAATAATAATTGTGTACAGACCGACAGTAAATTGTAAATGAACAACATTCAAACCAAGAACAAAGATAAACTCATGCAAATGTCCACTGTGAAACACGGATTTAACCCATCGGAACAGAACTATCTTCAATCCTAAAGCCAGCTTCGATCACTTCAATGCAACGGACTTACAGTACCTATGTCTATAGGTAAGTACAAGAATGAACAAGATTGTTCGATACGCGGCAGTGAGTGAAGCTTATGTTCGATGGAGGACAGTTTCCGCCGGAGATGAATGGCTGAATGAGTGAATGAGAATCTTTGAGTGAGCTACAGGATAAGACAGCTAGACTAGTACTGTACTTACTAAGGCTATAGAGGATTATTGAGGCGTGAAGGATTGTAGTTCGATTTAGTGATTTGGTTTAATTTTAGAAAGGTATTGCTATTAATACAGATACTCGGAAAATATTTCCATTGACGAAAGCAAATTAGTTTCAGAAGTTTGGTAAGATTTCGATAGTTAAATGAATCTCATGACCTTTTTTTACGGATGGGAAATCATCAAATGACTTCTCCCACTCTGGGCGGAGCGGGAGGGAGTGTCAGACTTGTACTGACTAAAACCCATCCATGTTCCTTCTTCGCCCTTTGTGTTCCAGGGCCACGGTATCTCTTTCGAACAGTCCCGCAACCCTGGCAGGTATCGGCCCTCTCGGACCTCTTCCGGTTTGCGCGTGAAACACGTACGCGCCGTCGACACGGCCTGTCGTCATGAGACGGACGGACGGTGAGCTAGCCCATTACTCACCGTCCACAGGCCCGCGCCTACGGTGGTCGGGGGCCAGTGGGTGGCCCCCGATGTCCGGGGCGTCTCCTGCGGTGGCTGAGACGTGAGGCTCTCTCCCTCTCACGTTCCGCATGACCTAGCGATAAACTTTTCCTACCGTATTTATAATCTGTTTCATTTTTTAGTTCATCTGTTAGTTTTTTTTTTGGTCTGTCTGGCTAGATACTGCATATCCGGATATTTCAAAACGGTCTCGCTTGATGCTCAAGGCTATTGTTAGTAGGTATCATATCCTTCTAAGCATCAACTTTTTGCTTTTTAATCCAAAATTTAAGTTTTGGAGTTTCTATTCCTTATTCTTTTTCTAAAGAAGCAGAAGCAGTGATAGCCTAGTGGTGTGACCGTCGGTCTGCCAAGACACAGGTCTCAAGTTAGATCCCAAGACACGCACCTCTGATTTTTCGGATTCAAGTGCGTATTGTATTATTATCACTGAAAGCAAACATCAACGGCATGTAAAGCCAAGTCAGCCTGGAGGCCTTACACTCAAGGCACCCACAAGATAGTCCGGTTAAGCAGACGACAACTTCCTTGGTTGAACTGCCAGATGACATTCACAAAAAAAAACGGGCGAAGTGCTAGTCTTACTCGCACTCAGGGTTCCATAGCCCCAAACAATATAATATCAATATTTTGAACGGTCATTTAAACGGTCAAAGTTACTGCTGCAGTTGTGTGAAAAAGTCCCATATCTCAAAAACTAAATATCAAATCTTATTCAAACTAATTTTCGTTGAAAGTTTTTTTTACGTACTACATTCTAATATTTTTTCAGAATTTTTCTCCTCTTACTTTAGAAATTAGAGGGGGGTGGGGGGCACGTTTTACCACTTTGGAAGTGTCTACCTTTCAAAAGATTGACTTTGAAAAAAAAATGGGTTTCGGAACCTCAATGTCATTTTTGAAGACCTAACTATAGACACCACACATATAGGTTTGATGGGTTTTTTTTTAGTTTCAGTTCCGTGTGGGGGGGATATCCTTATCTATATATATATTTTTTTTATATAAAATCATAAAGCGTTTCATAGAATGCATCTACCTACCAAGTTTCAGCTGTGTAGTCCTAATAGTTTCCGAATAAAGTGGCTGTGACATACGGACGGATAGACAGACAAGACGAACCTATAAGGGTTCCGTTTTTTGCTATTCGGCTACGGAACTAAAAAATGCCAAGTCAGAGGCCCAAGGGAGAGTTATTATGGGTGCATAATAACTCTCGACACCGGGTTAAAAAGTAACTATACTATAAAGAAGAAGATTATTTTTCTTCCTCTTCTATACATGGAACTTTGTTTTCAAAACAGATGTAGTCCATGCTTTTCCTGTTTTGACAAAGAATGTTTCTAACATCACACTTACCTCTGTAACCCTTTAAGGTTACAAGTTCTAATCAAACACTATCGGAACTATCTCCACATCAATTGCTCGTACACCGATACTATTACATATTACCATAAACTCTAAGCCTTAGGTATTGATTACCGATAAAATTTCTATTTGAATATTAATTGATTTTGAAATTTTACATGCATATTAAAATGGCTTGTCTGGATTAATGGGGACCTCAATGGTGGTGTCATGTTTGATTAATTTTAGCCGGATTATACGTGGTTCGAAAAGTCGTGTTTTTGTATGGGATATATAGGTTTTATGCGCTTTAGTTTCCGATATTTATGTTGTTGTAAAGTAAGGTGGTATATGACAGTAGTATGTATGGTTATGTGAGCCGTTGATTATTATGTCATCAAAGTTGGTTGTATGGTACTCATAATTATTATCTTCTCATTGGTTCTGCTTGTCAAGATCGTTATCAATACTTTCCATAGTAGTTTCAGGCTTTTCTTATAAAGCGAGTTGATCTGAGATTTTAGCTACTACTTTGAATCAAATCTTATTTAATTCCATATAATCTGCAACTCTTAAAAAATCTAACTTAGACTATCACAAATTCAAAATAATTTGTTCAGTGCCATTTAGTTCTAGATTGAAAGAATCAATAAACCACCTATTAGAAAAGACAACAAAACAAAAGGCTGTCGAATTTCATGTTAAAATATAGTTGGTACAGGTGATTAACTTCGTACTGCCTTAAAATTCAAACCATCACGCTTCAATATATATCAAAAAGAATTTTCACCAAGTTTACACTAGAAACATGAAATTTTAAAATTCCGATCACACGTACTCCCTAAGTTGTACGATTCTTACCAGTTATGCTTGAGTTTAAAATTTCCGGCGTATCGGATGGGAATAAGATGAAATTGTATTCCCATTAGTGGATTCTTGGTTTCGAAGAAATCTTGAATTCTCTTGTTGTATTTGGGAGCATGTGTTACCTACCGTTTGGGAAGCAAACAGTATGTCTGCGGGTGTATTAATTTCATTCATAATCTGTATAAGACATGCGAACCATGTAGTTACGTCGCCGTAAAAGGGGTCAAAAAAGTTTTGAGCAATGTTAAAAATTACCAGAAATAACTTCTTAATGATCGTTTCTGGAATATGGAATTAAAGTTCAAAAAAACTTCTAGTATCAATAAAAATTGTTACAAACCAAACAAAATCAAACATTCATAACAATCATCGCGAGAAAAGGGAAGCCAGCAAAAATAGGTCAGAAATATAGATGATACACTTCCATAAATATGTATGTAACAATCGCATAAGGTTGCAGACACACTGCTTAACATATAACTTCCTGAATCGCTACAGAACACGTCATGTTGTCATGAGCAACGTAAGTAAGTAGACATAGCGTGAGAAGACACAAAAACGTCTTTCATGATTTCCACAGAATGTTTACAGAGCATAAGTGAATGAGCAGGACATCTGACAAATCGTGGAGATGGCCCATAGAATTTGAACAAAAAGTAGAAGGTGGCGCAGACAGCGAAAGACCTAGAAATAGCCAATGAAATCAAGAACATAAAGGCGCATTGGCCTGAGGAAACCTATCGTCAAGATCGCAAAAAAAAACTGTTTTCTGCAGGATTGACAGAAGACACAAGAGATATCCCCAGCACTAGGTGATTCTGATTTGAAATAATGATGATGAAAATGAAGCGAAGTGATCAAGGAAATTTTATAAATTACGTCACTTAAGTAGATCAGCCTAGCTTCGTAAGTCATGCTTCCAACATTGCTGGGTGCCCGATCTCTTCACCACAGTGACTTATGGCTCACACCACTGAAAAGAAGGAAGGACCAACTAAATCTTATTTTAAAGGCAAATACAAGAAAAATATTCGAAGCAACTTTTTCCTCATGATAGTACGAGCGATAAAACTAATGGCAATCAGATTACTATTGATCGAGCTACGCGTTGTGGATGGGAATGTTACCGAAATAATGTTCCACGATATAGTCACGCCTGTTTCCTTTTGTAAGGGAAGTAGTAATCTTTTCTGTAATCTTGCCTATTTTCTCGGCTTATTGCTGTGGCGGTTGGGACTAGTTGGTTGAAGAACTTTTTTTCGTAAAGGTATTGGCGGGTTCAGTATGGTTTTTATTGGAATTAAGGTATACAAAACACAAAATCGTTATTGTTTCACTGGAATGTTTAGTCAGATTTATAAGCAGTACTTCAATTAATTGAAGATAATTTTCAGACTTTTTATTGTGTATTTCTTTGATTAACACACGATGATAAGTTTCGTCTTTTTTCCTAAATGGTTTCTGTCTCAAATCGTCATGAAATATAGATCGTTGCCATCACCATCATCAGTATATGCCTACCCTTTTCCCAATTATGTTTGTATTGGCTTCCAGTATAATCGCATGCATTTAAATCCCAGTCATTGGAGGTCAGCCTCTCAAAAGATACTTGATCACGTGATAACTTTCAGCAAGACTGGTTTTAAGACGTTCTGGTGACTTAGTTACAACCTGTAAAGCTTTCATAGTGGCATGCCATCATATAATAAAAAAATACCAGGCTGAAAGTCTTGCCAAAGACACTATTTACAAGCCACCAGAAGTAATTCGCCATCACACTAAATCAAATTGGTTCGCATCAGTTTATATTTGTATAGCGTGAATATTTCGGGTATGGTGAATGTCGCATGTTATTCAAGTATTTGTCACAGTTCCAGTCCGCACTTGTGGATGCCAAGTTCCCACGCTAAATTATTGCGTGTGAATAATCAACTTGATAGAAAGCGATTTGTACAGAAGGTAGTATTGTGTACTGTTTGTTCGGAACTGTTATTCGTAAGAGATCTTCAGAGCTTTTAATGATGGATTTCTCTGTAAAAAGAAGTGGAACTGTTTGTACCGTTCTGTAATTTCACTCAGCATTAGATTAGGTTTGAGATGTATTATTTAAGTAATTGAATTTTACTGAAGTACAAGGATTTGAATTGTAAATAAAATAAAAACAGTGAGGTCCTAGAGCAAAAAAGACTTTTACGGAAAAGTATTTCGTCACCAATTCTAACAGGAATAATATTAAACCCATCATGCCAACAATAATCTCATTTAAAACTTCCAAAACAAAATCGCTCAAATAAAAACAGTAGCCGAGAAAATTGATACGAAATTTCGAGAACTCGCGAAGAATTTCAAATTTGGGAGCCTTGAGGAACATCAAAAACAAAAAGCTTTGGAAACAAGCAGCGCTACTGAATATTTGAGCGGTCCAACCGCATCGAAGCTCAGTAGGGAGAGCACTAATGATAAATTCAAATCTCGATCCCCTGGAGAACAAGGCAATCAGACGTCGAACAAAGGTTACAGCGACGCCCCCGGCGCAACTTCGACGCTCAAAGTTGGAGAAAAGAGCGAGCTATGTGACTTCGCTGAGGCGTTCGGTTTCATGCTTATCGAATTTTTGTTGTTGCCGTTTAGACTGTGATAAAGCGGAGTGACATTCACGCTATACAACATTTTTTTGATCATCAAACTTTCCTTTGAATGGGACAAAAAGAAGAAATAACGATTTTCAGTTTTGACTGTCCATTGACATGAAATATGAGAACACCCAGTTAGTAACAAGCCAGGAATAGACAAAGAAAATTTTAATGACCCAAATAACAAGGTAACAAGAATTTCATAAATAATACAAAACAAAAACGACTTCGTCGACGTAAAAATCAAAGTGTGATCCCACTGTTTTTCAAGCTTATCTGGTCCCCGAAATAGTTGAATCGGATTTTAGAAGGCTTACGATATAGCCCAGAGGCAACGGACTCAACCACTTGCAAGTCGAACGCTTGCTTTATTTATTTTAGACCAATTGTATTTTTTACTGTATCAAGGATATTTTTTTTTCGGTAGGGTTGATTTTTTTGGGTTTTAAAGTCGAATAACCACCTTGTTTAGGAATTGCAAATGAGTAATAAAATTTTGGCTTTAAACAAAAAGGTTTACAATGAGATTTAAATAATTTAAACCTTTATTTCACGTGACAGTAACTTTCAGTGACAATATTGTCGATGACGGACCCAGAAGTAACAAATTCATTCCATACTTGTCGTATGAAAAATCCCAGCTTAGTCGTTGCCGAAATTGCTAAAAGTTCACTAGGACATTTTCAACACCGTTTGATTCCCAGCCATATAATAGAAACCCATAACTACTTTGTGTTGATCCCCAGTTTCGTAGTTTGCCTGATTATGCGGACATAACATCGAACTAAATTTACAGCAAATGGACTGAATTTGACCTTGGTCTATATTAAACTATCGGTCTGTTTACCGACTGCTAAGTTAGTAAAATACTTTAGTATCGAAAACAACATCTGTAAGTCTGAGACTTGCCTATTGCTTCGTTATGAATTGTGATTATTCAATTTCTGCCTTTTCCCAATTAATTTGAGATGAGCTCGGCATGATCTCATCTTCCACCTTATCATTCTGTTTCTAATCAAAGCAATCATCTTCTTGCCCTTGCCCCATGTTACTTTGAGTCGTTTTTTTTTTGCATTCAGCCCTGTTTTCTGGCACGCTATCATTTACTCCTTTCTTTTTCATATCATTCTCCAAAAAAATCTATCCATTATTTTCTTGGTCTTGCTCTCCCTCAACATTTAAATTCGTAATTCTTATAATCACATGAAATTCATCCCCTCCTATCACAATATTTCCATGTCCATACCAAATAGACGATTCCCTTTCAAGTTTTCTGAAGTGGCGCTACTTCCGAACTTCCTCTATAATACTCATTACTTCGAATATACTTCTTTCTCAGTTTTATCTATTCTAAACAAAGTATAAAATCAGAATCAAAAGTTTAATTTATTCAGATTAGGCTGAGAATCAGCACTCATAGAACGTCGAAACTATACAGTATGTTAGGTTAAACGAGGGACATATTGAGGAAGGGTATTCAGTATTCGATTCTCGTCCCAAATATGTAAAAAACCTATAACGTATATAGAAGAATTTTTAATGTTTTGTAAGTGCCTAGATATTTTGGACTGTCCTAAGCCAGGTAAGTTTAAAGTATGAAGGGAAAATGGATTATACCTAAGAGTCATTGACCCGCTCACATGTTCTGCGATAGTATTAAGTCGCTAGCGCAAGGGTGTATACACGTTGCGTGATATTTGCGAAAATTTTGGTATGGTTCTGTCTGTTATTTATCAGTGTTTTTTTTTTGTTTCTATTTTTATTAGTATCATGTTAGCATGTACTATTGTGGGTTTGAATATGTCCCTCGTTTAAATTAACATACTGTATATACGAGTAAACCAGTTTTTCAAAACTTTACCAAATCCTAGCTGCAATGTTACGTTCATAGTGAAAGTTAGTCCTTAGTAATAGTACTTTCATTTAATACCTATCTCGTTGTTGGCCGCTCATAGACCATTTGCTCATTCTCCAGTAGCTAAGAAAAAGTAACGCAACCAACTCCCTAACAACACTCCTGTCAGTTCATCTTCCAAACGAATTATTATCAGCCGTTTAAGAACTTAGATCTTCCTTTCAACCTGTCTCCATTACATACTTAGTAATAATCTTTATTTTATTGGCCTTTGTATGTAGTTTTGTATTTGCCTCCAGATGTTTCTCCGTTCTATCGGCAAGGATTACATGTTCTGATAACATTATTATTCTACCGATTGAATAAAAAAGATGAATGATATTCTCCCTCGTACATCTCTGCGGATTGCCTATCTCGGAATAAAAAGTAACTCATATTTTCTGTAAAATAAGCTTCTCCAGTTTCGCTCGTATTGATATCAATAAAATCTTGTTGGAAGAGTTATCTGAAAGTACGAGGAACGTTGTTATTATTTGTGCCTACCGAAATTTTAATTTTCTAGCGTTTTTTTCAATTCAGTTGCAGGTCAGTGTCAGATTGTATACTTATTAAAATATGATTTGCAATCGTAACAAATAGGTATAGCCCGTAAAAAATATGGTTTACTGAGTAATAATTAATAAGATCGCCAGTACAACCCTCCAAGTTCATTTAATCCCATTGAATTACTTTTTCATGAAATAGTCCTACAGTCATCACTTTGGGCAGTAAATAATCTGGTTAACTGACATGTCAGTGTCATGACAACATATACTCACAACAGCTAGAAATTAGGAACAGTAAAAATTCATAATATTCGTAATCAACCAAATGGATTGCAAACAAAAAATCCAACAGCACTCAAAAATTAATTTAAAGACAGCATACTCCTAACCCCACAAAGAGCTCAGCGTGACTTTCTTCACTAATTAAAAACGTGGGTGGTGTTTATTTCTTCCTTTACTCCAAACTCAGCTTCGAACATGTCTCCTGCTGTTTGAGAAAGTCCATTGTTGAACACGTCACAGCATGTCGAACGTGAATCCTACGGTTGTTAGCAACATGATACCGCTTTTACAACGCACCTGTCGGGTAATTATAAATTTGATCTTGCTATACATTCAGTTTGATAATATGTTTAGTATGTGTTGATTTTGTTTGTGGATGATTCGTGTTGTGGGTATTGTGAAGCTTTCGTTCCTTTTTAAACCCTGTGCAATATTTTTGTAGACACTGATGTTATTGTGTCAATTTGTGTAACGGTTAGTTGTAAACTGAACCAGACATTGTGTGTTATTGTATGATTCAAATGTTTTAAGCAAAATTGAATATAAGAAGCCTATTTTCAGTGCAATAAAACATAGTATTTTCTTCATTCAAATTTAAATATTATAAGTGTTCTAATCCGGGGATTTTATTCAAGGCAACTTTAATACCACAAACCTAAAAATAAGCTAGTTACGACAGATTTTATCACCGGATGACTATAAAACAACGAAACTGAACTACCAGGCGCTCATACAATGACAGAGCCTTAATCGAACACTGCTATTAACAGATGCAAAGTTAATGGACACATAGATAAGACGTCAAGTATTAGCATAATCCTATCTTTGACGGCATCATTCCAGATCATAAAATAGATAAGAACTTGGGAACGGCCAATATTTTGTGTCAATGGGTACTTTAGGTTGTCATAAAACAAGAGGATAGATTAAAGGCTTTGATTAAGAAGATGTTACTGTATGTTACACTAGAGATTATCGATAGTAACAATTTCATGATATTTGTGAAATGTTGGAAAATAGCAAAACTAACCTAAGCTTGAGGAACCGCAGATTTTTTGTTGTTGCTTTATAAATCGAACGAGCAAGTTTTGTGTACATGCGTAAATAAAACGCACTGGAATGCCTGATTAGATTTTGTCAAGATAAAACGCAGCTATTAAGTAAAACTTTCGTCAAAATATTCTTAAATAACGTTTGACAAAAGTACTTCAGTCTTTCATAATCAGATCACCATAAAAGATAAAACATAAATAATTTAACAGTTTTGTAAGTATTTAAAAACTCGCAATAGTATCGTTTTCGTTAATGAATATAGCCTTAGAAGATCTTGTTTCTCACCTGTTAACGACTTTTAATAAAAATAAAATGGCCAGGTCGTCAACCGGAATTTGGCCTTCGTCAGCCTTGACTTTTTTGTGAAACAAAAAACATAAATAAATTAAAAACAAAAATATGAGAAGATGAGTAGTGGATTTGACCTCGGTTCATCGTTTATTGTTGACCAAATGGATGTCGTATCATAAGACGATTTGCCTACCGAATGCTACTGAGATTTTGTCGTAGCTATGCGTATTTTTGATATAAACTGAATAAAAAACCGCATGTGTCCATACATTGTAATGTGTGTCTGTGTCTATATGTGTCTGTGTCTATGTGTATCTGTGTCTGTGTGTCTTTATCTATGTGTGTCTTTATCGTTGTGTGTCTGTGTCTATAACATTAGTCTCATTTGTTAAATGACATTTAATTCGAAAGATTATAAAATTAGATTAAACAGGTCTGTTTGATATTTTGAAGATGGATTAGATGTATTTAACCTACACATAATATCAATCTTGCAAATTAGCATACTGATTTGATAACATAAATCACAGCAAACTTTTGCCAGTCTGGACCATTTGCACAACAAATCACTGAATGCGTTTGACGTTTATTTAAAGACCATTCGATCTCTATCTTATTCAAATGATTGACTGAAACAGGACGAAATTTTTAATACATTAGTTGTGAATCTTTCTTGTTAGCATTTACTTCCACACTAACTTCGCTTTAGCAATATTAACGCTTAAGAATCATCAGGAAAAATAATTAGATATAAGCATTTTACACATAATATGCCTCAGGAATTAATATTTTTCCTTAAAATAATACGATTAAATTCACTAGAAGAGTATCAGACTCGGTTTATGACAATAGGATCACCCTCTATTACCTGGGACATGAACATAACTGAAAATGTGTATGTACTATCTTGTACACCTCTGCCTAACCCTACGAATAGAACAGGTTTGATGTTATGAGTAGGTAATTGAATTTAGAAAACAATAACAGTTGGTTTTTAAAAATCGAATATCAAATCTGCGTACTTTATGGAACAGGAAAACGTCACAAGCACTGAATGGAATCCCCGTTTAATTTTAACGTTCATTTTAATTCAATTTAGTTTTTATAAATCAACGTCGACTCTTATTAAGATAAAGGGTGCTGGGTTTTATTAGTTTAAACGTTTAATAGGTATTTTACACGAAAAGGATTTCGTTTAAAGACCTTTCAGGGTTTTAAAAAAAATGATTAGAACTATCTACGGCTATTTATCATGTTTCCCTCGTAGTCCAAATATATAAAAATTGCCAAATAACAATATTCTAATATTAAATAGTGATGCATATTTTGCACACATAGGCAATTTCAAATTGAAAAGAAAGAAAATGTGAGATGTAGGAAAATTTGAAAATGGAATCCTAATAATTTTAACTTGATTATTGATCGTACGATCTTTTTGCATATAAAGAAAATGTTTTGGGGATCATCACCGTCCAAATAGCTAAGTAGGTATGACTATACTTGATTATTAATATATAATTTGAATGTGTTCACTTTTATGTAGAAATAATCTTAATCGTACGAAATAGACCAAATACACAATATCAAATGGTAACAGACATAACTTCTACCATTTTCTATAAAAAAACCTAGCACCTATTAATATTGACCCAGTTTCCAACACATTTATAATTAACAACCCGTTATATCATTATCTTTAAAAGCATACAATACATAATGTAAGTAATTAAATCTAACATTACTTACAATAACAAAAAGCATTTAACTTGAGTGGGCAATTCCGTAATGAAAAGTGTCATGGCGGACTCATTTGTGTTTGAGCGATAAGTTGTAATGAAATCCGGCTAAAATAGAACATCCTATGTTTTGAGAGGAGTCGTAAGAGGTTATTAAGGGATTGTCTGAAGTGTTTTGTCCCCTAAATTTCTGATGACGTAATGTCTGTACGAAAAAAAAACTTTTTTACAAAAAAATATAATCGACTTAACACAAAAAAACACTTTTTTTGTATAAAAAAAGTTTATATTTTACCCTCTTCAGTTGTGGTATCTCACATAAATGCATCCAATATAATTTACATTATGACACCAGCACATCGTCCATACATACGACAAAGGACAAATTGCATAACAAAGAGGATGACTCAAAAACTACCGAAGCAAAGATAATAAAATTCATATGGGCCCACCGGGCAAGCTTTATCTACCAAATGAATGAAGAATCATCTAAATCGGTCCAGTAATCATGAAGAAATAAGTGTACATACGTGAAAATTGTACATAAATAAATAATAAAAATGTTCATAAAATTAAAACTACTGGGCCGAACTATGTTAAATTTTACTATCACGTAAATCAAATCGGTGTAAAAAAATACCAATCGATTTGAGAACCTCCTCCTTTTTAAAGTAGGTTAAAAAGATATATATCGCGTTTTTTTCTTGCTTGTTCGTTACGTTTTAAGAAAAAAATATTATTAAGCAGTGATATCTGGTGGTCTAATGGTCTGACCGTCGGACTGTCAAGTCAACGTTTCAAGTTCGAACCCAACACACGAACCTTTGATTTTTTGGATTCATATTGTGTGTATTGTATGTTACTGCTTTGAAGGAAAACATCGTGAGGAAACTAGTATGACTGAGAAATATTTCTTGACGGCATGTAAAGCCACGTCAGAGGTCCATCCCATTCCTTTCAGCTTAGTAGCAGGCAAGAACTGGTACAGGGATTCTGCAGTCATTCCCATTGATGGGTCTATTATCCTGGACTCATCTATCTTGGTTCTGGGTGGCACAATAACTCTAACACCAGTTTAGGCGCTAACCACACCAAAAACAAAAGAAAAATGGTAAAATTTCATCAATGATTTTTTGTGTAATTGGTCAAATTCAAAATATGGACTCTTAAAACACCTGTTAATTGTACAAGTTGATACCCATTTCTTTCTTTCAAAGATAATGATTAACCTCTTTATATCCAAAACCAAATACAGTATTATATGTTTTTCTTTTATTTTTACTTTTGTATAGATTTTTTTATTTAACATTTTTATTGCGGATGTTTGGACATTGTAGGCTTTGTAAATTCGTAGGTTTTTTTTTCTTGTTCTACCTTTTGTAGTAAGCAACGACTTATTGACTAACGCTGTTATTTCAAATATTGTAAAACCAAATGATTTTAAAAGAGTAATCATGGAGTGTTTTGCCGGTTCTTTTCCATAGGAAACGACCAACTTTTTTGAATGGCATCTCGTAGTTCAACCTATGAGGTTGTCGTCTGCCTAACCGGACTATCCTGGGGATGCCTTGAGAGTAAGGCCTCCAGCCAGGGCATAAAAACTTACAAACTAAGCGACTACACGCTAAGGCACCTCCTGTGGGGTACGAGCCTCGGCTTAGGGCGTCGCCGGGGGAGGGCTGCATGGGGACAGGCTGGATCTGAATGATATCATTATTTATGGACTGATTTAAAACTACTGGCACAGCATCGCGGGTTGGCTAGAGCGGGGGTCGGGGAGGAAACGACCAACCCAAACCGTGCACCTTTTACCGACGTTTTGCCCATGTAGGCCTATGTAAAATAAAATAAAATAAAAAATATTTTGATTTTCTACACCTAATTTAAATCAGTAACTTCATGGACACAAGTGAGTTGGCGCCATTCTATTTCCATTACTTGACATTTACAGCTTGAACAACAAACAGATACATGAAGAAGTTTTAGTATCTATCTCATTAGCATGAAAATGGTCTTATTTTATAAATAACACAATATTATGCCTGTTTTCACGAAAGGTGTAGGACGTAATCGTACGCCTACATTTCACCAAAAATCTTAAATTCTATGAATTAGACGAGCCTATTGCTACAAACTGGGCAAAAATTTAGACTACGGGTAGCTACTGAAAAATTCGTTGTGGAATGAACCAACAACAAAATGGGCATTTGAAATGAACAATGAATGATATGAGAAACCTAAAGATTATTTAATTTTTTAATTACGGTACCTGTTCAATGATACCACACTTAATTAACATAGTTCGTTCACTTTACTTTTTTTTATTTTTGACAATATGGCGTCTGGTGGTCGCCATATTGAATTTTTCTACTGTCATGTCTTTAGTGATACTTGCAGGATTAAGGATCGGTAGATATCTGACGGAGACTGCGTTGGACGTATCGTAGTTAGTATGATCGACGTACTAACGCATCACCGGTTATGTGTATAAGCTTAGATGTTTTACTACCTATTTGTCTGTTTTGGCGTTACGTGATCGACGACGTGCGGTGTATCTTAAGTCAGATATTATTATGTACCGATACTATGTAACGACAAATCGATTGACGCAAGAATCATACGAATCGGCCCACGCTTTTGATTTCTAGATCTCTCTGTCTCTCAAGATTGAAGATTCTTTATTTGCATAGATATAGCACACTATGTCTTATAAATAAAAAGGTTTCACATATTTCGCCGATTTATTTCAGCATGCAAACTTAAAATTAAATTAAAATACCTAACAAAATTTAGTCGTCATTTAGGTATCAAACTTCTAGACCTAGTTACAAATTTTACAAAACATAATATTTTAACAAACAACGCACATATAGGCTGATAAACATATTACCCTCCACAGCTGGGAAATAAACCCAACAATATACTCAGGTAGCGCTCAATACCTCTCGATTAACGAGAAAACTTTTTTTTTATTCATAGCACACTTTAATCCTCGATTTCTATAAAAATAAGTTTGTTTACGTATCGGAGTGCAAATGTTCGAACGTACGGATTATAAGTAGGTACCTATCCATCCTTTTGACCTCCATTTGGAAATCTTGAGATATACCTATATTTGGGTCATATTTCCTCGGAACTTGTGATATGGGCCAAATGTGATGTTCCTTAATAAATAGATACACGGAGGTACCGTAGCAAGGGAAAGCAGAGGTAGCCCAGTAGTGGCAGCCCCGACTTATAAGCAGTAGGCCGCGGGTTCGAACCCAGGCAGGCGTATTACTTTGTGTAATTAAAATTTATTTCATTACCGCTGCTCTTAAAAACGGTGAAAGAAAATATCGTGAGAAAAACCAGCATGTCCTAGAACTAAAAATTCGAAGACATGTGATATATACCAACCGGCGCTGGGCCCGCGTGATGGATTACAGCCCACTCCCTCTCATAGAGAGGAGGCCTGTGTCCCAGCAGTGGGAATATTATAGGCGGATGATGATGATGATGGAGGACCGAGCTAGTCTTTTTTTTTTGGACCTTTTTAATTATGTGACACTAGCTGTTGCCCGCGACTTCGTTCGCGCGGAAATTTGGAGGTGTATGTGTGAGACTGACTCGTAGGTTGAGTGGTCGCAAATGTGACTTCTGATCATGAGGTCCTGGATTCGATTCTCGTGTCGGGCAAAGGGTTATTTGATTAATCCATTAAGAATTTCTCAGTAACGTAAGTGTCAACAACAAAATCTAAGAAACTACAAAAAAAAAAAAAAAAATAACTTTCTTACAATTAATTAATATGCGAGTAAAAAAGTTCTTACGATGCGTTCTAAAAATAGATCTCTCAAACGTACTAAGAACTGCGTTTCCTTTTTTATTTATACAATTGCAAAATTGATACAAAAATAGCGTAAAACCCAAACAAGAGCAACCCGGTTATAAATAGAACCTTTTGCTTGTTGCTGGCTGACGTGAATTTTAAAGTGGAAAAAAAGGGTTTTCTTTAGTGTTTATGAAAATAACTTACCTATATTTTTCTTATCATTTTTCGTTTCTATTTCTAGTCTTATTTTAAACTTCTGCCTCATTGGTCTAGTGGTCACAAGCGCGACTGCTAAGCATGAGCTCCTGAGTTTGATTCTTAGATTGGGCAAAGTATTATTGGATTTTTCCATTCGATATTTCTCAGTAGCAGCCACGGAGTCTGGATTTGTGACCCATTGATGGCAATAGGCTCGCCCTCTATAACATGGGGCTTAAACATAACTAGCGAATGTGGGTGTACTTGTTAGGTACAACTCTACCTAACCCTTCAAGGATTACAAGGCGTGATGCATTTGATAGATTATTCCAATAAAACTCGCGTCTTTTTCTTTAAATGGGCACAAATAAAAACATCCATATGATAATTATAAGCTTGTTTACATGTGATACACGACATCCAACAGTTCTTCACCAAAATCTTATTACGAAATACTGTTCTTTTATTGTTGTTTTGTGTATATGACATATTTTAATGTTATTTACGAAGATAATGTGACTTATTTACTAATTATGCCATTGTAAGACTAATTATGTAATTGAACTAATTAATCTCAACATGTTTTACTATAATTTAATCATAGCTTTATGATAAAACACAAATATTAAAAGATCTGTAATAGAATCGTACGATGTGACGTCACTTGTTTACCACTGGCTTTATAAGCGAACGCTCCGCCGTACTCGGCTCATTCTTTATGCCCTGGCTGGAGGTCTTACTCTCAAGGCATCCACAGGATAGTCCGGTTAAGCAGACGACAACCTCATAGGTTGAACTGCGAGATGCCATCCACAAAAAAAAACTCGGCTCATTCGCTCCGGAGCAGTCACACCGAACGGACCTAAGTTAAGTAACCTTATAAACCTTTATGTGTATATATAGTGAACATTATTTTCTAACTTGGTTGACGTATGATTTATATATGCTTTGATTTATTATAAATTATCTCTGTCTGTGAAATAAATTATTGGACTAAATCTGCTTAATAAAAATTGTGTATATTCTTGTTAAATAAATAGCTAATTCGAATCTCTTTCAAATATCTAAATAAATAAATTCTGTGCCCCTATGTAAGTCTATTATTTTTAGCAACTTTTAATATATTTTTCTTTCACATTCGTTACTTTACTACCTACTTAGTGTAACTTGTTCTACGTTTTGTGGTAAGCAACGACTTATTGTCGGGCCTACGATGTCCTCCCATACTTCAGTAGGTACTAACGCTGTAACATAAAAATATTGTAAAACCAAATGATTTTAAAAGAGTAACCATTGAGTTTCTTGCCGGTTCTTCTCCATAGGAAACGACCAACCCGAATTGTGCACCTTTTTGTCGATGTTTTACAAGGGCCCATGTAGGCCTATGTGAAATAAAATATTTTGATTTTAAGCACAAGGAGCTTGATCTACCCACTAATGGGACATACACCGTCTCCTTTCTAAGAGAGGGTGGGATGAGGCTGTAATTTACCAAGCAGGCCCAGTGCGGGTTAACAGATGTCACATGTCTTCGAAAATATTGATTCTGTTATGGCCGATTCCCTCAAATTGTTTTCCCTGACCGTTTGAGAGCAATCATCATCATCAGCCTGTACTCGTCCACTGCTGGACATAGGCCTCTCCCATGACACGCCACTGAGCACGATCCTCGGTCACTCTCATCCAGCTGTTGCCAGCAGCCTTGCGAAGATCATCGCTCCACCGAGTCTGAGGCCGTCCTACGCCACGTTTACCGATCCGTGGTCTCCACTCAAGAACTCGTCTACCCCAACGGTTATTGGTTCTTCGAGTTATATGGCCGGCCCATTGCCACTTCAGCGTGCTAATGCGGTGGGCTATGTCGATAACCTTGAGAGCATTGCTTACTATAAACAAAATCAGTATCAATAAACTCCTCTAACAGTTTATAAATCCACTCCCACGACCCATCAATTACAAGCCTTGTTAAATCCAAAGTCTCACTAAGTGTGATAGCTTTTAGAGCGAGAGCGGGGAATTAGTTTCCCCAGAAAATATGGAATTACCCCTTTCTAAGGGTAAATTTATTTTGACGCTAAAATTGTGTCCTTTGAAACACTTTGTCTTTGGAGTGACGGTAGATCGCAATTTTCGTTAGGAGAAAGGTACAGTTATTTCACACAGATTGGGCTCTTTACAGTGATCTTTATAGACGTCAGAATAAGGTTGCTGTTCTGTTGCTACCACTGACAAGTCTGTGAAATAGATGTGATCTTTATTCTCATAACCACAAAGTTGTTATTGGGTTGGTCGTGGTGTAAAGTAATTGTGGAAGGACTGGAGTGAAGGAACACTGATATTACGTGCTTTTGATGTAAAGTGGTTAAGTGTGATAGGCTGGGGATGGCTACGGGGAAGTGTCAGTTTTAATTTACAGTAATGGCGTCTACGGTAAGAATTAGTGGCGTTTGTCACTGAATGAGTTACGTAAATATAGGAAGGCTTGAAAAATTGCATTGTAAAATGCATTTCAGGCGTTAAAACTATGTTACCTTACCACCACACCTTGCTACGGTCAATCTTAACTAACCTGTCATAACAATAGAACAGACAATGGGATCGACCCCTATTGCATGGGACTTGAACATTACTGGCGAAATGTGGGAGCGTTCAAGTATTACGTAACGCAATTTTTGGAAGTATTTGAAATGTAACGCGCCGTAATGTCTGTTTGTGCCCCCCCCCCCCCACAGGTAACGCGCCGCGAGAAAAAAATCTCTCCACGACCGTTCTGAAAGGTTAAAACAATGTTACGTAATGCGTAGTTCAAATACTCCCTCCCGCCCATGTAACGCATCGTAACGTTTCAGAAGCCCCTCCCCCTCCCCCCAAATTCGTTACGTAATATTTGAACGCTCCCTGTACTATACAGGTACACCTGTGCCTGACCCTTCGGTCATTACAGGCGTGAAGTTATGTTATGTTGTTAGAAATAAAAACTCTCTCCAATCTCACGATTTTTTATGACTTGACAAAACATGAGTATTTATTTATTCTGTCGAAAGTAAATATAATGGATCACACAAACCTTAGGGACCGATCACTTTTCCGAATTTCTTTGGTCGAATTTAATTTTACCGAAAACTATTTACCGACGTCTTTTTTGCTATATGCATTATTTGACATATTTTAAGATCATCGAAGTATCATGTGTCATAAGAATTATTTTACCGAACTATCTTTCGCCGATTTACAAAATGACTTTTTGCTACTGGCCGAAACCTCTTTTGGCGTGAGGCAGCCTGCAAGCTGAGGAGCAGGTTGTGAGCGTTAAAACTATCTGCGACGATAAGCTCGCGTGGGGCCGCCCAAACGCCGCAGCGCCGGAGCCGTGTCAGAATAAAATGATTGCTGCATGTTGCATGCCTGCATGCAAAATAAAATATATAGTAATTATAACAGTGGTATAACGAATGTTCGGAAACATAATACTTCCAACAAATGTTATTTCGACTAAGTTTTAATTCGTTAAAAAGTTGTTCGACCAAATGAAACGTTGAAGTTACGAAAAACTCGAATTGGTCAACTAAACAGTGGCAGACGTGACTTAAAAGAAGTAAAAAAAAAACTATTCTCGGATTCATAAACCACGTTTGCCGATACAAAATTTTTAACCAAACTTGACTACCGAAATGATAATCGGGCTACAGTAATTATGGCTGCCTTATTGCTACTTCAGCTAGCTTATACGACTAAATTATGTCTTCAAAGTATATAAATAATATTTCCACGAAAATCGTCTGTTAGTTTATTTAGACATCGAATACTTTAGACGTGATTCATCAAACTTTTTTAATTTATATTCCATGTTTATAAAAATAATGCTAAATAGTTCTGAAATCGCAATTACGTAGGCATCAGTCTTGTTGGACCATACAATTTATATGTAAATGTTGCTGTTATTAAACTTTCCTTTAGATGCCAACTATGATTTAGTATGAATATTCGACCTAGGAATAGAAAAAGAAAGGGGCATAAAATGTGGATTATATATTACACCCACAAACCCACAATGCCCGTGGTGTGGTGGATTGAAACACACTCCCTGTTACAGAGAGGAAACTGGAATCTTAGCAAGGGGAAGATCGTAACTAATGTTGGCGCGCAAGCAGAAGTTTTACTTCTGTATAAATTATTTCACTTACTTTTCCTCAAATAACATAATAAGTCAAGTGAATGCATGAAGAACATATTGGAACGGTGACATATTTCTCGTAAAAATATACAACATGTAACTTAATTAACGCACATCCTGAAAATAGTTTGTTCAGAATCGTTTACTGAATCGATTTCTATCATTTTTAATATAGGTAATTTTTTATCCCAAAAATTATTTTAAATTGCGGAAATTATTGTCATATTAACCCTGTACAGTCAAAGGAAATTTAAATGGACGTAGTTTCTTTATGTTGTGTCGAGCGGCGCGATAACTGCTTGTGCGAATGTGTGCGTTGCGTGCGTAGTAGTATGACCATAACGTTCTCCAAGAATTGGTATAACTTATTTAATAAATAACAATGCTAAATGTTAACAATGTTAAATTAAAAATTCAGTGTATGTATTATGATTATAACATAATATTCTAATTGGGGTGTTTGAGGGTGTGCGTTAATTACGTTACCTACATGTGGTATATACTTTGACACAGTGAGTTTTGTTTAAGCAGTGCAGTGGCTTTTACTTTAAGCATAATATTTTGTCAGTTATGTAGAAAATATAATTATCAATTCAGAAAATTTAAATACTGGAAAGAAATTAAGATTACGACTGAACAGTGTATGATACTCTCAAAAGAATATTGACTCTTTTTGTGGTTATTATTTTTTGTCAATCGAACAGAGAAAAACACGCCTACATAATAAAAAGGAATTTGAGAAAGGCATATTGTGGAATGTATAAAATTGGTCGGTTCCCCTCCGTAGGGATCCGGCGAGGAACGAAAAAATAACAAGTATATACCACCCAACAAGCAACTTTCCCTTAAAAAGACCGAAAAACAATTGGAATTTTCCAATAAAGTAATAAAACATTGTGACTAATCAATTCTTTAGTCATCACAAAACTCCCTTTGGGAACAATTTTAACTTTACTTTTCATAGAAATAACCCAAAAAAATTCAAACCTTAACCTGAAAGAAATAAGCTCCAAATTAGGACTGCGTAATTTAAAGCAGGGTTGACCAACTGTAAAATGGAATGTTGTCGTTAACTATCGAATTCGCGTACCCGATCGAGGGAACGATTCGTTCGATTCATTCAATTCATTCAATTGAACGGTTGACCGGCGGAGCGGATGAGCGGGGCCCACCTGAACTAATTTCTATTACTTGGTCTGGTCAATCGGATGGTTGGTTAAAAAAGGTAAGCATCATGAGTTTGGGTTGCCTTTATTTTTAGAGAAACTTTCGTATAAAATGGTTAACTTACATCCTTTTCGTTCAACGTTTTTCGGTAGGTTCCTGAAACAGAAAAAAAATGATTAGGATAAAGAAACCAAATCATCATGATTATACCAACTCATCGACATCATTTGCCTAACCATTTCAGCAACTACATTGGAGTCAGCTTCCAGTCTAACCGAATGTAGCTGAATAGCAAGTTACGTAGAATGACTCCTGGTGGCGTACCATGACGTCTTAAAACATTATTGTTCCATTCTTATTCCAGAGTGAAAAAGTGACGGAGCTATACAGGTCGTCTAGCTCCATCTCTTTCCCACTCTGGAATAGGAATGGAACAATAATGTTTTAAGCGTCATAGTAACCCCCCAGATCTCCGAAATCAAAATCAATCAAAATCAAAATATTTTTATTTCACATAGGCCTACATGGGCACTTGTAAAACGTCGACAAAAAGGTGCTCGGTTCGGGTTGGTCGTTTCCGATAGAGAAGAACCGGCAAGAAACTCCATGGTTACTCTTTTAAAATCATTTGGCTTTACAATTTTTCTATGTTACAGCATTGGCACTTAAGTATGAGTGGACATCGTAGGCCCGACAATAAGTCGTTGCTTACTACAAAACGTAGAACAAGAACCAGCTACTACCTAATACGATACTTCTTGGTAGGACTGGTTGTCTGAATTTGGCGCATTCGACTACCCGTAACGGTTATAAGAACGACCTTGATTAAATTAATAAATACTATTTCGTATATTCAATCAATTAGATAATCATGCTCTTCAACCATAATTAATGAGGTACTTTGTTCAAAATCAATCAAGTTTTTTCGGCCACGGGTGTGGTGATCTTATAAATAACTGTCAGCATTTAAAACGATCCGAATATCAAGATATTTAATTAATATGTGTCGCATCGTAATAAATATTTATGCGAATGACAGTAAAAGGCATTAAATTAATTTATTTCCCTGCATGGATAAATATTAAATAATTGAGAAGAAATCAGTAAAGGTTTTTGTGAGATAAACAAGAGTAAGAACCCATAATAATTGTAGGTACCCTGAAACCTTTATTTAAATACAACATGTTTCAATTCATTATTTAATAACAACAACTCGACCGAATAAAAACTGTGTGGGAAAAACCAAATACAAGATTCATCTTTAAAGTTACGAGTATCAAACCAAATAAAACAGATTTATAAATAATAATTAAGCAGCTAGGCCACTAACTAATAAGCAAGTTTTTAAGTAAAACAAAGATGGCGTTATGAATAAATTAATATTTTTATAATTTGTAGCAACAGACTGGCTTGCAAAAAGATTTGTATCTTAGTTTTTATCTAAAACATGCTGGCTGGTTATAATGTCAACAGAAATAACAACAAAACATTCCACATTCAAACATAAAAAAAAATGCTAACCCATTTTTTTTTATCGTTTTGATTCCATACGTAGGTTTGTTCGTGGTCTTTTCATAACTGAATTTAAATGGTAAATATTATAAAGCAAAGTTGAAAAACTCCCGATTGTATGGAAAGCAAACAATCCTAAATTCCTCCTACCATAAGTGAGCATAACTCAATAATTCCGACAAATTACACCAGACCCGTAAAAGGGTCTTTTAAAACATGGAGAATTCGTTCATTCACAAAACGGTGTTTGAATTTAAAAAGTCAATAACATTACTGAAATTGTTATTGTTTAATTAACCGACTTTGCGAAGCGAGAACAATGCTAATACCGCTAAACTTTGTTTAATTTCGTGTATGCTTATATGTTGAATAAAATTTATATTGCTTCCACTGACTGACACTGAATTAATTTTGCTTTCGGTATTTATTTTAGGAGAACTTTTTAAATAGCCTTGTTTATTTTATGTAGGTATTTAAAACGATTAAAATGCGTCATAAATTCCGCTCGAGACTTTTAAGTAGCTTGTGTGTATTGAATCGTGTGATTTGAATTAATTATGCAACGAAAACTAGGTGTTATTCAACTTATCTAGACACAGCTCTCTACAACTTGTTTTACTCACGATCTATGTTAATATATTTACAAATAATTTCGGCAAACAAATAAAACAAAACAATGTCAACTGACATTCTGAATTAAAAAAATCTCGTCATCTAATTTCATTCTCAATTCAAAAACTGGCAAACGTCACAACCACGTCGCAATTTTTTTTTAAAGGAACACAGGGCCTGACTTCCAGCCTTATTATAGCTGAACAGAACTTTAACAAAAGTGCAAAGTAAGGGTGTCAAGAAGTTGCCGCAAAGAGGCGGCACGGCAGCAGCAGGTCAATGCATGTAATTACTGCTGCCAAGTGTCGCCAGGTTTTTTAATTTGATACATTTATGTATGTTTGTGAGCAGAATTATATCTAGGATTTCTGTGTTAATTTATTGTTGGATGGTAGATAAAATATAACTATGATTTTGGACTAGTTAAAACTATGTTACTTTTGCCTCTAACCCAAATCAACCTTGGTTGAACACTAAGTTCAATCAGAGAACGAACTGAAAGTGGCTTTTACTCACGTTTTCTAGTAGTTATCTTCAAAAGTATATCATATCCTTACCTAATCTATGGTCTATCCGTGTGCCAAATTTCATCTAAATTCAACGTGCTTTTTAAGCGTTACCTATATGTAACGGACAGACAGACAAAGTACCTTTCGCATTAATGGCAATAGAGTCGCCCTCTATTGCATGGGACTTGAAGAAAACATAACTAGCGAGATGTGGGTGCACTATTAGATACTTCTCTGCTGACCCTTCGGGGATTACAGGCGTGATGGTTTGTGCTTTAGTCAGGTCATTTTCAAATTGTAATAGGGGTGAAGACTGGGTAAAGAAAACGAAATTCTATTTTGTCCGTCAGACAGGTAATACAAAAATATTAGACACGTATTTTTTGTTTTATCAAAATATCAAAAAATTACTTAGTTAAAACTCATTAAAGTTGGAGAGTGGGGGCTCACTACGTCACAAGTAGGTATAAAAATTACCTACATGTGACGTCATGCGCCATTTCAACTCAATATATCTCCGTAATTTTATGACCGAGTGAAAAAATAAAAAATACGTGTCCAATATTTTACAATAATCTACCAGACAGACAAATAAAAAAAAATGTGATTATCCCGTATTGGACAGTTTGGACTATCCGAATAAAATTAGCAACAGTGGCGCCCCCATTCTCGCAATAGATCCATGTGGCCACATGTTTTCAACTCTTTTTGCTTGCCCCTAACCAACCTCATTCACAGCTAGCAGGTCAATGCGTATAATTAAAGGGGCGAAGTGTGGCCTGACCCGCACCGCTTTTAATTTGATACAATTATGTATATTATACCCTTTTGTTTCTAGGTTAATAACTAGGAATCCTGGGGGCTGTGTTGAGTAATTGTCCTCTTATACACTGGGGGACGGGTGATTCCTTATTCAAAGGTGGTACTGTTGGAAAAGTTTATTCGTTTAGCAGTAAGTACTACGATTACAACTTTCAAAAGAAAACATAGAACTTAATGACAAGGTATGTTCGGCAAAATTGATGACCTTACATAGAAATTCCTATTGAACCCACTCAGAAGTTATGTGCACCATCAATGAGTAGTTTTGATGTGACCGGTATATTTGTTTAAAAAAAACACAGTATACACTAGACACGTGTGTATTAAAAAAAACACAAAGTATCAAGTCACCATTACAAAAACAGTAAACACCACCTGAAATTCAAACCCCGCCTTAAAAAAACTCGGAAAAACTTGAAGAAAACACCACAAAAAAACGCGACCTGATACCTCAATACCTTAATTAAGTAATCCAACACTTTCATCACAAAAATATTCCTTTCCTACGCAACTTCATAAAAAATATTAACGGGGGAGAAAATTTTCATAATGGACAAAGCAATGGAAGTGCCTTAGAGCCCTCCATTCTGAATGGAGGCCCGGAGGGACGCTGATAATGCCCTCTCCGTCAGAGGGCCTGTTGTAGACCTCTGGAGATAACGGTCAGATTAGTCTATGGGACGCCGTAAGTCGCTCTTTGAGAAGTGACACGGCGTGGGAGTTGGGACGGTGGAGAAGATATTTAATAAAAAAATTCAAAGGAAAATATTTTGTAAGGTCGGATAATTGGTTCAATGTAGCTGGTACGTACTTCAAATACGAGAAGATCGTTGAATTTCCTGAAAATATTTAAGGTTCGGACCCGTCCGGTTCGGTCAAACCAATACGGAAAGATGGCAGACAGGCTACAGACACTGACTGATACATTATCTGTTGGACTGACATTGCAGGTTTGACTGTGGCTGAAACTGTTAGGTTAGCCCGCGAAATTTAAGTTTTTTTTTTTGCAATTTTCAGGTCAGTGTCAAACTGTTTTCAATTCGCGACCATAACGTAGAATTTATAATCATTAAAATTATCTATACAAACCTCTAAGTTTATTTAATCCTATTTAATGAAAAAACTTAGAGGGTTGTACTGATTAGTTACTTACTTTAATTTACTATCTTACTTTAAATTAAATATAAACAGACACGTTAGAAAATTTCAATTTTCTACCTTAGCGCTTTCACCTTAAGACGTGGAGTCCTTTACAGTCCTTTTTTTCATTTTCGGAGAAATGGGTAAAGGCTGATTGGCAGCCAACTAAAAACATTGTTGAAAATTACGACAGAACATTTAGTCAATGCAAAAGTTAATCCAAAAATAGACTTTATATCAAAGACAAAAATAAACAGAAAATGGGTTAATATAAGCTCTACAGTTTTTTTATAAATTTTGATGAATGAAAAATAAATAAAAAAAGAAATAAACGCGACAGTTAATCTATCTTTGTGACTGACGCTGCTATCGCTTTTTATTTCTCAGAGCAGAATATGCGAAACAATTTCGTAGCACAGAAGCAGAGTTATTTTTTATTAGCAGTTATTTACTCAACTGAATACAAAATGGCTGAAAATATTTAATGTAACTTTGTAGAGAGGATGACAAAAACATTTTATTTCACTATTCAATGGTGGCTCTTTTTGTTTATAGATATTATGGTTCTTAATGTAAGTTTCTGTTACATAACATGATGACCAAGGGGTAAGCAGAGGAGTTTACCCACATTTCGTCAGCTATGTTTATACTACCTATTGCTATATTGTCCATTGGCATCAACTGGGCACGAATGGAAGCTGCGAACTGCTACTGAAGAAGTCCTCAATTTTTGTAACTACTATTTTGACTGACTGACATAGGTAGCTATTTTGAACCATTAAACTAAATTAGAAGATGAAACCTTATTAATTTAAACTTTCAAATTCAACTAGAAGAAAATTATCTATTGAACTCTAAATTTTAATGTCCAATTATTGATTAACAAAAAATGGAATCCATGTTCATTTGAAAACTTATGATTATGATGTTACTTGATCAATGGAAACATGCATAAAGCCAGCAATACAATCAAAATCTTAATAATATCACCATTCGAAGTTATAGATAAGTACGTACGTTCGATAGCATTGCTTCGGTATGTAAATCAGTTGATTGGAGAGTTCGAATTAATTAATTTGCATTCCACAAATATTTCTGTAATAAACTGGTATTTGGTTAAAGAAAACGCTGTGTTATCGTTTCAGTGGAATTAAAACGATAATTTAAATAAAACGTCATTTTATTATAGCTTTTAAGAACGGGTAATTCGATATGTGGACCAAGTTATCGTGAAACCAGAAATTGATAATAGAACTGGTCCACTTACTTAGAAAAAAGGAAGAAGTGACATTAAAGAGGATAATATATTTCAGCCTACAATTTTTGCTTTGAGAATATAAACTGAAAACAGTCAGGTAACGTCAGGTAAAACACATCTTGAAATGTATGAAGAATTAACAAGAGTCAAAACAAAAGAAAACCAGGAAACTAACATGAAATTTAAATACTTGTACCTGACATCTTAAGCCCCTACTCACCCCATTCTCATAATTGAACGCAACAAAGATCCGACGTTCCAAACCCAAACTTATGTAAAATTTATCAGCTATCAAGTCTTCCCGCCATTAAATCCATTAGCCATGATATCGGTCGGACGGCGTCTCAGATAACAAGGCAAATGTCCACACTATTATACGAAGAACGGATAAGCCCACTCAGAAACAAGATACGATACAAAAGGGTACCCCATCAAAATTCGGCGGCCGTCAGTGCCGTTATTTATCATTTTCCGCGAAATTTTCACTCAAAGAGACACATTAATGATGTGGTACAAGTTAAAAGCTTTTGTGAATTGCATGGCGTTATGGAGAGCAGCGGTGGCCCAGTGGTGGCAGCCCCGACTTACGAACCCAGCCAGGCGCTTTACTTTGTGTAATTTATTTCTTCACCGCTTCTCTCAAAAACGGTGACGGAAAACATCGTGAGGAAACCGGCATGTCCTAGAACTAAAACTTTAAAGACATGTGACATCTACAAACCCGCATTGGGTCCGTATGGTGGATTACAGCCCACGCCCTCTCATAGAGAGGAGGCCTGTGTCCCAGCAGTGGGAATATTACAGGCTGATGATGATGATGATGGCGTTATGGGACAACGAATGAGGCTTAAGTTTTATGAGAATCGTGAAAATGAGCTATAAAGTTTTGTGAAACAAATTTTTTAGTTATTGTCGCTTGATTCATTGCTTCATTACTCCGTCCAGTTTTGGTTTTGGATTCCCAGTTAAGGTCCAAATATGCGTTGTCGATCGTGCCACAATTTTCAACCTTTAGTTGTATTTTCTGCCCTAATCCTCTTCAACCTTGTTTGTCTCCTTTCTCAAAGGTCAAACTATTGAATAAACGGGTTTAAACCATGTCATTAAATTATCACAATAAAACTACAGAAATAACCTTTAAAGGACAAACAAACTGAAAAAGTTATCAATATCTAAAAACAGAATTTGAATTCGAAAGACAAGAGAAGAATAATAGGTCACCTAAATGTAATTTGTTAAGAGCCTATACTTAGCTATTTGTTTACTCATATGATGGATGGTAATGGCATTTACAAAAAGGTTGTCAAGGAAAAGTAGTTGCTAGGGCTCGAATTCACAGTTAAAATGTTACCCGGTACTGAAAAGAACGTAGTTACAGCAAACACAGCAGTGATTCGTGAAAAGATTGATGGGAGAAAATAAATGAGGATGGTCTGAAAGCGAACAAGCGACAATGTTGCTACGTTTTTAATTCAGTACGCAACACCACAACTACTACGGCAGTGGCATTTCTCTTCTTTAGTTATTACGATAGTCATTTGTCAAAAAAAAAAGAAAACGTCACTTGGGGCAACCAACCACTGTCTGCATTACTGGGATACCGTCTGCAGTTGCTGCCTGACGGTCAGGCTTTCAAGTCACCATCTCATCTGCGGAAGCGTATCTATAGAGTTATACAAGCGATTGTTTTGCATTCTCGTCAAATTCAAGGAGGTAACTATGCTAATGATTCTCACCCGAATAAATAATAAAATGGGTAGGAAATTCTTTTTTTTTGTCTTATTAACGGAAATCGTTAAATGTGAAACACCCGTCTTTTAAACACGACACGTCTTATGCTCGCCTTATAACCGCGCTTTCACAGATACAAATAATCTCAAACGTTTATTCGGTAATTTCTTATTCCCTAAACCACGTAAAGGGGGTTATTCTGATTTTAAACTACAAAAATGGCAGCGTTTTTAAATAATGAACGTAATTTAAATTTATTATTTATGTCTTTTGTAACAATCTCCTGAATATTGACGAGGATGCAAAACAACTCCTTGTTTATAAATCAGTAGTGTCCCTGTGGTGTCATTAAGTTTGGGTTCCTTTGTCGTTGCGGTCCGTGGTGGCCTTCGAAATGTACCTTGAAGTACTCCCAGTCCATTGGTATAAATTACTCTTTACCATACCCCATTAAAGACTTACACGTGTCACGAATCAGTTCCTTGTAAGAAACAGTAACGTATTAAGTCTAATGACGTACAAATGTAACAGCTTGCTCACTCAACCAACGTACTCAAGGATCATTAATTAACCCAATTTAGTTGACTCTTACAATCTGCTTAGCTTCCTTGGTGCTTTAACACCTAAGCAGAAAATACTTTTTACTTATCGAATCATTTCGTTTGATTACGTACATAATAATGATCTTGTGATTAATATTAATCAAATATACACACTTACATAAATGTTAATGATAGACTTTATCAATTTGTTAAGTTTTCAAGTGAATTGTGCCTATATGAAGAACAAAAAAGCTCAAGCTCTTATGAAGGTAATCAAATAAAGTAATAAATAATGTACCTAAAAAGTAATCAAAAAGATATAGATAAAACTAAATAAAGCTTCAATTGAAATCACTCAAAGACGTTCAAATAATTCTTAATTCAACTCTAATCCACAAAGGGGAACACGCCAATTTGTTAAAAATATATAAATCAGGCTTAATTAATGATGTCCTGGCGTCAAACAGCGAATATATTACTGATAATGAGACTGGTTAATGAGGTGACCCTACGACATTTAATTATCTTATATAATTTATTTATTTATCTTGGAAGTTCAACACACTCCAATAATATTTGTTCTTTTGATAAATGGTAACACAGTTTAAAAACTTTCATTAAAATGTTGTTTCACATATGCACATGCATTGTCTGCTTTCAAAAAATATGGGTCAGAAGTTTTGAAATATAGAAATACAAAAGATTTATATTAACTACTAGCTGTTCCGCGCAACTTCGTCTGCGTCACATATTCCCCCGTTTTCACAACATTTTTCATTGCTGCTCCGCTCTTATTGGTTGTAGCGTGATGATATAGAGCCTATGTTCTTCTGCAGGTTGAAATCTATCTTCTTGAAGATTCGATGAGCCGTTTAGTCGTGAAAAGGTAACAAACAAACAAACAAACAAACAAGCTGAGTGACATTCGAATTTATAATATTAGTATGGATTCAAGGGCACGTCAAAATGCAAAAAAATATGGCATCGGTGGCTTGTGTCAGGAATTATGTAAAAGAAAAGGAAGTAAACTACAGTATGCAGGTTCACAGAAGATAATAGAAGAGAGATACATATAGCGCCGACCCCAAGTAAGATGAAATAAAGGCAGAAAGCTGATGATTCCATTAAAATCATAAAACCTTGAAAACTTAAGAAGATGCAATCCAGAAGAAATAAAAAATAAAAAATAAAACTCCCGAAATAGAAAATAAACTCACGTCACCCGCTACCGCCTATGACTCGGTACAATAAAAGCTCAAGTATTCTATACTAGTATACAGTGAAACGTGACACTTTATGAGATAAAGGACGATAACATGGCGCATGTACTTTTTGCCAAGACGTAGCGTGCTCGAACGTGCTTGACAAAGCAGGCGGACCAAGTAAAGGGGTTTTATTGAAAGTTATTGGGGTATGCTTATCTAATTTGTATAGATGTGGGTTATTTTTTGGGTATTTGATAGTACTGCACTATCAGAATAGAAAAGAAATAATTTATTTGCATTGAATGTAGGTACATATATGAGTTGAACAGTAGTAATTATTTGTGCCTGGTACATTCCACCGTTTGGAAATCTATCTTCTTGCCAAATTTCATTAAGATCCAATCAGCCGTTTAGTCGTGAAAAGGTAACAAACATACAAACAAACAGAGTGACTTTCGCATTTATAATATTAGTATGGAAGTATGGATTAGACATAATAGCAGTGCTCACCTCTTTTCAAGCATATCATGTTTTACGCGTCCATTCATCGTTTCTTTTGTATTTCTATGCTTTTATATTTCTGTACTTTAAATAATATTATGATACAGGAGAGCGATAAATTATACGGAAGAAAATACTATGAAGAGGAGAGATATCGTTGAAAGATTTTATCTGTTAGATTTTGCAATTACTTAAGTTGGGACAAAGTGCCGACGTGGAGTGAATATTTAATAGTATGATAGTACAAATTCATATACCTCCCTGTGAATTTTAAATCTTGGATAGACTTGGTTATAATTATTTCATCTTACAACAACAAACAAAGATCCACCTTTGACCAGATAATGCGTTAATCTACTCTTGGAGTAACCCAATAAAATTTTGTTTCCTGACCAAACATTAGTACTATTTTATCCCATCCCTTCATTTATCCTTCAAGCAAAAAGGAATATCATGAACCCCAAAAAACATTAACAAGTTAATTAATTAAGTTGTAGGAGGAACAGAATTGCTTACTGGGGGAAATAAATTCTTTACATTGAATGAAACTGTCCTGATGGTTGTCTGTCTAGTCAAGAATAGAAAAAAAAATTGGAAATATCAACTAATAACTAGTACTCTAAACAGACCTTGAATAAAATAAGATCCGTTAAATAAAGTCCTATTTTTGTATGATTCATGATTGCCACTAATATTTGAGGTTCCATTCATGCATCATAATCATAATTTATTTCCCATTAAACTGTTTATCAAACCAAAACTACCAAGATTTCAATCGTAAATATTTACGAAGCACTAACAGTAGTAATTGATGAACCCCTCCATCAATAGCAAACGAAGACATTTAACTCAAAACAAACATTTGCCTTAGACGATCCAGAAATAGTCCAAACCTCAACCGAGGTCGCGATCCAGTATAAAATAAAACTAAAGAAAACCCGCGGAAAGGGATGGGAACTAATGGTCGGTCCATTTACTTCTTTTTATCCCACACTCACATCCCTCAGTGAATCATCCCGGTCGGAGACGTTTTTTTACACGAATAGACTTTTATTATCCATATAGGTATTTCAACGCTCATCGAGGAAAGGGAAACGTTGTATCAGCTGGTTAGGAATTGTAAGGACGAGAAAAAAAGCTTATTAGAATATCAAAAGAAGCGGGAGAAGGCTATGGAACTTCTCGATTGAATTTTTTTGGGCTAGATGTATTTTATCATGTACTGATACTTTTGGAATGTAGATGCCTACAGCTAGACAAACCTTTCGATAAATTGGAAGCAACTGGAGAAGATCTAGATAATAAGTCTCGATGAAGAAAACATGATACTGTTTTATCTAAGGTTAGGTCCGATCCAATTAATATTCCGATCAAAACAAACCCTTTACAATAACTAGGAATGTTCAACGCTTTTGGAGTAAAGAAAACAAAACTATTCAACCGTTTCGGGATTCAAACTACCCTTTGGCCAAAAAGAAAGCGCGAAAACAGAAACATTGAGTTCAATTAAAAAATTCCTAACGCCTTCTGCGGAGGCGTATTCCCAAAATACATTAACGTCGCTCTCCGAAGACGAAGGGATGTTGAAGCCTTTAAATATTACTTAGGCAAGCTTTAAAATGTCCGCGCGAAAAGGTCGTAATTAAGTGTGATATTTCCTGTACAGTTAAAAATCTCGAGAGAGGGTAAATTCGTTTCAAGGTGTCTATGGAAGATTTTTCTTAGAATTTTCATTTTTATAACTCCCGTCTGTTTGTAGGTAGAATCTTGATGAATTAATAAAGGAATTTTCCTTGTCAGAAATCTTGACAAGATAATGTCTAGGTGTATTAACTTCCTTTCATAAGCTTTTAGTCAAAACATCATAATAAATTATCAGGTGATGGTGTTGTTAGAATGGTTTTGCTTTTCCCTTTTATCATTAAAAGCCCTTTCTTCCCTAATACCAGTTTCATCTATGAAATCTTCCTTGGAGCTGAATGCAAACAGTATTTACCAACTAGATAATTTGTTGTGTTATGTCCTGAGACCAAGCACTGCAGAATGTGTGCCTCGTCTCCTGTCTCCCGGGCATCCTCACAAATTAATTTAATGAAGGTACCTAGCTATTCAATATGCGCAGTTGTTTAGGTACCTACGTTTGAATCTTTTGATACTTAACAATTTATTATTTGTTTTACGTCTTTTAAGATTCATTGATGTGTCTATTTACGGCAGTCCAAATAAAATAAAATAATGCCGGCCAAAAAATAAACACATTTATAAAGGGTGTAAAACACCTCTTAACGAAGCCGAAAGGCACTGGTTCTTCACTGGCACGGCTCAAAGCCGCACATACTAACATCTTCAGTCTAATACATGTCACCATATATCATGATGTCTACTAGCAAACGTTCCAATTCAGAGACCATGTAAACTAAGCCGCAAGTTATAGTATATAAAACAATTCACACGATACATAACAGTTTGGAACTATTTGGGGCTTTCTTAGGAAGACCTCAACTATTTCCATAATTCAAATAATATGGTTTGTCTTTCAACCCTATTCATTTATAGAAAACAGGATGAAAACACCGTGAGGAAACCGGCATATCCTAGAAACTAGAATTTCGAAGACATTGTAAAACCACCAACCCATGCTGACTCCGAATGGTGGATTGCGTTGCATTCTCTCAAAAAGAAGAAAACTTCTGTCCCAGTAGTGAAAACATTTAAGGCCGATCTTGTTATGACGTAGGTCATGAAACTTCTCCGTATGGAATGACTTATTAAAATTAAATAATTGTAACACCAAGCTAGGAACCTTGTTTATTCTCATTCATTAGCTTGCATCTACTTTTTGGATGGACGAAAGGAATCTAAATTGTAAGGTATTTGTACTAGTCCTACCTAATATTATAAATGCGGAAGTTTGTGTTTGTTAATCTTTCGCGCAAAAACTACTGAATGGATCTGTATGAAATTTGGCACAGGAATAGATAATAATCTGGAATAGCATATAGGATACTTTTTATCTTGGTAATACAATCCCATGGAAAATTACCGAACAAAACGCGGGCGAAGCTGTGGGCATTATAAATCGTGGTGTGAATAACGCCTGATTTCATAACTTCAGCTAAAAAAAACCCTTTCAAAATACTGAAAACATTGTGTGAAAATTAATAGAAAATACAAATCATGTGACATAGATAAGTTAGCAAGAACATATTTCACGCTAAGCTCCGCGGGTTCGTTTCCAGTTGAATATATTTCTCCGAACTGGGGCAAAACTGTAGTTTTCAAACCTTGTTTGGAGTAGGTGCGACCTTTTGCGGAGTATTTGAAAGTAGGCAATAAAATTTTGTCATAAGCGTTTTGGGACAAATAAAAAGTAGGAGTATGTGTCTTATTCTATTATTTGTTGCCTTTTTTTTAGGGATTTTTTTTGGTGTTGGATATCTAGTTTCAAGTTTGGGTCGGTTCTGTATTAGATTGTAAACTTTTTGAAGGAAAAAAAGTAATTTTCTTTGGTAAATAGCATAATGCAAATTTCCACAAATAAGTGCCCGATTCCCTTATCTAACATAGCTAACATGACAAGTAATAAAAATAATGGTTTAAAAATAAATCAGTGCTTTGGACTTATATGAGACTGTATGAGAGAATATTTCTTATCGTTTAATTAAAGTAAATGATCTGCAAATACACAAACATGGCGGAATGTATGCGTAGTTAGTCCGACTTAAGTTCAGTTCATGACTAAGAAATGATGATGTGTTAGTTTGTGACAAACATAAATTAATAAAAAATACCATATAAAAACTAAAGTCCTAACTAAAATAGGTGCCTACGTCACTGTGGAAGTAAAGGAAACCATTTTACTAGAACAACAAAACTAGATTGATTCGAGCGCAGAACAGAACTATCAAATCAAAACTCGGCATATCAATTCATTAAAGGTTAAGTACCAGTAGCCTCCTGGAAACGTTTGACGCAAAGCATCGCGCAATCTAAAGTAGACACAATATTGATTCGATCTAAAATAGAAATTGGTATGTTGCAAATCGAGAACTACAAAAAAACAAAACCTGAATGTTATTTTGAAACTATCATGCAATAATAAAAAAAACAACAACCCCATCGTTCTTCCTACCCTTGTCCTATGTTACTTCGAGTCGGCCAACACGACACATCATTTAAGTACTTCTTTCATCACTCCTCACACAAAGCTAGGAGGAGCTCGTGGCTAAAATAATAACAGCCGCACAGGTCGATCTTTAAGGTTAAGTGCTTGCCGATGTTGGTCCGTGGATGCGTGACCATAATTACATACCGAGTTTCCTCCGTGCCTCAAATCAAATCCAAATTCAAATTCAAATTCTTTATTGACATAATAGGTTACAGAAACTTGTTTGAAGCCTCTGACTCCTGAACTAGGTGTACCTGTATGTCAGGAGTCAGCGCCCTCTCCCATTTTATTTGGCCTAAATACTAATGTCAACATAGGAATAGATAAACAAATGTGCTACAAAAAACAATATTAGAAGAAGTGATATAACAAAATAAAACAATAATAACTATAAAAAATGAAAAACAAAAGAAATTAAAAGTATGAAAAAAAAAAATTAAATATAATTTATTCTTAAGTTAATACAAACATCGCGTTGTGTGTGTGTATGTGTGTGTGTGTGTGTGGGAGGTGTGTACATGTGCGTGCGGGTGGGAGTCCCGTTCGTGATTGTGTAAGAGTAGGTGTATGAATGAAAAGCATGTTCTATGTGTGTGTTACTTTTAGAATGTGATTAATTATGTATTATTTTCTCCACATCCTCATAATCAAGAGTAAAGAGCCAGTTTTTTAGTATGGGTTGACATTCGTGTAGTGTTAGCGGATAAAAATTTAAGATTCTATTGATTTTGTTGTATAAATATACAGAAAGAAAAGCATTTTGTCGTCTTGCAAAAGCCGTGCGACACTTCACAGATTCAATTACGTTTGGAGTTGTTCGCTTGTTTTGAAGTTTACCTGGATCATATGGGGTAGATACGTGTTTTTTTGTAATTATCTGGAAAATAAAAAGTTGTCTCACTGTAAATACCCGGCACAACTCGTATAATGTTTTTGTGGGAAATCTGTATGGTTTGAATGACATTGTTTTAAGCAGGGACCGTTGCGCTCTCTCCAGGCGTAAGAGATGCGTTTTACATGCACCTCCCCAAACCCCAATACAGTAACCAATTACCGATTGTGCTAATGCACAATAAACTGAACGAATGAGTTCGCTGTCAGCTACGTGCCTCAGATTTTTAAAAACCCATGTAAGTTTCCTGACTCGCGACGAAACCATCTCGATATGTGGTTGCCAGGATATTTTGTCGTCCAAGAGAACCCCAAGGTATCTAACCGTCTTAGATTTGGTCAGAGTTGTACACGAGCACTGTTCAGTGAATGGTGACTTGCATGTGTGAATCCGGACAGCCACGTTCGGCTGTTTTATGCGAGCGTTAGTGAACTGTATAAATGAGGTTTTCGATATATTAAGTGTTAACAAGTTATGCTTCAACCACAAACAGACTTTATGAAGCCCCATCTCCGCATTTTGTTGAACTGCATCCCAAGTCTCTGCCTGAAACACCAAGGCTGTGTCATCGGCATAGGTAAATATTTTGCCTTTATTCAGTGTCATTTGACACAAGTCGTTAATGTAAATCAGGAAGAGACTGGGACCGAGAATGCTACCCTGTGGGACTCCATAGACGACTGCGGCATCTGAACTAATAGCACTACCCACTTTAACCTCGGAAAGCACGTTAAGCCGTTGGTCCCGGCCGTCATTTGTGGATCTTTCCTGGATGTCAGACTTTTGGCTTCTGACTAGTCGTTACGAGTAGTCAGAAGCCAAAAGTCTGACATCCAGTCTTACCAAGGGGTATCGTATTACCCAGTTATTGGGTTGTGGAGGTCAGATAGGCAGTCGCTTCATGTAAAATACTGGTACTCAGCTGCATCCAGTTAGACTGGAAGCCGAACCCAATATAGTTTGGGAAAAGGCTAGGCAGATGATGAATGATAATTCCTCACACACTCCATCCATCGTTTCCCAAAAATTACCTAAATCAAACTCTAACAAATAACAAACACGAAACAGTTTCAACTACCACCTGATCCAAAGATAAATCAATCAAAAGCCCACAAATCAATCCTCTGAAAACCCAGTTGTAAACCAAGAAGAGGGTGCTAATACCACTCCTAACACGGAACAACCCAATATTTTTCATCCCAGAAACCTCTAGAACCGCAACCACTAACAATAACCGTTCATATCGCATGTTATTGCAAAGTAACGCATATTTATTGGCAATTGTGCTCCCCTTTCCCCCTAGAATAATATATTACATCCCCGGGGAGTTTAGAACTAAATTGGGCAGATGTATGAATGTAAATATATTATATTATTGGCATATATAGGCTTGGAATATAGAAGCGTTGTATACCGGGGCCTTTATTAGTGTGCTCTCTCACACACCCACACATATATATTGATATCTTGAACGTTATTGCGCCGAAAGTAATTTCTATGCCAAATTAGTATTGTAATTTGTCGCAGCTATATTTCGTACTAGGTTCTAGTAATTGGGTGTCTCGTTCAAAGATGGTGGCATCTTTGAATAATTATATTTTTCGCACGAAGTGGTGGAAAATTATATTATAGCGCTATTAAGATTATTATTTGATTAAATGTTATATTTTCGTTTGTAAAGAATTTCGTAGAACACTTATTACAGTTTATTAAAGACCGGTTTGAAGGATTTATCACTAAGGAGATTTTATAAAGTAATTCTACAGAATTGGTACTGTAATCCAAAAATGAAACGACAGTTGTATGGTCTTCGTCGATTTGAAATGTAATCGTTCTGAGATAATTTTATTTCAAATTACTTTTTTCCTCTGTACTTACCTCGAATTATTTTGCTTTCATCAATATTTTGTGATACAAAGGAAACTATATAATAATAAATCTTTTAGTCGACAGGATTTTTTATTTAATTTTGATCAAAGCAAATAAGCAAGGGAAACATTAATCGTTGTCAAGGAGATACTAAAAACGCTAAAATAAGTAATATTAAGAATAAGAATCAATTATTAATAAGAAATTAAATCTGTCCGGATAAGAAATGCATCAATAAGAAAAGGTAAAGTAAGCAGGCGAAGACAAGACGAAAACCAATATCAATAACATTCAATGGAAAACAATAAATCCCCGCTCCAGAAAACAACATAACATATATCCGATTCATATCCAGAAACGATACATCCAATCCCAAACTTTCCACTTTTCGCTGAACCCAGAAATCAAAAAACGATAGTCAAACAACAACGCAATCCCATCCCTCTATAAATTCAACCCTTCCAATCGTTAATACAGGGTGAGCAATTAGGGGTCCGGATGTTGCTCCAAAATGGGAACTAAATGGGATAACGCAGAATCCTGGGGCCAAGCCGGGCTATTTGCATATGCAAGTTGTTGATTGGAAAGCGTCCGTGTATTCGCATCATTAGCAAAGTTGCCGTAACTGTAAGTGGATTATTGAGGTAGAACTGTTGTGGTTTCCACTTACCTATGGATGTTCCGGTCTTGGAAGTCAAGGATTAATGGATATGTTGGAAGATATTGGATGGTTTAGAAACTCTTTGGTCTTTAGAAATTGCTCTACAGATCATGTTAGTAAAGCTTTTTTGAAGACCTTTATTCAGACGGTTTTGGTTTTCTGTCAATACAATCTATGTTTCTTTCGGTATTTTCTTTTTTAGAATAAGTTTTTTTTCTTCGTTTTGCTATAAAGTGTGTCAAGCAAACAATTATTTTAAGTCTCTTTCTTTTATCCTCTTAGCTTTGTACCTATTGAAACTATAAATTGCGCGTGAAATAAGAGGACATTAAAATGTTGCAGAAAAATTGGTCCTAAGCTTCGCCGAAACGCTTGGTAGTTTTATACACAGCGCAGCAGCGATAACCTCTTCCTACCAGATGGAGGCTTGTTTACAAATGTCACCCGAATCAGAACCCTCAAATCGAACATCAGGGTCCACCCATAAAATCTAATTAAATCAATACCCATTTCAAAAACACCATTGTCCCTTAATTTTGCTCGCTCATGTATTCCCATGTTACTGTAACCTTGTTAAATCAAACATGCAGAAACACGTTCTGAAAACATTTAAATAATGAAAAAAAAACTACGATACGATACGTTCAAACAAAGAATTTAATCAATCCCAACGAACATTTCATTGATATTTTTAACTATTAAAATGCCTTGAAACCGATGGACGGAATTTTTCGTATCGTACTCGACATTTACACATCTGTCGAAATGTCAGAGTGAAAAGGAAAAAAAAAACTATAATTAGTTACTTCGTTTGTGTTTTTTTTTTCTACTTAAATATGGATGGACGGTTCAGAGAATATTTCAGTGTAGTGACGAATCGATAATGACGTAATAAGTGTGACATAAGCATTGATACATCATTTGGTAAGTAAACTTTTGATTGCGTACCTGAGTTAATAATAAATAGTACCTAATAGCGTACTTCAAAATTATAGGTTATTTGTTTTAGGAGTTGTCAAGTACAAGTGTAATCGCTGTTGTACACAATGGTCAGTTGGTTTACTTTCACTTGTATAAAGCTTGGAACACACGAGTGGTAGCTCATCTCCGATTTCTGTTCTATTAGAACCGGTTCAAAAATGTGTGGAAACAGAAGCGCGCGGTATCGGTCGTGTGCACTAGCACTTAAAAGGGGGCACAACACGGGTTTATACTTGGTCTTGTTTCTTGTAAAAACAAAAGTGATGTACTTGAATGACTTTAGGGGACATTAAGACATTCAAATATTGTGGTTGATAAATCGACAGTTTTATATTCCGTCAAACATAGTCTCAAATAAAATTTAACGAAAATATTATTAGTATAATCAAATAAAAATGATGTGGGCTGAAAACAGTCTATTAGTCATCATCATCACCATCTCTTGCCCTTATCCCAATTCATTTGGGGTCAGCGCAGTATGTCTTCTTCTTCCAAACTTCTCTATTACTCATTTCATCAGACACCTCCTTTCCTGCCATATCACCCTTCACACAGTCTATCCGTTTTTTGGCCTTCATCTACTCTTAAGCAATATGCAAAGATCAAATGAAAACAGCTTCATCTTCCAAACTTCTCAATTATTCATTTTATCAGATACCTCTTTTCCTGCCATATCATCCTTCACACAGTCTATCCGTTTTTTGGCCTTCATCTACTCTTAAGCAATATGCAAAGATCAAATGAAAACAGATTCATCTTCCAAACTTCTCTATTATTCATTTCATCAGACATATCCTTTCCTGCCATATCATCTTTCACACAGTCCATCCGTTTTTTGGTCTTCATCTACTCTTAAGCAATATGCAAAGATCAAATGAAAACAGCTTCATCTTCCAAACTCCTCTATTATCCATTTCATCAGACATCTCCTTTCCTGCCATATCATCTTTCACACAGTCCATCCGTTTTTTGGCCTTCATCTATTCTTAAGCAATATGCAAAGATCAAATGATAACAGTCTATTAGTATATTCACATAAAAACATTACCAAGTAAATGAACTACACCTTATCAAAAATTAACTGCTCCAATTTCCCTTAACATTAAATAACCATTAAGATCTTATAAGACACAAAATTGCTGCAATCTCTTCACAAAGACACCCTCAATGTAGACCCTCTCAGAAATTTCATATTTCGCCAATAAAGCGTCTTCAATGGCAAGCCGATATTAAAATGGCTTACATCTTAAATATCAACGGGCCTCTTTAAAATAACGTTGAGGAGCAACGTAATATCTTTTAAGTATGCGCACTTTGGGACTGGTGGTATAAAAGTACTGAGCATGAGGGTAGGTGGATATTTGTTCCCGGGGGGCTCTGCAGTGCACTAACGTGAATACGTCACGAGTATACGAGATAGCTTTGAAAAATTAAGTGTCAAGTACTAGAACTGGATAGTAAAGTTTTGTGTGCGACTTGCACAGGCGACTCTTGTAATATTAATAGCTACTCTTAGCATTATCTTGCCCTTGACGCTACTTGACTCGTTGCAAAACCGTTTTTTTTTTTCTCGCTCGTCACGGTATAATTTACTCCTTTCACTCTCATGTCATTCCCCGCATCAAACATCTATAAATGACCGCATGGACCAGCGATGTAACGTTCCGAAGCAAGGAGGAAACTCGGTATGAAATCAATGATCACATAAACAAGGACCGACCTTGGCAAGCAGTGCTTCTTGAAAATCGATCCGCACGGCGGTTATTATTTTATATAGCCACAAGCTTCTAATATTAATTAACTACTCTACGGCTGCGAAATAAGGTCATTCATTCAGAGTAGCGCGACGGATTCGGATAGCCTAATAAAGAAATTCTAATTAGCTTTTAGCCGGCCGTCACATGCTATTCTTAACGCTGCTAACTAAAAGTGAAACGGTTTTGTCTGCGGACACAGTCATCTGCAACTCTCAGTCAAACTAGTTGGAACTTCCTGCAATCGGACATATAAATGGACAGACTAACTTCTGACTTAGAGAGGCTGTATTTGCAGATTAGAGTCAGTTTTAACTATCACTAGACGAATGCCTAGATGTAAAAGGTACCGTTGGATTGTGAACGTAAGGCTTACCGGTGAAGGTTGAAAATTACATTTGGTAATTTAGGTGTCGCTTATTGGTGGAAACGGGTATAACTGGAACTTTTTGAAAATCTAATTTTGACGCAGCTTTACATATCCTCCTTTTTTAGGGATTAGCTAAACCAACATAAATAAATGTTCGGGCAATTGCGGTGCCAACGTAGACGTATCAGACAGTATCTGTAGTCAAATCAAAATAATTTTATTTCACATAGGCCTACATGGGCACTTGTAAAACGTCGACAAAAAGGTGCTCGGTTCGGGTTGATCGTTTCCTATGGAGAAGAACCGGCAAGAAACTGCATGGTTACTCTTTTAAAATCATTTGGCTTTACAATTTTTCTATGTTACAGCGTTGGTACTTAAGTATGAGTGGACATCGTAGGCCCGACAATAAGTCGTTGCTTACTACAAAACGTAGAACAAGATAAAAAAAAATCGGTAAATAAGAACAAGAGTCTATACAAAAAAGAATATATTGCAAAAAGACTAGATTCAACAAGTGACACAAATGTTGTCATCCGTGCTGTAACTATTCTAAACAAAATGAAGTTAAGAAAGCAGTAGTTCTGCAATTTGTCTGTACCGGTTTTGTCTAAACTCAAGTGAACAACGAAGTCTACCAAATTCAAGCCACACATTGTCTGTCTGTCAACCCAAAACTCGTCCACGAGGAAAACAAGTCAAAACACTTTTCTTTCACATCCAGAGTCCCATGAAAACAAAAATTAGATATATCTTTTTAAACCCAACTTAATGGACTTTCGCTTTATTCCCAAACACAATGGGGAGCGAAACAACAGATTTCACGGTCTCATTGTTTAGAAACGAATTCTTTAAAATGCCAGGGATTGACCTCAGAGCGTTTATGGAGTAAAACGTTCGCCCACATACATTAATGGTAATGATTGCGATCGCAATGTTGTCATACCTTGAAAGCCGGACGTGGTATTTGAATTTTGTATTAGCCAATTTTTTAGAGCCGATTCTCAGGTGGTACTTTATGGGTATGTTAAACGCTATGTAGATGATAAAGCCTCTGTTATGTCAGCATCGTGTGATTGTAGTTCGAAAATGAATAAATTCAGAACTTAATAATAAAAAATCGAGTAACAGTCTTAATCCTCATTTGTTTCATTCATTCTTTGTTAGAGGTAATGACTAATTAAGGAATTCGTGACAGTGTGCTACTGAAAATGGACTTGAAAAAGTGACGGATTTTTTGGGCTTTCTGGACGTGGAGAATAAAGCCTCTGGTTATGAAAAAGAAGTTGTGACCTTAAAATACCGACTAACTCTCAGTTACACGCATGAAAAAAATTCAGATGCGAAAGTCGTAGCAGAAGTGACGAAGAATACCTTAGTTAGGTAACTAAGATACTCTTCTTCACTTCAAGTAAGCAAGTAAGAAGAGTACCTACGCTTCTTCAATTCTTAACAAAATTCTCCAGATTCTACCCACACATAAAACTAAACACTATTTTCACCACCAGCCATTCTAAATCGTAACCAAGTACAACTTACAATTAAAGTGGAACACACTAGACTGTACACCAGTTACCAACTGGCCAGTGGACGTCAGCCAGTAAAATAAAATAAAAAAAAGAAACAATCAGTATAATGTCCACTGTCGGACTCGTCCGGCGGAAAATTGCTGGCTTGCGTAAGTACAGCGTAATTATTTTGTTTTCTTAATCATTGAGCTGTTGGGAAAGAAGTTTGTTGGTGTTTTGATGGTGGCGGTCGTGGGATTTTTATTGTCATATGGTTTTTGATTCATATTTCTTAATAAGTATATGAGTCTTGCTTGGTACAGTCAGTGAGCAGCATTACCTGACCCATTTGCCTCTTTTTTACTTTGTGAGATGGGTCAGGTAATGGTGCGGGGCACTGTACTAATAGTTTTCATTGAACTTTTTACTTCTTTTGGAATATGGTAAGTGGGTTTGTGGTAAATTTAATGAAAATAAATCAGTCGAAAGAACAGTCCAGCTTGTGGCCCATCCTTACATCCTTTCGGCCATTTGTTCTGCGTGTAATGTGCCCTATTGATACTTAGTGCTAATTCTTCGGACTATATCGGTTACTATGGTCCTTCTGCAAATCTCTTATCAATTGATCGCACAGAGAAATTCCAAGCATAACACTCATGGCAATATACAAGGCATTGTTTTGCATCCTCGTCAAAATTCAGGAGGTTGTCAGAAAAAAACATAAATAATCAATACAAATTACAGTTCCTAGTTAATTATTAATAAACGCTGCTTTTATTTGTTAATTGAAGTTGTCAGTATTTCAGAATAACCCCATTAAAGTGGTTTAGGGAATAAGAAATGATCGAATAAACGTTTGAAATTGTTTGTATGTGTAAAATTACCTACCCATTTTATTACTGATTCGTGTCGAGAATCATAAGCATAGTTACCTCCTTGAATTTGTCGAGATAGCAAAACAACAGATTGCATTAACGTAAAGGAGAAAATATTTATAAAATTAGACATTTAGAACTCACGTAACTTCTTCCTACCATAAGTCTTTCCCGAAAACTGATTAACTTACCTAAATATTTTCATATTAATTTCATACTATCACCTGTTTCAGTAATATTTCACCCTTATATACCTTCCATAAAATAAATAATTAGAATCTCCATTCCACCATAAACATCTTACTCCTCAATCGTCCACTCACTCATTCGCTCACTCACGAACGAACACTTACGAAAGATACTACGACCATCCCCGAGCTTCTCTCTAATCGTGTAATAATCCTAGAAACATAGTACTCAGTACTTTATCCCTAGCAAGCCCTTGGAAACCTTTGGCACAAGACAGGTGGGGTACAAAAGCACCAGTTTTATGTGAAGACCTGTTCAAACACAAGAGTAGTTGGCGTTTTTATCGTCAAGATTTTTGGTCTTGTTAGTCTAGTGACCGCACTGGTTTGGGCAAAGTGTTTTTGTGTTTTCCATGCGGAATTTATTATGTAGGTATTTCGAAATACTACCTTCTGTAGGCAATTCGTTCAAGATCACTGCCACTGACTACGGCATCTGGAACCACATCAACCATGGATGTGGCAAAGTTTAAGGCCAAAAAACACAGTTGTACTATCAACCCAATGAAGAAAATTCAGTAAAGTTCGTTTTACTGATAGAATTCTTATTTTAAAGGTCTCCACAGCAAAAACATATGTTCTTCCAAAAAGAAAAATACTTGCTTGCCTTTTTGGCCAAACAACAGTTGATTCCAGTGGTTTAAATTCCAAAAAAAAAAACTTCACGGCCATCTATTAAGACGACATTTTTTGGTAGTTCCATTGATTGTTTTTATTACTTGGTACTTTGTGACAATTGGTCCTTCTGCTAGGTCCTTCACAACACTCTCTCTGAACTAGCTCGTGGCAGACCCCACTCGGGCCCATTACCTTTTAATCACACCCTTTGTGTAATTAATTAGGGTCAAAGGTACCCGTGTACGATAATAATTTAAGCGGTAAGCGGATTTGTTTTATAATAATTTTAATTAGAGCCCTAAAAATATTCTGTCAGACCTAAAAGCCCCATCTTTTAAGCTAGGATTTTTTACTCATCATCATCATGACAGGCGTCTACTGCTAAACATAGCCCCCCCCCCAAAGATCGCGACAGTAACTGGTCCTATGCAGCTCTCATCTGGCGGATACCAGCAACTTTAAACAGGCCATCGGTCAACCTAATAGGTGGTCAACCAAAGCTCCGTCTGCGTCGAGTACACGGTTGCCAGTCAAGAACTCTTCGGCCCAATCGGCCATCTGTTTTACGAGTAATGAGCCCCGTCTTTGCCACATAAAAGCATGCGAGATATGGTACTTGCAACTAGTGCACAATACAATAAATAAAATCAAAAACTTTTTTTACACAATTTTTAATGTAAGGCTTAGTACCTCGAAATTTGGTTTCCCACTTTTGACACACACACCAACACATAATTGGAACTTTACCAAGTATAAAAATATGTCACATGAAATATGTCATTTTAAGATGTGTAATGGATATTCAACCTTAGGGCGTTACATCAAATCACAAGATCGACTTTCCAACTGCCTAAGAAAACGAAAGTTACCGATGACAATCATCGAAGCTCAGCTATCAATCAAGTAAGACATCATTCACACCAAAACATAAACACTTAATGGCTAACAAAAGGAAAACCCAAACTAATTGCTTGTCAATACAAAGTGACAGCATGTCTTCAAGTCAAAAGTCAAAAATCTTATTACTTTACAACACACACAGCGTAAATCCAACCTTACTGAACCTAAGATAGAATCGACTTTCAACTGTCAAAAACCAAACATAAAACATCTTTTCGATTGTCAAAAAACAACCATATCAGACCGAAGAAAGAGTACATTTTCGATTGACGAAGACCCATGGTGTTGGTGTCATAAGTGAAATCAAAACATTTATTCAGGGGGACCGTACAATGGCAAGTTGACGAAGCAAGGTCTGTATGGGGAAACGTCGTCGTTTGCATATCGCTTCATATATTATATAAAGTTTATGGTTATTTTCATTTGATTGGCGTCATTAATTTTGTTCTGCAGTTTAGAGATAGTGTCTGGTTATATGACTTCTTGTTTTATGTTGAACCAGTATGATGGGTATAAATAGGTTCTTTTGTTTATCTACACTAGCTGACTCACGCAACTTCGTCTGCGTCGCATTTTCCGCGTTTTTGAAAATTTTATGTCTGTTTGTTGGTTTCGGTTAATCTCCGAAACGGCTGGACCGATTTTGACAAGGATTTTACTGGCAGATAGCTGGTGTTATAACGAGTGCAGAAAACAAAATTGCCGATAAAACCCGATTAAATTAGAAAAAACAGTATTTAAATAGGAAAGTAACATTTTTATAATAATTTCGTGCCGACGAAGGTCAAAGGTCGTCGGGCTTGCAGAGTTAGTAAATTTTGTCATTCGTTAATGTCCTAAATGTATTACCTAGTGTGCTCGTATCGATTTTCAATTTGGACAATCACGATTAACTAGGTAACGGTCAGCCCAATTGTTGGAAACTTCCAGCGAGAGGTACTGGCTCGTAAATATTATTCACCACACTTACAATTTTGGGTTTTAGGACGTGCCGATTTCTTTCATCAATTTTTTCCTTCACCGTTTCCCTATTGCATAGGACTTGAACATAACTGGCGAAATGTGGGTGTATTAGGTGCCCCTCTGCCTAACTCTTCGGGGATCATAGGCATGATTGATGTTATATAAGACAAAAGTGTATTTATTTTTATCTGTAAGGATAAGCAGACTCATCGTTGGATACTTAAGTTTGGATGATTAAAGCATGTATAAGTACAATTAACAAAATAGTTAGGTATACCGGCAAAAAAAGGCATACACTACTATAACATTATTCGCTAATATTTCGAACAGACAAACACTTAAACATAGGACTCCGGTGTCCTAGTCTTATGTTTTAAATGTTACAAAAGACGAAATATTAGCGAATAATGTAATAGTAGTGAATAGATTCTTTGGCCACACCATCATCTGCCTAGCCTTTTCCCAAACTATCTTGGGGTCGGCTTCCAGTCTAGCCAGATGCAGCTGAGTACCAGTATTTTACATGAAGCGACTACCTATCTGACCTCCACAAAACAGTAACTGGTTAATACGATACCCCTTGGTAAGACTGGGTGTCAGACTTTTAGGCTTCTGACTACTCGTAACGACTGTCAAAGATCTACAAATGACAGCCGGGACCAACGGCTTAACGTGCTTTCCGAGGCACGGAGGAAACTCGGTATGTAATTATGGTCACCCATCCACGGATCAACCTCGGCAAGCACGGCTTAACCTTAAAGATCGACCCGTGCGGCTGTCTTTATTTAGCCACGAGCTCCTCAGATTCTTTGGCCACACATAATACAATAATTAGTACGCACATCGGCCACCAATCAAGCTGAATAAACCAGTTTATGTGGATCTCTCACTGTGTTGTGAATCTATGCATAGCGAGGCCATGTAATAATGGTAATACGTAGCTTCATGTGTCGTATTTTCTACCCGTTGAAGCAGACCAATAAGGAGTTTTAAACAATCATAGCAATAAACAATATATATAATGCAATCTTACAAATGATTACAGTGTTGGAAGAGATGGCAAGATATACTATCTCAGGGACCGTGTGTGGTCGGAATGAAGAATAAGAAATCTATGAGTTCTCGTCAGTGTAATCAAATAAGATTTATTTATTGCAAACATGAGTCACTGTGACTAGGAACCATTATTCAATGTACATTGTAAAAATAGAAATGTATAAAAAGTTGATGAGGCAAAACTGATTTTTTATAAACGGGTTACTGTTGTTTGAATTAGTTTTACTGTTGAAATCATAGCAGGAGACTAATACTCACTGTTCAGTGTTCTTATGAATAGAATAATGAGCAGATAATGACTTTATTTTAAGGCTTCCGTACCCAACGGGTCAAACAGGACCCTATTACTGAGACTTCGCTGTCCATCCGTCCGTCTGTCACCAGGCTGTATCTCATGAACTGTGATAGTTAGCCAGTTCAAATTTCTACAGATTATGTATTTTTGTAGCCGCTATAACAACAAGTACTAAAAAGAGATGGGGGGCTCCCATACAAAAAAGTGTTTTTTTTTTGCTCGTTTTTGTATATAATGGTTGAGAACCCTTCGTGCGCGAGTCCGACTCGCACTTGGCCGGTTTTTATTTTATCTTGATCTTTATTATGGGAATCATCGACATGGAGAAAAAGAAGAAGAAGATGACACAGTTATAATAAAGAACATTAATTTCAGCAGTTATAACAACTCATAAGCCACCAAAGCTAAACTTCAATCAAATCACCAAAACAGCGACGAAGCTTAACCTTATACCAAAATCATAAGTTCACGTGTTACATAACAACTTCATAAATCCCTTAGCAACAAGTTACCTAACGAAAAAGTACCACGTGTCATGACGAATCAAATAACGTTTTATATTAAAAGAATGAGCTCTAGTTTATTTAAAAAGGTTATGTTAATCTACACACACGCTTGAGATTGAAAAAGGGGTGAAGTGAACAAGCGTACAGTGACAAAGGTTCTTGGGTTATGATTGTTCTTCTCTCTTGTTGGTATTCCTGAGTATGAGCTCTTTGGGGTCGAGTAAGGGGTTAGGTAAGTTGGCTTTTTATGGCCATGTGATGCGGAGGAATGAGGAAAATGTCGTGAGGAAAGTTTTGATTATGAACTGATAATGGTTTTGAGAGTAGACGAAGACCAAAACAACGATAGATGGACTGTGTGAAGGCTGACATGTCACGATAGGAGGGGTCTGATTAGACGACAAGTCATAGAAAAGAATGGAAAAAGACATGCTGCGCAGACAATAAATAAATTGAGATGAGGGCAGGAGAATTATTATGATAAGTTCGAGCAAGGGGTTATCGAAGAAATTTTTAGTAACATAACTGGTCAAATATAGCTGTACTACAGGGACACCCCTGCTTTCCCTTCAAGAGAGCAATCATGATGTTATTCTCTCCTCTCCTGTCAATGCAAACTTAGAAAGCGAATAGCTCATGCTTTAAGAGTCGAATTAACCAGCAAGGTTTAAAATGGGGCCACTGCTACTAAAATTAGTTGAAGTACGATTAGTCTAAGGAGTAAATAGCCAAATTGGTTACTTTGTCGAGCCCTATTAGAGCCAGCAGGCGATGCGACAGTATCAGTAAAAGATAAACCAAATTAATGCAGATTATTAGCCCTGGACCAGAGAGATGAAAATTTCTAGGAGTCATGGCTGGCGGCAAGTCTTTTCTAAGTTGGGTTGATGCAGGCTGACAGGTAAGCAGTATCATTATTTTATTGAACTAGTTTCAACGTCTTTCTTTTTGTCGTGAGTAACTATAGACAATAAGGAGCTCCATGCTCTACGTTATTATTGTACACATGTTATGTATCAGCATGTTTTCTATCAAAATAAATAAATCTATTTATTATTTTATTTGCTTTCTAGTTACTACAGATTGGCCAATTATTGTGTAAATAGATTCCACTTGTTGAACTAATAGTTATTGATTTCGTAAATAGATACTTGTTTATTATGTTTTTCGCAGAAGTGTTTACTTCTAATTACTGAATCAGAAACTTCTTTGAAATAGATCGCACACTCTGTTGCTTTTCCTGAATGATTTTTGCCTGAATGATTTTATAGTAAGTTTTTTTTCGGTCTGTTCTGTTTTTTGTTTTCTAAATCTTAACTTAAGCGTTTACAAGCACTGATTAAATGTGGATGCTGCTATATTCATGATAATTGGCACACAAAATATTAATTGCAGTTTTAGTAATCAGGTGGCAAAAAGCATATACTTAATCTTAAAAATATAAAACTCAGGTTTTGTCAGCAAGGTAGACTAGAGTACCTACTCAGCAAGAGAATCATAAAAATACGATTCAAAAGTAGTCACTGACATAAATTCTTTAACCAACATTAAAATAAATCCTCAACACCAGTCCAGCTGCACCATGCAAAAATTAACAACACAGCTTAAGATTATAATCAGATTAAACTCCAGTTAATAACCCCTAACAAACGTTGATAAGTAGGTTTAAACTTGTTCCATTATACGTTATAACTGGACGGAAATTATTTTAAATGTGAACGAAATATTTGGACCCTTGAAATTATCATAATCCGCATAGGTAGGGTAAAAGTTTGAAGTTTCCGGGGTCCAATTTTTCTTAGTATTGGAGGGTTAAACATTACCAAATTCATGCTACAATTAATGGGGACTAATTTATTGGTTTAATGTGTTTTGTTGAACTCAGGAGTGACCGAATTACATAACACTCCAAGCTAAGTGTGGTCCAAATCACGTTAATTCCTCTAGTAAATAGCCTCTAAAGCTTACAGTTTGACACAGATCATGATATTTCCGTTTTGAAAAATCAATAAACAAAATCCGAAAAAAAACATGATGAATTTTGTACATTACTGGTACACCGACTTAAAGTTGGCATAAAATAGGATATTACCATTGTTTGTCATAACAACTTATTGAGAAAAATGCCTTAAATCATGGGGTGTTGGAGCCGTAAACAAAAGTACTTAATTTTTTCTATGGTTGCGCTGTTTGTCTGACATCAGTCAAATACTACAGATTCGAGAATGTTAAATTGTCAATGTAAATTCGAACAAAGTTTTTTTTTTCATATTTCGTTTATTATGTTGTGGATGGTTTTGTTAATTGCGTGGTTTGAAGAATTGATTTATTTTTCAAGCATGTCTGAACAGTCAATTGTTGGTGCACTCAATAGTATATTTCCAAACTGTTTGGTACAAATCATGTTAGTTTTATATCGGATCGGATCAGAACATGATTTTTATATTTTTTTTATAAGAATAACTACATAATATGAAAAAAATAATAAAAAAAAACATGTATACTAAGTTTTTCCCATCATTATTTATTAGCACCCGATTTTTTTTTTAAATTTTACGAAGCCAAATAAGGCCGCGTCCCCATCATGCACGGCGCGGTGCCGTCCATTGCCCATTCAGTCGATATTTCGCTGGCCCGGCGACGGCGTCGTGACGTTGTACGGTGACGGCACCGCGCCGTGCATGATGGGGACGCGGCCTAAGTTGTGAAAAATTGGACATTGTGGAGTTATAATTTTTTGTTCCGTCACTCCTCGTGTGTTTTTGGTAAAAGTGGACAGTCATTATTCTGGCTGTCTTGGATTCCTATCATGCTTGAATCCAAGACACGCACTTTGATTTTTCAGAATCATGTGCGTAATCTTTAATTATCACTTGCTTCGGTGAAGGAAAACATTAAGGAAGGTTATTTTTCAGGGGCCGAACTACTCCTCAACATAATCAATTTTTTCTATGGGACCATCTTTGAAATATTCAATATAATCAATAAGAATATTCAAAGTTTGTGAAAAATGCATGTCTTTGCTATGTCAAGAGACATTGAGAGACCTTTCACGCTATATTTTGCTAAGATTTTACACTGTCCCTTGTAGCATTGATCTCTTCAGTTCCGAGCTAACACCTGGCCAAGGAAACGTTTTGCTTGTAACAACCGACTACAAATTGAATCAATTGATCGTAATGAACTGAACTGTTGGTTAACAGGAACCAATTTTACCGTCCTTTGGATGCAGCTAAAGGCTGGACCTAAACTACTCGCTTTAGACATTGAGGGTACTACCCAGTTTATTGACGGTCACTTTTCAACCTTATTCCTTAAGGCTTAAGAGTGAAATGGGGCAGACAGTCAATGAACTTTACAAATAATTTGTTAATAATTATTGAAACCTATAACATGGTAAAAAAAGTATTGGGAGACCAGTAACCAGATGGGTGGATGAAAATCCCTGATCGAAAAATACAGTACCGGGAATCGAACCTAGAACCTCATGCTCGGCAGTCGCGTTTGCGACGACTAGAACAACGAAACAGCTCTAAATTACTCGGTCCCAAAACGATTTAGTAAACCTAAAAAAACGAGTACGTACAGAAAGCTAATTCTATTTTATTTAACAAAGTGCTAGACCTAAATAATGGTTATATCCGACTATTGGAAAAAACCTAATGGGATTAATCACATTAACCCAAACGTAACCATCGATTTTCTATAAAACTTAAACTTAGTTGCTTTACCTAGAAACATTATGTTACGGTTAGTGATGCCTTCGTGAACAGATAAAAATAAAATACAAGTAAATACATTCCCTTTTTTTCGGTTTGGAAATCATCAAATGACTCCTCCCGCTCTGAGTGGAGCGGAAGGGAGTGTCAGACTTGTACTGACTATACCCATCTATGTTCCTTTTTAGCCCATTGTGTTCCAGGGCCACGGTATCTCTTTCGGATAGTCCCGCAGCCCTGGCAGGCATCGGCCTTCTCGGACGGCATCGGCCCTCTCGGATAGTAAATACATTGCCTTTTTTTTGGTTGGGTAATCATCAAACGACTCCTCCCGCTCTGGGCGGAGCGAAAGAGAGTGTCAGGCTTGTACTTACTAAAACCCATCCATGTTCCTTCTTTGCCCTTTGTCTTCCAGGGCAACGGTATCTTTTTCGAACAGTCCCACAGCACTGGCAGGCATCGTCCTTCTCGGACGTCATCGGCCATCTCGGACAGCAAATACATTGCCTTGATTTTGAAAAAATAGCTGTTGAGTTTATAATTGACCATCATAACCTAGCCTTTTGCCAACTACGATCGTGTCAGCTTCCATGATATAGGCAAGAAAGGACGTGTCTGTTGAGATGACGAGTAATAGAGAAGTATGGAAGAAGACGGTGGGTGGTCCCGACATAGGGACCACCAAATAGACCCTAGCTCATAGACAGGCGTAAGGGCAGGAGTTTCCAGTCTTACCAGATGCAAATTAATGAATATCAGAATATTACATGAAGCCACTGCCTATCTGGCCTAGTTAGTTGATAACACTCAATCATCATCTGCCTAGCCTTTTCCCAAACTATCTTAGGGTCGGCTTTCAGTCTAACCCGATGCAGCTAAGTACCAGTATTTTACGTGAAGCGACTGCCTATCTGACCTCCACAACCCAGTAACTGGGTAATACGATACCCTTGGCAAGACTGGATGTCATACTTTTGGCTTCTGACTACTCGTAACGACTGTCAAAGATCTACAAATAACAGCCGGGACTAAAAGCTTAACGTGCTTTCCAAGGCACGGAGGAAACTCGGTATTTAATTATGGTCACCCATCCACGGACCAACCTCGGCAAGCACGGCTTAACCTTAAAGATCGACCCGTGCGGCTGTTATTGTTTAGCCACGCGCTCCTCATAACACTCAAAATACTCTTTAAAAGGTCTAGTATCAGACTTGCAGGCTTCTCTCTACCAGTAACGACTGTCATAGAACTAGTAAAACGTGACAGCCGGGACATCGGGAGCAAAGGCCAAGCGTGTCTAGGTGCTTACCGAAGTATAGAGATGTTTTATTCTCGACGAACCAACCTCAAAGGATTGAGCTCGATAACGTTGTTTATCCTTAAAGATATAAAGGGTGTAAAACACCTCTTAACGAAGTCGAAAGGCACTGGTTCTCCCTGTCATTGTGATCATTTTTTTGTTCTACACCATACCTGGGAACCTTCTAGTTAGACAAGTATTTTTTTAAATACAAGTTTTTAATGTAAGATTTTTACTTTAAACACCTCCACGACCCCCGTACTATTCAATACGTCCATCAGCACAATGTTTTGAGTGCGTTACATTGAGTTCTACCACAAAACATGATTTTACACCCCCAAAAAAAAGTAGTTTCCCAGCAATTATTTTTGCGTAAAGTTACTTAGTTTCATGTACAGAATGCTTGGTTGACGGCTTCGTGATGAGGTGATTTACACGGTGTATTATACACGTGAGAGATTATTAATACTTAGCCACGAAACATTAAAACTATCAAATTATACGAAAGATTAAATTGAAATGGAAAGTTTTGACTTGTTTCACGGTTTCTTAAAAATACCCTTGATATGTTACAAACATCTTCTAAAGTGAATACTTTCTATCTTTTTCTATTTATTTCCATTTTAAAAGACCTTGACGGATAACCAATAGAGACCTTCGCGGATCCCGAAAAAAAGGGTAAAAAGTCAGAAAGGGTCGACGCCGATATTTACATAGATCCCGGTAATTCTGTAAGTTTGCTTTTTATTCAAGCCAAACATGCGAGAAAGGGTGTATTTTAATATTAAGGGTAGGTTTTGTGCTTATGGGTCGGTTGGATTATGGGATCTTATGATGATAGGATGGAATAGTGTTTGCTTACGTTGGCGGAGGATGGGAACTTCTTCGTGGAGTTTGAATTGAATTGCGAAGAGAGTAGTTTTGTTACAAAGTTAGATCGAAAGACTACCAAGAATATTAATGGAAGAATTTTGATAATAATCGCTCAGCTAACTACAAATAAAGCCACATCTTATTAGATAAGATTGACGAGGTACTTTGAAAAGATACCTTGCTGCATCTGGCTAGATTGGAAGCCAACGTAGTTGGAAAAACACTAGGCAGATGATTACTTCAAAAAGATCAGGTTAGTAACTACATGCAACAGCTCACCCGAACCGTGTTTATAAACGTGGACAAAACAAAAGAAGTTTGTAAGAATTCAGAAAAGAAAATTCGTCTGAAAATCACACTCGCGAACGAGAACGAAACTAATTTTAAGGTATAAGAAAAAATGAGATACAATTAGTTTTTATTACAATAATAATAACCGCCTTAATTTTCCAGAAAAAACCTTCCACGAGCAGCTTAAGGCTGCACTACCTACTAATAGAATATAATATTGTGACACTCTGTCGCGAAGAAGATTATTTACACGTCGAGCCAAACACACTTACATCCCGAAGCCTATGTACACTTGAGGACAAAATAAACAGTTTTCTAACAACATGTTTATGTTGAAACATAATGTTGAACAAAGTAATTAGTCGGAAAATAAAAAGTTTTTCTCTCGTGTTCATTCATTAATATCGGTCGACGCGACGGTATCGCGGTGATTGATCGACGCCATGATTAACTTAAGTTTTAAATAATAAGCAGTAATGAGATTGATGTTTTGTTTAGCCATTTTAACGTACTATTACGGCTGTAGGTAATCTACAGGGTAAAAGCAGATATTATGTTTGACTAGACGCAGATTTCGCCAGTTATGTTTAAGTAACCACTTATAATTAACTGGCGTAATATGGCTACCGATGACCTCGTGTAGGTTGCGGGAATCGGAATCCGCTGGATACAAGTCGCACGGGACCGGTAAATGTGGCGACACTTGGGGGCGGCCTATATCCAGCAGTGGACGTCTTTCGGCTGAAATGATAATGATGATATGGCTACACATCTACCCCAGCAATTATTGAGCTCAGATTCAACGCCCATATTCAAAATGTTGTCACTTTGAAAGACTGCGAGTGAGTCTTCAGTATTCGTGCTTGCAACCACTAAAACAAAGAATCAATCAGCCATTTTGTTTATCTAAACTAACCATGCGAAGCGATTTGCCATAGTGGGTTCGATTCCCGCGCGGAACAAATATTTGTATGACCAGATTGTTGCTTTGCTCCGGATGTTTGTACATCTGAGATTTGTGTCTTCAAACGCTACCGTGTTTAAAATGAAAACAACATTTAAGCACATGCACGTTTGCCATGTCATTGAGAAAAGTATTTACTTTTTTTTTTTTAATCGGTGATTTTCTATCAGTCAACGATGTTGAGTTTTTTTGTACTTAATTAAAGTGTGGCATCATCACTCCTTGATGGACAACAAACCACTAGTTCTAGAAGCATGAAATTTTACACAGGAAATGAGCACTAAGGAAGTTTAGTGAAAATTCATTACCAAGACTTCGATCATTTATAAACAAAAAACCAGACAAGTGCGAGTCGGACTCGCCCACCGAGGGTTCCGTACAAATTCATTTTTGAAATGCGTGTTAATTTTTTTATGGTTATAAGGTTTTAAGTTCAACTCGATATCTCCACGCGTTCTTATGATAAAGGGTTTTGACAGACAGACAGACAGACTGGCATTCAGACTGTCAGACAGACGGACAACAAAGTGATCCAATAAGATTTCCGATTTTTCCTTTTGAGGTACGGAACCCTAAAAACAAAAACCTTAAAAAGATTAAATTTGAGTTGAGATGGATAGGTTTTATGTCAAAGTTCGATTTTAGCCGATAGGCATCCCGCATCAGTTTTATTTTTTCTTCTCAAATCAATATTCCCAATTTCCGTTAAACCAAAATTCACAACTCTGCCCAACAACTTCCCACATTTCAATAAAACCGTCAGCTTTACGACAGCACCATCAAAACCCATTCTTCAATCACCTTTCAAATATCAACAATGATCAGACACTTCACACAGTAATCATCAAGTGATTCTTGATCAAGAAAATTCTAACACATCAGTTAAGTGATAAATATAAAAAAGTGATAGCCAATCAGAGCTCGTTTGAATATCACACTATCACATATCGTTATGACTTTATTAGCAAAGATATTCCACCCTAACTTGGTCTTTCAACATGGCGCTGACTGTGAAGCCAAAAATCACTTTAAGTACTTTAGTAGAAAGTTCGCTGTTTTTTCGTAGACCATGATATACTGGCATAAGTAGTGGGGATTGTTATGAAATATTTGACGTAAATGCACATTAAGTTGGTAGAAGCATCAAGAATAAATGTTACCACATTGGTGAAGTGGTAATCAGCATGGCAGATTTACATTAATTTCATTCCCAGACACGATAAAATTAAAGTTATTGAACCCGAGAAATGGCTGCGTAGTTATATCGTAGCTGTAAGTTAGGCGATGTTACAAAATAGACGAAACTATAAAAGGAGTTATGCATCCATCTCAAAATTCAGGAGGTTGTTACACAAGACATAAATAATAATCAATTAAAATTACGGCACCTAGTTAATTATTATTAATAAACGCTGATTTTTTTGGTTGTTTATGTTTTTCAGTATTTCAGAATTAACGTGGTTTAGGGAATAAGAAATTATCGAATAAACGTTGGAGATTGTTTGTATTTGTGGAAGCGCGGTTTTAGGGCGAGAATCAGACGGCCCGCGTTAAAAACACGGGTAGTTCACACTTACCGATTTCCGTAAATAAGAAAAAAATAATTACCTACCCATTTTATTTTTGTTGCGGGACGAGAATCATTAGCATAGACAGTTCCTTGAATTTGACGAGGATGCAAAACAACACCTTGTACAATTTCTAGACAAAAACTTGCTAGTCACAAATTGCAGTCGATAACCTATCCATACATTAGATATCAAAATCAATATAATAAATTCTAAAGAAACTGTCTGTTTATATGTTAACATTATACGCCATATCATCATCACGGTCGATTTATCATTTTAGGTTAAGCCGTGCTTGCCTAAGTTGGTCCGTGGATGGATGACCATAATTACATACCGAGATTCCTCCGTGCCTCGAAAAGCACGTTAAGACGTTGGTCCCGGCTGTCATTTATAGATCTGTGACAGTCGTAACGAGTAGTCAGAAGCCAAAAGTCTGACATCCAGTCTTACTAAGGGGTGTCGTATTACTCAGCTACTGGGTTGTGGACGTCAGATAGGCAGTCGCTTCATGCTAAAATACTGGTACTCAGCTGCATCCAGTTAGACTGGAAGCCGACCTCAAGATAGTTTGGGAAGGGGCTAGGCAGATGATGATGGTAGATTTATTATTTTATCTAAGTAGTACACGCGGAATAATGGAGGGATAAAATAATGGAAGAAGCAAACGTGTTGCGCCGACCCCAAGTAAAATTGGACACGGACTGGAACAGATGAGTAAACGAGGAATATTTTTTGACCTACATGCGGGAAAAACTAGTAACACTCCCCTCCAATATCGAGTTAAATAATGATACATTTTACGCACTGTTATTCCAGTTTTATATGTAATTAATATGCCAAATGTGATAGGTTGAAGCCCATAGCCCCCGGACGTCGTTACCGAAGTCGACCGGAACGACAATCAGCTGCTCGTTCCCATACATTTACTTTAGCGGATCGTGTTTTGATGCACTACGGTAAATATTTATGTATCCGCTGAAAGATTAGGAGTGATGTTGTGGAATGATGAAGCTGTGTGATGAGCTTTTGGCGGTATATGGGAAGAAGTGAATTATGAAAATGATTGCTTGAAAGCTATATCAATGGCTGAGCAATCGACTGCTGCACGCCGAGTCGCGGGTTTAATCCTCACACGGAACAAATATTTGTAAGGCCAACAGATAGTTGTCCCGGGTCTGGCTGTTTGTGTATGTGAGTTTTAACGTTTGTAAACGCAACCAAGATACAGGAGAAACTCCTAGTTTGGGCAAAGTTTAAAATTTTAATAAAATTAATAAATAATAATTAATAACTTTGGGGTTAGGTTTTGGAATAGATAGTCACTGCAATAATTATTATTAGTTTTAAGTTGCCTAACAGGGCCATGTACTCACTAGTTTTAAGCCTAGTGTATAGCCATTGTGCATTAAATAAATAAAAAATTGTCTATAAAGGGCAACATGTAGGTGTACCAATAGTTACAACTCTGCCTTTTGGGGATTACAGTTGTGATTCGAAACGTTTCCATTGTGAAGAAAAGAGTTTATCTTTGATCGTTTCTAGAAGTCTTTACTATTGTTGTGAAGGCAGCAAAAATAAGGCAGGGTGCAAAATCCCAATAGAAACTAGACATAGTGAAAGAGACTCTAGACAAAGTGACATTTTATCGGCAATAAGTATGATGGAGAAATAAAATGTATTGGACTATCTTAAGCTACAGAATATTTCAAGTCAAAGTCGCATTAGAAAAACGAAACGTTTTGTGTCAGCCCCCAGCCGGAAGATTAATTTTAAAACCTAAATCACACACAATAAAAACGACTATTGCCTTGGCAAACATATTATCATCGTATTGAATTCTGAGGCAACACAACTAGTCTGCTATTCAATGTCAAATACAATAGTCACATACAGCACGCCTTAAGATGGGCGTGACTGAAGAGGTTATTAGAGGCATAATGCATATACGACAGACAATTGCTATGTATCATCAGTTATGTGACTGATCTCATTGATATAGTGGTCAAAATCGGTATTGCTAAGTATGTGGCATGCTGTGGTATCTTTTGAGGGTGACCTTGTTATTGGGTACTGCCACCAAAAATTTTTCAGCTGCAGTTTGGAATTTAGAATTGTGCCCGGTTGATGGCAAACAACTTTTGGCTTATCTCACACTTTTTTGTACAATCTTTATATTTTTGTCTCTAGCACATAATATTATTATATTATATTGTTTTGTTTTTTTTTTTTTTCCTTCTATGTGTGTTTTTACTGTAGTACAACTTTGGAATTATTGTATGTTTCAGTAATTTAATATTTTTGCAAAAAATAAAATGTTTATTTCTAAGGCCGACAGCGGATCTGTACCTCAGGATCTTCCTATTTCAGACACCGTTTTCTGTATAAAATTGTACATATATTATGTGAACCAGCGCCTTTAATTCTTGATGTATAGAAAATAAAGATAGTTCATTGTGATTAGAACTTGCCCTTTACATTCCATGGTATTTTAACTGGCAAAATGTGGTGAATTTATGTAGGTAGAATAGGGTCACTTGTGTTCTTCGGCGAGATCAGGTGTGTTACGATACACGTATTAATTGGTAAAAGATTTTTTGGAACTTTTACGTCTTATTTGTTAAAATATCTATAGGTAGGTATACAAATAAATAAAATTGAAGTGTCTGTTTGTAATATTAAAATAACTGCTTTTTACTACATGCATATGAATGTATTTACGGAACATATATAAAAATAACATTTTTTACAATTTTTTACTGTCTTTCGGTGTGTCTGTTTGTTCCGGCTAATCTCTGGAACGGCTGGACCGGCTAATCTCTGGAATGGCTGGACCGATTTTAACGGGACTTTCACTGGCAGATAGCCGATGTAATAAGGAGTAACTTAAGTTACTGCTATTTTAGAAGAAATCTAATTCCACGCGGACGAAGTCGCGGGTACAGCTAGTCTTATGTACATAATATATCATCTTTCATCGATATCCGTTGGATGCTGAAACTGATGTCTTAGTCATTGTTATGATTGGTTGGAGGCTTAGGCGTCCACTCAGTAGCATAGCAGCATAGGCCTCAACTACCGGACATAGGTCCGGTAGTTGAGGTATTTAAGAGCTTTAGAATGTAGGCAATAATGAATAAGTCACGCCAGATTTGTCACCAATTAAAAATCCGATCAAAGCGTGAAATTTAACCGCTTATATTTCAAGTTTAAATGTTTATTCATAACGCAATAATAATCTGTTGGTTTTACTTAAAATATACTTTTAATTATTTATAAACTAGTTTGAGAAATTAGCATATTGTTTACGTGATTTACAAGAATCATGGTTATGTATCAACAAGTTCAGGGGCGTAGTAATTACAACACTTTGATGTTATTTCCTCAAAGGTTAGAGGGCAAGTGTTTTCTTTACATAAATTCAATGATAAACATTTAGATTATTGTCTTGAGACCGATTTAAACAATTTACGAGAACTTTGTATTATTTGATTTGTACACTTTACGGAAAGTGTTTTTGTTCGGTTAGCAAGATATCTTTTATTCAATTCATGTCGGATTTCAATGTTTCTAAGAGAACATTTTCTAGGTGTTAATAAAGCGAAAGACAAACCAGCAGCCTAATAAGCCAATAAGCAAACAAAATGCAGAACTTAGAAGATTATGCGAATGCCCTTTATAGTCTGAAAACCATAGCATAAAGGAACTGAGCTCAAATAAGACCAGCATTTTTTTAAATAAGCTAGGTGATAATAGCTCCTCAGTAATTGCACAGAAGACAACCACACAGTCTGAATTTCTGCCCGGATGATGGCAATAAGCTCGCCCCCTATTATAGGGGACTTAAAAATAACTAGCGAAATATGGGTGTACTATTAGCTTCACCTCTGCCTAACCCTTCAGGGATTGTAGGCGTGATGTTGTTATAATGTAGCCTATCGCCGTCCACTACTTGAAATAGGCTTTCTCCAAAACAGTGCCAAAATACCCTATCCTCCTTCAACCACCAGACATATTTTTAATGTCGTTAGTCCATCTGGCTGATGGATACGGTTAAGTGATTCTAACAGCTTTTTTTCTTTCTTGGGACGAGCCTGTCACACTATTTATAATCACTGCATCTCCTGTAAGCCAGAATCAACAGTGGTGACAACCGGAAAAGCACCGAGACAATGAAGCTCCACGAAGTTCAATAGAAACAATCCCCCAACGAAATTTATCCAAAAATAATCAAGAATAATTTCCACTTCACTCTATATCAGCAGAAGACAGCACATAACAAGGCCCAAAGGGACGTTTGCAACTGACTAACAGCTTATCTCATTCGAAGATACTTTATGGGAAATGCCAGCCCAATAACCACTTGCCAAAGATCTCATAATATTATGAAACCATAATCACTGTCACAATCTTCATAATACAAAGCAATTAAATTATAAACATCATATTTGACCTTTGGGTTTTAAAACTGATGTCAATATTTTTATCGCATTGATCTTCCGGATCGGTCAGAAAAACGTATTTTTTTAACATAAATCATAGTGTTTGATGGGCAATTCTGTTTGACGGAGCTTTGGTACTTTCAAAGATTTATCGTCTAAGGATTTGCGTCTTTGAAATTAAACTGTATTTTTAGAATCGAAAGACAAAACACTATTAATTTGCGATTGACAATAAGACGTCGACGTCGATGACAAGTCTCAGACGGTTTTTTTTTTGTTCACGTTGCCTATGAAATACAACACTTTATACAATTCCATGAAACAACTTAACTGTGCAGTAACTGTGAAACCTAAAAATGCGGGCGTTTTGGGGGACTGTCTCTTGTAATTTTGATGTTCAAAAAGTGCTGATCATCAGCCTAGTTTGAATAAATGACTTTTGATTTTGATTGACGAAATTACAATATACAGAATCTCATTAGAATCTCCCCCTATTTAACGCCTTTAGGGGTGGAATTTTCTTTTTTTTTCTTAGTGCTTACTTATTTATGTTACACAAGAAACTTAGCCCAGTGTTTTAGACTGTGTTGTCAGTCAGTAAATAAATGTACGTTAAGTATTTTTTGTTAATAAATAAGTTGCATTCAAAGAAAAGCTAAACTTTACTACTTGCCCTTTTTTTAGTTCGAAAATCCTCCTGGATACCCCTGGTGTGAGCGAAGGCAAATGTTAGACTCTAACCGACTAAAAACCCACTTCAGTAGGGACAGTTGGTTTTTAACCACCATTTGTCGGGGGCTCCTAACAACTATTTAATTCTGTCACTGAAACCGCAACGTAACGTACCGCAGTACAGACAAAGACAGTCGTCTAGTTTGCGACGATTATAAATAATGTACCAATTACGCGTTTCACTTCGCTGGTGTTTTATTACTTTCCTAGTAAACAGTAAGCTGTAGTCTTTCGGATCGATCCATTGTCTTGCCATGAGTTCAGACATGAACCTAGACAAGGTTGAAAGGGTTAGGTCGAATATAATAATACAATTATAATGACTAAAGAATGACATTAATTATTTCATGCATTCTATTTTGGTAAACTTAATATGGTAAAATAAAAATACTAGGAATTTTGGTAAACTATAAATGGTTATTTTATTCGAAACTTTTAATCTCTAAATTGGTTTTAATAGGGATGGTGACTCATTTTGTTTTATTTGTCCGTCGGGTATTTTATTGAAAAGAATTGAACACGTATTTTTTCTTTTTTCACGTAATCGTAAAATTATGGAGATATTTTGAGTTGAAATGGCGCATGACGTCACGGCTCAGTACATTTTATACCTAGTTGTGACGTAGTGAGCCCCCACTCTCCAACTGTAATGCGTTTTAACTAAGTATTCTTTTGATATTGTGATAAAACAAAAAATACGTATCTAATATTTTTGTATTACCTGATTGACGGACAAAATAGAATTTCGTTTTCTTTACCCAGTCATCATCCCTATTCAGTAGTTAATAGTTAAAATCGACAAGCGACTATAGACAGCCGATAATTTGGAAATTTTACAAGTTCCCTTTTGATTTTACTTGTAGCACATGTAAAAATCGTCAATAAGTTCTTTTTAAACGGTTTTTTTTTTAAATATGATGCATTATTAATGATATTAAATAGGACGTCATGTAGGTACCTAGGCAGCACAACCAAAACCTACGCAAAAAAAAACAATTTACAAAATATTCTTTAACCCAGCCCATCATCACCATCTTCACAATATCGCCGTGACAACCGTAACATACATAAAACCCACGACGACTATATACCCAAAAAATCAGCGTAAATACATAAAGAAACGTCCTTAGCAATTATCTATTGTAATGTAAGTACGAATGCTCTGAAGACGTTCCCAAGTGGAGCCTTCTTATCCCCCAGACATGCAGATGAAAGGAACCTCCCTGGCTTATTATATTTGTACCTACATATTTTTTTAATATACCGTTGAATTCGTATGAAAAAGGGCTGTATAATGTCGTTGGTAATATGAAATTACTTGAAGTATTGCAGTGTTGTGTCTGGCGTTATTGGGGGTGATTTAAGTAGTAGTAGGTACATCTGTGCCTTGCCGTTTGAAGATTAAACGCGAGATTTTATGTGTATGTTTAAAGGTTCAAAATTCTTTGCCTTCCAATAGGACGATGGCTGACTGTTGATTCAATCCATTGTAGAATTCTCTTGCAAAGGCAAAGGCAAAATTGACAGAAATTCTTTCTCTTCTAAATAAGAACGGGAATCAAAATAGCTGCAGTGCCAAATCTCTTGAATTTAACAGGAATTAAATGCCACAGCTACTTAATTCCGCAAAATCAGACCATTTCAATCTTACGGAAAAATCTCGAAAATGTAAAACACGAAAATATTCAAATACTTCACGGCTTCCATTATTTCGGGGGTCCGTTAATTTCATGATAAATCTCTGGGGATTACCCTTCGAGGGGCACTAATTATGTTTTTATACGGAACGCGGAGAAAGGAAGATTGTTGCTAAATAATTAGGAAGGTACCAGGAGATTATGAAGCTTGCGAGTAGTCAGCTGTATTGTGTTTTGGTAGTAAAGTAAGTAGTAAATTATGGGAAAATGGCCTGTATTTTTTCCTCACTTGAGTCATAGAATGGGTTGTGAATCGAAAATTGCATGTAGGATGAGAATGATGAAAGAAAATGATCTCGTAATGATGAGAGTGGCCAAGAATTGAGTTAAGTAGGGTGCAATCGCTGAGGCCTATGTCCATCAGTGATCTGTTGAAAGCCGACGATGATGACGTAAATTTAATAAAAATAATTAAATTCAAGGAAACTTATTATGATAGTAATGATGTCATTTTGAATAATAAAAAAGACAGATTTTTATGAATATATTTTATTGTACACCCTACCATTAGAACCTACTGCATGGTAGGTGCTCAAAAGAGAATGGAAATGTTTTTTTTAGGGTTCAGTACCTCAAAAGGAAAAAAAACGGAACCCTTATTGGATCACATTGTTGTCCGTCTGTCTGTCTGTCAAGACCCTTTTTCTCAGGAACGCGTGGAGGTATCAAGCTGGAATATATATCAAATACTCAAGTCTACTGTCCCTTAGAGTTGTGAAAAAATCAAACTTCTAAACCAACGCAATCAAAAGATATAGCCGTTTATGCCACAAATTTCCGCAAATTTTTGACACTCGCAAGGGAATAAAAACCTACAGGGTACTTCCCGTGAACTCAGAATTTTGAAATTTGGTACGAAGCAACGTCTTATAGCATCGATAAAGGAAAAATTGCGAAAATCGTAAATTTTTAGTTATATTATATAATAAAAATATTTTTAATAATTTTAAACTTACTACCCCTTTCCTCATGAACGCGTAGAGGTATTACATTGAAATTCATATCAAATACTCAGGTCTATAATACCTTTAAGCTGTCACAAAATCAAATTTCTAGGTCACATCAAAAGAATCAGCAATTTAAGCCGCATATTTTCAAACTCGCAACTACTCGCAAGGGAATCAAAACCTTTTTTTTTTTTTGTTTTTTTTTTTTTTTGCGGATGGGAAATCCTCAAATGACTTCTCCCGCTCTGGGCGGAGTGGGAGGGAGTGTCAGACTTGACTGACTAAAACCCACCCATGTTCCTTCTTAGCCCTTTGTGTTCCAGGGCCGCGGTATCTCTTTCGAACAACCCGCAGCCCTGGCAGGAGGGAATCAAAACCTAAAGGGTACTTCCAGTCGACCTAGAATCTTGAAATTTGGCATAAAGCAATGTTTTATAGCACATATAAAGTAATATTCCAAAAACCTTAATTTTTGTATTACGTCACATATTTTTATTTATTCGCTTCAGTAATTTTGGTTTGTACGGAACCCTCGGTGCGCGAGTCCGACTCGCACTTGGCCGGTTTTTGTTTAAACTAAAATTGCCGATTTAGCACGAATCAAAAATATTGATGAGGGCTTAAATGGGAATATCTTTGGTGCTCTTAAAATCGGTGCACAAATGGGAATACTTTCAAATGAAGCAACATCCATATAACGATTTGAATAAAAAGAACAAAGATAAGTTCATTTTGGCAAGTCACGGTTTTAGATTCGGGTTATGAAATGCATTATTTCTGGTCACGCCTTCGACATAATAATCTAAATACAATTATTATGATGTCTTGCGTGTCTTTTCAAACTACGCCAGAATTATGCGCCATTTTATTATCACAAAGCTGCACCGGAATATAATTTCTAAATCAAACCAGATTTTATTCAAAATTAAGAGAAGGATTATCCATAAAAGAACGCGTCTACAAAATTATGTGTCCAGGCTATTAACCGCTGAAGATTTCTCTCGTGAGGAAGTCTGAGCAAAAAGTTCAGCTCATTCAGTTGGAAGGAACTGGTTTGAAATTCTGTTGCAAGATTCGACCAATAAACCAACTAACAATGCAAGTTAAAAAGCTTATAAAGCTTATATAAAAACATTGAACACCGTCATGACCACCCAACAGTACAATAGTTTTTTTAGACATTGATTTAGCTATCTAGATTATAGCTAAATCAATGTTTTAGAGAGCAGCGGTGGCCCAGTGGTGGCAGCTCCGACTTACGAGCTGTAAGCCGTGGGTTCGAACCCAAGCAGGCGCATTACTTTGTGTAATTTATTTCATCACCGCTGCCCTCAAAAACGGTGAAGGAAAACATCGTTAGGAAACCGGTATGTCCTAGATCTAAAATTCGAAGACATGTGACATCTACCAACCCGCATTGGGCCCGCGTGGTGGATTACAGCCCACTCCCTCTCATAGAGAGGAGGCCTGTGTCCCAGCAGTGTGAACATTATAGGCTGATGATGATGATGAATGTCTTAGACTAAAACGAGCATAAGAATTCCAATATTTGGGTAAGGGACAGTGGAGATTGGCACAAGAAAAGAGAAGTCTATACCCAGCAGTGGATGAATTGAAGCTGTGGATGAGGATCATGATTTGAGAAAAAAGTACATGGATGAATTGGGGAAGACCTTTCCCTAGCAGTGGGACAGTACAGGCTAATAGAAATAATAAAAAAGAATTGAATATTCAACCTGTTCCCGATAGCAGTGGGCTACTATTTTTTATATTTTTAAATGATTTTTTTTATCGATTTTATATACGAATATTTTAAAATGTAAAAACTTGGATTTAAAAATGAATAAACGAGATAATCCTACTAATATTATAAATGCGAAAGTTTGTGAGGATGGATGGATGGATGGATGTTTGTTACTCTTTCACGCAAAAGCTACTGAATGGATTTGGATGAAATTTGGCAGACAGGTAGTTTATAACCTGGATTAACACATAGGATACTTTTAATCCCGATAATCTATTCCCGTGGGACAATTATCGAACTCCACGCGGGCGACGCCGCGGTCATAAGCAAGTAATCAAATATTTTATAGTCCACTTTACCAGCAGCCGAAAAAAATGCGCCCAAAGTTTGCTCTCAACCGTTCACTGCATCACCAAGGCTCAAAGGTCACGATCGCACGAGAGTATAAAACAACATCTTTACAAACATAACCCTTTCACTTGCCTTTAAATATTTGTCTTCCATTTCAAGTTCAGTGTCAACTCGGGGGTAAGGAGTTCCCATGGGCGTTAATTTACGGTTATTTACGGGGTGTGTTTAGCTTAATGTAAAGGACAGGTGGTTTTATGACTGTGCTAAACGCGGTGGAAGGGGGAATAAAATTATTGTTTGTTTTCTTGTCTGTTTTGAGGATGGTTTTGATCTGATAAGGTAAATTGTTGTTTGAAGGACTAAGGTAAGATATGCTTCGGTGAGGCAAAATTGATTGTAATAGGAGCAGAGGGTCTACAAGACAGAACAGTCATTCTAAAGGTGAGCTATCGAAGAGCTTTTTTTTCTTTCTACATAGGCTTGCGTTGGGTGCGCCAAAGTTCACCTAAATTTTCAACTCCGATAATTGTAAATCCGAAAATTTTCTTCCTAACATTATTCATCCTAACAATCGCAATTCCTAACTACTCTGTCTCTAATGTTCTAATTCCGAAGCATTCAACTTCATAATGTCACTAGCAATAATCATCTATTATACTTTTATTTGTTTTCCTATATTTTCTCAACATAACCATCTTTTACACTATTATTCAAAGTCATATATTTTTTGTTTAGATTTATTTTTTATTAATTAAAGCGTCTTCTTTAATTTTATTTAAAACGGTGTATACCCGCAAAGATATCCATAGGTTAGGTTAGGTTAGAACTGTGACCAACTACGCGCGAGCCGAGCGAGCGAAGCGAGCGGTGCCGCGGCAGCGGCCGGCGAGCGCTACCTCGAAATTGGTCGCGAAATTTTTCAAGTATTTTTTTCATGGTGGGGGCACTATAAATATCATCTTCTACTCACATATATTATTTATTACACTTGGTAAATGTTTCTTTCTGAGTATGAGTGAAAATATTATGGTAATTATGTTTAGGGATAATAGCGTTATGATAAAAAACAGTAGGAGTTGAAATATATTTACAATAATGATATTATTAATTACAATTTTCGGAAACATGAGTGTTATGAACATCGCCGGTAGCACTACAAATAGTATGAATGAAAACTTTAGGATGAAAAATTTTAGGAAGAGTGATCATTCGGATTACAAATCATTAGGAAGAACAATTTCGGGTAAAGAACTTTAGGTGAGCCAATATGGACCCCTTGCGTTTTGTAAGGCGTTTACAAAGGTTTGCAACTCGCCTGATGTGAAGCGATAATACAGCCTAGGGTGGAGCACACTTGCCTAGAAGAAACAAACCGATTGACTCGAACTTTGAAGAGATCCAGATTATAATGATCAGAGAACAAAGAAGAAGAAGAAGACTGCGACTGCTAGCAGCACAAGTTTCATTAAAATCGAATCAGTCATTTCGGAAAATAGAGACTTGAAAGTTTGTATGAAATGTCGAAAGGCGTAAACGCTCTAAACTACTTACTCGAGGGAAATAACTCACTGCATTGAAGTATAATAAATAGTTGACCTTTCGATAGTTGACGTGGGTGTCTTGGAAATTACGCCTTGAGGATGACAGTGGCGTGGGTGGTGACAATGTCACTTCGACCGTTCATGCATAAGGCATCAAAATATAATTAGCAAAGTTTATTTTTAAACTTTTGAATCTATACAAATAAATAAAATTGAAGTGTCTGTTTGTAATATTAAAAATAACCGCTTTTTACTACATGCATATGAATGTATATACGGTACATATACCAAATTAACATTTTTTACCATTTTTGTCTGTCTGTCTATAAAGGGTGTAAAACACCTCTTAACGAAGCTGAAAGGCACTGGTTCTCCCTGTCATTGCGATCATTTTTTTGTTCTACACCATACCTGGGAACCTTCTAGTTACGGAGATATTAGGGGTCAAAGTTCCAACTTTTTGACAAGTATTTTTTTAAATACAAGTTTTTAATGTAAGATTTTTACTTTAAACACCTCCACGACCCCCGTACTATTCAATCCGTCCATCAGCACAATGTTTTGAGTGCGTTACATTGAGTTCTACCACAAAACATGATTTTACACCCCCCAAAAAAAAAGTCGTTTCCCAGCAATAATTTTTGCGTAAAGTTACTTAGTTTCATGTACAGAATGCTTGGTTGACGGCTTCGTGATGAGGTGATTTACACCGTGTATGTCTGTCTGTTTGTTCCGGCTAATCTCTGGAACAGCTGGACCAATTTTGACGAAACTGTCACTGGCAGATAGCTGATGTAATAAGGAGTAACTTCGGCTTTTTAATTCCACGCGGACGAAGTCGCGGGCACAGCTAGTAAGAAATATTTCTAACAATTTCTTGTATCGCCAAAAAGCAAATGAGACTAAAGACTTCAGAAGAAGATACACACACAACATTACGCTTTTCAGTCCATGAAGGGTAAGTTAGAGGTGTACCTACCTGTTAGGGTAAAATGTTTCGATCCCACGCAAACCATGTTATGCGGATCTATCATTGTAAAGGAAATTTATACAAAGCCAGGCCAAGTTATACTGGAAATATAACTTGATGTGTCGCCGTATGACATGAATAAAATGTACGAGCATGTCGAGTTTACAGTAAATCCTCAGAAATGTCAGTAGCCGTTTGCTACTGAAATGGGAGTCATTCCTGTGACTACAACACTAGTCTAACGTTTCGTGTCGTGGATCTACGCTTCGGCGAGTTTGTCAATGTTCTAGCTATTTTAGTATGTGCCTTCAGGTATGTTATGAATGAGTATGTACCTCACCAATTTGTTTATAGTTATTTACACTATCATCATCATCTGCCTAGCCTTTTCCCAAACTATCTTGGGGACGGCTTAGTAGTATTTTACATGAAGCGACTGCCTATCTGGCCTCCACAACACAGTAACTGGGTAATACGATACCCCTTAGTAAGACTGGATGTCAGACTTTTGGCTTCGGAGTACTCGTAACGACTGTCAAAGATCTAGAAATGACAGCTGGGACCAACGGCTTAACGTGCTTTCCGAGGCATGGAGGAAACTCGGTATGTAACTATGGTCACCCATCCATGGACCAACCTCGGCAAGCACGGCTTAACCTTAAAGATCGACCCAAGCGGCTGTTATTATTTAGCCACGAGCTCATCCTTTATATAACTTTTATTCATTTTTTATTTTACATAACACTTGTAGAGATAAATGAAAAAAAAAACACGAGTGTGAAATGCACTGCATGCAAAATTGTAGTGCGAGAAGAGACAGTTTCCAAAGAAGTGTCTTGAAAAAAAATATTTTTAAGCATACAATTAATACAAATATGTCAAATAATGGTAGTTGCTTTTTGAGCCAATTTGTTAAATAGTTAATTGTGCACTATACGTATTAAGTTTATTATTTACCATGCTATTAATCAATTTCAAATAGATAGATAACTATCTGCATATTCAACGTTTCCTATTTAATTCGATCTGACATGAAATTTAAAAACATAGTCTAACAAAAACAAAATTAATTAGACTTAAATTATCTCAAAAGAAACTCATATCTCTTATAATATTCTTCAAAGAAACTTGCGAGTTTGCGACAGTTTCCCAAATGCTGAAATTATATTCGCAACAAAAGATTCGGCAATTAAAGTCTGAAGTCGTAAGTCGGTCAAGGAATAGTAGTTAATTGGAGAAAATGTCGAAACACGATCTAAATTAAGTCGAAACTGAAATTGCTAAATCCAGGTGTGAAACGATAATATTGGCATTGGTAATGATAATATTGAAGATCTACAGAAGGATTATTGTATTCTATGGGAAATTTAAATGAGTATTTTGTACGTCTCATAGACAACTTCTGTTCTGACAATGGGTCCTCAATAACTTCTACAAGGAATCTATTATTTACACACACTACAGATAATAAGAAACGGGATATAAGCCAAGATGCCAACAGGATGGTTTGCTTTCAATCTCGTACATAGTAATTTGATCAAAATGATTTACGTCTACCTACCCGACCTGGGTTTTTGAAGATTTGTGGTTTATTGCCTATTAGTGCGCTATGGCGCGCGGACTTAATAGATATAAAGACTGAAATATTAAGCTTCTTCTTTTTTTAACACCAACTCATAGTTTTCTACTAGAGCAAGAGTTTATTTCCAGAAAATATTTTCACCTGAGCTACCTAAAATTTGACTCTTTAGGATACGCAAACTGAAAGATCGAACATTTTTTTTTTCAAATGATTTTTTTTTTTCTTAATATTTCTCGGATTTTTGTACACGACTTCATAGTTTTCTATTATTATAGCAACAGTTTCTTTCCAGAAAAGATTTTCATCTGAGCTACCATTTTGGAAGACAAACGATCTATTCGTTTAATAAAACTAAAATAAAATTTCGAGGCCCATATTTTGGAAACGGTGCGTCGTGGGACTCGTGGGTCCATACTTGTCAGAACCTAAGTCCAGAAACATTTTTTTTTCTTTTTTTTTCAAATCCGAATTTACCAAGAAATTTTACCAAGTCCGAATATTTAACAAAAAATATATTTTTTTGGTTTTCTTTGCTGCTTATAGTGTCTCTAAGCGTATACACTAACTCCTAAAAATCATCCCCTAAGACGACCCACTGACCCAGACCTGAGTCTCAGCACTGGGAACATTAGGTATAATATGCCCACATATTATACCTAATGTAATTGTTAATTGTATAATTGTTTTTGTCTCTAGAAGATGAGAAGGTAGTATATTTTTTAAATCGCCAACAACACCAGTAGATGAAGTAGGCGTCATAAGCCTTCGAAATCCCAGAAATCAACTAGCCTGATTTGGGACCAAACCTTTCCAGCTTAGTTCCTAAATAATTTATTTTCTGCCTTTACTGTAACACATAGGTACCGTTTGCTATTGACTTCTACCCTTATAAACCAATTATTTTACAGGTCAAGTAATTCTACCTTAAAAAACTGTAAGTAATAGCTGAAATCTAGACAGAACTGGCCTAAATTAAGGTCTATGACCATAAATAATTATGGTTCAATGCCAACGAACGCGTGACAAAAAACAACTAGAAATTACCTACACTTTAACTAGGACCAATCTAAGCTTTGTTGAAAATAATGGTGATTCGTTTTTGTGTAGGTACCTACTAACGTGTTTGGGATAGGACAAAAAACAACTGAATGCTGTGCAACTGTTTTTAGGGTTCCGTACCCAAAGGGTAAAACGGGACCCTATTACAGAGACTTCGCTGTCCGTCTGTCACCAGGCTGTATCTCATGAACCGTGATAGTTAGCCAATTGAAATTTCTACAGGTTATTTATTTCTGTTGCCGCTGTAACACAAATACTAAAAACATAATAAAATAAATATTTAAGGGGGCTCCTATACAAAACAGTGATTTTCTTGCTCGTTTTTATAAATAATGGTACGAGTCCAACTCGCACTAGGGCTTTTGTTTTTTTTCATCTTGTTTCAAAACTCAGTGCTTACCTACTTTTTTGTTTTGTGCCTATAGTCTGATAAAACGTAGCCAGTTCCGACAATCGAAAGTATCTCTAGTCTTTTTTTGGCTTAAAGTTTTTTGCTATGTTAATACACTGAAATGAAGCCTTAAAGGTAACTAATTTCAAAAATAGACACGTGGACGTATTTAAACAATTTCTACACCAATTATATTGAAATTTAAATTTATTAAATGATGACTTTATTTTCTTATTAACTTAAAATAACATCTGTAATCCTCGAAGAATTTGGCAGAGGTATACCTATTAGTACACACGTACACCCACATTTCGCCACTAACGGTTAAGTCCCTTGTAATAGGGGTGAGCCTAATGCCATCACCCGGGTACAAATCCAGACTCCGTGGCTGCTACTGAGAAATTCTTGATCGAAAAACCCAATAATACTTTGCGCGACTCGGGAATCGAACCCAGGTTCTCATACTCAACCATCTTTTAACTAATTGTGAAAACAAGTTTAAACAAACGCATAAACCATTGAACTTCTAATAACTGTATTTTTATACAAACAATACACGAAACCTACTACTCCTGTTAACCTCTCTAAAACAAACATATCCGTACAGTAGTAGACATAGTGCCTGGTGCGAGTACTCAAACAACATGAGCACCAATCAGCGGCCAGCAGACAGGCACGTCTATTGTCACTTTCCTACGCTAACGCTTTGTCACGCGCCGCCGCCGCTCCGTATGTTAGAGCGACAATATTCAGAAACGCCTAATGAGTAAAGGAAGGATCAATTATGAATAAGCTCTCGTTTACTCTATGTTAGCTTAGAGCCACCTTAACACCAGTAAAGTCGTGTCCGTCTGGTTCTTTCTAAACTGTCAAACCCACCCATTTTACCACTGTATTATTCACAGAGTTATGTTAAAGTTAAAAGCTAAACACAACAGCATTTCTAAGACTTCTTAGAAGACAGATACCTCTTGACATTCAGTAAATGACCATCATCATGACCGGATGAACCACCCTCAGACCCCAGATACTCTTTACGATTTTCCTATTCTTCATTATGGGACTTGAAAAGTTAGACTGCTAACTAACCCGCTATTAACCTGGTTTTAGTTAAAAAGTCTTTCTTTTCTTTTTTTAACTTCATGTTAAGTATCGTATTTAACGAGATACACGGTGTTATCGTCTTAAACGCAGCCTTTAGTGTATTGAAAAACACTAAAGACTACGACGAATATTCGACCAAAAACAGAACTAGACTTTAAAGAAAAAACCTAAGGTTAGCCTTTGCTTGTTCTTTAAACGTCTTCTGATTGAAAGACTCTCATTTATCCTTAAAATATCTAAGAACAAGTTAAAGATAAATTGTTGCAAGAAAAGAAAAAGACTTCAACAAAAACTCAGAAGCGATTTTGCCACTCCTCCCTTAAAAACAAGTAGGTAGATATTTTCAGGAAAGAAAAAAGCTTTACACAGACTGAAGTTACTATAAGTACCTACAAGCTAACTCAACAATATGTAAATCCCAATATATAGATTAACAACTTTCTCCTATGAAATTATTTTTTGCGGTAATAGCAGAGGACATAGAAAAAATTATAGCAAGTAGGAAGGTATTATTCTATAGCCCAGCACTAAGTTACTCCTCACTTTCAGTCAAAATATTATAATGTAGTATTAAGGTATTATATATGTTGTATATTGTATTATACGTATTATATATATATAATACATATATACAATATATATATATATATATATATATATATGTACAAGTATTTCAGGATTTGAAAATCTTTTCAGCCTTTTGCAGGAACTTACTTTCCTTTGCTTTGATTTCTGTTCGAAAACACAGAATATGTAATTTATTAAAGTAATGACGACCACAAAATTGTCGCTAAAAACGGAGCACTTAAGCATGTATCAAATTTACCTTTCTTTTTCAAATAAAAACTACTAAAACCCTAATTGTAGCTTTACCAGCCAGTCTGTTACAAGTCTATAAAATGGTCGATACATATTATATATTATCCTCCATACATTATTTACATGACCTTTAAAAACGAAACAAACCAAGCTTTACTCAATAATTAACTCTATTATATACCAGCGGATATCTTTTTTTCATTCAATGACAATTCGTTTGAAATGTTCCGGCAAAAATCATTAAAAACACAATAGGTAGCGGTCATTATTTTTTTGTGTAACCTCACCTTTACGAAAACAAATGAGTGACGAAAAAAAAAGCCAAGTTAGCTGATTGGTTTGTGTAAAAAATATCTTTTGTTATAGAATGACATGTTGGTCGATACATAAATTGATCAGATTAAATATTAATGTTTCTAAGACGAAAAAAAATAATTGCCAGCCTGTAATTGATACAGAATGAGACTTAAGATTTTTATTGATTCATTTTTGCTCATTTCAATTTGGCGAAACATGTCCGCCTTAATTGCAATTAGCTACTGTTTTTTAGTTTCGAACCTATATTACAAATTGATAGCCTGATACAATTAAATTTAATTGAAACGTTAAAATTAATGTCCCAATTCATGATATCCCGGCTATCATCGGTTCAGAATCAAGCCGTGTCAATAAATTAATATATACCATAATTTATATAAATGAATTTATACCGGATTACGATCGTTCATTTCATTATCAGTTCATCATACACTATTTATTTACCTCAATGATAAGCTTCAGAAAGGTATTTTGAATTTTCCAATCCCTATATAAAAAAATATGTAGTTAATTTGGAAAAAAAAAATAAGAAACAATAAACTATCTCTTAAAACTTACTTGCAATAAACTTCCGAATCCCACAGTAATTCAAATCAAAACCATTCACCAGTTCACACCTGTGCATTCATTCACAAAAACCAACAATAAACTGTTGACACTCAATCCACTGAGTATCCTAAAAAATCACTAAACACACGAAAGTATCCACAGTTTTGCTACAAGTCAAAATCCAACTGAAAATTTTCCGGTAATTTTCTGGTCGCGATAACGTATTTCGTTCGTTCGCGTTCGGAGCGAGGAGCGTAGCGACGTGATACGTCGTTCGCAGCCCGATGGGAACTGAGGACCGTAGCGTACCTGCAGCGGCACGCACACAAATGCATCCCACGCATACACAAAAGCGCTAGAGAACTTGCGCTTTAAAGCTTCGTCTCCACGTGCCGATGTTTTTTCTTTTTGTGTTTTTTTCTTACTTCTTTTTAGTTAAACATTCGACACGTTTAGTAGCATCTGTAAATTATGCCGTGCACAAAAACAAGAGGGTTTTTGTAGCACTTCCGTAAAGTGGTTTATGGGGTCTTAATTTTGCGGAAGATTGAGATGTTTTCTTTACGTGACGTGTGACTTCGTGTGTACTTTTCAAGGTTTTTTTACCGGATGCTGTCTTTTAGGGTATTTTTTGTGTAAAAGCTTGAGTTGTGAAATAATCTTGTTATCTTTTCATTCATAAGTAGTTTGTTGAAGAAACATTTAGCTTCTGGCGATCTGTTACAATAAAAGCTCATAAACCACCATATTTTAATCAATAATGTATATTTTGTGAGTCATACCTTACTCCTAAACTAATTATATACATCCCAGAGCCAGATCAGTAAATAATTAAATAGAAAATCAAAACTACATAAAATATTTTTTCATTTGACGATAACATAAAGACAAACAGATAAACTTTTTCAGTAAACAAAACAGTAAAAACTTTCTCACGAGAGACATAAAAAAAAACTGAGCAAAAATAAACAATCCAAATTATTTACTTTTCCATATAAAATTACAATCATAATTGTTCGGAACGTGCTCACATCCTATTATTCCCGGGAGTCGCGTTACCTCACATCAAATTAGTGTGACACCGCCTTTGTGGTATGCGTACGTAAAGGAAGTCTTTACTTTGCCTTATTTTTGTTATAAACTTGTAAGCTAGGCATAAAATCATCACAATGATTTTCACGGAAAAACGAAACGATTTTCTTTTGTTTTCCGTTCGCAATTTAAATAATATACTCATGGCATGAATTACACTTGTCACTGCCTCTACTACTATATTATTTTTTTAGGTATCATGACGACTGTAGTCCTCGATGGGTTAGGCAGGGGTGTAGCTATAGTAGACCCACTTATTGCCAGTAATGTTCAAGTCTCATTATGTATCGTTACAATGACTTTCATGGAAAAACGAAACGATTTTCTTTTTTCCATGAATACTTATAGCATAAAATGGTCTTTATTTAATTTATGACTATCTCCACCACTTTACATTTTTTTTTTAAATATAACATGAGTTGTACGTCTACCGTGAGTTTTAACAATCTATACTCGCTAGCGTCTGCAGTTAAAAAAATGTATGAAAACTGTTACAGCGTCTCTATCGGATAGTTGGGTACTAAAATGCGCAGTATGAGTCACATAGTTATCTATTCTACGTCACCATGTAGTAAACTATACTACAGCGGCTGTAGTTTGGGCTTCATTTGCTTAGAATTTGGTAGTAAGCACCAACAAAGCTCATGGCACCATTGAAAAAGCTAACTATAGTATTTGCGTATTGACGGAACTATTGCAGTTACGTCAAGCGATCTAACTATGACAACTCATGGTAGACGTACAGGACTCTAAGGGTTAGGCAGGGTGTAGCTATAGTACACTCCCTTTTTGCCTGTCATATTCAAGTCCCTTGTAATAGACAGCGTGGGCTCAAAACCCGAATATGATCTGCTGCTGAATAATACCTAAAGGCAAAAAAAAAACAAAAAACACGGTGTCCGACCTGGAAATAGATCCCAAAAACTCATGCACTTTGGACCAAGTATAGACCAACTAGTCAATTTCTTTTGTATCATCCAAAATGTGTCGTATTTTCAGCATTCTAAAACTGACCATACAAACTCTACATAGCAATTTGAAAAACTTAAAATAATTCAATCTTCTCAAACACAATGACTTATTGCTCAGCAAACAAAATAAAACCAGTTGGGACTCTCCTTTCCAAATTAGCTTGCTTGAAGAATATTCTCCCAGGCATTCATCAGGCTGACAGACAAAACTAGACAAACTAATAACAGGTTTTTTCTAATAAATAATTTTCAACAATAATATCTCTCCTGTATTCCCAGGACATATGCGTTCAAGGGCAGACAGAGATGTACAGTCAATGCCCTGCATTTCTTGATCTCTCTCTAAAAAAATGTGGATGTAATGAAAACAAGCTTTAATTACATCAATAACTGGGCACCTTTTTGGTTTTACTCAGGTTTGCTATTTAATAAATTCTCAGACACTGCCTAATCATCATCTGCCTAGCCTTTTCCCAAACTATCTTAGGGTCGGCTTCCAGTCTAACCGGATGCAGCTGAGTACCAGTATTTTACATGAAGAGACTGCCTTATCTGACCTCCACAACCCAGTAACTGGGTAATACGATACCCTTGGCAAGACTGGATGTCATACTTTTGGCTTCTGACTACTCGTAACGACTGTCAAAGATCTACAAATGACAGCCGGGACTAACAGCTTAACCTGCTTTTCAAGGCACGGAGGAAACTCAGACACTATCTGGTGGCCTGTTGAAAATAACGGGATCCTGCTAAATGCGAGGAGCACAGAGTTGGTCGATGTGGGAGTGATCTTTTGGCTTTATGAGGCTGATGAGTTCTTTGATACGGGGATCGAACCGAATATTCTATCATAGGACGAGCAGAGATACGGCGAAGCTTCACCGTTATACGGATGAAGGTCCACGGACCCGAACAAAGCGCAATGTTTCCACATTTATTGTGCAAACCGCTAGTCTGTGGGATTCACTGCCAACTTTTCTGTTCCCCGATCTTTATAATCTGGATCTATTTAAAGTTTACATTAATCGGTTTCTTTTAGGCAAGGGTGCTCATTCCTAGGTCATCATCACTTTACATCAGGCGAATTGCGGTTCAACGCAAGCATGTAAAGTATAAAAAAGAATATTTCTATGGAAAGTTACGTTGCAGTAGCGTTTGCGAACGCTAAAACAACGAGGCATCGTGCAAGGCCATCTTCATTTAAAAAATATTTTAAAGTTCTAAACTGCTAACATAAATTACCAACTACCCAAGCTACCATTTGCCCTCGCCCTCAAACATGCAACACTGCATCATTACACCCAATAAAAACAAACATTGGCGACAAACATTATTATAACAGAGTCTTGTTTGCCCAATATTTGTACAATCGAGTGGACATGTCAGTTACTGGTCGCCAGTGCTGGCTCTCGACCTATTAAGGAATGTTTAGAATTTATTTTTACAACAACATTTAGAATTTTTGTTGTAGTTTCTTGAGTATATTGTTGTTGTTTTTTTTGGGTATCTCCCATGATGTGATTGGAAATGGAAGTTGAAAGTATCACAAAAATGGGCCTTTAAATTTGAAGTTTCTTTGGATATGTTGAGTTTATATGGATGGGCTGTGAGGAAGATGATCTGGCTAAAAAAGGGGTGAATGGCTGAGATGATAAATAAGAGACAAGTATGCAAGAAGAAAATATACTAGGCCCGCCCCAAAATGACTTGAGATGGGGTCTATATTGTTGAGGAATGTGAATACTTTGTTTTGTGAATGGCATTTCACAGTTCAACCTAGGAGGTTGTCGTCTACTTAACGGGACTATCCTTTGGTTGCCTTGAGTGTAAGGCCTCCAGCCAGGGAATAAAAACTACTTACAAACTAAGCGACAACACGCTAAGGGCACCCCCTGTGGGGTACGAACCTCGGCTTAGGGCGTATGAATGTGACGACTATAATGCGTTACCTATTACGGTTGTTGATGATCTGACATGAATACTGCGTTAGATTTGTTAGTATTAAGCTGTGATTAAGCTGTAAAATTCAATTACGTACCTACTTTCGCATTAATAAATTAACTGACAACAAAGACTATTTTTGAACCCTCTAATCTCAAAACAACATCAAAAATAACCGTTAACAGAATTTACAACATATTTTTAGGCTCTTTAATAATGTAACTTTGTTAACATCCCACGTGAGTCGCCTCTTCGTTAAAAAGTCATGATAATTTACGCGCCCAGCTCAGTAAACGTTCCTAAGGGGATAATTCTATATTCGTTAGGTACGTTTAGAGTGTATTGATCGCTCAGTTTGATGTTATTCACGTGTAAGTGAGCGCTATTGAGTTATTTTATAAACACTTAAATAAGCAGTACCGGGAAAAATCCGAAATTTTTTCTTCGGAAAAGTACTGAACTTACCGAATAAGTTTGCAGAGTGAGCAAGCTGAAATGGCACTGCGCTGGCCATGTCTGTCGAAGAACCGAAGTCCGGTTGGGTCTTGGAGTCGTGACCGCGTGTCAGCAAGCACACCGTGAAACGCGCGAGAAAGCTGACTTATCTTAAAGTAGGGACAGACTGAATGCAAAAGATACACTAGGTGCTCCTAGTAGTATGTAATGTACTCTCTTTCAATAAACAGTAATAACATTCAACCTAGAAACAATTATTTGGATGCCTGTTATGTAAATAGACTAATAAATCTGCATAATAAGTCTATATTTAATGATTGTCGTTGTACTCATGTGTCGATCTTTACTTTCAAATATCTCGGTAACATGACACTTTGGGGAACGGTGTTCCTTTACATTTTTTGTTCGTCTATATGTCCTCTACCCATACATATGACTTTCGCCGAACGCCGCGATTTCGAAAATGTCGGTAGCTCGATATGCCGGCTTCTATACAAAAAAGTTCGAACCCCTTTCGATGGTTCGGTGATGCCTCTTCCACCCCGCAGATATCTCTTTTCTAAACCAAACCAAACCCTTCAAAGTTCAATACTCCCACTCAATAACCTCCTTGCTCCCAATTCACCGCAAGTCCCACAAGTTTCCATCCCTTCTCCATTATTTACATGACAAACATTGCCGGTTACAATATTACTGTGAGGGACTATTGCAGGTAGTCCGAACTTCGGCAGATCGCTGTAGTTGGTTGTAGCTTGTAGTACAACCTACACGATCCTGTTCGAAGATGTTTTGAAGTAAGTTTTGGCTGAAGGTTATTGATATCTTGAGGTATGTAATTAGGAAGGAGGTAAAGTTAGGTAGGAAACGGGTTATGTACTCCTTGTATTTTGGATTAGACTGCATGGTGGTATTTGAATGAAGATTCATTCCAGCACGCGTAGCATGACCACTGTAGAAACGAGTTTTGTGTACGGAAGAATCAACATAATGACAGATAGACCATTACAAAGTGTCAGTTAGTCGAGTCCTCCGTCGACATAGCCCGTTTCTACGGCGTTCATGCTTCGCGTGCAGGAAGTATAGTTAGACTAACCTAACCATAACGTATTAGCAGTGATCACCCAGTGGTGTAACCATCAGACTGTGATAGGTCTCGAGATCGAACCCAAGACACCTCTCCACCACCTCTGATTTTTCGGACTACATGTGTATTGTATAATTATCACTGGCTTTGGTGAAGGAAAACATCGCAAGGAAACCAGCATGCCTGAGAGATATTTCTCGACGACATGTACAGCCAAGTCAGAGGCCCATGGGTGGCACAAAAACTCTGATTTTTGTGCCACCAGTTTAGGCAGTATCCACACGATTTCTTTTCATTTTTAACCCCCGACCAAAAAAGAGGGGTGTTATAAGTTTGACGTGTGTATCTGTGTGTCTGTGTATCTGTGAATCTGTGTATCTGTGTGTCTGTCTGTGGCATCGTAGCTCCTAAACGGATAAACCGTTCTTGATAAAATTGGTTTCGTTTGAAAGGTGTTTTAATCGAGAGTGTTCTTAACTATGTTTCAAGAAAATCTGCCCAGCCGTTTGAAGGTTATCACCACTTTTCTAGTTGAAGGGAAATATACAAATGTCCCAGGTCTGGTCGATTCGAAATTTGAAATCATGTCACTATGGGCATCGCTGGGGGGCGGCTGCACCCTCACGCTCCCCCCTAAAAGTTCGTTTTTTTTTTTAATTTATAACTTTTCTTGTTTTCGTTAAGTTTAAAAAGCATGAAATAAAATAAAATTAAAATTTTTCCGGTTTTTTTTTGTCCGCTTTTGTTTTGTGCTTGTACTAAGCGGTCTACTTAGCGGTCCCCCGACGCTAAGACGCTTGGATTATTTTATTTTAGGTTTTTTAGAGGTTTTTCGTGTCGGGGGTTTTTTATCTTTATTTTGTCTTTCTATGAAATAAAAAATAACAACCCAAATATAACAATAACAGCGCGATCGACTTGAATGTAACTGAAGATTCGATTGGTCATAGTTCTAACCACCATTGTTAAAATTTAGTCAGTATGTCTTATGGTCGTACTTTTGTAATGAGCCGTAAGGCAAAACAATTTTAGCAAAACAGTTGTTTGTTAAACGTTTTGATCTTTTTTTGGTTGTTATAGTATAATAAAGGCAAGGGTGCCTGCTTGTCGGTCTTCTACAGGCTGTACTTCGGTGAGTATGCCCAAGAACTCCACGACCTCATCCTACAGGCCCCCTTCTATCTTCGGACATCCAGACGCACTGCATTGGCATCCTTTCCTTATTGCTATTCCACCAATTAGCACTAAGCGTTTTCAAACGTCTTTCATAATGTGCACAGCAAAGGAGTGGAACTCTCTTCCTGCGTCTGTGTTTCCGAACGCTTACAACCGCGCTTTGCAACAGGCTTCTTCTTGCTAAGCTCGTACCATCGTCGACTTTGTGTCTGTAATCTCTGACCTGGACTAGAGTCAAGATCAATCACATCGGAAAAAAAAGTATCCGTTCTGTCAAAGGTCTGAATTAGACTAGTTGAATGTTGAATGTACCGACCGATTCTGCATAGGGCAGTTACACATTATAAAGATTTCAATTCCCTTGAAAGAATTCTGCTGTGCGTATGAATTTTTATTGTTAATTATTGCTATTGATAATTAACAATAAAAATATACATCATTCATTATCTGGATTACATATTTAAAATACAATAAATAAAATATTCGTAGTACATAAATATTGTTCCAAAAACAATATTGACCCGAGGCAAATATTTTAACGATGATCTATTTTAATTACAAATCAGTTTAATGTAAATCATTTCTGTTTATTTTGATGTATTGTATCTGTTTATTCATAATTTTTAATTAGCTGATTATAATGATGTATTATGTGTTTTGGGACTTCATTAAATAGTCTTCACAAGAAGTATCGTACCGGTACGTTAAAACTTAAAGCCTTTTCTCCTCTTTCCCTTTACCAACTTTTTCGGGGTCGGCTTATTAGTCTAACCGGTAGCAGCTAAAACCCAATATTTTATATGGAGCGACTCCCACAACCCGGACCCGCACAACCTGGGTTGTGTGGGTCCGGTAGGCAGTCGCTCGTAGGTGGCCCTTTTGGTAACACCTTTTCTTAACATCATTTTTTTTTATTATCAGCCCATTATGTTCCCACTCCCGGGACGCAGACATCTTCTCTATTCTTATAGAGAAGACGTCTATGTCCCAGGAGTGGGAACAATAAGGGAGGGAGTGGGTCCCTCACGAAAGTGTTCTACATAGTCCACCATGTAGGCCCAGTGTGGGTAGGTGGATATCACAGGTTTCCAAATTTTAATTCCAAGACATCCCTGTTGCCTCTTCATGTTTTCTTTCACCGTATGAACAATGCATAAAGTCCTCATGTCTCTTAGAACAGATCAGTATCCTTCGATGTATTAAGGTACATATGTACATAGATTACAACCCTGCAAGCTCAGCTTAACCTCACAAATTGGTTTAAAGATCCACACACGTTCATAATTACTTATTACCTAAGCAAATCCCAGATATCGACTACCAAAAAACGACGTCATAAATAAGTACCAATGATCAAGTACTACCCGAGATGACCCACTTACGGTGTCACGGGAATAATTAATATAGGGCCACTAATTGTCAACAATTTACCGGTGCTTATATATTACGCTACGCCATTAAAAAATCGATTATAGATTGCGCTACTACTAAGGTCGAAAGTAACTTTGCGCATTGAGTTACGTCATTTTTGCTGCTCATGGCTAAATAATAACAGCCGTTTGGCTACGTTGGTCCGTGGATGGGTGACCTGACCACCCACTACATATGTACCGAGTTTCCATGTCTTGGTAAGTTCGTTAAGCCGTTAGTTCCAGCTGTCATTTGTAGATCTTTGACAGGCGTTACAGGTAATCCTTGGCCCTCAAAACTGACAATTAAAAAAAAAAACACTGGTAATTGTAGTCAAAAGTAGTAAAACAATTACGGGATCGACTATACGATTGAAATCAAGGCAAATAACACGCATTGTAATAATTATCATAGGCTTTTTAATCTAAACTAATATTATAAAGAGGAAAGATTTGATTGTTTGTTTGTTTGTTTGTTTGCATTGAATAGGCTCCGAAACTACTGAACCGATTTAAAAAATTCTTTCACTGTTGGAAAGCTACACTATCCCCGGGTGACATAGGCTATAATAATATTTTCCAAAAAATTAGGGATCCTTACTAAAACTCCAATAATGTAACCCAAGGTGTACAAAAATTACCTAAAATATTCTTTATATCGCGTGCGCTGCGATAACTATTGATGATAGAATATAGTAATGTTCCACGACTTTGCAGAACACATCATTATTTATAAAAAGTGTCGCGACAGCATATGTCTAACTATCATAGTTATGCCAGAATAAGTGTTCTTTTATTTAAAAAAATATGTATTAATGCCGCCGCCAGAAAAGGCTCTGTATTTGTGTCTTGGCATTAATTCATATCAAAATAAATAACTTCATATTCAAGACTGCTTCAATACCTTTATAAAACTTTTTTAATTATTCAATTCGGACATTCCATTTGAAAGATATTAGGAGTTTAAAAATGTAAGTATTAGAAAAAAGTTGCATGGTCGCCGCTTACCCTGCTCACCTTAAGCGATGTACTGTACGAGTCACTGGGGTACGGGCTGTACGGGACGGGAATATTCAAACCTTCTTTATAATTTTCTTTATTTAGTAACCTGACGCAAATAGAAGGGTTTATGAGTATGTATTGTAATTTTTAATTTTGATTTTTTTTGTTAAATACCCGTGCGAAGCCGGGGCGGGCTGTGTCCTATAATCATTTATCATTTAAGTTAAATTATCTTTATTTATCCCACAATGTTAAAAAAAAATGGCCACCCGTGCGAAGCCGGGACGGGCCGCTAGTAATAATATATATTCAATTTGTAGTCTCTTTTATGTTCTACACAGTTAACTTAATCTATCAAGTTTACTTCAGTTAGTTTTGGCGGTTTTGTGGTTTGTACTAACTTGAAGTAAGGTTGTGGGTTCAAGACTTTCAAGTGACTTTTTCAATAATAAAAGCCTCTTTCATTATTAATAATCTTGACCTCACTCATTAGGATCAGCCAGCGTGGAGACACGTGTCTACCGAAGAGTTGGCAGAGCTGGACACAGACCCAGCTTCCAAAATGCTTCTGATAAATTCTTCATTATCCGACTTGCCTTTACTTGGCGACACTTGGGGAGGCCTATGTCCAGCAGTGGATGTCTTTCATCTGAAATAATGATGACAATGAACCGACTTGTAAGCAAGGAGGAGGTTATGTATTCCACCACCATCTTATTTTTCATGTTTGTTTTTGTTTTCACTTTGCTTGAGTAGTACGAGTATATGAGTTAGCTCCTTTAATAAGTATTTTTAATTCATTGCGTAAGCGTATGTTGATGATATCATAATAACTTTTATTTACAGTGTACAGTTATTTTTGCACAGTAATACTTTATGTGCAATAATGCAACCAAAAAGGGTGATTTAAAAAGTTTTTACAAATAAAAAACCGTCTTTTAAAAAAACATCGTTGGCAAAAAGCCTTTTTCAAATTTACAGGATTTGACATTCATATCAATGCCTACTTGTGAAACAGGATCAAGCCATCTTTCATACCATATAACAGACATTATTTTGGGAGACACGGGGTCCGTAACATTTCTCAACATACTCAGAAAATAAATTCAGAATTCTAGATCAATCTGTAAGAGAAATTCAATCAATTCCTAAACCTACGCAGTGCGTAGGAAATATAGAAAATAGAAACACTTTCGTTTTCTTTCTATATGAGGAACAATTTGTCTGAATGTATGTGAAATAGTAAGAGACATTATGTACAGGGTGACTTATTGTACAATTTGTTTTTGTATACGTGATTGGTGGCAACAACAGGTAAAATATTATTCAAAACTATATAAAGTTATTATTTTTACATTTCGCAATTTGGACTTAAAACAATAAACTAATTCATAAGTAAGCGTCTGAAAGAAGTGTCAACTTTCAATAAAAACGTTACAGATCAAATCAAATTAATTTATTTCAAGTAGGCCAGTTACAGGCACTTTTGAATGGTCGAACAACATTAAAAATGAAACTAAAGTACAGTAGTACAGGGACTGTGACTGGTCACAAGACATAATAACTGTTGTTGCCCATTCCAAAGCGTAGATCTCTATGGAGGAGAATGGGCAAGAAACTCCATGGACACTCTTTTAAATCAGAGATTTTTAACCTTGCTTACATCATTCATGTTGAGATGTTACATTATGTGAGAACGATTTAGCAAGAATTTACGATATTTAGTAAAAACAAAAAAAAAACAATTCAAAAATAAAATAATTAGTTCGAAATAAGCCGTGGCAACTAAGAGACGACCAGGCACATCTGATAGCGCTCGTTCACAAACATGCACGCATGGATCAGCAATTACTAAACAATTATTCAATTCAACCATCTTGAAGGGAACTAAAGGACCCGACACACGCGCCACCATCAGCGTGATATTTGAGTGAGAATGGCACATTGTCAACCGCTTGGGCACATTCAAGTCAATATATTTTTAGTATTTTTTGTTAAAGCGGCAACAGAAATACGTAATCTTTAGAAATATCAACTGGCTAACTATCACGGTTCATGAGATACAGCCTGGTGACAGACGGACGGACAGACAGGCAAGTCTCAGTAATAGGGTCCATTTGACCCTTTGGGTACGGAACCCTAAAAACTAAAAGATTATCCACACACGATCCAACAGTACACACACCTGAAATTTGAAGTCACCCTGTACATACAAATATTTTCCTGCAATCTTGGCAAAAAGAATGTTGATTGAAGACCTGAACGCCGAAATATCTGGCCAATCTAAAACGGCAGTAATAGAAAAGTTTCAGCTCTATATTTACACTTAGTAAATGAAAGTAGGTAATGTTGGTTAAGTTACAAGCGGTTACGATACGATTTTTTTTAATATTTGGTCTAAGAAAGGTGCAGTCCAGTAAGAATGGAAACCAACTACCACATAGTTGGGCATGTGTTAGGCAGATGATGATGATTTTTTAACAAAGGTTTATTTTTGAAGTGAAACTTCTCATGCGACTTCCAACAAGTTTAACGCTACCACGGAGGGGGAATATTTTCTAAAACTCACTAAGAGATGGCAGTATTACAAGATTTTTGACTCGTAGTTCTACTAGGTACGCAAGATGGCGTGCAAACAGTCACGCATTCCACTCTTCAGTGTGACCAGCCTTCGCTCAATTTCCATGAGTAGAATAACCTCGATAAACCGATGTAATAATTATGTAATCAAAATAATACAACAAGAAAACAACAAAATATTTTTAGAAGCTCATTAAAATAACGAGAGTGAATGCGTGGCACTAGAACGCATGCGTGTAGAATTACGAAGTTTCACTTCTTCCATGCGGAGGGACTTCACGCACCTTTTTTTATTTATTTGTTTAACACTTCAAACACAGAGTACAGAGTTGAACTTAATGCCATAAGCATTAAGGCCAACTAAGTAACCAAAAAAGTTAAGTCAACCTTATACCTTTTTTTTAGTTTTCGTTTTAACCTGGACAGTAATAAATTACTTATAATTTTTTAATTAATTAAATTACTTATCCTTTTTGAATTAATTTATTACTTATTCTTTATTAATTCTTATCATAATAAACAGACTGTTAATAGACACATAGGTCCAGAGCAATAAATACTTTTTTTTTAAACAAAATAGCGAATTCCTGCTGTCCACACAACGGCGGGATAAAGTGACAACGCTATATCAGCGATAGTAATAAAAACGTCAAAAATGTATTGAATTCACATAACCTATTTCGTTCTAGAACATAAAACAACATCACGCGGTGTGGTGTATCAAATAGTAAACCAGATTTTTCTAGCAATCAGCTTTTAAAACTACCCTTTAACAAGAATCACCATTTATCTTATAACTTAAACCCCCACAGAATAACCGGTACCTTTAACCGGTAGAAGCAGAATGCCCGCTCCGGGCGATCTATCAACGTCCCTAAAAACTGGCAGTAATCGATAACTAAACGACATCGGGACATTCTACAATGGATCAAAGTTCAAACTTAAATGGTAAGGAACACCTTTTGGTAATGATTGTGCCTTTAAATTGTGGTAGCTGTAAGTTGGAAGTTCAAAGCCTTTTGACCTTTAGGGTGTCTTTAGAAGTAAGTGGAACTCCTAGTTTTAGAGTTGGGCTAAGGAAGTACGTTTAACTACTAGGAAACACCCAGAAATCTAGCTTTTATATTTCTCGTCCGATAGCAAACTGCTGAGCATAAGGTATTTTGTTCGATTCTCAGGTCAGGAAAATTGTTGTTGGGTTTTTCGTTCGGGAATTTCTCAGTTGTAGGCAAGGGGTTCGAACATACTGTTACGAGCTGGGTATAGGACAAATTAACACACTACCAAATAAACACTAAAAATCTTTAATTAACTTAAAACAGTTAAAACACTTCACAAACACTTAAACTTAATCACTTAGATATCGCACTAGTCGTTCACTTCGATCGCTTCGTTTCGTAGCCAAAATCAGACTAACACCTTCCGCTTACCCGTCGCCTATTTATACGGCCGGCCCACCTTCGAGAAACTTCCACAACTTCCGTCAATGTCTAGGTAGTTCCTTAGGGGGAACCCATCCTTCGAGAAAGTTCTACAACCTTCCCGAACCTTCTAGATGGCTCTATAGTGGAACCAATCCTTCTAGAAAGTTTCCAGAAAGGTCCTGAACTTTCTCGAACTTTCTAGACACTTCCATCGTGGAACATTCTAGACTCGACCGTAGTCCTAGAATGTTCTCGTAAAGCAGTCGGCGTAACAATACCTACGGTCGATAGCAATGGGCTTGCCCCCTGTTACGTCATCATCATCAGCTGCCTTTTCCCAGCTACGTTGGTGGTGGCTTCTAGTCTAACCGGGTGCAGCTGAATACCAATATTTCACATGGAGCGGCTGCCTATTACATGGGACTTAAAAATAACTGGTAAAGTGTTCCAAGTAGAAGAAAGAAGCGAATGGGCTTGTAAACGAAATTTTCCCTTACTTAATTTTTAGCTTCGTTTTGTTTTCGCATTGATGATACGAAACGTCATTAGACTGTGGCTTCCACTTTGTGACTTGTGTCCTTCGCGAGCCTGTGGAAGATGAGTAATGGGCTAGCTCACCGTCCGTCTATCTTATGACGACAGGCCGTGTCGACGGCGCGTTCGTGTTCCACGCGCGCCTCAAGGAGATGTCAGCAAACCGGAAGAGGTCCGAGAGGGCCGATGCCTGCCGGGGCTGCGGGACTGTTCGAAAGAGATACCACGGCCTTGGAACACAAAGAGCTAAGAAGGAACATGGATGGGTTTTAGTCAGAACAAGTCTGACACTCCCTTCCGTCCAGAGCGGGAGGAGTCAATTAATGATAACCCATCCGTAAAAGAAAAGGATTAGTGATGTCCTTGACGTTCTCAAATATGCAGGAAGGACAATCCATTGCGCTGAGTCTCGAAAGGATTATGTATAATCCTCCATAATGCAAGATTAACCTTGTTGCGATGTGTCTTAGGTACACCTATATGACCATCTTTTGTTTTATTTAAATTTGACATTCTATTTTTATTAATGTTAATCCCAGAAAATAAGAAGACATATTGTTAAAGTTTTTTTTTTTAAGTTTTTATTGCATTATTTATAGAAGGTCACATTTCGTTTTATGATAATTTAATTTTGGTTTCGTTTTACCTTTTTTTTTGTGACCTTTTTGGATTAAATCGTTTTGAAAATGTTATTCTACTTAGACTTATGTGAACTAATGGCTACTTATTTATGTAATGTTTTCGATTGTAATGTTTTGATGGTACTTTTTTATTTACAAAATTTCTACACAATGCATATTGTTTTGACATAAATGACTTATGACTTATGTAATACAAAATCATACACATAGGCCATTCGTCGTTATAATGGGCGTAAAAATTCCCTATAACAAAGCCGAAAGATACTTGGTCTCCCCTCAAATCTAAAACAAAACAACACATTTTCAAATTCGAAAATCACAAGCTCAAATGTAATTAACAATAGGTAGGTACCATTAAAGTAGTAATTAGACTCAGACGTACCTTTATCTAGACAATAAAAAGTTTTAATGATAATTTCAATTAGTTACAGCGACCGTAAATCCATTCCCTGCATATACTCTGAAGGATAATAAACAGAAGGCTAACCGATATCATAAAGGCTTGATTTTTGAAGTCATCTATACATTTATTCTACAAATCAATAAAATGTGTGTAATAAAGTGTCTGTTTGTAATATTAAAATACGCGCTTTTTACTACATGCATATGAATGTATATACAGTACATATTCCAAAATATTTATTTTACAATTTTTGTCTGTCTGTCTGTTCCAGCTAATCTCTGGAACGGCTGGACCGATTTTGATGGGACTTTCACTGGCAGATAGCAGATTTAATAAGGATTAACCTAAGTTACTCCTTATTACATCAGCTATCTGCAGTCTAAGCTACTTCTATTTTAGAAAAACTCTAACTCCACGCGGGCGAAATCGCGGGTGAAGTCGCGGGATCAGCTAGTAAAATAATATAAAAAATTCAGGTGTGTTCGCTTTCTTAGTATACATTCTAGTTGTAAAAATAAGATTGAATATAGTGAACCAAGGGCCTATAGATAACGGTGAAGAACGAATCCATTGCGGGATATAAGACGAAGATAGTAGGGTACATGTCTACTACTGTTAATTTTTGATAAGTGTAATATTTCTATTGCATAAATAAAACTGTCTACTGGTGAGCCAATGAATCCAATAAGTTAATTGTGTTATCAGCCATAAATACTACAATATGTATTGGTTTTTCACGTGTGAATCTGAGAACTATTACTGTACCTTTGCTCTAGCTTTACTGACTTCCAGAGGCTCTAGCGCGAGCGCGATGTAAACGCAGCGTCTATTTCAAATGCAATAATTGCAGAAAATGCTATAGGTATTTTCGATTCAATAATCGACGTTCTAACTTTATTTAAGCTAGGTTCTCTTTGAGCCACTAGTAGATGATTATGTCCAGCAATCACAATCTTGTTCAAAATTTGCCTTCTGCATTTCATTGTCCTGTAACAAAGGTCCCCAAAACGTTGTTTTTCCTTCACATTAAAAGTAAGATAAGACAAAATTTCACAATTTGGTAACATAAAAACGTTATCTCCGAGCCACTGGTTTAAAAATTTGAATATTTTATGCGACTGAATGCTAAATCAACGTTTTCTTCGTTTTAATCGTAATTTGAAGTGAGGGTGATTAATCGTTTTCAGATGATTTTTTAAAACACTTCTCTCTTTTATTGCCCATTTGAAGCATTGAATTTTGTATGGACGTCGGTGTTGTCTTGTTAGGTTCAATTTTCATGTTTCAACAAGACAAATTTTGTTACGCCAAACGATTGCCACCCGAAGTACCTACGTACCAACCTTAATCTTCAACGAAATTCAATTTGATCAGCGCGTCATCAGATTCTAATAAATTATCTAATCAAAACATGTTGTAGACTAACTTTCACTGGAATTTCACGTTTTAATGATAACAATTTGTGGTTCCGACCACAAAATAGAAAAATACAGTAGTCTGGCTCACTATAACGAGCGAAAACAGGTGCATGCACATAGACGCGTACGTATGGCGATCTCAAACAAATGAGAGTCGTGAGTACGCTTGCACTCGCTATACGTGAAGCATGTATGTATGTGAGTGTTTTCACTACTTGTGTGACCTTCTGTTTGCTATCTATTCTGTGTCTCAACTCTGAGAAGTACTAATTTTATTATTCGAAAATTTTCCTGTGACTGCTAATTAATTTCTGAAACGGTCCGTTTTTTGCTAAGCCTCCGTGTAAACATTTTGTGCTTGTTAGCCGTTGTCATGGCAACGCTGAAAATTTTCCGTAGTAGAAAATGGGGGATATAATTGTGTTTCTATTGTGAGTTTTTGCTGTGATTGAACGTTGCTGCTGGCTATTAAATAGGCTCGAGGGGTAGTAGTTATAATAAGCGTTTTTATTTTAGTATTTAGCTGTTAATTGATTGGGCGTGGTGTATCCTGAAATAGCCTAAACTCCTTTTTTTTTTTTTACTTTTGCATGTACTTGATTCTGTAATTCTGTTTATTTTCATCGCAGCTGACTGAGAAAAAAATGTACCGAGTTAGATTTCCATGCTTTACAGATTTTGAAGACCGAAACCCTTCAGAGTACATTTTTTTCACAAAGACTGACCCTCGAAGATTTAGGCAAAAGCGTACCTACTGTTATATTATTTATTGGTTTTACGTTTAGTACCAGTTGTTCAATTGCTAAAATTTTTATTATATATTATTTGTGCCAAGTTACGTTTTAAAAAAAAAAAAAACAAATGGCGGGAAAAGCGAATATCATCGATGTCTATGGTATGGCGGGCGTTTTAACTTGAGCGGTTTTACACTGTTTTTGTGAAAAGCATTGCAATTATTATTATTGAGAAAAATAAAACTAAGAAATAGGAAAAGGAACAATTTGCTTTATTTCGCCTCCCTTCTTCTGCTTCTTATACAACACACCCAAAGGGGGCGAGCTTATTGTTATGAACCGAGCACATACCCATTGTTTGGGCTGCTACCGGGAAGTATCTGATGGACAAACTCAATGACACATTACTCAACGCGGGTATCAAATCTAGGCCCTGTACTCGGTAATAGCTACCAATAGACGAAGGAAACAGCTTTACTATTTCTTATACCGTGGCTCAATATGTATGTTTGTTGACAGTCTTCTTCATAAACGCACAAAAACACGAAAACAATCCAGTGTAAATCTGCTGCGTATATTAAAAACGTAACGTAGTAAGGTATTTTTAATTCACGCCCAGAACCAAAAAACCCACATGTCACTTTAAAATTCATCACACAAAACAAAAAAGGGACCGTACGTAGTCACGCTAAAACGAAGCGGGGTGAGCAGTTAATAAAGTATCAAGCTGAATCTCCTTAATCTCAGCGACGGGCAAACCGGAAATTAAAATATTCATAGCTGAAAAGCTTTGTGAATATAAACATCTGTGTTTTGGTCTGACGCGTGTCGATACAAAGATGTTTCATAATCTTGCTAGAATGGCAACGTGTGGCGAATTTTCAGTAGTGACATATAGCTTTCCGGACGGAATCTGGTCTTGTAAATTAAAAATGACAAGTCGATAAAGGCGTTCTTGGTTATGGCTTTGTTAACCGTACCAAGTGGATATAACCTAGTTGGTATATGTGGAACTGTTTTAGATCTAACATAATCGAAAATATGAAAAGAAAGAAAATGTAGTATAAAGACTAATTAAGGAAAATGAAAGTAAATTACTTCTGCTGCCAGGGTAATTAAATATGTCTGGACTTATAAGTCCAGTTACTTAGTTTTGTGCTACTTACTCCAAATGTTTTGTTGTTCTCAGAATAAATAGTATTTATTTACTGTAGAAATTCTGCACCAAAACGAACGTAGCCTGCAGTAGTTCCCAATGCAGGCACAATATATATATACAGGAGATATATAAAAATAAGTATATACAAGGTGTTGTTTTGCATCCTCGTCAAAATTCAGGAAGTTGCCACAAAAGACATAAATAATCAATTTAAATTACGGGACCAAGATATTTATTAATAAACGCTGATTTTTTAGTTGTTTAAGTTTGTCAGTATTTCAGAATAACCCACATAACGTGGTTAAGGGAATAAGAAATTATCGAATAAACGTTTGAGATTATTATGTATGATAGCGTGGCTATAGGGCGAGGATCAGACGGACCGCGACCGATACCGATTTTCGTAAATAAAAAAATAAAAAATACCTTCCCATTTTATTATTGATTCGGGTCAAGAATCATTAGCATAGTTACCTCTTTGAATTTGATGAGGATGCAAAACAACACCTTGTATACAGCCTGTTTTTCTTGATTTCCCATAACTCTAGGATATGATTGAGACCGTATCAAAGAATCAACATAGCATATGAATTATGTTTCAATCATCCTTTTTTTTTGTTTTTTCGCATTTTCTTAGCTGTAAATATAAATTATTAGCTTGAATAAAACTAATTACTCGTATATATCAATGAAACTACTACTATTTTACTACACTACTGCGAAGTTTGGCAACCTCGCAAAAGTAAAAATGATATAATACTGGTTACTTTTGACCTAAGTAAATTATGATTTATGATATCTCCGAAACTATGCATTTTTGGACCACCTATTTTAGGAGTTTTATTATTATTTTTACCTACAGAATATAACCCTAGAGTTATGGGATATAAAAAAAAAACGGGCCAATTGCGAGTCTTACTCGCACACAGGGTTCCATAGCCCCAAACAATATAATGACAATGTTTTGAACGGTCATTCATTAGTAAACCTTCACTCAACCGCAAAACCAAATTTGTTTTTCATAGTAATTTAATGAAAAACAAAGTTACTGCTGCAGTTTGGTGAAAAAGTCCCATATCTCAAAAACTACATATCAAATCTTATTCAAACCAATTTTCGTTGAAAGTTTTTTTTACGGTCTACATCCCCATATTTTTTTCAGATTTTTCTCTTGTTACTTTAGAAATTAGAGGGGGGGGACACTCGTTATACCACTTTGGAAGTGTCTATCTTTCAAACAATTGACTTTGAAAAAAAATGGTTTCAGGAACCTCAATGTCATTTTTGAAGACCTATCTATAGACACCCCACACGTATAGGTTTAATAGTTTTTTTTTTTTTTAGTTTCAATTTCATGTATGGGGGGATATCCTTATCTATATTTTTTTTAAATTTTGTACAAAAATCATAATGCGGTTCACAGAATACATCTACCTACCAAGTTTCAGCTGTGTAGTCCTAATAGTTTCGGAATAAAGTGGCTGTGATACGGACGGACAGACAGACAGACAGACATGACGAATCTATAAGGGTTCCGTTTTTTGCCATTCGGCTACGGAACCCTAAAAACAGGTTGTATATAAATACAACATGAAAGGGACACCGATGCGATAACGGTTACCACATATCCAGTACATTATTCTGAGCAATGTGGGTGGGGGGGCATATAAATTTTTCATCGCTTATTAAAAAAACACAGCCTACAAAAGTGCAATACCTTCACGGTCAAATTATATGGAATAGCAGTTTTATTTAAATTATACTAAGTATACAACGTTTGATTTGTCTTCGAACTTCTCCTGAATATCATCACTACATTCTATACAACAACTCTTTTCAACAAATAACATTTGTAAAAGGTAAACTTGAATGTAAAGATAACTGAAATATATAAGGGACAGTTACTCATTTAAACTTTTACGATTCTCCTTGTCCTCTAATTACAGAGGAGGTTATCAAGGGCTCGAAAACACAGAGTAGTGAGGCACAGAAAGTCCACACCAATACTCATGCACACATATAGACATGCTTTACGTACGGTAAGGCCAAGCGTGCTTGTAATTTCCATTCATTTCAGATCGCAGACCGTATGCGTCTATTGCCGAGTCGAAATATCAGCCAATGCGAAGGCGCTTTGAAGGACGGCCTCATTTTATATTGACGATTAAGAAGTGCTGATTCATCATTTTAGCTTAGCCTTTCCTAACTAGCCTTTTCCTAACTATCGGCTCTGCTTATTATTAGCCTAAAACGTATTGTTGGTTCATCGCGATTGGAATCGCATCGTCCGAACCGAAACGAAACAAATGACGATTTTTCACATATATAAAATTTAAAATAAAAATGTTTTATTTCAGATTTTTGGAATCCATAGAATGTTAGTACAGTAAGAAAAAAAAAGGATTGTGTGGTTTTATGAAACCACGGTAAAAGTGAAACTTTTTTTCACACTAAAATTTTTGGAATAATATTCCAATAAGGGTATAAAACGTATAAAACGCGGAGTAGGGATTAAGTGAACTTTATCCCCAATCCGCGGCCGAGCGTCACGCGACATGCAACACACAGACAAAAAAGTTTGAGACGATGTAATAAAAGTATCACTTTAAAAAATTAAAAAAGAAAAAATATATAGCATAAGTTTCCGTCCGTAAACTGCTTCGTTGGTCGAGTAGTTGCAAGCGCTACTGCTGAACATGAGGTCCTGGATTCGATTCCCAGGTCGGGCAGTGTTATTGGGTTTTTCCATCAGTTATTTCTCAGTAGCAGCCACGGAGTCTGGATATGTGTCCGATTGATGGAAATAGACTCGCCCCTATTACATGGGAGTCAAGCATAATTGGCGAAATGTGGGTGTATTATTAGGTACACCTCTATTTAACACTTTGGGGATTACAGGCGTGATGGTTTGTACGTCCGTGCAACTATTTTCGCTCATGTATGGAACGTGGCTGGCCTTCTGTACATATCTATTTTGTGTCGGGAGAATGATATTTTCTTTTTTTTTTGTGGCACAATAAACACTGGCCTTGGTCCGTTTTTAACGTGTAAATAAAATAATTATGGCGTTCCACTTTTAAATGCTGTGTTTGCAGTCTGTTTAGAGAATTTTTGATGGAGTCTAAAATGTTTGGGGAATTTAGAAAGTTTTGGTGGTATTTAGGTGACGCGGATACTGATAGAAATATGTCAAGACTATGTTCTAATATTCTCTAGGGACCTTTTTTTTCGGATGGGAAATCAGTTTTATAGGACCTTTGTTTAACACTTACTTGTCTACCAGGTCCGAGGTTTTCTAGTTCTGACAATCTCACAATTTTCTTTACATAACAAAAAAAAATACTTTAAAGCAATCGTTCAAGACGAAAGTCTATGACCAGTGTGTGTTGCCAGTGATTACATACGGGACCGAAACGTGGTCGCTCACAATGGGCCTCATCAGAAGGCTCAAAGTCACCCAAAGGGCAATGGAGAGGGGTATGTTCGGAGTTTCCTTGCGTGATCAAATCAGAAAGAGAACCAAGGTTACTGACGTAGCCCGAAGATTTGCTAAACTGAAGTCGCAGTGGGCAGGGCACATTGCACGCAGAACGGATGGCCGAAAAGCTCTGGAATGGCGACCGCGATCCAGAAGACGATGTGTTGGAAGGCCTCCCACTAGGTGGACCGATGACCTGGTGAAGGTTGCGGGAATACGCTGGATGCGAGTCGCACGGGACCGGCCAATGTGGCGACACTTGGGGGAGGCCTATGTCCAGCAGTGGACGTCTTTCGGCTGAAATGATGATGATGATGATGATGATTTTTTCAAGGAAAGAAGACTTCATTTCTACAAGCGGAGTTCATTTGGCCACTATCTACGCCCATTACAATTTGACGACAAAAACAGTAAAGAAGAATCCATAAAACTATTAAATGCCTATAAAGCATTTTTCATCTTATTCGCCGATCTTTAACTTACTATATCTAGATTATAGTAGCGATATTTTTTTTGTCTCAATTCTTAGTAACTTACATGTAATTGCGAAGAATCTGGTGGAGATCATAAATAAATAAAAAACCGTCCAAGTGCGAGTCCGACTCGCGCACGAAGGGTTCCGATTATTTATAAAAACGAGCAAAAAAAAAACACTTTTTTGTATGGGAGCCCCCTACATATTTATTTTATTCTGTTTTTAGTATTTGTTGTTATAGCATCAACAGAAATACATAATCTGTAGAAATTTCAACTAGCTAGCTATCACGGTTCATGAGATACAGCCTAGTGACAGACTGACAGCGAAGTCTCAGTAATAGGGTCCCGTTTGACCCTTTGGGTACGGAACCCTAAAAAACTACTTATCTCTTATACTGTAGCAGATTTACTTTATCAAATCATAATTCGGTCGAGTGGTCGGAAGTGCCACTGCTGAGCATGAAGTTTTAGGGGTATGAGGAACAGGGTGTAAAGTTCCTCAATACTCCTTAGAAAAGGGAGGATCCTCCGGCCAGACAGGTGTTATGTATGGTGGGCAACTGCCCGATAGTTGCTATCGGGTTTCATTATATAATAGGGTTTCAATACAAGGTGTTGTTTTGCATCTGGTTACGCTTCCTAATTTATAGTTTTTATATTTTATTGCATCACCATAGGGCGATTGAGAGGCATTGGTTTAATAGTTTCAATTTATTAAATAAGTGTCACATATCGTTGGTTTGGTGATATCCCGCGCGGTGGCGCCACCATCAACACGCCGCCGCCAGACCATTGGCCGCCGGCCTTGTCGAGTCGTCTTAACCACGGTTGGGTGCGCGCACGTCCATCATCACGCATCATCTCGCCCAAACCTCTTAATTGAACCTACATGAAAGTGTTATCTGTATTACCTAGACCTACTGTGTTTGTGTACCGCTGGCCAGCCTAGTGTATCGAGTCTGTGAGCTGAACTTCCCGAACGTGCCTTCCGGCTGCTTCTACCTGGGACTCGCTGTTCAAAGGTATGTGGCATAATTAGTAAATTGAACTTTATCCATTGCCTTTCGTCTCAACGGCGTATTTTTCTCCTTCAAGTAGCACTGCTGAATCAGCAATTATAGCCTAGATTACTCTAATAATTTAGGTTCAAGCGCGTATGATTTTTACTAGCAATCATCTAGAGGTTATACGTTCATTTTGGTCCTTCGTCCCGGACAAATTAAATTTGGGCCTATTTACAGCCTATTTTTAAGTTCTAAAAGTCTAATTTAAATCAAACAGTTTGGGAAATTTCCATATTAATTGCAGATCATCACACAATTCTCGTCTCTATTGCGTTTGCAATAAGGCTGGCTACCGTGCGTATAGTAGTTTCTACCGGCAAATTAATTGTTAACATAAATCTTTAATTTCACTAATTAAAACTCTGAAAAATACATTTAATTGGATATCAACGTTGATTCATATCGCTAAATAAGTTTATTCAATAAATCAGTTAATCTTCGGCGTAATTACATATTTTTTCTGTTCGTGTATGAAAATCGTGGGTAGTCTGGTAAAACATTCGTCAAGTTGGTCTACGTGACTGTGGAATATTCCAGTCCTTTGTTATCGTACAGCTAAATTTTATTTACGCATTAGAAATTTTTATATATATTTTTCTAATAGAGATTTGCTGAATGAATGTCATTAATCGTTATTGTATGATACACTATTACTGTTGGTTCGTTAGGTAAATGCCTACTATAATCGTATTGCACGAGTAGGTATTTGTTATGATTCGAGACTCAACCGCATTTGATTAATTATTGCAATTAACCCGATTATCATTGCGTCGCTTGTTATTTTATTTTGTAAGGTAACTTGATCTTTTGATAGGAACCTTCAGGTAAAATAACAGATTTGTATAAACTTTACGCGTTTAGTTCTCCTCATAGGAAACAGCCGTATATATTTATACATATCACCCCCGCACCTAACTTTGTAAACGTAGTACTTACTAGATAACTTACTTCGAACAGTTATCTGCGTATTTACTTGTTAGGATTTTATTGTTTTTTACGAAGGTATTTCGTTATGAACACAATCGCATCGCTTACGGAAATAAGTACCATACTTGTTTCTAAGTTTCACACTTAACTTATTGTTGGTTAAGAATCTGTACATATTCTATGTATTGAGTAAGTTATTCTCATATAAATAGAAGTACTTAGTACAAAAGAAAAAAAATATTATCGCTTAGCATCCGACATAAATGCTAATTATTGCGTTGTAGGTATCTCTAAGCTAATCATAAATATATGTTATAGATGGGTACGTTCTCAAGATATTAGGCGTGCTTACTATTTATTTGTATTAGACTTTGTTACTTGCACGCGGTTCAAACTTTGTACGCTTTGTATTTTTTTTTCCACCTTACAATTTATTATTGTTGGGGTTCGCGTGTACGGATCGTTCCGTACTATTATTTAGTTATAAAATCATTCGTTGAGTTATCGGCGTGGTTGGACCACTAATTTCATTTACGTGGGTTCCGTAAAAGATAAAGATTTGTTGTTTCTTTTTTGTTTCCATATTTTAACTTCTGTTCACCATGACTGACAAGGTTAAACTTAGATTGTTGGAAAGTAAACGCGACGCGTATTTCGCGCGGGTTCAAAAGATTTTGGATTCAACAGAATCTTTAACAACTGAAAGATTACGTAAGTCCTTTATTGCTCAGGCCAAACAAATTGACGGATTACGTAGCGAGTTCAATGAGATAATGGACGAGATAAATATGTTAAAATTGACAGTTGATCCCAAGTGCGAAGTAAGCTATAATGCCTTCCATTCATTTGATGAGTTGATCGGCGAAATAAAAATTACTTTAGCTTCATTAACGGAATCAAATGTTTCCAAGGAATCTAGCCCGACAGCGAGCCCTAATGCTCATCATATAAAGGTACCTAAAATTGAGCTGCCTACCTTTGACGGTGATATTCAGAGCTTTCCGTTCTTTTATGAGACTTTCAAACGTATTATACATACGAACGCAGATTTATCAGATTCTGATCGCATTCATTATCTGTTGAGTTGTTTAAAAGGAAAGGCTAGGAATGTGGCAGTAGGTATTGTACCTTCTGGCGATAATTACCGCGTTGTCTGGGATGCGCTTATCGCAAAGTACCTGGATACTCGCGCGCTCGCCACTAATTATCTAAATCAGCTGTTCTCATTGAAGTCATTCGGACCGACACCCGCTAATATTGAACAAGGTTTCGATAAATTAACTTCTACGGTTGCAGGACTCAAACAATTGAAAATACCTAACTTGGATGATTTTATATTTATTCATTGGGGTCTTAAGTTAATAGACTCAGATACAGCAAAACATTTTGAAATGTCGCTTCGTAATCAACAAGAGTTGGATTATGATTATTTCGTAAAGTTTGTTCGTGAACAAGTAAAAATATTATATCGCTCCTCTTCTGCGGCAACTAAGCCCGCCCCCGCGGGTAGACCCAGCACCTCATCTAAGGTCTCGCAGGTGTTTGTGGCTACTGAATCTAAATGTTCGCTTTGTCAATCCACGCATAAACACTTGTTTACGTGCAAAGCGTTTCAAAAGTTGAGCGCGGAAAATAGATTTAAGTTTGTAAAAGACAATAACAGATGTGGTAACTGCCTAAGTAGCCAACATACCGTCTCTAAGTGCCTATCTAAGTCAACATGTAGAAAATGCAACGGTAAGCATCATTCCTTATTGCATTTTGAGCAATCGACGCAAGCCCCTGCGCTGGCGCCCGCTAGCGGCCCAGCCTCCGTTTCTGCGGCCGACCCAGCTACTTCTGATCGTGTGGCGTTGTGTACGCATTCTTCTGCTCAAGTCCAGGCCACACGAAGTACCGAAGTGCTGGCTACTGCCAAGGTGTTAGTGGCTGGTAGGAAGGGTAAGGGCGTGGTGGTTAGATGTCTTTTGGACCCTGGGTCGCAAAAGAATTATATGACATCGCGTTGCTGCCGTATGCTCGGTCTAACTATACATACGGACTCAATAACTACCGTTCGTGGTATTGGTGGCACGTCGCAGCCCGTTCGCGGCTCGGTGAATATTACGTTCAGCTCACGGTTTTGCTCGCAGCCTAGGTATGAAATTGACGCTTTAGTCTTAGATCAGATAACCGGGCAGCTTCCTCTGGGTTCTATAGATACTGCCGAATTGAAGCATATTGATCTTAAACTACTCGCTGATGACAGCTGGGGCGTGCCAGGTAATATTGACATGTTACTTGGAGTCACGCTGTTCGCTAAGTTATTGCGACCAGGTCACGTGACTAGCGCACCCGGTTGCCCCGATGCATTGGAGACTACGCTCGGCTACATACTTCTAGGAGAAGCATCTATTATCGAACCTCCAACTGACACTCTGTCTTTCTTTGCGAGCTCATTCGATACCTTCGATCTTCGTAAGTTTTGGGAGATTGAAGATGTTACTGCTTCGTCCATTGGGAGTGTGGATGATAAACACTGTGAAGAGTTTTATTGTAGCACAATTACCCGCGCTCCAAATGGCAAGTATGTTGCAGCTTTACCACTGAAAACAGACGCGTCAGCGTTGGGAAATTCTTTTGATATAGCTCGCAAGAGATTTTATAGCCTCGAACGTAAACTTAAATCGCTTCCTAACGTCAAGCTTCTTTATGATGACGTCATACGGGATTATCTGCAGAACAATTATATTTCTTTGGTGCAGAATATCGTACCTGAATGTGGGTTGCCCAAACGAAATTGTAAGGAGCGAGAAATGGAATACTATATTCCTCACCATGCTGTTATTCGAGAGGATAAAGTGACCACTAAGCTGCGCGTGGTCCTAGATGCCAGTGCATGTACAGATAACGGTACCTCGCTCAATGATATCCTGTACGCAGGTCCAGTCCTTCAGGCTGACCTTTTTAACATCTTGTTAAATTTTAGGCTTTTTAGTGTCGCTATTTCCGCAGATGTCAAATCTATGTACCTACGTATAGGTATACGCCCACAAGATCGTTCGCTTCAACGTATCCTATATCGGTTTAATGAGGACGAAGAACTTCAAATTTACCAGTTTTCAGTGCTTCCCTTTGGATTAAAGTGTAGTCCTTTTATAGCTATTCGAACTATCCAACAGTTATGTCAGGATGAAGGAACGCAGTTACCTCTCGCCAGGGACATTTTGCAGCGAGATATTTACATGGATGACATAGTTAGTTCTGTACCTAGCACTACACTGGCTATAGACTCGGCTCATGAACTAATAAAAATATTCTCTCTCGGTGATTTTCAGCTGACGAAATGGTCTAGCAATAGTGTCGATGTTCTTCGGAATATTCCAGAGTCATTACGACTTTCACAGAGCGTGGACCTAAGTAAAGATCCGACACAGAAAATACTGGGACTTCGTTGGTTCCCTGATGAGGATTGTTTCGTATTCCAGGTTAACCCTAATGTTCGTCCTTGCACGAAACGGAATATTCTTTCTTCCATTGCACGTCTTTTCGACGTTTTAGGCCTCGTGGCACCGATAATTTTATACGCCAAGCTTCTTATCAAAGAGCTTTGGCTTGTCAAACTTGGATGGGATGACGTCCCACCACCTCGCATTGTTCGTCTGTGGGAACAATTTCACGCTGAACTGCCAATTATCTCTGAATTGAGATTTTTGCGACATGTTGGCGTCGTAGAACGCTGTAGGCTCTCACTCGTCGGTTTTGCCGACGCTAGTGAGAAAGCTTACGGTGGTTCGGTTTACGCCCACGTTGTTAGACCCGACGGTAGTATCGTGGTTTCGCTGGTGTGTGCGAAATCTAAAGTCGCGCCACTGAAAGTAGTTTCGCTAGCTCGTCTTGAGTTATGCGCCGCACTCCTCTTATCAACTGTAATAAAGCGAGTATATAATCTTTTCGCAGCTCGGGACGCCATTGAGGCAGTCGTAGCTTTCTCGGATTCAACTGTAACCTTGAGTTGGATTCACTCCGCACCGCATCGATGGCACACCTTCGTAGCCAATCGTATCGCTAAGATTCATGAGAATCTTTCGGCAGATCACTTCTTCCATGTGAAAGGGTCTGAAAATCCTAGTGACTGCCTCTCTCGCGGTTTAACGCCTGTTCAATTAGTTCATCATCCGTTGTGGCTAAATGGACCGCCGTGGCTTAAACTTCCGCGCGCTGAATGGCCGATAAAACCATTCGTATCAGGCGAGTCGCAAGAGCTTCCCGAAATGAAGCCAGTGGCTTTACCTGTGCTCTCGCACGAATGCTCGGATAGAAGTCCTCCTTCCGACAACATTTTATACACGCGGTCTACTAGATTTTCGTCCTGGTTGAAATATTTAAAAACCATTTGCTTCGTTTATAAGTTTATTAAACGACTCCCCAGAGGGCCCGTTACCGCGTCTGATCTAGAGTTCGCTGAATTTATTGTGTGGCGATCTGTGCAGAGGATTCATTTTGAAGCTGATCTTGATCGCTTAGCCCGCAATGAGTTGTGCTCTAAGTCAGTACAACGGCTAAGTCCTTTCCTCCACGAAGGACTTATCCACGTTGGAGGTCGCCTAGCAAACTCTGAGCTAGATTTTGACTCGCGTCATCAGATCCTTCTTCCGCGTCAAGATCATATAGTGGAACTTTTAGTTTCCCACTATCATGTGAAAAATTTCCACACAGGACCAACCTTGCTCGTATCTCTTTTACGACAAAAGTATTGGATCCTGTCCGCGCGACGTATCGCACGTCACATTACCTTTAATTGTAACCTTTGTTTTCGAGCAAAGCCGCGACCTACCTTTCCTATAATGGCGGATTTGCCACGTTTTCGTGTTGAGTCGGCTCCTAAGGCTTTCTCTCAAACAGGTTGCGACTACGCGGGACCTTTCTTGATCACGTCGATACGTGCTAGAGGCCAAAAATCGAGGAAAGCGTATATCTGCCTTTTTACATGCCTGACAACTCGTGCTCTGCATCTTGAGATTGCCTCAGATCTTAGCACTGCGAGCTTTCTGTCCGCTTTTAAACGCTTCCTGGCGCGTAGAGGGCCGGTTCAGTGTCTTTACACAGATAACGCTACCAATTTTATTGGAGCCAAATCCTATCTACGAGATCTCTACCAATTTTTGGCTAAAGAGTATCACCCTTTATGGGAAAGAGAACTTGCAGAGCATCGAATAACACTTAAAAACATCCCCTGTAGAGCTCCACATTTTGGTGGTTGTTTGGAAAGTGAAGTAAAGAGTGTCAAAACGCATCTCTGCAAGGTCATCGGTCAGCAAATTTTTAGTTTCGATGAGCTTAACACTATACTAACTCAAATAGAAGCTTTATTAAACTCTAGGCCTCTGTATGCGATCAGTTCGGATCCGTCAGAGCCCACTTCATTATCGCCGGCGCACTTCTTGCATACGAAACCTCTTTTATTTTTCCCCGCCCGCGAAGTCAATGAAACGCGGTTACATCTTATTTCGCGGTATGAATTAACTGACAAAATGGTCCAATCTTTTTGGAAGCGGTGGCGCCAAGAGTACTTGCACACCCTACAATCCAAACAGAAATGGAACACTCCTGCCAATCCAATACGGGTCGGTATGGTTGTCGTCTCCATGCAGGACAATGTGATGCCTCTGCATTGGCCGTTAGGAGTAATCACAGAAATATTTCCAGATAAAAACGGAGTTTGTAGAGTCGCATCCGTAAAGACTAAAAGCGGAATCCTTCAGAGTCGCCCGGTAGTAAAGTTGTGCCCTTTGCCAACGCAATAAGTTTCGTTACACTCATATTAAATTTCACCGTGCACCAATGTGCAGTATTAGATTTAGTTACTGCGTAGAATAGTTAGTTAAATATTCTTATTTGTAATAGAGAGTCGCAACTTTAGAGTTTCTACCAAAGGTTATGAACCTTTGGTAGAGTTGTGATGATCTGCACCTTTATTGACTTCTCCTTTGTGTTTCGAAAGTGGGAACTTTCAAGCCGGGGAAAATGGTTACGCTTCCTAATTTATAGTTTTTATATTTTATTGCATCACCATAGGGCGATTGAGAGGCATTGGTTTAATAGTTTCAATTTATTAAATAAGTGTCACATATCGTTGGTTTGGTGACATCCCGCGCGGTGGCGCCACCATCAACACGCCGCCGCCAGACCATTGGCCGCCGGCCTTGTCGAGTCGTCTTAACCACGGTTGGGTGCGCGCACGTCCATCATCACGCATCATCTCGCCCAAACCTCTTAATTGAACCTACATGAAAGTGTTATCTGTATTACCTAGACCTACTGTGTTTGTGTACCGCTGGCCAGCCTAGTGTATCGAGTCTGTGAGCTGAACTTCCCGAACGTGCCTTCCGGCTGCTTCTACCTGGGAATCGCTGTTCAAAGGTATGTGGCATAATTAGTAAATTGAACTTTATCCATTGCCTTTCGTCTCAACGGCGTATTTTTCTCCTTCAAGTAGCACTGCTGAATCAGCAATTAGAGCCTAGATTACTCTAATAATTTAGGTTCAAGCGCGTATGATTTTTACTAGCAATCATCTAGAGGTTATACGCTCCAGCATCCTCGTCAAAATTCAGGAGGTTTTCACACAAGACATAAATAAATCAGTTAAAATTACGGCACCTAGTTCATTATTAATAAACACTGATTTTTTTTGTTGTTTATGTTTGTCAGTATTTCAGAATAACCCCCTTAACGTGGTTTAGGGAATAAGAAATTGTCGAATAAATGTTTGAGATTTTGAGATTGTTTGTATTTGTGGAAGCGCGGTTATAGGGCGAGAATCAGACAGCTTGCGTTTAATAGACGGGCGTTACACACTTACCGATTTCTGTAAATAAGAAAAATAATAAAAAAAATCTACCCATTTTACAATTGATTCGGGACGAGAATGATTAGCATAGCTACCTCCTTAAATTTGACGAGGATGCAAAACAACACCTTGTATACTGAAGTCGATGTAAACTTTGCTTGCCACTTGTAGGAAATTGATGTTAGTTCCTCCGTCGTGTCATAGAAGACGCTGTAGTACTTTTTGTAGTATGTTGCTTTTTGTGGTCGCTACACGGTCCTGGGTTATTCCATCATTCAGCAGCCACAGATTTGTATCCAGTAAGTGGCAATAGGCTGGGCAAGCCCTATTACATGGGACTTTAACAAAAGTGGCGAAATATGGGGTGTACCACAAAGTAGGTACGAACCTACTATGTGGTACATCTCTGCCTAAGCCAATGGGATTACAGGCGTGATTATAAATTATGTTATTAACTGCATATGCTGCATGAATGATGTAACCAAGGATTTTGTATTAAGATACTGATTTAAAAGAATGTCCATGAAGTTTCTTGCCCTTTCTTCTCCATAGAGATCTACGCTATGGAATGGCAACTACAGTACTTTCACAGTTATTATGTCTTGTGACTGGGACTGTAGCTTCATAAATTAAATTAATTTATTTTCTCATAACAAACATTACAGTGAATAGGAAATAATTAATTTATACACAGGTAAACATAGACTAGTGCCCAAAATAGGCATACAATACCTGTTACGGGTCAATGATTTTATAATGATTTTGAATTGATTGTTTTTTTGCAGCCGATTTACTTACACAAAACATAAATTTCACAAAAAAAAATAGACAAAGTAGTTCTATTTTTTATTCAACTAATCCTGAAGGATTACTGTAATGAATTACAGTCCAAATGCAGATCAGCACAAGAAAGTTTCCAACCGTCTTATGATCTGATGACAAACGAACAGTCAGCACTTTTGTAACGTCTTCAAAGACAAATCCTATCTTGGAAACTTCACTTTACCATTTCTCAGAAACTCCTTTATTATTGAACGACAGTGCTGTCTCTCTAAGTAGTAGGAAGGGAAAGGGAGGGAAGTAGTGATATTACAAAGTCGGATAGTTTAAAAAATTCAGTGGCGATTTAGCAGATCTTTAATTTCATAGGATTTTTAAATTTCGATCGACTGTTAGTAGTCGAATAAAATTGGTCTTGAGTTGCAAATTATAATTTATTGGATTTAGTGCAGTTTGGAAAATTGTCTTATTTTGTGATATGGCAATCAGACCCAGTATGCAGATATATTTTTACAATATTTTTTTTTTTTCAAAATAACTTTACATGGTAATTCAGATGATTCAGATTGCCCCTATGGTTGCGGAGCAGGACCAGCATTCAGCCAAGCATTTTTATCATCAATGTAATCTCCCAAGTTATAATATGCTTACCTTCATAGTGTGCGTTTTATGCACGGTTTAAATTTCCTGAGAGTCCTTTGCTTTACAAGTAGGTAGTAATTACTTGAAACTTATGACTGCTTTTCGGTAACATGAATAAGGGTAAAAAACATCCTTAACGAAACCGACCATAGGTACCTGGGAACTTTCTAGTTACGGAAGTATTGAAGGTTAAAGTTCCAACTTTCGCACACAAATTTTTCCAAACACAAGTTTAAAGTGTTCTATATTTTTTTTTGTACCTAAATACATACATACCTCTGCACGATTCAATGCATCAGCACAATATTTTGAGCGCGTAACATTGAGTCTATCGTTGAACGTCATTTTTCTCCCCCAAATAAAATGTTGCTGGTCAGCAATAATTTTTGCGTAGATTTTCATAGTTTGCTGTACGATGCTTGGTTGACGGGTTCGTGTTCGTGACACCGTGTATAGGTACATGTCAATCGAATACATTTTTGACAAATCCGCCATCTTGACAAAAATGCCACTTTGTGTAGCCCGATTCAAGCAGAAGTATTACAGACATAAAATCCTAAATACTAAACTAACTACTAAATTATCAGTTTTGTAAACCCGTTAAGTTTCATTTTTGTTGTACAATAAAGTTTTCTCTTCAACTATTTTTTATCATCTACAAGGTGTTGTTTTGCATCTTCGTCAAAATTGAGGAGGTTGTCACAAAAGACATAAATAATCAATTTAAATTACGGTACCTAGTTAATTATTAATAAACGCTCACTTTTTTGGTAGTTTAAGTTTGTCAGTATATCAGAATAACACCCTTAACTTGGTTTGGTGAATAAAAAATTATCGAACACGATAACGAAACGTTTGAGATTGTTTGTGTGAAAGCGCGGTTATAAAGCGAGAATCAGACGGGTCGCGTTTAAAACACGGATGGTTCATACTTACCGATTTCCGTAAATAAGAAAAAAACATGATCTACCAATTTTTTTTTTGATTCCGTAAATAAGATAAAAAATAATTACCCATTTTATTATCGATTCGGGTCGACAATCATTCATTCATCATTTGACGATATTGCAAAACAACATCTTGTATATCGGGATTTAGTACTCCCGAAAGGTACTTTTTCTATCTGTTAAAAAGTTTACCACTGCATTTGCCTATTCACACTATTTACCTATTCACACTATTTACCTGCTCACACATCCACATTTAAAACTCCACCAAGAAAATTTCAAACCAAGCCAATCACCAATTACAAAGTCGGCGCAAATACAGAGCTAAGCCATCGGACACTCGGGTTCTGTACAAACATAGTTTCCAATATTTATTTAGGCGAAGAAGAATCTCGAACTTGGCCAGCCGATCCCTTACTGTGATACGTCACATATTCGTTTATCGGTGCAAACATGCTCTAAGTGGGTAGTATTTGATGATATGGCGGGGTCGAGAAGATCTTTACTCCTCGGTCACGACCTCGGGCGATACAACTCGCGCGTTTTTCACTTGTTTTCTTCGCGTCAGTGAGGACCACAAATCACTTCGCAAAGCAATCGGTATCATGGCCATATTTTGACACTCTTGCACATAACAGCACGGCTGTAATCCCTGAAGTTTCAGAGGTGTTCCCTATTTTTATTTTATTTATTATTTAATTTCTCTTCACAGAGTTTGTTTAAAGTTAAAGTGTTCAAAATTATTTCAGCAATATTCCACCTGTGTGAGAGACTGGTGCCTGATATAGGTTGTATGGGAAGAACCCGCCAGGCCACGGCTTGAATTAGCTTTTGTAGAGATACCGTGCAAGAGTCGAAGTTAAACAATATGATAAAAAAAAAAAATAAGTGAATGTTAAACAATATGCTTATTAATAATAATAATGTGCTCATATGCATGCACATGAAGCAATAAAAATACAAAAAATAAAAACTTGAGAGGTGTCAAGGGACACCCGGATGGAACGAAGTTCCTTTTACGTACATAATATCAATACATTTTAGATTTAAGTTAGTGTGCGAAAAATAAAATATTTTATTTAAGGAAGATTAATCCTTAATTCGAAGCAATACGTCTTACTTAACTGCACAACCGAATTTGTACTTTGTAGTTCGGTCACTCAAAATAATAATCATATATATCTATCCTTACTCACTTACAAACCCCAATTGTACGTAATTTAAGGAAATTTCAACTTTATTTTAAAGAAATAAAGCTTACAATAGCTTACTATAGCAAAAAGTGTCGTGACAACTTTTCGTAAGATTTTTTTCCGTCTAGCCCCCTTTCACAACGCGCGATAAGGAACTTCGTTCCAAAAATATAATATATATAGCATGTTTAATACCCATGTGCGAGCCTATTGCCATCTACAAACTGGTACACATCCAAACTCCGTGGCTGCTACTGAGAAATACCTGATCGAAATACCGAAAAACACTTTGCCTATCTTGGGAATCGAACCCAGGAACTCATGCTCAGCAGTCGCTCTCGCTCTCACTAGACGAGTCGCCCATTTGCTCGGAAAAAAGTTTCGGTGTGATCTAGCGTTTGGTTTCGCGTAACGATTATGAGGCGACCAGGTGGCCTACCATAAAGGCTTAAACCAGTATTGTTTTAACCTTATTCCAGAGTGGGAAAGAGATGGGGCTATACGCCTTCTATAACTCTATGCCTTTCCCACTCTGAAATAAGTTGTATGTTAACAATACTAATTTAAGACGTCATTATAACATACTTGAGCTACTTATTTCATTTGTTTCCTCTGCAGTAGCTGTCGCTAGACGCGTGTGGCTTAAACGTGCAGGTTGTGGCCAAGCAGTAAGGCATGTGAGGGTATGCTGTAAGGGTATTTCGTTGTAAGGGTAAGAAAGCTTGACGTGGGATTGGAATTTTGACAAGGACTTAGTACTTTGTGTTGTAAATTGTGGTATTTCCTTCTTCAGGCTATTCACTTCACGGTATTTGTACAATTTCTTTTACTGTTATATTATATCTACGGAGTTGGGGAATGTTCTAAATATATCATCATGGTTCGCATTCGGTCTCAATGTGTTAAAAAATGTTAAAAATACCTCAAATTTCATACAAGCTTTGACTTAGGTTTTATTAAAGCTGAGATGAGATTACGCCTAAGGAGCTCGTGGCCAAATAATAACGGCCGCACGGGTCGAACTTTAAGGTTAAGCCGTGCTTGCCGAGGTTGGTCAATGGATGGATGACCATAATTATTCTTATTCTTATTCTTATTCTTTATTGCACATAAAATTACAAGATATACACACAAATAATATATAGCTTATGTACAACGGCGAGCTTAACCCAGAATTGGGTTTTCTTACAGCAAACCTTATACAAATTAATTACATTAATTACATACCGATTTCCTCCGTGACTCGAAAAGCACGTTAAACCGTTGGTCCCGACTGTCATTTGTAAATATTTGGCAGTCGTTACGAGTAGTCAAAAGCTAAAAGTCTGACATCCAGTCTTACTAAGGGGTATCGTATTACCCAGTTACTGGGTTGTGGAGGTCAGATAGGCAGTCGCTTTATGTAAAATACTGGTACTCCGCTGCATCCGGAAGACTGGAAGCCGACCCCAAGATAGTTTGGGAAAAGGCTAGGCAGACGATGATGAGATGAGATTACGCCTAGAATGTAAAAGTTTTTAAACATGGGCTATGGGAGTTATCTTTTTACTATACAACTTTACTGGTCACAATTATCATGCATTGGACATCGTTTTGAAATTCCTTCTTTCCTGTTCCTTTAATTATATCACAGACGTATTAAACAAAATCCAGCCCACCACATTTTCAAGACAACGCATAAACAACCGAATTTTAAAGGTGTCTACACATTGATCTAAGTAACTGCTGAAAACACGTAAACACGTTAATTAAGTTCAAACACAGACGGTTCGTAAGCGCGTCTCAACTAACGTAACACAATTAATTAACTCACAATTATGACTTCGTGTCTTTATAGTGTAAGACATTAAAGTTTATCTTTTTAGTTTATAAAAGTTAGATATAACAAATAATAACAGCCGTGTGCTGTAAGGGTTCGAAGTAATCCGGGGGTTCGAACCCAGACAGGCGCATTACTTTGTGTAATTTATTTCATCACCGCTGCTCTCAAAACGGTGAAGGAAAACATCGTGAGGAAACCGGCATGTTCCTAGAACTAAAAATTCGAAGACATGTGACATCTACCACCCCGCACTGGGCCCGCGTGGTGGATTACAGCCCACTCTCTCTTATAGAGAGGAGGCCTGTGTCCCAGCAATGTGAACAACATAGTTCGATGATGATGAACAGCCGGGTTGATCTTCAAGTTAAGCCTCGCCGCGTATCTAGGTGGTTCCATGGATGGGTGACCACCCGTAGCATACCACGTTTCTTCCGTGCCTCGGAAAGCACGTAAAGCTGTTGGTCCCGGCTGTCTGTTGTAAATCACAGTCGTTACAGGTAGTCTTTGGCCAGGAAGTCTACCAACCAGTCTTACCCGTTGGTTGGTTCGTATCATATGACCTAGTACTAACTGGGGATGTGGAGGTCAGATGGGCAGTCGCTCCATGTAATATACTGGTATTTAGCCGCAATAATATCCACCCGGAACTTGCCTTTTCTATTTCATTTGACTCAGACACATGGCAAGACATTGAATGCCACCTGGATTGCCCTAAGAGGTACTGTTCAGTGTTTTTCACACACCAAATTAACGTTTCTGTCACGTATAATATCAAAACTCAATGGTTAGGTCCTTAAGGCGGAAACACACTTACGTGTCGTGGCGTGTCGTGACGCGCCAGAAGCATTCGGTTTCATACATCGTTGCGAAACGACGCGCCATGCGAATATGTCCCTAACCATATTAAATGTATGAAACAGATTTGCTTCTGGCGCGTCACGACACGCCACGATACGTAAGTATGTTTCCGCCTTTATTTGCGTCTTATGCAGAAGAAGTCACGAAAGTAGTATATCAATAAACTATCTTATGCTCGCGGCTTTGCCCCTTTTATGTACAGAGATTAATCCATGGGAACGTTTTAATTGTAGCCAATTATGACATTCGGGGATAAAGTTTCCCGTTTTTAAAAGAATTTTTGGAATCGGATCAGGAGTTCCGAAGATTGCCTCTACATAAAAACTTACAAACAAAAACTGTTTATAATGTTAGTATAATCTTAAAACATAACTTTTATAGACTCTTCGTCTGCCTCACTATTTCCCATGATTGGTAGTATGCTAAGTCCGGTCACACATACAAATAACTCATCTCTACACTTTTATACTAGGAGCGTGTTTACTTTTTCGTAATCGTATAATTCATGAAACCAAATAAAAACCTGATGTGCTGTCTACCCCATCGTACCTATAGATATCTTTTCTGAATGTCGAAGTTTGAAATGTCGACGTATGTTAGTTCTAAAGTACAGGATCTCGATGTACGCCAGTTCGAAAGTTCACTGGAGCGAAGTATGCAAGGCCGACGTATCGTTAGTTAGAAACCCTAAAAGAATAGTCGACGTAGCCCCGCTACGCGGGGCTCCTATTTCTGTCTGCAGGGTTTACAGTAACCTAACACGAAGAGGAACCTTCGAACCTAACCTGTCCGAGTCGGGGTGCCACAAATCCAAAGCTCGCTTCGCTCGCTTTTTAACAATTATGCTTTCTAACTAACGATACGTCGGCCTTGCATACTTCGCTCCAGTGAACTTTCGAACTTTCGAAACATCGAGATCCTGTACTTTAGAACTAACATACGTCGACATTTCAAACTTCGACATTCAGTAGCGGAGTGGTATAAACCATATTATAGTAATCATCAGCCTAGCTTTTTACTAACTATAATGGGGATAGTTTCAGTCTCACCGACTCCCTATATCTGACCTCTACAAGCCACGCACTGGATAATACTAGACACCTTGATATGACTAGTTGTCAGACTTTCCGACTTCTGACTAATCCTATCGACTGTCAATAATCTACATCTGACAGTCGGGAGCAACGATTTAACGTGAGGCAAAGAGGATTTTCCCTATGTAATGAATGGTCACCTATCCCCGGTCCGACCTCGACAAGATTAGCTTAACCTTCGATTGACCCGTGCACTTGTTTTTGTTTAGAAACAACCATACTATCTAGAACTTACCGAAAAAACTTTTCGGCTCTATTGCCAGCCGAACGAGCATTTCCCAAAGATATACGACCCGCAGTACATAACTACACCGTTTAGAGAAACATCCTAAAATTGGTCCATTCTTTATGTACCCACCCGCATTGCGAACTTCCTTCCCGGATATCCTGGTTTAGCTACCCTGCTAACATAAACAGAACTCACGTATTGAAAGTTTTAAGTCCTTTCTTGTTTAATCACGTAATTATCGTCACTTCCTTATTTTGCTACTTTTAAAGTTGAAAAGTTGTAATTGCTGGTTTGAGTTGTAAATTCGTTAAATTTTACGAATACTTTTGATAAAATATAGGTCAGTGATAAATAGGGTTGTGCGTTGTTTCTTAGCTAAGAGGGGATAATCCATTTTTTTTTCTTTGTCCGTCGGGTAGTTTATTGAAAAGTATTGGACACGTATTTTTTCTTTTTTCACGTGGTCATAAAATTACGGAGATATATTGAGTGGAAATGGCGCATGACGTCACATGTAGGTAAGTTTTATACCTACTTGTGACGTAGTAAGCCCCCACTCTCCAACTTTAATGAGTTTTAACTAGGTAATTTTTTGATATTTTGATAAAACAAAAATTATATTATATTTTGATTTAAACGGGGTAGAAATCCCTTTAAATCCTAACCTTTCACTCAGTACAGAATCGCAAAATGTTCCAGCAACTAGTTGGCTTACGCAGTGACACGTCAAATTAATGAACATGGTAAGTTCATGAGCGACGCGCTTGTCCACGACATCGCTCATCCGCAGCCCTACTATTAAACTGTCGTTTGATATTCTATAGGGATGTGCCTGGTTGGTAGCTTACAGCAAAATTATCACAATACTCGTAGATCTACATGTCATGACAGTCGTTACAGGTGGTCATCATCATCGGCCTAGCCTTTTCCCAAACTATGTTGGGGTGGGCTTCCAGTCTAACCGGATGCAGCTGAGTACCAGTATTTTACATGAAGCGACTGCCTATCTGACCTCTATAACCCAGTAACTGGGTAATACGATACCCCTTGGTAAGACTGGATGTCGGACTTTTGGTTGCTGACTACTTGCAACGACTGTCAAAGATCTACAAATGACAGCCGGGACCAACAGCTTAACGTGCTTTCCGAGGCACGGAGGAAACTCGGCAAGCACGGCTTATCCTTAAAGATCGACCCGCGCGGCTGTTATTATTTAGCCACGAGCTCCTCACACTCTTCGAGCTCGCTCGTTACAGGTAGTCAGTGGCCCAAAAATCTGGCAACCAGTCTTACCAAGGGATATCGTATTACCCAGTTCTGACTGGATTGTGGAGGCAGTCGCTCCTTACAATACTGGTATTCAGCTTTACAACAGCTTGTAAAAAAGAAAAAGTATTGAATTGACTTTGGATTGGAAAGCATATTTTCAATTCTGTAGAAAGTCGTTGTTGCAATATAAAAGCTATAATAATAATATAATAATAATAATAATAACGATTTATTTTCTCCCACAAAGTACAAATACAATATACAGATGTTACAAATACTGGAGGTACACAGGTTTGTGGGAGTCAGGAATCCAAACTAGGATACCCTGTGCTATGGACTCCTGGCCCCCCTCGCCGAGATTGGAATTATCACATTTTTTTTTTTTGTATACTTTAGTTACAGGTATTGTACGAGAAGAATTAAAGAGAGAGTACTAATAAAATAAAATCAAATATAAAAATGTGAGTGTGTGTCATTGTTAGTGTGTGGACTGTGAGTGTAATGTGAAAGGTGTTGTGTGTGGTGTGGTGTTGGGTATGTGGTGTTGTGTGTGTGTGGGAGAGAGTAAGATGTTGTATGCGTGTGTGTGATTAATTATATTTATGTATATGAATGTGTGTGTGAGGGGGTGGCGTACATATTTATGAAAACGCTATGCTAGGATAAGATGGTGAGCAATTTTTCAGTTTCTTCGTAATCAAGTCCTAAAAGCCACTGTGTGAGCTTTTTTTTACATTCTACCCTAGACAAATTACTAATTGCAAGAATCTTGTTAGTTTTATTGTAAAGTCTGCTTGCTCTGAAATTGAAAAAGTTTTGGGCGAAAGATGTTTTTACCGGAGTTGTTTCACAGATTTCATAGTATCGCCTAGCATTTACCTTATGCTTGCATAATATAAGCACCATCATCTCGAATAAACTGCGGGCGGGAAGTAATTTTTCGATTTGTTGATTAAAATTAATATAAATAATATTCATATTTGTTTTAGCTAGTATACTAATCTTATACGACTTACAAGTGTCACCCAATGTCCCATCCCTATGCCACCATATTTGCGTGACGGGTTAGAACCTACTTGTAAACTTGTCCCGCCGAGTCAACATGTGTTGTGTTAAGACCTTTATCCCTGGCCCGGATGCGTATTTACAAAGGCTATATACCATTAGAGTGAAAGGGCGAACTGAACTGGCTTAGCTTTTGTTTGACAAAAACTTGCCAAAACCCTAATCCATTCTAGTACAGAAACTGACCGAAATCGCGTAAACTGTGTTAGACAAATTCCTTCTAACATTGCAGCAACAAATGCTATTCAATTTGATACCGATAATTACCGATCATTAGCTTCAATTATAGGTGGATAATTACATGGAAATTGTTATTATTTTGGTAAAAATTTAGAATTCTTTGGCAAGCGGAGGGGTGTGTGTACCCCTTCTCCCCTGGCACCACTCCCATTAAAAGGTAATACACCGTTCTTGAGAAAAACCAATAATTGTAATAAGCGAAAATAAAATGTTTCGAGTTTAGGTAACCTCGAAACATTTTATTGTCGCTTATAAAGTATAGTCGACGTAGCCCCGCTACGCGGGGCTCCTATTTCTGGCTGCAGGGTTTACAGTAACCTAACACGAAGTGGAAGTTGGGGTCTTAGTTCGCTCGCTCCGCTCGCTCACTAGACCCCGCCATCCCCTTCGAACCTAACCTGTCCGAGTCGGGGTGCCCCAAGTCCAGAGCTCGCTCCGCTCGCTCTTGCATCCAAATTCTCCTGGGTATGTATTATACAGTACTAGGTTTTGTCCGTGCATTTTCTTTGAAAATATCCAGGCAAAAAGCTAATCCATTTGAGTCAATTTTCTTACTGAGATAGATTAGGTTTTGGCGAGTAATATGCATAAACAAAAGCTCATCTATTAGAGTCTGGCTCGTGACTCAAATAGATAACCTTTATTAAGCCTTTTTAAAAATATATAGCCTTTGTAAATTCGCGGCCCGGATATTCATAGGCCTGGATTCTATGTTTTTTGTCCTTTGCCTGTTATATAGCTATAAATAAATAGTCGTGTTAGTTTTTTTTATATCATCCTACTCTGCCCATTGCTGGGCAAAAGTCTCCACTATGGCTTTCCAATGTTCTTTATTATTTGCCTTCTCCGACCAATTCGTGAAGAATGAGTCCAGAGTGTCACTCTTGCGTATATCGGGGCTGCCTCGGTTATGTCATCCATCTTCAGGCACCCACTGTATGACTATCTTCGCCCATATGTCCAGCTTCATCCTAAAAATGTGACCCACCCAGTCCATTATAACCTCGCAGACTTATCACCAACATCGGCGATGCCTGTCTTAAACCTATTAAGGTGTTGCGCATTCGATTGGAGAGTCTAACATTGATTTCTGAGATTGTTACGTTCAATCGCTCGTTGGCAAACGTTGAGTTTGGACTTCTGAGCTTCAGTCAAGCATCATTCAGTGTATGAACCTAGCAAAAATTAAAAGACATATTTTTCAATGCCTCTTGTATTTTTTTTGTATCTTCTGTTCCTGTCTTGCTTAGATGGTGAGTACTAAGCCCAAGACCCTCTTAGGGTGAACCAAGAACATTGATTACTTTTCTAACCAACACAAGAGATAAAACTGAGGAAAACTATGTTGTTACAACTGCTCGCTATTGACTAAAAACCGGTAAAAAACAACAGTTCCGTCCCCAAACTCCCCAAACCAACAGGAAAACTAAAAAATAACATTCGGAAATACAGGAACTCCACTCTGTTTTTTTGGTCAACATTTTATTAGTATAAATTCTAAAAATATAAACAAAAACGGTTGGAGCAATAACGTTCACACAGTTTTCTGTGCACCAAATGAAATTAACCTGCACGTGGAGTGAAATTTCTAGAAATATCTGGATATTTCCGGATATTTCCGCCTTACACTAGCTAGGAGTGGTTCAAACCGGCTCGAGTCGCACCTGAACGGAGCTCTAATTGAATTCGCAGTGAAACCTGGACTATTAAGTTTTCATCTACTAAGCAGTTAACTTATATTTTCAGTTAGAACATTTCTCGAAACAGTTTAATAATAGTCAAAAATCTCTTAATATTTCGGTGGGATGTGGAAGTTTGTTGGAGATTTTACGGCTGGCTTTTATTTGCTTAGTGACTAAAGTAGATATTTTTATTTTCACTTAAATATTCAATTTCCTTTTCATTCCCAGAACATGTAATCTTACGATGAGGAGAAAATCTTGGAAAAACTTAATAGTCTTTCATTATAAATACGTAATAAGTAGAAAATAAAAGCAATTAACGCTCGTTTTAATATGAGGTATGGCCTTTATTTCTGGACTGAAATCATGAGAGGCTGATTTATCGTCTCAAAACTTCACACCTGAATTCTTCAAAGGATTAGCTGCGGTGTACCTCATTTGGCTAATTATGTTTTAGTCCTCATTAAACCGACCGGACAAACCAAACTTAAATAATATTTAAAAAAAAAACTTAAAAAAAGCAACACCCAACATACAAAAGCAAACATGCAAAATACTCTTACCCAAGTACAGTCATAAACACAAGTGCATGCACTTGCAGTCAACTGAGGACATAGAATATATCTCACACACGTGCACTATTCAGCTAACCTGAACCAATTTACAAAGAACATGTTCGGAATAATTCGGGAATTCTCGGGGAGCGTCGTATTGGCGAGAGCCTGAAGGGAGTGCTTTCTTTCGATTAGTAACGTTCGATTGCTGAGCTGGAATGTACATCCTTTGCTGAATTGAACTAGGAACGGTTAAGGCTTCATTTGTTGTATTTATTTTGCTTCTTATACTGGTGAAGGGAGATGTTCTGATGAATGGAATCTTACGTATATTTTCTTACTTACTTCTTTATACTAGCTTCCCGCATCGTTAAATGTACCATCATGCAAGCGTGCTCCACCCTAGGCCGCATCATCGCTTCACATCAGGCGCTTTGCGGCCAAACGCAAGCATGTAGTATAAATATATAAAAAAACTGCAGCTGTGCTGGGAGCAGCGGTGGCCCAGTGGTGGCAGCCCCGACTTACTAGCAGTAAGTCGTAGGTTTGAACCTAGGCTGGCGCATTACTTTGTGTAATTTATTTAATCACCGCTGCTCTTAATAATTGTTTCTTTTTCATAATTTTAAGTACTTTTTTTGACAAATCAGACTTTAAACTGACTTAAAAGGTTAATAGGTACAAGAATCATTTGCCAATTCACGTGTAAGTGGTTAATGGATAAGGTCTATCCAATTCAGTATTTGGAATTTAACTTTTAAATGTTTTTTTTTTCTGAAAGACAGGAATTTCATGTGAATGTATAAAGGGTGTAAAACACCTCTTAACGAAGCGGAAAGGCACTGGTTCTCCCGGTCATTGCGATAATTTTTTTGTTCTACACCATACCTGGGACCCTTCTAGTTACGGAGATATTAGGGGTCAAAGATCCAACTTTTCGACAGGTATTTTTTTAAATAAAAGTTTTTAATGTAAGATTTTTACTTTAAACACCTCCACGACCCCCGTACTATTCAATACGTCCATCAGCACAATGTTTTGAGTGCGTTACATTGAGTTCTACCACAAAACATGTTTTACACCCCCCAAAAAAAAGTCGTTTCCCAGCAATAATTTTGACGTGACAACGTCTTATAAATTGGTTTGCCGGGTGACACTTCAAGAAACTGCGTTACGCTCCGCTCACGTTATGCGCTCACAATGAGAGCGAGTGAGAGGCACGCGTCCCTATAGCGTTGTCACGTTCAACTATCGTCAGTAAACCGACTTTACAGACAACCAATTTTTTTGCGTAAAGTTACTTAGTTTCATGTACAGAATGCTTGGTTGACGGCTTCGTGATGAGGTGATTTACACCGTGTATAATGTATATGAGATGAATTGACAGCCTGGACCAACGGCTTACCGTGCTTTTCGAGGCACGGAGGAAACTCGGTATGTAATAGGTGATCACCCATTCGCGGACCAACCTAGGCAATCTGATTAATCTGAAGAACGACTAAATAGTACAATACAATTAATATTATTTTAAGATCCTAAAATAATATTAATTGTATCACATACATTTTATGTATCATGGGTGCAATACAATACAATACCACCAAACACCTAAAAGACATTACCTCTGATCCAACAAAACCCAGATAATCAAAACAGAATCTTTAATTACAGACGATGCTAGTCGTCTAATTAAAACAACGCTTAATCGTCTTAGCGACATCCGACCAACGATTTGCATCCATTGATTCTGAGACCGATTGAGACTCGATTGGATTATTTACCTTTAGCTAAATAAGTCTGTAAGACCCAGGTTTAAGCTTAGGCCACACTGGAAGGCAAGCGAAATGATGCCAATTTCGTTGAGGTTCATTCGTCTGTTAAACCGAGTCTTAAAAAAGAGGAAGTTGTGTATTTAGTCGGTTTTTTTGGGTTAGGTTTGAACAGTGAACTACAAAGCTAAACTAAATCAGCGAAACGAAGTGATACCTTAGTTTCCGGAGTCAATCAACTTTGATTAGCTAGCTTCGCTCTCCTATTTCAGTGTCATGAGCGAAGCTAAATTCATTTAGCTTCGTTTAGCTTGCTTGCTTTCTCTTGCGAAGACGACGTATAAGATTCGACCAATCACAGAAAAGACGAGAGGAACTGGAAGTCAAGAGAAAACTTTGACAGTAAAAATTATAGTTACTTCCCGCACGACTCCTCTCCGCTCCGCTCATCTCCGCTTGGATAGTAACCTTGCCTTAGAGCGCGGGGTTGCAGTGTCCTGCTAATTGGAAGGAACGGGATGAAAAGTGTATCGGAAAATCTGATTGCAGATCAAAGGTGATTTGTGTGTATCTATAAGAGATTTTGATCAGCAATCACATGAATGTTCGGTATTTGTTCTTTTTTTTTAAAAAGGATTAAATGCACGATTTTCTATTAATTTTGAACCTGTGGAAATCTTTGTGAAAAAGACTAGACAAAATAACTGAAAAGACTTTGATAATCATTATTTTTACACCATACAATCTCGTGGCCAAAATCGTTGACACACGAGTCGATCTCGAAGTAAAGTAGTGATTGCTTGCGTCCGAAGATTAGTGACCATCATTACCCACCGAGTTTTCTCCGTACCTCGGAAAGCACATTAAGTAGGGGGTTGTCATGCGGCTGCCCGAAACTCCAACAACCAGTCTTACGAAGGGGTATAATATTACCCAGTAACTGTGGAGGTCAGATAGGCAGTCGCTCCATGTAAAATACTGGTATTCAGCTGTATATCCTGTTGTCTATCCGGCTCTAACATAGTTTGGCAAAAATCTAGGCGTTGCGTTGCTTCCAAAAACATTTAAAATTATTCCAAACTAAGCTGCACGTACACAATCTATTGTATCGTAAAGTCCGTATCCATAGTCTCGTTTGAAAGGAAGCAAAACTTCCAAGTTCCGATATCGCGATCCCAGGTGACTGTGGCTCGATGAGGCATAAAATCATCCACATGGGAACGTCACACCCGAACGCTTACAAAAATACTTTGCATACGAAGAAACTCTGCAACAATGAAGTTCATGTTTCTCTTTTACGGGGTGAATGGGGTTGAAATCTGCTTATTGTGAAACAGGGGTTGAAATAAATTGACCGGAATTTCGTAAATGAGTCTGTTTGAAAAATAATAAATATGATTTCAGTTTGTTTGAAAAAGAGGAAAAGAGGTTATAAAAACAAACAGGTTATAAGGTTAGGTTGGTTATAAAAATACCATTTCATCACATTTCGGTATAATCAATTAAATTTAATCAAATATAATACGTATGCAACAATATCGAGCATAGTAATTAGTAGAGTAATGAGAATGGCCTGAATTCATTGAAATATAAAATCAAATCCTATCCAAGTTTTTTTTTTTTGTTAGTTTAAGTTACACAATTTACTTTACATTGTAACTATTAGCAACAATAGGCTTGCGGGGGGCAAATACATTATAATACATTATTTTATGGGATGAAAAAAAAACTGACAAAATATGGGTGCACTAAAGATGCACTATTGCTAAACCAATCAGGGATTAATTATTGTGAAAATGAGTCTGATTTTTGCATTTTTTTTTCATATACTGCCCCTCCTATATTAATGAAAAACAATTTGTACCTCGACCCCAGCCTCATCGCACAAAAAATTCAAAATAAAATTTCCACCCCCGAAAATTGACGTCGAATTAAAAATTCATCCTCACCGCCACGTCACATGAACTTGACAAAAGATTTCCTTAACTTGTCCAACTTGAATCTCTTGCCGCACTTAACGTTGAAACTTTGCACAGATATTTTTCAAGAGTTTGAAAATTAAACCCATTAAACGCAGAACGGTGTATAATTCAGGGGAGCGCTGTACCGTGAGCCTTTGATATGGGGTTTTAAATAAAATATTGGTCTTCCTCCAATTGGACACGCGCTTTTTGAGTGCCGCGCTGGGTTGTAGGGGTGAAATATTATTGTCTGTTGCTGTAATTTTAGTCTGCAGGGATTCTAGGCTGCGCACTGGGGTGATTTGTGTTGTAAATTCGTATTCATAGTGTATGGTTTTATTGGTAGAGTAAACGTTGTAGTTTATAGCTGTCTGTGGCCGTTTATGATTTTATTTGCTTGATTTTTCTTTTAATATTAACCATACAAATGTTGAGCTTAGTTTAGACCAAATTGAGAAAAAGAGGATGTTTTTAGCATAATATTGACTGATTAGGCAATATAATACAATCTTAAGTGTTCGTGAAATCGAATCAAATCTTTCCGTCCCTCGGAAAGCACGTTAAGCCATTTGTGCCGGCTGCTATTCGTAGATCTTTGACAGTCGTTTCAGGTAGTCAGTGTTCCTAAAATCTAACAGCCAGTCTTACCAAGCGGTACCGTATTACCCAGTACTAACTGGGGTTCTGGCGGTCAGATAGGTAGTCGCTCCGTGTAAAATACTGGTGGTTGACTTCCATGCATCCGGTTGGACTGGAAGGAGACCCCAAAATAGTTGAGAAAACGCTAAGCAGATAATGATTAGTTTAGTTAAATCTTTATATTTTTTATTATGTGTTTCATACCTATAATATTCTAGTCATAATTGGGCTACACAGTAATTCACGTCAAGTCACGGCTAAAACACATGCCCTAGTCACAGCCTTTTATACTCAAATTCAAGTCAAAGGTTAAACTAATTGAAAAGCTATCCTAACACTATGCCCAGTTAAACAACGCCTCCTCGATACTTAACTGAGCTTGCAGTTTCCGATAAGTGCCACTCTTGTTTGCTGTCTGGTGAATTATTATAAACTTTTTTTGTTTTTAATTAAAATTTAATTAATTATTTAATGACGTTGCAGATGATTGATTCCAATAAGTAGGTACTATAATTTCCTTCTAATAATTTATTGTGGATGTATGCAAAGAAAAATGGGCAATATATACGCTTTTCATATTTACATTGGAACTAGACGTTGTCAAACAAAAATAATCACTTTTTAACAATAATTGCCGTGGAACAAAACGTTTAAAGTACTTCCTGAAACTATAGTAGCGCCACTTTTTAGTTTTCTTAAAATAAACTACAATGTAACACACACTTTATTCAGTTTGGATTCCCGTCTAACAGGATTTATAATATAATTATGCTGAATGGCTATATTTCACATGGACCTACAGATGCCTGTCTGACCTCCACGAAAATTAACGATATACGATTCAGAAATATCTGACAGTGTGTGGTGTTAACAGTCAGTCCAAAAATGTCTTTTTAGTTTTTTATTTAAATCGTTTCACTAGTGATTTCTCCTGCATGTATCATGGGTGCGTTTATAAACATTTAAACTCACATACAGCCAGATTAAATCGTTTCTCTAGTAATATCTCCTATATCATGGGTGCGTTTATGAACATTTAAACTCATATACACAAACAGCCGCACCTGGAACAACTATCTGTAGGCCATACGATATTTGTTTTGGGGATCGGATCCGCGACCTGCAATGCAGCAGTCAACCGCTCAGCCACTGGGCCAATCTTGCCGTCATTGACTGATCATTTACTGTATAATGCAATAGGTAGGTGGTAAGACTGTCTGTCAGATTTTCAAGCTTCTGATTACCTATAACTTCTGCCAAAGATCTACAAACGACTCGGCTTGCCCTTGGTCCTGACCACAATATGTAGTTACTGAAAAGAAGTGAAACAATTAATGGAAGCTAAGGATGTTTTTTGCTTGTAGGATGCAAGCAAAAAAACCTAATATAGTAGAACTTAAACTTATGCAAGCGTTATTATTCTGTAAAGTTCCTACACTTAAACTGCTCACTCATAAGCGAAGTTGTGCAACTTAGATGCGATGAAAACTGTTGGTAAGGAAAAGTAAAGTTGATAGCTGTTATAATTTCGCTATAACTTGAACTTACTAAGGGGTTATAAATCTGGGGGCACGGTAGTGCCCCCGCCAAGACGAGCTAATCGAAGCGCAAGGGCACTCCTACCTTTTCTCGAAGTTTTTCGTTTTCGTTTTTTTGAACCCTCATAGAGTTGGTTTCCGATGTACCAGATAGTTCATATTCTCAGGATATGATGTCAATAATAGACTAATTAAACATAAAAAGTCTCAATTGAATAGCTTTAATACTTTAAATTTTATTGATATCTCAAATACATCGATTTCGTCACTGACACCATCATCAAAATGTTTGGCTACTTCCTCAAGTGCTAGCAAGCTGAAATTTGAAATTTAGTATACAACTAACCAAAAAAAACATAAACTTATAAATTTCACCCCCCATCCCCTAAAATGGAGGGGTGGAAGTTTGTATGAGACTTCAAAATGTACTTCCTGAAGTGCTAGAAAGCCGAAATTTGGTATGTAAAAAAAGAAGAAAAAAATAAACACAAAAAAGACTGCCTAGCAACTTACAAAAAGAATTGAAATTCCACCAAAAACATTTCATGTAAAATGTTGCCAAGACGACCACATTTGCCTTGTGAAAAAGATATCAGATCTCACGTAGAGTCAAGATTCTGAATCTACACGGCCTAACTCTACCGACCCTAACTTCACAAATTCTACATATCAGTAAAAATGTATGGCTTGGCTGTTTCGTTACTTACTTCAGAAACTAAATATTCGCATCATCTCCACGACGGTAGCGAAACGTCGAAGCCTAACAGCGCGAATACCTAACAGCATAACAACGCAGAATCAAAAACCAACTTAATGTTTTCAAAAAAGGTCACTATCTATGTCTTTATTCTAGAAAGTAACTACAAAGGAGAAGACCATGTACCATAGCTACATCTATTCTACATAATTACCTGCACAAGCATTTTAAACCAAACTCGTGCGTTGTTTCGACAAAACAGCACTGTAATAAGATTAAAACAAAACACTGTGTCTGTAGATGGAAAACAGAAACGTGTGACACTGTACTGATGTAAAGGTGACCGTCCAACACTAGCTTTTATTGAGCGCTCGGTGCTTCATTTTGTGAGAGATTTTTTTCAAGTTCAATTAGAGATTGACAGCCTCTTTGGTCTAATGGTCTCAAGCACGACTGTTGAGCGTAAGGGCCTGAATTCGATTCCCGTGTCGAGCGGTGTTTTTCCATTATGAATTTCTCAGTAAAGTTAAGTTAAGTGGGTGTCCACTTAATTTGTGCCTGGTTGATGCCAATAGGCTCGCCCCCTATTACATGGGACTTAAACATAACTGGCGATGTATGGGTGTATTTACCTACTATGAGGTTCATATCTCCCTAATACATCGGGGATTATAAGTATGATGGTTACATATTTTATTTGACATAAAACAAACATACATTGCTATAATAGAAACATCATATCAAAAAGCTCCTTGGCTAGTGTGAAAAAATTATACAATCATTAATCATTATTTATTTAAGTAAAACTTCTTATGCGACTTCCAACAATAATAGAAAGAAACAGAGCGAGAGTGAATGCGTGGTATCGACATGCGTGTAGTATTACGAAGTTTCACTTCTTCCGCGCGGAGAAACTCCACGCACTATTTTTTTACTTGGGGACCGCTTCCATTTCACCCGGATGCAGTTGAATATCAGTACTTTACATGAACAACACAACAACAACACACAATTGCTTATCTGAACTCCACAACCCAGTTTGTACTGATTAATACGATACCCTTTGGTAAGACTGGTTGTCAGACTTTCGGGCCACTGACTACCTGTCACGGCTGTCAATGATGTACAAATGACACCTGGAAACAACGGCTTAACGTCCTTTCCGAGTTACGGAGGAAACTCCCATCCGCGGAGCCATCCACTGACTAGCGCCTATTATTATTTAGCCACGATCTTCTCTTTATCCAAAAACCAATCAATTTCAAAATCAACTAATTCAATTTCTCATTAATCAGTTACATTTCTCGCTTCGCCCATCTCTCGCTCCGCTCTCACAGGATGCGAGCCGCTTTTACTAGAGGAAATATGAAATTTTAAGGTTGGATAATAGCCATGAATGCGTTGAACGAGGAACTTGCATTGAATAAGTTATTAGAGAAATTCTGCCGTTTTATTACTTCAACTTTTTATAAGCGTTTTATTTAAATTTTACAAGAGCAGAGGATGAAAACTGCAGAGGTTTGTTCGTGAAAATGTATGTCTTGTTTTCAGGTGGAAAAAGTGTAAAGTGGATAATAGTTTTGTTTAGTTTCTTTTTTTTTTTAAATTACGTCTATTACTGTTTTTGACTTTTGTTTGTAACCCAATACACGATTTATATATTTTTTCTATGTCGTATAAAAATATGAGGTTATGGTTATTATAGTTGATCGAGTCTTTAATTTGGCAATGTTTATTTCAATATAAATTATGTGTTTATTGGTATGTAATTTTTGTTTGGATTTGCTCTGCTCTCTATCTTACATAAAAAAACAGCCAGATGTTTGATGATGTATGAAGCCTACTACTGCATAAGTGACGTGTGTGTAGATTCTGCCACCTGCGGAATAAGGCGTAACTGTATGTAGAAAATAATGACTTTTAATAATACTAGCTGTGCCCGCGACTTGGTCCGCGAGGAATTTCAGAAGTAGCCTAAGTTACTTGTTATTACATCAGCTATTTAGCTTATTGTGTCATCTGCCAATGAAAGTCAATTTTATTTATTTTTAAAGATGCATAACATTGTATCGTTGTGACTGTTGCTTTCAAAATGATCTCATTATGCATCGGCTAAATAGATTCTCAATTATATAAAATTAATAACGCTCGTAAGAAAATCGAAAAATTACCACTATCATGTAAAAATATTAGTAACTTTTTGATTTTCTTACGAGCATCATTAATTATTTTTGCTTGTAACTCATTACAATAACATGCCTAAGAATTTCAATTATGATAAAACATTTATACCTTCAAGAATTTACAAGATAAACTTAATTATTTAAATACAACCTTCAAAGTTAATTCTAAGTAAAGTTTTGAACAAAAGGTTAACTCTTTAATCTTTTAGCTGTCCAAACTAGTTCGGCTTAGGGGAGAATTCATTAAGTCAATTTTAGAGAAGAAAACCGCAATAAATATGTAGGTGTGCTTACATAACAGAAATCTGCAAATTGCACTATAGTGATGTATTGACTGACAACAGATTAGTTAGTTATTAAAGAATGCTGAAAGACCTCCACTTTTTTTTTTACCTTTACCTATTTATATTACTATAAATACATTATTTACAAATTACTAATAAGTACCTAAATCTAAAATAATAATAAAATATGTACCTACAAGTATCAAAATAACAGGGCTTCGAAAAATTCGTCTACATCGCTGTCAACAGGAAAAGTGCCCAGAACGCTGGCTGCATTGCCACGTTGGATGGCAGTGCTGATTCTTTTGGCAAAAAAAGGCCAGCCTCCCTCTTTCTCTGGTCACGTGAAGAGTCGACCAACCGTTTGGCGATATCTCGAAGCACAAGGTGGGCATTCGGGCCGCAATGGCCTTAGTGTTTCAACCCCAAAGAGCTCAAACACATAATTACCAATTAATTTATTGTATTTGCGCCGATCCGACTCCCACTCACCCACAGCCAGCAAGCGGGCACGATCAGCAGTATTGGTAGACGTATTAATAAGGTTATTCCGTACCAACCTGCAGAACGAAATGAGAAAGTTAAAATCTTCCTGGTTAGCTTTTAATTAAATTATTATTATATATACACTGTGTAAATCACCTCATCACGAAGCCGTCAACCAAGCATTCTGTACATGAAACTAAGTAACTTTACGCAAAAATTATTGCTAGGAAACGACTTTTTTTTGGGGGGGTGTAAAATCATGTTTTGTGTTAGAACTCAATGTAACGCGCTCAAAACATTGTGCTGATGGACGGATTGAATAGTACGGGGGTCGTGGAGGTGTTTAAAGTAAAAATCTTACAAAACTTGTATTAAAAAAAAAAATTGTCAAAAAGTTGGAACTTTGACCCCTAATATCTCCGTAACTAGAAGGTTCCCAGTGTAGAACAAAAAAATGATCGCAATGACAGGGAGAATCAGTGCCTTTCGGCTTCGTTAAGAGGTGTTTTACACCCTTTATATATTAAGGTTGACTAGAGAAAACGCTTATGGCATTAAGTCTAATGAGATAGACTAGTGCAATTGAAAAAAAATTAAATAAATACATCCTAACTATTAATTTAAATGCGAAAGTAAGTTTTATTGTTTGTTACCTTTTCACGCCTAAACCACTGAACCGATTATCCTGAAATCCATACTATTATAAATGCGAATCACACTCTGTTTGTTTGTTACCTTTTCACGACTAAACGGCTAATCGGATCTTAATGAAAGGGGAATGCCCATCCACCATATAAAAATATGCCTGAAATGAACAATAATGAAATATACGCCAAATTTTACTACATATCGTAGGTAACCCATAACAATTTCAATAATTATTTAAAAACTAGGTAGAAGTCAGTTACAAACATTTTTTTCAGAAATATAGGTTGACTCCAGGTTAAGAATAACAATTAACACAGTGTAGGTTTTTATCCATTTTTTAATGTACACGGGGCACAAGTCCAAAACACACAACAACGTCGTATTGAAAGCAGGTCAGTTAAAGCAAGTCGCAAGCGCAAAACCAAAAATCAAGTAAACAAACAATCGAAAATGCAGTAATGTCAAACTGTCAGTAAGGCAAAGGTCATGTGATTCATACAGCCTACGATAAGTTTTCTCTTTAAAAATAATTTGATTTTAATAAATATTGACATGCGTATATTATTTGAATTATATTTATGGTACAAATAGGTCGAATTATATTAAATTAATGATAACTGTGCACTAATTCTATAAAATAGTTCGCTAGGGATTATTTGCCGATTCCTGCTTGGCTGAATGTCACTTACTCGTGTCAAATAAACACTGAGCTCGAATAAAAATAAGAATGACTTAAACGGATATCAAGTTAAATATTTTAATGATTCCTGTATTTTTATACCCTACTTAAACAAACTTGAGAATTATTTCATTATACATATTTTATTTTAAATACAATTAAGGACTATTCGTAGTTTTTGTCCATTTCAGGCATTTAATAGGCATTCCCCTTTGGCAAGAAGATAGATTTCAACCTGGGAAAGGACATAGGCTATATATCATCACGCTACAACCAATAGGAGCGGAGCAGCAATGAAAAATGTTGCGAAAACGAAGAAAATTTGACGCAGACGAAGTTGCGCGGGACAGCTAGTTTAGCATATACGTTACCAGGTGTAAAGAAGCGTACATAGGATACTTTTCATCCCGAAAAAAGTATATAATTAAAAACGTTATTTTAAATCATAATAACTTTCTTCTAATAATAATATATGGCACCTCGTGTCCTAGCCGCATTGTCAAATTCTAAATTAACGCGAGCAAAGCCGCGGGCAAAAGCTAGTTATTAATTAAATACATTCAAAATGAATAACTTGACCAATTACAAATTAACAAATAGTAGTTTATTTAATAGGGTATATAACACTGGTACTATATTTAAGGCGACTCAAGCCAACTTAAGGCGAAGATGTCTTTAAATCTAAAGAAAATACTCTACTTCTCACATCTCCTGCGAGGTAATAAAACCAATTTGATTTTGGAATCTGTTTCTTTACCAAGGAAGATATAGAAGCTTTAAGTATAAAAGCGGCCTCATACTTAAAATTTTGTAGAGCAAGACCAAACAAAATGATGGATTTATGTGTGTGAAAGATCATTGCTCTAAAAAAGGGGTGACTACTGAGAATTAAGATGATGATAAATAGAGAAGGACGAAAGCAGAAGACATGCTGTGCGGACACCAAATTTATTGCAATAAGACCGGGACACGATGATGAGGTAAAAAAATATTACTGCATGAAATCTTCTTAGGTAACCAACAACAGTTAAAAAAAATAAGAAAGTAGTAAATCTTACATAGGGACCTCCTTTTAAGTAAATTATATACCTGTGCTAGAAGGCCCAAAAAAGAACAAACATTATTTAAAATCATACAAATTTAATAAACAATTAATTCATCGGATGCAGCATTCCTAGTTTAGAGAGCATGAAATATTCTTCTTCGTCACACGGCCCATACCTGACGATGGTAACTAAAGAGTCTCCACATCCCATGCAAATTCCATTGGTGTATGTCACCCCGTCAGATCCACATACGGGCATATACACACATGTGCATCCACAATCTGGTTGATGCACCATGTAAACTATATCAACTAGAAACAGGCAAAGGACAAATGCGATAAGTATTGCTCTCATTATTGATGCAAAAAATAAATCTTTAAAACATCTGACGATCGTCGTTTTTTCGGTTCCTTGATACTGGCGATCTTCTTTTATTTTTGGTTTCTATAAACCACCGAATTGTTTTAATGTTTTCTTTTAAAATTTGCTTTTGTAGATGGCCACTTATAAAAGACACTGTCAAAGCAACAGTCAACATCTGAAGTTCAAAGCCACACTGCAGCAAAACTATTAAAATAATATTGGTTAGTAATTGTTTGTCAATGTATACGTAATTACTTTGATTTGTTTTAGACATTCAACAATAACTACAACGAACTGATAAGAAATAGCAATTAGATATAGTTAAAAAAGCGAGTTTCTATGCCCGGTTTGAGGTATTCAAACAGTGTGAAAAAAAAAAAACACTAGTTCCCCCTCTCTTGTCTAAATTGAAATCTATATCTCCATCAGCCAAAATATCTTCGTTTTCTGATTCACCACACACACGATAATTTGGCGTCAACACATACAAACAGCCATGAACTTGGTCACAGCAAATCTTGTTTTTTCGATTATTGTAGATTTAAATCTTGAGGTTTCCTAATTTGGTTTTTCCTTATGCTGCAATGATTTAACACGTTAACGCCATTGTTTTGCAGTAATAATGAGTTTTTAATCGGTTCATAAAGACAGGCTATATTTTTACAACCGTTTGGATGTTTTTTATTAAAAACTAGCTGTCCAGCGCAACTTCGTTTGCGTTACATTTTCCCCGTTTTAGCAACATTTTTTTACCATCAAATTAATAATTATAAAAACCGAAACATCAACACACCACTACCAACTACATTTTAGTATAAACGCACGAAAACCCCCTTGAAGCAATGAATAGTTTACGTTAGTCGTTACAGAAAACGGTCGGGTTGTCCGGATATGAGATCCAGCTGGACATTGAGCGATGTTCGGACACTCTCGGACGCACGGACAACCTTCGGACACACTCGGGAGCCCCGCTGATGAAATTCTTATGTTAATATTAGGGAAACCTTTTCATTTTATGTTTGGGTGTTTACGTTTTGAGGACAGTGGAAAGTACGTTTTTGTATCGCGTTTTTAGTTATAACTAAACTTAAGTGGCATGTTAAAGTGTATTCTTCTTTTATGTTTGTTCTGGTCTTTGAGTTGCAAAGAGTTATTAATATGACAGTTATTACGGAGTAGATTTAAAATAGTCAGTCAGTATAGTTGCTGCCTAGTTATATGTTTTTACAACAAGACAATTAATAAGACGATGAATTGATGGATGTGGAGAGAGAGAGGAAGACCGAAGAAAAGATGGATGCATTGTGCGAGAAATGATTTGAAGGAAAAAGGAGTAAATTGACAGTGTGACAATTTTATTGACAGGGGAGAATCGTAGAAAAAAACGTGTTGTGCCGCTCCCAAAAAACATGGAACAGGACAGGCAGATAATGATGACTATAATTATAAGACTGTCTCATTAGAGTAGTGGGCATGTGGCAAACGATAGCTAAGCACTGGTTCCCGTCTTTGACCTGGGTCAGTTAAAAGTGTCATTGAGATTTAACCAGGAACGTTACAAATTGGTGAAATGTGGGTGCACTTTACACATCTACCTTTACGATAACACACAACCCTGATGAAATATAATATATAATTAGTTAGTAGTACATAGCTAGGGTGGTTCATTGTTATACAAAAGAGCGCCTCTCGCCATCAAACGTAAAAGTTTGGGTAGTTTAGTCTTAAGTAACACCTGTTTAATGTAAAAACTTTAAATATATATTAAAAAAAAAATGTTTATTTTATTTTCACCAGCATCAACATGACCTATTTAATTTCCCAACTAATAGCGTCGTTCCCCAAATTGGTTCGAGTATAGCTAGAAAATGTTTTCTTTCTTAATAGAATGACAAACACCCTGTGGAGGGATGCCTCGTCATCTGTCAGCATCCCTTTTCACCCGACCTTTGCCGGATGTGGTGCGGAGAGCAACGGTCATAAGTCTTGTTTGACGAATTTTCGGGGTTCGGTTTGATTGGTTGGTTAAGATGGGTAGCATCAAGTCTTTTGGCACAATTTAACATTATTGCTGTTTGTGTGCAATTTATTGTAAAACAGCTAAATTCTGAAACTGTTCATTGAAACATGTTCAACTGTCACTTCTTGGAATGACAAAATTAAATAAATTCCCACTGCTGGGAAAAAAAATCCCTCTACTTTTTCAATTTCTAACGGTGGTTGTCTATTATGGACCGTTCTCTTATGAAGATCATCATTATCTGCCAAGCCTTTTTTCAACTGTATTGAAATCGGCTGCCCGGCCGGTCCAGTCTTACCGGATTCAGCTGAATACCAGTATTTTACATGGAGCGACTGCATATCTGACCTCCACAACCCAGTTAGTACTGGGTAATACGACACCCCTTGGTAAGACTGGTTGTCAGACTTTCAGGCCACTTCTTTGAACATTCTCTCTGGGATCTTTAACGGTGTCTCTCAACCATTCATTTGTCATTTTTTCCCAGTTATCGTCTATTTATCACAAGACTCACAGTTACGACATCAAACTTCAAAATTTTTTCATACATTACCACGCAACACCAAACCAAAAGACTCGAAATCGGGACATACACCATTTTGCTCCTAGCTACAGCGTTGATGTTTTCCAAACAATTTCTTGTGTTAGATAATGTCGTAATGAATTACGCGATACGATAGGGGGGAAGGGGGGAGTTCGATCACGCGGGAAGCCTTTTATCCCCACCGTCGTGCGCCGATAACTTCATAATATTGCCAGTGTTTATATCTAATAAACGGTTGTAGTTCCACGGGTATTTGTGTGAAGAAAACTGATAGTGGGTTAGGATGATGTTAATAGAAATTAGTGAAGGAATTATTATGCGTGGTAGGTTGAAAAAAAACAATGGTAGGATTCTTTGTATTTAAATTAAACTCGCGACCCTTCATACGGATGCAAGTGCTGATGTGTCGACTTGGCATGTCGAAACATATTAATAAACCTAATCAATAATACAAAAACACTCACATTAAACCTCTAGGAATTAATTTAAATCCAAACATACTGGGTAAAGGTGAAGTTTTTTTTTTTTTATTGTTTTTCTCTTTTTGTATACTGGCACCTTGTTTTTATATAGGTATATTTATGTAACCTGTTTCATTTAATTGTGCTTCTTTGTGTTGTGCTATGTCTTTTGTGTGCACTGAATAAATGATTTATCTATCTATCTATCTATCTAAGTATTAAAATATTGTTCGACATTTCCCAATAAAAAAAAAATACCTCATATTATTTTTGTATGTTACGAATATAATACATAGCGGGTATTTGAAGGGTGTGGTGATATTTAATATTTAAAAATGTATGGGACAGCTGATTAATTTTTGGGGCTGCGATCATGGTCCCGTGGAGAAAGTTGCGTAGTTTGAAGGTGTCTTTATCACATCCTTAAATATTTATGACGCTTCAAAGCTTTAAAATAATACAAGGTGTTGTCTTGCATCCTCTTCAAAATTCAGAATGTTGTCACATAAGACAGAAATAATCATTATATATTGAGGTACCTAGTTGATTATTAAAAAAAACGCTGCTTTTTTTTGTTTAAAGTCAGTATTTCCGAATAACCCCCTTAAGATGGTTTAAGGAATAAGAATTATCGAATAAACGTTTGAGATTTTTTTCAAGATGAAAGCCAAGGCAGCTGACAGAGTTCAGGTGAGGAAGGGTAGCGTTTTCTAGTTTCACCAAGGTGCAAATGCCTTTGCGTAGTATTTAAGTAACCTGCACTGATTTTGCGGTACTAGCTTTAATCTTCCAATTTTGAGGCTATTTAGTTGTCTCGTCTAGGCCTTCCTGTAGGATTTTTGGAGCTATTACTGAGTCCTTATGCGTGTAAAAGTAAGTGATTATGGTTTATTAATTGTGGCACCGGCCATGTCTTACTGCAGTTTTTGCGCATTAACTATATCAAGAACGCCAAGATAGCGATATCATCGGCGAATGTAGCTGTAGTTAATTTTGCGCAGTTTACTATTATTTTTTTTTTACAACCAACATAACTACGTAACACCAGCAACTAAACTCTTACCTAACAACTCTAATATTTCGACTACTTATATCCACAAGATCTCGACATAAGTCAAAACAAATATCATTTGATACGTCATGGAAATCTTATCTCGAAGTAAAGTAGCGAGTCTAAATATTCTATATACAGCAAAGTTTATGAGAGACGTTGCCTGACAGTCTATTTGTCCATCAGATCTATTTCTGGAAGACAAACACTTCCTATCGCTTACACCTGACAACCAACACTGACGAGATCATAAATGGGCAAATGCAGCATAGGTCATCATCATAACATCACGCCTGTTTTCCTCGAAAGGTAAGGCAGAGGGTGTACGGTCAGCAGCAAAAGTCGCTTTACAAAACCAAAATTATAAGACGTCTTAGTTTTAGAACGATCCATATTAAAAGACTGGAGTAAAAGACATAACAATATTTTCATTAATGGTTACACAAATTCGCAAAACAATATAACTTCAGATCACACTGACCAGCACAAAAATTGGAGTAATATTTATAAGTGTTAACCGACTTTTGATGCTGACTGTACCTAATAGTACACCCAAATGTCACTAGTTATGTTTAAGGGGCTTGCCTATTGCTATGAACTGGGCACAAATCCTCTGCGGCTGCTACTGATAAATTCCTGAAGGAATAACCCAATAACACTTTGCCCGAATCGACCCCAGGACCTCAGATGCGCAGTCCCGCTGCGCAGCAAGAAGACCAACGAGGCAGTCTTATATCGGTAAGGGGGTCTCTTGGACCAGATTGAGTTATCTATAGTAAACGAAGTACGTAGTATTCAATTAAAAATAATACTATTCATCTCAATAACTAATCCATACTTCCATACTAATATTATAAGTGCGAAAGTCACTCTGTTTGTTTGTATGTTTGTTTGTTTGTTACCTTTTCACGACTAAACGGCTGATCGGATCTTAATCAAATTTGGCAAGAATATATATTACAACCTGGGGAAGGACTTAGGCTACATATCATCACGCTAGGACCAATAGGAGTGGAGCAGAAATGAAAAATGTTGCGAAAACGGAGAAAATGTGACGCAGACGAAGTTGCGCGGGACAGCTAGTTATATAAGAATAATCCTACTAATATCATAAATGCGAAAGTTTGTGAGGATGGATGGATGGATGGATGTTTGTTACTCTTTCACGCAAAAACTATTGAATGGATTTGTATGAAATTGGCACACGGGTAGTTTATAACCTGAATTAACACATAGGATACTTTTTATCCCGATAGTATGTTCCCGTGGGACAATTATCGAACTCCACGCGGGCGACGCCGCGGGCATAAGCTAGTATTGATATAATTATGATGCTTTATATTACTACTATGTTTATAACTGTTATCGTGTATTTAAATAGAAGCTGGATTAAGTAGTCGTAGATCGAGCGAGGTGCTCAGGTGACTCGCGTCTTGAGTCAGCGGGACGCGATTTGCAGAGTTTCGTTACTCATGCAAAGGAAACAATTGACTGCCTGACCACGAGGGACCTACAAGCTCCCAAGTCCAGCGAATTAATTTATAATATTGATCGGTTATTAAAACCAATTTATTTTTCATATGACTGACGTGCCTATGAGCCACAAGTAAGGTTTTTTTTTTTCCCCCCAAATAATTGTATCTTCAAAAAGAACAAATAAAATCTCTTATCAAAGCTAGATGAGGTAATTATATCTACAATATTATTACCATTGAAAATCTCGTAGATAGCATATCAGTAAGCGGTGGCTTTGCGAGAATGATAGACATCGCGAGCAGCTTCATAGTTGCTGTTGTGATAGTGCGATTCGAGTTTTATTGGACCACTTTACCTGTTGAATACAAAACTACTTGTCAGGAGGTAGGAGATATTCTTTTTTAACATCTTTTTTTTTCTGTTTACATCTATCTGGTCAGTGGCGTAAAGTTAATGGCAAGGTTTTTAGAGGATTAACTATGTAATGCAGTTAAGGCTTTCATATTTATATGCACCTTAAAGCAAATGTTCATAAATATGAACAAAAAAACGAGCGAATCACTTCATTGTGATTCGCTCGTTTTAAAATAGCTACTCCTGTTGCAACTTAAGTCAGCAACAGACAAAAGTCACTACAAAACAAAATAGTAAATGCGCAAAAACTGCAGTAAGACGTGCATGGGTGGTGCCACAATTACTAAAACTCATGATGGTATGAACCATAAACAATTACTTTTACATGACGTACATAGATAAAACTATGACTAGAAATTTTACAAATTTTAGTAAAGAAAAAACATTTTTAAATGTTTTAATTTTCTGCACTTTCACTGCAAGAGTGTTTCTGAGAAACCATCCAACAATGTTTCAATCGCTATTCAATTGAAATGTAACAATATCTTGCTGGCAGAAAACCCTGTACTCAAAGCCTTTAGAGATTTTCTAGGTACTAAATACACTTGGTCATATTTCTCAAGTTATTTGTCAGATAGTCATTTATATGTATTGTTACAGCTCTAAACAGTCATGAGTGAAAGGGAAGATCTAAAATGTTTCAGTGAAGACTTTGATGATACTGAAGAAAATTCTGTAACTGAGACTGTGTTTTTAGAACCAGGAGTTTATTATCCTAATAACAGTAAGTTAAACTATGTTAATATGATAATATAAAATTATATTAAATATAATATTATAAATGTCATAGAAGTAAACTGCTTCATTGCATTGATCATCAAGCTGTACAACTTCTTCCTTGGAACCAACATTGTAATCGTGGAAAAATAATCAGCTGCCCTATGCAAAATTTCAATACTTACTCCCCTGTGAACACTTGGTCTGACTGCTCAGTCCGATCAATCGGACAAAGTGAACTTTTTTTTCCTTTTGGTCCGATTCATCGGACAAAGCAGAATCACAAATTCTCATAGTACGATCGATCGGACAACACATCAAATGTACGGGATATTCATTAATGTATGAATTAAAAAAACAGTGTTGAAAGCTGAGAAATCATAGCATTAATGTGTCCTAAAATACACACATCAAAAGTGTCTAGGGATCAAGCATTTTTATGCGGATTTCTTGAGATTGAGATGTGGCTTTGTAATAAATTTATGATTTTATAAATTTATATGGATCCTTTTTGGTGCATTTCATAATTTGAATCAGGAACTGTGAATCAAATTCGAGTAAAAGATGAAAATCAGCAGCAAACAGATAAAACTGTTATTTCAGTCTTTTTTTCGAACTTTAATGTTAGTGGTTCAAATGTCAAAAATCCCTTTATTAGAAAATGGCAAATTTCTTTATTAATGCAAAGGTGACTTGGTTTATCGTTACTGTGACAAACGAAAACACTTTATTTGATGAATCCTTAAAGAAAATTTTAATTAATATCAATCAGGAGAAAAGTTATTGCAAAAATATATGTTGATCCCTAGACACTTTTGATGTGTGTAGTTTATCTCGAAATAACATGATAACGATTTCGTACACAAATATTTACTAGTTGCATCTTTTGTTAAAGGACTTATTTATTATGTAAATACTTATGTCTACAGTTATTTGTGATCTTCGTCGCACGATTTTTATTCGACAATTATGTTTTTGTTTCAGGGCCACTGCACAGTCAAAAGAAACGATCCCGTTCCGCTCAACAAACTAAAAGGTTCGTCTTCAAGAACGGAGACTTCAATATAGACCAAGGGAACACCAACCACCAAGGCTTCTTCTCGCGATGGTTCGTCACCATGGTAGAAGCACGCTGGAGGTGGACCCTTGTGCACTTCTTCCTTGCCTTTACCGGGGACTGGCTGTTCTTCGGCTTCATTTACTGGATCATCGCATTGACTCATGGAGACCTGACTGAAGACCATCTACCTCCATACCAGAATGAAACCAACTGGACACCATGTGTCGAAAACATTTACGGGTTTACCTCTACATTTCTCTTTAGTGTCGAAGTTCATACAACCGTGGCTTATGGCAAAAGAGCTATAACGCTGGAATGCCCTCAAACGATTACAGCTATGTGTTTACAATGCATGGTATGCTCAATTTTTCAAGCATTCATGGTTGGGATCCTGTTCGCGAAACTGACGAGACCTAAAGGGAGAACGCAAACGATTTTATTCAGCAGACAGGCAGTAGTCACTTTGAGAGACGGGAAGCTGTGCATGATTTTCAGAGTAGGAGACATGAGAAAATCTAGGATACTCAATATCAAAGCTTCAGTCTTCGTGTTGAAACTTGGCGATGAATACGATGAAAATTATGAACAAACGCAGTTGGATGTTGAAATAGATGGCTGTGAATCCACGTTCTTCTTATGGCCTGTGTCTGTTATACATACAATAGATGAAAAGAGTCCTCTTTACAACATTTCTGCTGCAGATCTGTTGATTGGAAAATTCGAAATTTTGGCAGTTTTTGAAGGAGTTATAGAATCAACAGGACAGCAAGTGCAAGCAAGGACGAGTTACACAGAAAATGATATTCTATGGGGTCATAGATTTATACAGATGGTTAAAAGTGATAGTAAAAAGAATATATATGATGTTGACTTTTCGAAATTATGTGAAACTGAGAGGATTGATACTCCATTGTGTTCTGCCAGTGAGTTTCGATCTATGTTGTCTTTGTTTAATTTAGACTCGATATAAATAGACAAGAACGATACTGGTAGACTGCTTAACTAGTCATTAACAAATAAACGATTTAATAGTTTTTATGATTATCCTTATGAAAAATAGAAGCATCATCATACCGTAAGTGTTTAAAGTCTCATGGAGCAAACTGGGGGCTGCATGCAAGGTTGTTACTGTAAACTGACTTAAACGTTATTGCTGAAATTTAAGAAAAGATAGTATCTTATATCTTTTAGTTACACCCAGACACTTCCATTACAAAAAATATATTAACTCACAAAAATGGTTCCTAGCTAAGTTAAAATCTATGTTTCTGAGTCCCACGTCTATGGAGATTAAATTAAAATTCCTAAAACAACGTTTATCTCTAAAAAATTCAATTAATTGTACGAAAAATAAAGAAGTATGTTGTGTAAATATTTTGTTTCATTCTGAATTAATTAATTTTATTTAATAGTTCTAAATTGGTTCTGATCTTCATAATATTAAATTAAGAGTTTGCCAAGAGTGAGAGGCTTTCGCGGGTGTTTAGGCGGGAGCGTCTGTATCAAACATTTGAATCCGTTGCTACTAGCGTTCACAGTGAAGTTTATTTTGAGAGCAGTGCGCACAACACGTGAGCCATGGTTTAAACCTGTGTTTAGGTGTCCGACACCCAAAGTCTGTCACCTTCTGGCTATACCTTGTCATGATCACAGATTGATTGGTGTTCTTCGGCACTTAATGCTTCTACTGTGACTAGAGAGGTCTCTCTCTCTCTCTCGCTCTCTCTCTCTAAGTAGCTCCTTGCCCCCATTTTTGTCCTTTTTCGCAAAAGAAGTGAGGGCTTCCCATGTTTGATCCCGACCATGGACTTTAGTCCATACCATCCATGATCGGAATCGAAAGATCACCAACAGCACCTATTTTGCCTTTTGTTTTTGGAATAGAGTGTGGGATGGTTCGATTCTTAAGTATAGGAGAAGCCCATAGCTAAGCAACAACAGCCGCTTGAAGCTATATTCAGGTAAAACCGCACTTGCCTAGGCTGGTCTGTGGTTCCTCCGTGCCTTGGAAAGCACGTCGAGCCGTGGGTCCCGGCTTTTATTTAGAGATCTTTGATAGCCGTTACAGGCAGTCAGTGGCCCAAAATTCTGACAACCATTCTTCCAAGGGGTGGCGTATACCCAGTACTATCTGGGTTGTGGAGGTCAGATAGGCAGACGCTCCATGTAAAATACCGACAGGAAACATGGTTTAAAAAGGCTAGGCAGCCGATAAAGATGGGTGTGTGATTTTTACCTCACTTAGATCATCTGCCCATCGTCTGCTACCGAATCCTCACTCGAGACCAGGCTTTAGGTTCAATTTCAACAATAATTGTTTTAAGATAATTTAGTTGTTGACTGTGTTTCAGTAAACAGGTTTTAATTAAATGTCTGTTAGATTAATTTGCAAATTGAGATGTAGTAATTTAGTAGATTAAAGTGAGTTGTGTTTAAGATATAGTTTGTTAATTATATCTATTAGATAGAGATTTTAGTTACAGGAGCGAGTAATTAATAGTGATTTAAATATTGTCTCTAATATATTTAGATATTTGTTTTAAATCAAAACCAGCGTTTTATCAAGTAGTTGAATCGTGCCGATTGAATTTGATGATTTAGAACAAAAATGATGAAACCTTCAAATAATTGTTCTATCACTGTTTCACAGTTTTTCTCGAAAGAATATTTCACATCAAAAAATGTCAATAGTAGAAATATTAAGTGAGGAAAGTTTAAAGTTTGAATGTGAACGGGATAAGAGTAGAGGAAGACCAAAGAAACGACGGATGAACTGTGTGAAGGATGATATGTCAAGAAAGGAGGTGACTGATGAGATGACGAGTAAAAGAGAAGAGTGGATGAAGAAGACATGCTGCGCCGACCCCAAATAAATTGGGGTAAGGGCAAAAGTATGATGTTTAACAAGAACTACCAAGAAGTTAATGTTAATCCTGTTTAAAAGTATTGTAAAATACCAACCTTTTTAAAAGCGATTTTCATTTGTCTAATTCCTCAGATATTGTGTGTGGAGGATGAGCTCGTGGCTAAATAATAACAGCCGCTCGGGTAGATCATTAAGGTTAAGCCGAGCTTGCCGAGGTTGGTCCGTAGATGGGTGACCCTAATTATTTGTCATTTGTAGATCTTTGACTGCAGTCATTACGACTAGTCAGAAGCCAAAAGACTGACATCCAGTCTTACCAAGGGGTATTGTATTAGGACTAATACAATACCCCTTGGTAAGACTGGGGCACCCCAGTTACTGGGGTTGTGGAGGTCAGATAGGCAGTCGCTTCATATAAAATGCTGGTACTCGGCTGCATCCAGATAGACTGGAAGCCGACCCCAAGATACTTTGGGAAAAGGCTAATAGATGATGATAATTCCTCAGAAATTTACTAGCCCCGTAATTTGCCTCAACAAGCCCATAATTACTAGACTCACATCTCACGCTAAGAAGCCTGAACTACTCGTAACTCCCAAAACTTCCGCCTACAAAATAGATGGATAAGCATAACTCTAGTTCACCTGTTTTAGACTTTACCAACTTCGGAAGTACTAACAGCACTAAGATAAAGTACTACCCAATTTATTAACAAAACTTGAACTATGACAGTGCAGAGTAGATGTAGAAGTTTAAATTGTTTCTTTGCGAGTTAGATCGCGGACGAACAACAGAAATATTATGCATACTTTTAGTTGGGTGAGACGGAAGAAAAATGCTGACTGAACAATGCATATTATGAACTTAATGCAATTTTGTATATTTGTGTTTGTTTATGCCACGCTTTTCTCGTGTTTCTAGTGTTCGTTGAAGATGTTTGACTTAGGTTGTTTATTAACTGAGACACGTTGCATGCAAGCATATTGTATTCGGACTGGTCGCAATAACTCCACGTCCAAAACGCGTATTTGCGTATCTGTAAGCATATGCTTACAGATACGCAAAGTCGAGCGAGTATATACTCGGCGAGGTTTTGTCTTGAATAACCCTAGGTCATCTTAGCAAAGTATTATCTATTTCATAAAACGATTAAGTTGACATGTTTGCTGAAGAATGGATGAGGATAATGTAAGAATGTTTGTGGTTCTGTGAGAAGACAAAGTAATAGGATTACTTAATTCAGTATTGTATTGTATTGAATAGCGGGCTGGTTTCCGCAACTCCACGTCTAAGCGCGTATTTTGCGTACGGGTGGGACATTACTCCAACCACCCCAGCTCCCCGAGAAAGGCCAGCAGCTCCTTGGTGTTGCTGACGATCTCGCGGAGAGTACCTGGGTTACCTAAGTACTTTGCCCTGTATGTTGCAACCTCTGGGCAGTGTAGAAGCACGTGGGCTGCTGTCGTCTCGTCCTCCTCCATGCAGGCTCTGCACAGTGGGCTATCTGTGACTCCTAGGACAAAGAGGTGTTTATTAAAAGAGCCGTGACAAGTGATGGCGGCTGTGACTATGCGGAGCTGTAATTTGGTCAGCCGAAGCACCCGTTTGGTGAGGCCGCCATCTATTGTAGGAAATGCCTCCTTGGCCTGCCTACACTCACCATGCCCACAGTTTGTGGTGTTGATCCCTGGTGCGTTTCCTTACCAGAGTCCGTAGATACCCGAAGGGGAGTGGCACGATGGGTTCCGGTCCCACTACTGCCATACTGGAAACCCTTCTAGCGAGTTCGTCCGCAGCATCGTTGCCTCGGGAATCGCTGTGGCCCTTAATCCATTGTATGGTTATTCAGTTGTGATTACCAACCTGGTTTAGGCGCTGGTGACACTCGTATATTAACCTGGAGTTGACCGTGTGGTTGTCTAGTGCTAACAGTACAGCCCTGCTGTCTGAAAGTATACGGATAGAGTGGTCCTTAGCCCTCCTGGCCAAGATGGCTGATGCAGCCAGGGAAATGCCCATGCATTCCGTCTGAAATACCGTGTTGTGGACCCCCAGTGGTACGGCTATATGGATGTTGAGATCCTCTGAGAAGAGTCCAGCCCCAGTACCTGAACCTGTTTTACATCCGTCCGTGAAGATCAGTAACTCTGCAGGATTCAACCCCTCGCAGCGGTGGTCCTCATGGAGCTGGATCTTGTATTTTTTGTCGAATACAAATTGTTTTGGTACCCGATCGTTAATGGCTTTCGCAAGGGGGAACTCGTGGTAGAATCCCTCCAGTACCGCAGTGTGTTGCGTGTTTGACTTACTCCATAGTTGAAGTGTTTTAAGGCGTGCTGCCGCCATTGTTGCCTCCTGCTGTATGTACAGATGGAGCGGCGGAAGCTCTAGCATGGCTTCGAGGGCCGCTGTCGGAGTGGTTCTCATGCAGCCTGTAATTGCCATGCAGGCAAGCCTTTGCATGCGTTGGAGTTTGTTCGAGGCTGTGACTAGTCTGGTGCGTGGCCACCAGACCACCGCCCCGTACGCGATCATGGGACGAATAACCGCACAGTACAGCCAAAGTATTATTTTGGGGGATAGGCCCCACTTCTTACCTATCATCCTCCTGCACTGCCAGAAGGTGATGCACGCCCTGTTTATTTTGCTATCTAAGTGACTGCTCCAGTTTAACTTACTGTCTAGGATGACTCCCAGGTACTTGACTTCGGTGGCTAACTGAAGTTCTGTATAGTTGTATAGTTTAGGCAAGCGATGAGGTCCTAAAGTTCGTTTTTGGGTAAACATGACTAACTCAGTTTTCGTGGGATTGACTGAAAGGTCATATTCCCTGCACCATCGTTCCACGATGCGTAGCGCCTGTTGGGTGAGGTTGCAGATTGTTCCTGTCACTTTCCCCGAGATGAGAATAGCGAGGTCATCCGCATACCCAATTGTGTAGAAATGACTGGCGTTGAATTTGGTGGACTTAATTCAGTAATAGTAAGTAGTCTTGACGACACGGTTGGCGCAGTGGTTGAGCGATCGACTGCTGCGCTGCGTGTCGCGGGTTCGATCCCCGCAAGGAATTAATATTTGTATGGCCTACAGATAGGCGTTCCGAGTCTGGCTGTTTGTGTATGTGAATTTTTAAATGTTTGTAAACACACCCACGATACCGGAGAAATTCCTAGAGTGGGGCAAAGTTTAAAAAAAATGGCTCCTGCTAGGTTCTATTAGAAATTTTGCGTTTTCCTGGTTTCTGCCACTGCCATAAGAAATATTTTATTCCGAATGTAGCAAAACCTAAAAGTTATTATTCTTTACTTATTTTCCTTTACTTTTTCTTGAAAAAAAAAACGCCTGTTCAAAATTGAATTACTGTAAACCACCTATGTCATGTTTAAACTATGCTCAGGGAACTAATTAATTGTGAAATGGGGCCTCAAATCTAAGCGTTGATGAAATTGAAGGGCCTTGTTATCATAGCTAATGAGTGTTGCCAGTGTATTCTCGGTTTGTTTAGGTTGTCCCCGCTAATTGGGCCCGCAGTGTAATAGATGAAGATGTGCGTTTATTTTTGGGTTGCCAACTTTATGAAATGGTAATTTTTGGTTTTTATGTTTTGTTTCATGGTGTAACTCACCTGAAAAAAATTGTAGAACCACATCTAGCAGATTAGCTAATACATAAAAAGCATAAAAATATAATACCCACGCCGCCGTCGACGCTATTTAAACGTATTTATTATAAACTTTTTGGACATCTATTCTTGCAAAAGAAAAACTGATCAGCAAAAACAAGCCAGCAAAATTCTCAATCATCAAAAATATAAAACAATTTTGTTAAAGTAACGATAATTTCGACAAAATCGAATTAAGAATCGTGGTTTTTAGAAGATCATTAAATGCCTCACAAAATTTACTGAGCAAAGTTTTAATTATTCAAATTATTGCTTTTGACGCAGGCACGTCGTATTCAATCAAATGGAATTTATTTCTAATTCTTGTAAGAGTTTGATCTTTTATTTAAGAAGTCGTAGTAAAATCTGAAACTCAAGATGAACCCGTCTTTTATTTAAATATTCTAAAAGCTATTTAATGAAACCAAATTGTCAAATTTAACAAAAAAAAGTGAAAGTATGTCTCCTTATTTATTATTATAAAAAAGTATCAAGATCCAATATTCATCGCAAAAAAAATGCGCAGTTGCCACAAAATGGCCTTCACTCCAGTTTTTAACCTTGATTCACTTATTTAAAACAACCCATACTCCAGAACATCACACAGCCTATGACATTTTAACCTGACACATTTTAGCCACATTGAAGTAGATATCGCATCAGGTAGGATGACGTCACGCAAGCAATATTGTACGTGACTGTACCGAGGGATATCCGCGTTCGGTTTTATAATGTATATAGTGTATAGGCCCAGCTGTGGGATTGTAGTGTTATTGTGGTCATGGGTTTATGAAGAAATTCGATTCAATATAGAATTATATCTGTAGGAAAGTATTTGCCGAAGAGGCAGGCAGTACTAGTGTGGTGTGTAGAACAGAGCCCTGCATTACTTGACCCATCTTCCTCTCTTTTTTTTCTTTGTAAGACGGGTCAGGTAATACAGGGCACTGACCGTGCTGCGGGACTGTTCGAAAGAGATACCGTGGCCTTGGACCACAAAGGGCTAAGAAGGAACATGGATCGGTTTTAGTCAGTACAAGTCTGGCACTCCCTTTCGGTCCGGCCAGAGCGGGAGGGGTCATTTAATGACTTCCTACCCGTAAAAAAAAGAGCGCTAACCATACTAGTGAATGTAGATGTACCGTAAATAAATAAACCAGTACTGTAACTTAGCTAAGTTAAGTCAATCATTTATGTTATGTCAATCTTATCACTGTGTATTTTTTTTTTCATTTTTCAATGTTTCATTTTTTTTAAAATGTACTGTTATCTATGTCTGTGGAATACCTACATAGTGAAAATGTATGGAACAGCTGTTTAAAAAAAAATCATTAAAAAATAATCTTTGGGGAGGGGGGAGAATAATGTACGTTCCACACTGTATAGGCTGATTATGCGTTACTATTATTTTAGTATCCATAGTATATTATGAAAACCTAATTCCCTACCACAATACTTAATTACAAAACCAAACAAACATCGGCAAAAGCAATATGGTAAATTACGGGAATGGTAAATTTACCATTCCCGTAATTTACCATATTAATTTCCGTAATAAAGTAATGCTGGCAGGCTGGCCGAAAACTAATTTGCTTTTAAATTTATTAAAGCTATGTTTAAATGTTTTAGTTTCAATTTATCTCATTGGTACACCCTAGAGATCTAAATGGTTGGAACATATGGGCCTTAGGGAATATAATTCATTTGTTTATGAAGTCAAACTGTCATAGTTTTTGTGGGTCAGTTGTATGTGCTGTTGTGTTTTATTTTAACCGACTTCTAAATGAAGAGGTTATGTAATCAACCGGCACCTTTTTAAATGTGTGTGCTACAACTCCGTGATTACTATGCCGATTTACGTAATTCTTGTTTTGGTAGAAGAAGCCAGCGAGGTTGTCACATTTTCTTTTTTAACTTTGCTTGAGTAGTTTAGGAGTTAGTTTCTTTAATATGAACTAACTTTTACCCGCTTCTTCGCTCGCGATAATTTTGAATATGACAACCGGCTCAAACACGAGGCACCATCAATTGTCATAATAGAACGTTATTGTGATTTTTCTCGGAAACAGTACTTTTTTCGGGACGAAAGGTACTATGTCCGTTTCTGTACACTTGACAAAGTATATATGCAAAATTTCAGGATAATCAGTTCAGTGGTTTAGGCGTAAAAAGGTGAAAAAATAAACAAACTTACTTTCGCATTTAAAATATTATTTAGGATTAGGATTTTGTCGTCTTGGCCTATGTTCATGTCATGATGGTTACCCATTGTCTATTTTAAAATATTCAAGACTTCACCTCTAAAGCTCCTTCGTACCTTCGGGAACGCTTTGAATATCTTGTACCAAGAGGTAAACCCTGTCGCTCATCATCATCTCTTCTCCTTCGTTTTCCTCCCCACTCCTCAAGTCGATATGATGGATCATTTACTGTTTGCGCTGTGCGCCTTTGGAATTCACTTCTACACTCCTTGCGGGATAGCCCTTCGTTAGACGTTCAGGAAAGGAATAAGAGAACATTTCCTGTCAATATGTTAATAGTATGTATGTAGTATTTTATGTGTATGTTTATTTATATACGTATTGTATGTATTACGTATGTAGTAGTTAATTTAAGTTTTGAATGTACAGTTTTTGCACATGCTCATAAGTTTATCCTCTTTTGCAAATCTCGCAATCGAAAAATGGTTTGCTGTAAGAAAACCCAATTATGGGTTAAGCTCGCCGTTGTACATAAGTTTTTATATTGCAATCTGTTTTTATTTTTAATTTTGTGTGCAATAAAGAATAAGAATAAGAATTCATACAGCCAGGCACATAGCAACTTTCTTCGTTTGTACTATGTTAAGAAAAAGTTTCCTCATACAGATGACAAACACCTTTACTCCTGTCAAGTCAGGTCGGTACAAAAACTACGTAAACTATCAATGATCGTAATCTATCCCAAGTGACAGCGTGTTAGGGGTGTCGGATGATCTCACACACGTCGAGGCCCCGCGTCGGAGCCGTGTCGGGGCCGGCTCGTAAACTGGACGCCTAATGCATCTCACGTGGAGGTAAGAAATACTATCACAAATAGCCAATGAAGTAATGTTAAACGCCAAGGGTGGGACTTTTGACATCTTTACGCCAATGACAGTGACTCATTTAAATGTGAGCATGGTTTGATCCTTGTTTATGCATTGCAGTTAATTGTAACTGATTTTATCGATTGTATAACATGAGCCCATGGCTTTGCATACGTGGATATCGGGAGCTATACCACGGGAATGTACAATCAGGATTTACTTTACAAAGATAGAAAGAATTAATAACACTATTTATACTTTCTATCCTTGTCTCAACCCATATGCATAGCCGATGTGTGAGGAGCAAACATGTAAATTTAACATAAGCCACCTATACCACCATATCCTTCCACCCGGCTTAGTAGCTCCTTGCACAGGGCGTTAGGTGGACCACGTATGCTGTACGCAGCTTTGCACTCTGGCTAAGAAGCGCTGTAGCTCTGCGAATTAAAACGGAATACTCTCGAACGATTTATTTGTTTTGCACGTTGGTTGTTGCTAGATATATTCTGTCGGAGAAAGTTATAGGAGTACGTATAAGGTTCATCTGTTTTTCATTTCATGCTAGCTTTTGCTCGCAGGTGGGTCGTGGGGCTTTCGGGACTGAGAAGGCGGTCCCGGATTCCGCCTATTGATAAATAATTATTTTTGAGTACTATTTTGGGATGACAAAAAAAATGAACAAAGTTATGTCTTAGGAAAATACAGTCAACAAAAAAAAAATTGAAGTTATAAAAATAAAATTATTTTTATAAAACGATAAAATATTTCTTTTATTTAAAAAAATGGAAGCCTTCTATTATTCGCTTGGACAATATTGTTTGGTTTGTGGACCTCATCATAACTACACCATAACTTTGAATAAATATAATTTTCTAACAAACAACAACACATGGTGTTGACAAGATAATCGTTTAAAGATGTTATTTCACTGATCAAATCTTGCGGGAGGTGTGAAAGTTCTGAACACAACTTCACATGTATTTTTACAAGTTTAGATTAGGTTGTACCCAATTTTTTCGCTTTTCTCCATAAACATTTTGGAAAATGGAAATAGCCACTTAGTATCTTCTCACCTGGGATAAAGCTTCGAAGTGCTAATATAGCGGATATTTCAAAATCTAGGCTTACTTTCAATCGGTTCCACTGAGGTACGCGAGACTTGATTAAAAAAAGAATTTCATATGTTGCACGGGTTTTGTCAGGTAAAAGTGCAGCTAAATAATATTACCCTTTACTTGGACTGATAATTATTCATTTAATCGTTGATCAATATATATTATATCAGATTTTTTGTTAACTGTACTTTTTTTTTTATTCTTGTGGTCCCAAAAGAAGTACTCAAAAAATTCAATAAAAATTGTATTTATAGGTGGAATCCTGAACCGCATGGTGGTTGAAAGTTATATAGAAACGTAACTGGCATCTCAAGAATAGTACGTCTTAACTCATGTGATGGTAATAGATTCCATCCAGGAATATCAAAGGAACAGCTTTTGTCCTGTATATTTAACCCTCTCAAGATATATTTTTTACTAGCTGTCCCGCGCAACTTCGTCTACGTCACATTTTCCCATTTTTCGGAACATTGTTCATTGCTGCTCCGCTCCTTCCAGACGTAGCGTGATGATATATGTATATCTAGTCTTTCTCGATAAATGGGCTATCTAACACTGAAAGAATTTTGCAATCAGACTAGTAGTTTCTGAGATTAGCGCGTTCAAGCAAACAAACAAACTCTTTAGCTTTATAATATTAGTATAGATTGAGTAACCTTACTTTGACCTCGATCTCGTCTGATTACTATAAAATTATGATGCAAAAACGTAGTATTTCCTGCACTAGCAGTCTTAACAACACTGATCTATACTGACAGTACAACAGACCCATCCAATTTTCATTCATAAAAGTTTAATAAATCAGAAAAAAAACAAACTACCCTCGATTACACCCTCTAGGTTCATCCGACGTTCGGCAAATGTATTAGTATTTACTGACCCATCCCCTTACGAGGGCTATCCACCGTTTCACCCCAGTAATATCTATGTTAGGCACCCCAATGGGCAGATGCTTTTACCTATCTGTGTATTCCCGTCGATATTTCCCCCAATAATTCACAATCGCGTCTTCCTTACACAACAATTCCATCTATTGGAGATATACAATGTAGCAGGCAGTGTTTTTAACATGTTATATTCAGATTTTCTCGATTTCAATTTCCAGGAGCTCGTGACTAAATAATGAAAGCCGCACGGGTCAATCTTTAAGGTTAAGCCGTGCTTGCCGAGGTTGGTCCATGGATGGGTCACCATTATTACATACCGAGTTTCCTCCATGCCTCGGAAAGCACGTTAAGACGTTGGTCCCGGCTGTGATTTGTAGATCTTTGACAGTCGTTACGAGTAGTCAGAAGCTAAAAGTCTGACATCCAGTCTTACCAAGGGGTATCGTATTACCCAGTTACTGGGTTGTCAAGGTCAGACAGGCAGTCACTTCATGCAAAATACTGGTACTCAGCTGTATCCTGTTAGACTGAAAGCCGACCCTAAGATAGTTTGGGAAAAGGCTAGGCAGATGATGTGTAAGATAGATAAAAGCTTCTGGGGTTGAAATGCAGACTTATTTAAATGAGTGTTTTGGCTAATATTTGAAAAGCACAAGATCAATATACAAGGTGTTGTTTTGCATCCTCATCAAATTCAAGGAGGTAACTATGCTAATGATTCTCGTCCCGAATCAATAATAAAATGGGTACCTAGATATTTTTTCTTTTTTTCCTTTTTTACGGAAATCGGTACGTGTGAACCACCCTTGTTTTAAACGCGGCCCGCCTGTTTCTTGCCTTATAACCTCGCTTACACACATACAAACAATCTCAAACTTTTATTCGATAATTTCTTAGTCCCTAAACCACGTTAACGGGGTTATTCTGAAATACTGACAAAATAAACAACCAAAAAAATCAGCGTTTATTATTAATTAACTAGGTACCGTAATTTTAATTGATTATTTATGTCTTTCATGACCACCTCCTGAAATTTGACGAGGTTGCAAAACAACACCTTGTATTAGACAACGCGACGTTTGAAGGAGGTTAATTGAATGATTGTGATATCGAAAAGTGTGGATTGATGATTGTCACATGCATATACATATAAATTTGCGTCTTATTACCATTGGGGTAAGCACAAATTACTGCCTATTCCGATTCTTTCATATTCATTTTGCTTAGTCCACGTTTATAAACAATATTAACGGCTTAACGTGCTTTCCGAGGCACGGAGGAAACTCGGCATGTAATTACGGTCACCCATCCACGGACCAACCTCGGCAAGCACGGCTTAACCTTAAAGATCAACCCGTGCGGCTGTTGTTATTTAGCCACGAGCTCCTCTTACTCCATCCTACACCTGCATTCAAAAACTAAATGAAAGAATTCTCATTTGTGTAACAATACAAGTTTGAGATCGCCATTCACTTTACGTAGCTCAGCAACTGCTACAAATTGGATCGAAAGCCTATTGTATCGAGCAGTTGCGATTCCGAAGCCTGCAGCCGACTGTTATTAAGTGCGCCCTTTTCTTTAGTTAAAGTCTTACGGCGAACCATAAATACTTGATGGTCGGAACAGTTTTAAGTCTAGTTTGTTTTCCTACTTTTCCTTTGTTAAGGCAGTTTTGATAATAGTTTGAACGATGAGCGCAGTTTTATAATTTTACACACTCATCATTTTTGGATAGTTAAAGTTGAGGTTTATCAGTTTGAGTTGAGTTTCGTGGATATTAGTTAGTTTCTAATGGTTCATGAGGTCCCAGGTTCAATTCCAGGGTCCAGGGTTTTTCTATCAGGAATTTCTCAGTACCAGCCACGTGTCTAGATGTGCCTGGTTGATGGCAAAAGGCTCGTCCTCTATTACATGGCACATAAACATAACTGGCAAAATGCGAGTGTACTTTTAGGTACAACCGTACCTACCTCTTTCGAGGATTACAGGCGTTATGTTATGTTACATTATTGTTATTTAATAGTTTAGTCATAGCAGAGACGAACGAAAATCGCTTTTTAGAATTCTGTATGACAATCCTTATAATAAACTGGGTATAGGTAGTGTACTCTCTTTCAGGAACAACACGTTCATAAGGCAGAACTCTAATAATACAATGTCATACTGCGAAAACTTAGTTTCCCCTAAGGGTTTCGCAAGAAGTCGCACAGAATGCATTATTTCAAGGTAAGTTTGGAAACTTATTATATCACGAAGCAACTCTATGTAAGCAGTGATAGCGCAATGGTATCACTGTTGGACTGACAGGTCAAAGGATCAGGGGGTTACTATAAAAAAAAAGAAAAAAAGGGGGTTACTATTGACGTCTTAAAACATTATTGTTTCATTCTTAATCCAGAGTGGGAAAGAGACGGAGCTATACAGGTCGTCTAACTCCATCTCTTTCCTACTCTGGAATAAGAATGAAACAATAATGTTTTAAGACGCCTTGGTAGGCCACCAGCGGTGCGTGCCTTGGGTTCGAGTTCGAACTTTCTGATTTTACGGCTTTTGCTTATTGTATAATTATCACTAGCTTCGGTAAAGGAAAACATCGTGAGGAAACCAAACATGCCTGAGAGATATTTCTCGACGTTAAGCCAATTCAAAGGGCATAAAAACTCTCAAAACTGGTTAGGTTACAACTAATTACACAATAAGAAGCAACTAATTATAATATTCATATTACTAACATACTAAAGAAAGATTTATAGATTGTAAATAGAAAAAAAAATACGTTTACAGCGCATCATCTAGAGGCTGAACTAAACTATTCTTATACTGGCTTCTGCCCACGGCGTCGCCCGTGTGCAGTTCGATAATTGACCGATGGGAACATACTATCGGGATAAAAAGTATCTTATGTGTTTATCCAGGTTATAAACTATCTGTGTTCCAAATTTCAACCAAATCCGTGAAGTGGTTTTTGCGTGAAAGAGTAACAAACATCCATCCATCTATACTCACAAACTTTCGCATTTATAATATTAGTAGGATGCTCTTTAGCTTCGTAAAAGTCAAGAATGTTCACTTAGCCATTTTACAAAACGCCCGATACTTCCCGATCGCTCGCAACATAGTATGTTGCTGCGCACATAGCGGTCTTTATTGCGTCTATATTTCAGTCGGTTCACGGTACGTCGCGTCATAGTATTATTTATGGGATACGCTCTATGGAGCCCTACGTCTGGCCGACAACGTCTTAACGTTTGTGATCGATGATTACCGTGTGTAGTTTCTGTAAATAGTGTGGAAATATCGGTATTGTTCATCTTTTAAGGGAGGAAGGGGTTGGAATTGTTTTGAAGAGGTTGAAATTTTTAGAAGTTAGGAGATTGTGCAAAATGGAGTGTGTTGGTGATATTCTAAGAGGTGGACTGAGGTGGAAATTGTATTGATGTGAGGGGCTGAAATTCTTAGTTAGAAACCACGCAGTTGTGCGTTACTGTTTAGACAGTGTATTCGATCTTGGAGATCAAGAAGTTCCTTTTGATGAAATAAATAGATTTTTTGATCTTCCGTCACCGTAATCACTGGTAAAATGTCACTTTATCTAGGCCCTCCAGCTTTTTTGTTATCATAAGTTATAGAATCAAGTGTTACTTTGTGGAAATAAGAAATAAAAATCGTTTATTGGTGCATGCCACAAGTAAACACAATATAAAAAAAAAATACAATGACAATTTCATGACACAAAATTTTTGCAGCATCGCCCCCCCCCCCCCCCGCGTTCTCCAAAATATGCACATGCAGGAAAATAAATAATAATTAGCATGCCATGCACCCAAACCTATTCTCAAACTACCTACGCTCTACCTACCCAAATACCTTTGTAATTATCGCATATATTTTGACAGAATTAAAATACAGCTGTATTCCTAACAAACCTAATATGCTTATATTGTAATCTTTTTACTTACTTACTCAGATCGCTTTAACTGGTCAACGGAAATAACACGTAACTAAGTAGATGTGGAAGCTTGTAATATTATTAGTACAGACTAATAACAAACTCAGCTTTAAACAAATATATAAATAAAAACGGTAAAGGAAAACATCGTGAGGAAATTTTTAGTTCTAGGACATGCCTCCTAGAACTAAAAAATCGAAGACATGCGACATCTACCAACCCGCACTGGGCCCGCGGGGTGAATTACAGCCCACTCCCTCTCATAGAGAGGAGGCCTGTGTCCCAGCAGTGGGAAAATTATAGGCTGATGATGAGGATGATGAAATAAATAAAAAACATCTTCATCATATAATTATTTACCACCAATTATAGCAATATTACCAACAACACCAATACGATACTATAATTCACAAAGAAAATTAGATTTAAAACATTTGTATGCATTGTTGAATATTGACCAAAACACCACATTAGCAGCAACAAACAAATTAATAATTAAAATCTCTTTGAAACAGCTCCTAACTTATAAATACACGGTTCGGAAGTTCGTTGCCTTTGCAATAAACTTTGCTAATACAGTTTTGTAAAGGGCAAAGTTGGCGGGAGTCCGCACAGCGATGTAATATCTACCTGGGCTGCAGCTTGTTTGAGCTACCGTGGTCCAAGGGCTTGGTGCATAGTGCTTAGAGTTGCAGAAGGTTCATTAAAACTTAACTTGAAAAGCCTATGCTTTAAGCAAATGGTTTGCCAGCAAGTAAGTTGGTAGGTAGGATGATTTGTCCAGATACTTAAATTATTGTCGACCAGACCTAACATGATTGAAAATGAATAAATCTAATCGGAGAAAAAAAATGTCTTCTAATCCGTGTAAAAACATATTAGTAAATGAATTATTTATTTCTTTCTAGAAAAACTTTTTTTTCCATTCATCATACACTAGACAGAACTCCTTCCATTGCATTCGTAAAATGTATTCTTATTCTTTAGGTAGGTTGTTAAACACAGTACGGATATTGTAATAGAAAACGATCCCAAATTTTTCGTTTACCTCATTTTTTATGTCACCACATCCTCATAATTTCTCGCTCCACAGAAGTTCCATTTACCGTTGCACCCTTGTTTACATTAACCGTGATTGGTCTTCTATTTATTTATTTTAGACCCCGACTTGGTCCCCAAGAAAATTGGGATCCGTCTCGTTTGTTCGGGTGACATGTTTCGTAATGAATGTTTTTATTTGCTTCGTTTCTTCTATATTTTCTTTTTTTATTTTTTGCTATTTTTAAATTGAAATATTATTTTGATGAATGGTTGTTGATTTAGGGTGAATGAGTCTTTCCCCTTTTTTATGATTGCTATTGTGGAACATTTAAGGCGAAACAATTTTTTTGAGGTGCTCGTGGCTAAGATATATAATAGCCGCACGGTTGTGGTTCGCCAGTGGATGGGTGAAAATCCATTATTTTCCCATTCCCAGCGACTCAGACAGCACTTGAAGTCGTTTGTCCCGGACGAGATATTTAAACAATTTTTATTTTTCAATAACTCACAACGCACTATTATATTATAGTTACTGAGTTTTGCTGATGATTAGTCGCTCCATGTAAAATACTATTCAACTAAACCCGGTTAGACTGGAAGCCGATCCCAACATAGTTCAGAAAAGTATTGGGAAAATCATCATCTGCCTAGCCTTTTCCCAAACTATCTTGGGGTCGGCTTCCGGACTTTTGGCTTCTGACTACTCGTAACGACTGTCAAAGATCTACAAATGACAGCCGGGGCCAACGGCTTAACGTGCTTTCCGAGGCACGGAGGAAACTCGGTATGTAATTATGGTCACCCATCCACGGATCAACCTCGACAAGCACGGCTTAACCTAAAAGATCGACCCGTGCGGCTGTAATTATTTAGCCACAAGCTCCAAGTACTTATAGGCAAAATAATGATGAAAATATTAACTTAGCAAATATTGTCAACTGATCTCTGAAGACACTTCAAATAAACTCCAGACCAAACTCACCTAAATAATTTACCAATCCTTAACATATAATTGAAAATTACTTATTTACTAGCTGATTAAGTATTCAAATGTACAGGAAGGGTCGACAAAGACCCAATCAGACCGGTTGAAGTCCGTTTTCTGGTAAATTCGGTACCCTCCACAATTCTACTAACGGTTGGGCAGAACGTCAGCCGTTGGGTAACCGAGGTCGAAGCCTGTGCTGCCGAGGGACTTTGAGTTTGTAATGCTAGATGTGGTATGGAATTATTACCTTAAGTTATTTGTTTTAGTGATCATTACTAAGGTTTATGTTTTGTTAGACGTGTTTTGTATAGCTTAGTATCTCATCTATCACACGCAGTGATTTCTTTTCAAACACTTTTAAGCTTCCACGGTTTATAACTTAACTTACATTGTCACTGCCACTGTTACTTACGGGATATATCTTCCGTGATTATCAATTTTTGTAAGCTACCAATTGATAATCACGTAAAATATCCCGTAAGACATGACAGTGTATGATTTCTTGAAGGAAAACATCATGAGGAGGCCGGCATGTCCTAAAACTAAAAATTCGAAGACATGTGACATCTACCAACCCGCACTGGGCCCGCGTGGTGGATTACAGCCCACTCCCTCTCATAGAGAGGAGGCCTGTGTCCCAACAGTGGGAACATTATAGGCTGATGATGGTGATGGAAATAAAAAAAGCAGCAGCAGGTAATATTTCATTTCCTATGGATAAAATATTTTTGGAGGGATCTTTTACCTGAGAAGAACGAAGCATAATGTTGACCATGTACGTATTTACTAAAAACCCCAAGGTTCCTTTCGGGGACCCAGGAAAATTTACATTCACACGTCACTACTCCTAAATTTGCACATCTAGCAGTTTTGCCACATCTAGCAGTTTCAAACTTCTAAATCCGTGTGATTCATGTTCATCAGTCTGTTTCAGTTGAAACAGAGCAATCTGTAGTTACTTAGATTGTAACTCGATACTAGATGCTAAGAACGCTGAATTTACTCGACGGTTTAGATTTAAGCATTCATTTATTTGCTTTAGTTCTGGCTCATCGTTTGTCACGATTTGCTGAATTTTGTTTTAGTTTTGTTGGCTGTGCGAAAAGGGTTTCAGAGTAAATTATATGGAAGAGTGCAAAACATTTAGGAGTTAGGTGCTTTTTTATTCTGATACTATCATGTTTACTAGACAATCTAAATTAGTCATAACTAGCAGTCTGAAGTCATCATCTGCCTAGCCTTCCCAAGTATGTCGAGTTCGTAACTTAATGCAGCTGAATACCAGTATTTTATACGAAGCGACGGTTTTTTGTCCCAATTAGTACTGGGTCTACAAAAAAAAAAAAAAAAAGATCTACAAATGACAGCCGTGTCGTAGAGTAAAAGTGCTTTCCGACGCACTGAGGAAACTCGGTATGGTAAAAATAATTATTCTGTTTGATAAATTTGTTATTTGTTGAATTGTTCGAAAATTAGTAGTTATTTGTAAATATTTTTTGTACCCTAACAGAATGTTGTCGTATTTTACCCTATGATTGACTGGTAGAGAATGCCTTGTGGCATTAAGTCCGCATAAGTAACACTATTGTACAAGAAGTTTAAATTAAAAATGTTATTATGTTTTGCGTGAAATATTTTAAATTCAAGTAAATTCTAGTTGTAAGTAAACTTTCGAAATAAAAATACAAGGACCAAAATAAAGTACAAGGGCCAAATATTATGTGAAACATTTTCTGGGAAACGAAATACAGTGTTTCTGTCTGCGAAACAAGGTGACACCCAATAAAAGAGCATATTAATATTGTTACAAAGTTCGTAACAAATACAACTAAACAGAATCATTTTCCTACATTGTATTCCTTTGAAAGCAAACATTTCCCTACAACACTAGTTTCAATTCAACATGTAACAAATAAAGGCGTTAGGCTCTCTTCACACAAAGTGCTCAAATGAAATCTGTTGAAAAAAAAAAAGCGCTCTTGTCCAAATTGGGATCTTCACAAACTGAGGGAATGGTTTTAAATATTTTAGGATCTCTAACAAAGTGTACCAAGGGGTATCGTATTACCCAGTACTAACTGCGTTGTGGAGGGCAGATAGGTAGAAGCTCCATGAGAAATACTGCTATTCAGCTGCATCCAGTGAGACAGGAAGCTGCCCCAACATTGTTGAGAAGAGATTAGGCAGATGATGATGAGGATCTCTAACAAAAGATGTACACAAGACATTACATACAGCATAATGGACAACATAAAGTATTTCGTAGGTCCTTTAATTACACGCACTGTAGCAGGCACAATAAAATAAACAACTAAGGTAACTAGTAAGTTTCAATCCATGGTCCGGAGTCAATCCATGGTCCGGAGTGAGAGGGAATGGGAAGTCGTCGCCTCCTTCTGCGAAGCAGTCATGCTAGCGAAGGAGATGGTGGAACATGAGAGAGAGAGAGCCTCACGTCCCAGACAATGCGGGAGAGCGCGCAGGCCTGTGGACGGTGGGTAATGGGCTAGCTCACCATCCGTCCGTGTCGACGGCGCGTTCGTGTTCCACGCCCGCCTCAAGGAGATGTCAGCAAACCGGAAGGGGTCCGAGAGGGCCGATGCCTGTCTGACACTCCCTTCCGCTCCGCCCAGAACAGGAGGAGTCATTTGATGATTCCACATCCGAAAAAAAAATATAACAAGAAAATAGACAGGTAAGTGAAGTCAGTACTGATTTGGCTATTAATGTGTTCAGCTATTTAGTAGTGTGCAGACCATTGTGTCTGCTGTTTACAAGATTTTTTTATAAGATTAGGTTAGGTAATTGATATTTTTTGTAAGCTGCAAAACTTGATATGCTTCATTTATTAAAAATAGTTTTATTTTGCTAGATTTTAATATAAACGGCAAAAAAAAAAGATGGATGGAGTGTGTGTGGAATGCTAATGAAAGTAAAATGAGTAAATTATGCCGTGACGTGAAAGGGGAGAATGGAAGAAGATAATGTGTTGCGCCGACCCCAAACAGAATTAATTGGACAAGGGCAGGCTCCATCGAGCAGAGCAACTTCCCAAAATATCTCAGTGTTACTCTGGACAGGTCACTAACTTTCAACAAGAACTGCAACAACATCAATCAGAAGGTGCACACTCACTATAGTCTTTACTTACAGCGTCCAGTCTCGTCAAAGTGGGGTGCTTCGCCTGACGTCATGCGGACTACTGGGCGCGAGGTATCTTTATCTGCGGATTAATCTGCGTGCCTTGTGTGGAGTCGCTCAGACTATGCAAAGTTAGTGGAGACAGCTCTGAATGAAACGCGCGATCATCACTGGTTACCTCAAACCAACCCCAGTACAGATGCTGTATCCAGTGGCAGGCATAGCACCACCAGAAGTTCGCAGAGCGGTGGCAATCTCTAGTGAAAGGGCCAAAATGGTTTCCGACGCAAGATACCCTTAACATAATAACATTTTCGTGCCACAAAGGCTGAAAAGCCGCCACAGTTTTTTAAAGTGTGTGTCCCCCGCTCACTGGCGAACGCTCTGAAGAAAGACTCAAACTGCGGTGAGAAAGTGTTTCCCTACCCAACCTATTTGTGCCACCAGCTGACAATCTGGTCACGAGTTGCCATAGCTGACCTGGAAGTCTTTGAGTCGACTCCAGAAAAGTTGGCCAAAGGAAGGAAAACCTGTTCAGGTGGAGATTTATAGATGACTCTGCTCTAGAGCGTATATATGGTGCTGCCCCACAAACAACGGGACACCTGATATCGCTTCATGCTTGTCCTGTTGCTTGCACATCACAGGAGCTAATGGACGCTACTGAAAGTGCCAAAGTTAACACCAAATTTTGGGCTGACTCAACTTAAATTGTCATCATTATGATAAGAAGAAGAAGGGCAGGGACATCATGTTGATTACTAGCAGAGCTTTTAAAGAACGCCTGCCATCTTGGGTGGGTTAACCGCCTAGTCAGAATCAGCCTTATACTTCCAGTAAAACCATACAAATTATTACGCAAAGGTTTGAATAGAAATGTTTCATATTCTCAACTAAACATGGCCTTTTCGTTTACAATTCTAGTTATTCTTTTTGTAGTCTAGCTTATAGAAACTGGAGTAACCTGCGTAGTAGGAGGAAAGCGTTCATGTAAAATAATGTTTCTGAAAATAATGATTGCCACGGTAGTCTGGTCAATAGAAAGTACATAAAATTAGTGTCTTAATTTATTAAGATGTGGAAAAGCTTGTTGTTACGACCACAACGAAACGCAGTGCCAATACCACGAACTGTCACTGTCACCTGTCGCCTGTCACCTGTCAACGTCAACGTAAAACTCCACACTACGATAGTTTGACACATAACCTATAATACCGTTCACATGAATTGTAACGTAATGCACCAAGTTGGAATTAATCCTTTCTAAATCTAAAACCTTGTATTCTTTGCAAGAGACCAGCTAGCCAGCCGTAACACTTGCTTTTAAGGTTTATTATACTATGTTCACCTGTGTGATGTCACAGCTCTTTTGGTGTCCTCTTTTCACCTCGGAAGAATTTCACCTAGGTGATATCTCCCAGATTAGTTACCATTTGTCCACCTGGGAATTGATTCACTCAGGTGAACAAACGCGAATTTTAGTATTCATGTGGCGGACTTTTATCACCCACATAAAGCAATCTTGTCTTGTTGTTTTTGCTGAGTGGTAGTGATCGTTTAAGATTTCCGCGAAGTATTTGTTCTTATTTTTCAATTTTAAATGCCAATTTTAAAGTGATATTAAGTTAATGGGGTTTTACCACAGCAACAGATTACACTTTAAACCGTGTTCTACGATTTTCCAAACCAGGTAGCATTAATGAAGTTTCCACGTGTAAGGACATTTAAATTATGCTTCCTCATGTATCATGTTTTCCGCGTTGTCTTACCAACTCCTACATGTAGGGGTCGTCCTAACATAAGAGCAGAATGTCCAAAATATGTTTGAAGATACCCACTAGGTAAGGAAAGGAAATAACTTGGATGTACGATGATACACAATGTACAGGCAACTGGACAATGGTAAGTAGTTAGGAATATATAAGTATGTCATGTATTCTTCACCTAGTCTTAGCTAGTGACGTTAAATTATTCGATTGTTCTCTGTGTGAGTTCAAACATTTTTTTTTTTTTGGTCTTTTTTATTTAAATTAAATTTGGTGACTACCTAATTAATTACCAAATGTAATACTGTAATTGTGCGTTATCGCCTCAACAATAATTATTACAGCAAATAGACTGCCAAAACAGACAAGATTCTTCTTGTCTTTTCTGCCGAAAACTTTGCCTGTTCAATATTCCTACATCCTAAAACTTGCACATAACACTTACCAAGTAAAACATCTATTACGACATTAAAATGATATCTCTTTTGGTTCAGCAACGAAGTAATCAAGTGAAATGAGCTTATAAGATGAAATTTGGCTTCCGTCCAAACTTCCGGGACTGCGGAGGCACTCGGGCTCGAGTTTTTATTTAAACCTCTATACTTTACTCTCCGTATGTTATACGAGTATAGTCTTCACGGCAATACTACGTTGAGTGTTTTAGAGAATTTAGACTGATTATAAAATATACCATGAGGAGCTCGTGGCTAGACAATAACAGCTGCACAGGTCCATCTTTAAGGTTAAGCAGTGCTTGCCGAGGTTGGTCCGTGGATGGGTGACGATAATTACATACCGAGTTTCCTCCGTGCCTCGGAAAGCACATTAAGCCGTTGGTCCCGGCTGTCATTTGTGGATCTTTGACAATCGTTACGAGTAGTCAGAAGCCAAAAAGTCTGACATCCAGTCTTACCAAGGGGTATCGTATTACCTAGTTACTGAGTTGTGGAGTTCAGATAGACAGTCACTTCATTAAAAATACTGGTACTCAGCTGCATACGGTTAGACTTGAAGCCGACCCCAACATAGTTTGGGAAAAGGCTAGGCAGATGATGATATAAAATGTATATGACTGCTTGTTGGTCTAGTGGTCACATTCGCGGCTACTGAGCATAGGATCCTGGGTTCTATTTACGGGTCAGCAAATTGTTATTGGGATCTTAGATTTGTGCCCGCCTGATGGCAATAGGCTCGCCCCCTATTACAAGGGGCTTAAACATTACCGGTACTAAGTACAATCACGTCTAATAATATGTATACTAAAAAGTGATTTGCTCGTGAAATTACAGTTTCTACGTTGAGATAAGACCTATTTCGTAATAATATGGCTTCCAAAATTCCATGTTCGTGAAAACGTAAAACCTTAATCAATACAGTAGGAGAAAATCACTTTATGTTCGCGTTACATTTGGCGATAAATTACAATTAAATGGCAATTCAAATACTAACTCTAGTAAGTAGCGCAATAAATATGACTTTTTATAAATTGTTAATTCTAAGTTTCTGCATGTATACATATTATTAGAAGTGACTGTACACCTCTGCCTATCCCTGCAGGGATTTCAGGCATGATGTTATTTTATGTAAAATCTGTTTCAGTGGTTCGTGTAGGTTTTTTATAACCAACAAAGAGATCCAGGAGATGAAACCGTATACTTCGCAATCTGTCGAGTGAAACATCGCCTAGACACCAAGATCGTTGACGTACCGCAATAACAGGTGGCGTACCACGACGTCTTAAAACATTATTGTTCCATTCTTATTCCAGAGTGAAAAAGAGACGGAGCTATACAGGTCGTCTAGCTCCATCTCTGGAATAGGAATGGAACAATAATGTTTTAAGCGTCATAGTAACCCTCCAGGCCAAAGGTTTCCAAGAGTAGAGAAATTTCATCATCTGTAATCAGCTTTTCAGAATATTATGCTAGCATGCATGTAAGTAGGTAAATTTTTACACAATTAATTTCCAAGTAATCAAGGTATAAGTTGCCCTTTTCATATAACGGGAGATAAACGCTTTCATTAGTCTGCGACGACCCGACATTTCACTAAAACTTTTCGCCCTTCTTGAAGAAAAGTCATGAAGATGGTTACAAACGGCTATTAAAGAACATTCATAATTCGATACCTTTCCACAAGTACCGCCATCTTCAGAGGATTACCTCCATTGTTACACAAGGATTAAAAAAGGCACATTATATAATCCCCAAAAAGGCAGCCATCCCCCCTCTTATTAACTTTAGATTGCAATAAACTAAAGTGCGCTATACTTTTATAGCAGAATTAAGAGACGTTACGTAGTATCTAAATACTTTCTTAAACATAACACCCGAAACAAAGCAAACTGAATTCAATGGCCTAGAAAATAAGGGTAGTACTGACAGCAAAATATCAAGCTGAGACTTCGTGTTTATGGAATGGTTTAGTAGGGAAATATCCCTTTTTTATGAGCCAAGAATGGCAAAGCTTATGTATGCTTATATTAATATTGTTTATTCAGCCGTAAGCCGGTCCCATCTTTGCTGAGGGAATAGTTACTTTGTATGTTAACAGCAAAGCCTATTCTGTGAGGGGTGACGGCTTACGGCAATCTAGAATTGTGCAGGGATCTTAAGTTTAAGAAATACGGCACTAACTGCCGTTTGGGGGAGTTTCGTGAGCGTATAAAATAAATATTTTGTTTTTTGTCGACAGTACTGCCAAAAGCTATTATTATAGTAGTGAAACTAGTTTTTGTGTGTCTTTATGTCTTTTGTGTGTTTTTCGAAATGTTCCTAAAGTTTCCCACTTGCTGTGAGATTATTTTAAACGTTTTGGTGCGTGAAAGGCTGGAAAACTAGTTTTAGAATTCAGTAATAGAAATGCGTTTCCGATCTTACAGACATTGTCGATGGCTCTTGAATTATTTCATATTTGTAAACTGTTGACCGTGGTGGCCTTTTGAGTAACCTGAGCTATGAGTTGTCAATTGAAGGAATTATGTAAATTGCAAAAGGTACACTTTTTACTATAACATTCATTATTAACTGTACCAGTAATAACATTACCAGCACTAAACGGATTGTGGAGGTCAGATAGGCAGTCACTCTATATAAATTACTAAATTCAGCTGCATGGTAAGACTGAAAGCCACCCTCAACATTGTTGAGAAAACTCTCGGCAGAAAACGACTTTAATTTTCATTATTAGGCACTGTTTGTTTCAAGTTAAAAACTACCTTCAAAATAATTTTTCCTTTTAAATAAAACCATAATCACACCTATTTAAAACCAGGCTATCTACTATTCGATCGTAACTTGAGACTCCACGTATCATATTTTATTCAACATAAAAACTGTCACTGACCGGCAAATTGCAAAAATTGTAAGAAATTTTGAATTTCGCGGGCCATCCTGTCCCTTCCACCTTAAACAAAATAACTGTCGGTATCTAAACGAACAATTGCTCCGTTTTACGACTCCTACTTAGTCGCTGCTTATATTGTTGCCCTCAGTTTATAGTCTCAGACACAAAGGGAATAACTACCGAAGGCCCATTCCCTAAAATACTGGAATATAATCCAATAATGACTATTATAGTTTGAAAAAACTAAAAAAAATGCCTTGTTGTGTTTTACTCTGCAAAACCTTTTTTTTCAGCAGTGTGAAAGTGATTATCACTCATCATCATTCTTTTGCTCTTGTCTAAATTCATTTGGGGTCGGTGCACAGTATGTTCGTTTTTACGGTTCCGTACCCAAAGAGTCAAACGGGACCATATTACTGAGACTTCGCTGTCCGTCCGTCTGTCACCAGGCTATATCTCATGAACCGTGATAGTTAGCCAGTTGAAATTTCTACAGATTATGTATTTCTGTTGCCGCTATAACAATAAAAACAGAATTAAATAAATATTTAAGGGGACTCCCATACAGAAAACTACGGAACCTTTCGTGTTCGAGTCCGACTCGCACTTAGCCGATTTTTCTCCATACTTTTTTATTACTCGTCATCTCATCAGACACCTCCCTTCTTGCCATATCATCCTCCACACAGTCCATCCATCGTTTCTTTGGACTTCCTCTGTTCTTATACCCACGTTACCCACCTTAATACTCAAAACTTTCTTAACGACATTTTCCTCATTCCTCCAAATCACCATGCCCATACCACGACAACCGATTACCATACAACTTTTCAGTAACCGGCGCTACTTTCAGAAATCAAAATCAAAATATTTTTATTTCACATAGGCCTACATGGGCACTTGTAAAACGTCGACAAAAAGGTGCTCGGTTCGGGTTGGTCGTTTCCTATAGAGAAGAACTGGCAAAACTCCATGGTTACTCTTTTAAAATCATTTAACTTTACAATTTTTCTATGTAACAGCGTTGGCACTTAAGTATGAGTGGACATCGTAGGCCCGACAATAAGTCGTTGCTTACTACAAAACGTAGAACAACAGACTTCCACCTCCTCCAGACTTTCTCTTACGTACTCATTTCTTATTTTAGCCATCCGCGCACACCCCACAAATCCCCCCAAACATTCTTATCTCAGCCAAGTCTGCAAGTGATTACAATTAGAGTGAAATCATATTTTGATATTCATACCCACCACGTGTACGTGCGAGTATTTTAGCTAGATTCAATTTGACCCAAAAAAAAAAATGAGTTGTTTTTCTGCTGTACTTCTTCAAATCATGTTATTGGTACGTTACCCCGTTATGTGAAGGTGTCTTTTACTTAAAACACAGAGGCTTAATGAGGACAATTGTGTTATTAATTTTAGTAGGCTTTTCAGTTAACAGTTCCAGACGTTATCTTTGGGCGGTTCAAGGGTTTATTAATGAGTTTTGAGAATTTTAGACTGCAGTAGGCGTTTCATTAAACGGTTTTTATGATTCTTGTCTGCTGAAGACTAGGTTCAAGGCTGGATAATTGTGTTCATGATAGTTAGAGTATTTTTGCGCTTAGCATTTAAGGGATCTTGCGCACTACGCGGCCACGACCTATTTACAATCCTACACCCCTTATTTTACCCCTTTTGGGGTTGAATTTCGAAAAACCCTTACGTATTGGATACGTACTCTTCACAAAGAACACACTCTCCATATTGCATATCTCTAGGACCAGCGGTTTAGGCTGTGCGTTGATATCTCAGTCAGTCAGGACTTTGAATTATAAACGCAGACCACGAAGAAGATGGCGGGACGAACTGAATGTTTTCCTTAAGAATTGGAAACAAGTAGCACAGAATCGTGGCCGTTGGAAGGAATGGAGGGAGGCCTTTGCCCAGCAGTGGGACGATACATGATAGCTATAATAATGATAGATACACCTACCACTGTTTGTTTCTGCATCACCCAAAGGTTGACTGGTAGAAAATGCCTATTGCATTAAGTCCGCCTCTGTACTATGTGCAACAATAAACATACAAGTAAATATATTAACATTATTTTTTTTTGTTTTATAATACATATTTTTTCTTCGATGTCTATGAGAATGACCTGCAAATAACTTTTAGTTATAACAATCGAAAATGAATTGTCGACAAGTATTTTTGTAAGAATAGATACCATGATACACGAATAAAAGGCTCAAATAAACAAACTGTTAGGCAAAAAAACAACCGAATTAAAAAAAAAAACACTAAAAAGTGGAAAATAACTTTACTTCCGGAAATCGGCGGCAAAAAGTCAATGAAACAAACAAAGTTTTGTAAGTTAGTTATTTTGACATGCTAAAGGGGTACGAACCTTTGTGGCATATCTAGCCGCCGCCATCTTGTTTTTTTTTCAAAATTTCCGAGCACGATAATAGTGGTATATTTGGATAGAGGACACTTATACAAACAAAAAATGTTAATTAACATGGTAGGTATCCTAAAGTGTCACGTTTCCGAGATATTTAGAAGTAAAGATCGCCATATGAGTCCAAAGGTGATCATTGAAAATCGAGTAATTATGCGTGTATGTGCATTCTATTGTCTTCAAATTTTAGTTCCCAGGTATACAAGGTATCCCAAAATATTTTCTTTTCTTTTAAAGTGAGAGAGTGAGAGGCAGCGGCGGTGTTTGATCCGTCCCCCCTCTGCACCTTCACCGGGAATCACCGTCCGTTGTCATTGTTTATGCCGACAAAACAAGAAAGACAATGCGCCATTTCGAACAAACAGTTTTTTTCATGTGGGATTTACCAAGACTGCGGAAGTGGGACAGAATTTAACCTGCTCGTCTATCACCTGATGAGTACATGATTGATAATTAAATATATTGGTATACGTTGCGATTTATTTAGTACCTACCTATGTAAGTACAAAAGGAGGTATCGGCAAACATCTGCAAACTACATACTATGGATATTTAAATAAAATGCGTATTTACTTATTTTGTTTATAATAATCAATATTTTTGTAGTTGCAAACATATTAATAGCTAAATATACTTGGGGGCTGCTAATATTTGAAGACAATGGAGTGCTCACACACGCGTAATAACTCGATTTTCAATGATCGCCTTTGGACACAAATGGCGATCTTTACTTCCAAATATCTCGGAAACGTGACACTTTAGGATACCATATATGTAACATTTTTTGTTTGTATAAGTGTCCTCTATCCAAATATACCACTTTTATCGTGCTCGGAAATTTTGAAAAAAAAATCAAGATGGCGGCGGCTAGATATGCCACAAAGGTTCGTACCCCTTTACTGCTTTCATATTACACAATGCAATGCACAGCTACATTTCTCTCCCATTTCAATACAAATCGTAGATGTGCAGACAAGATACAATGTTTCGACCACATAACATACGTGTGGGCTCCAAACAGTTACTCCGTTTTACGAGGCACACTTAGACATGGCCCGTCGTTCCCTGCCTATATTGTTGCAGGTTTACGGTTTCTGGTTCAAACGAGATTATTGAAAACTTATAGGTTACCTAGTTGGTAGTCTAGGGTCTAGTTTATGCCTACAGCTTCGCCCGCGTTTTGTTCGGTTATTGTCTCTGGGAATCGTACCACTGGGATAGAAAGTATCCTATGTGCTACTGCAGACCAGGGATAGATAATAATCTATCCCTGTGCTAAATTTCATCTAGATCCATTCAGTAGTTTTTGCGTGAAAGAGTAACAAATTTTTTTTTTTTTTTTTTTTTTTTTTTTTTACAAAACATTGCCCCACACTAGGAATTACTCCTGTATCGTGGGTGCGTTTACAAACATTTAAACTCACATACACAAACAGCCAGACCCGGAACAACTATCTGTAGGCCATACAAATATTTGTTCCGTGCGGGGATCGAACCCGCGACACGCAGCGCAGCAGTCGATTGCTCAACCACTGCGCCAACCGTGCCGTCAAAATATCCATCCATCCATCCATACTCACAAACTTTTGCATTTATAATATCAGTATGAAAGTTGGAATACAACTTACCTTTTCGTACCTACGTATATAATAATATGGTTTTCCTTCTCTTCGCTGGTATAGCAAAATCTAATCAGGATGTTATCTGTAGTTCTCCGAGAGCAGTAAATACATTTTGTGCCTGTAATTGTATCAGTAAATTGGGTTTCGAAAAATTATAACCTTCATACTAACCTAACTTGTTTTTGAAAAAGAGAGCCCTTTAGTAGATATTCATTTTGTATAAAGTAGGAAAGACTTTTGTTCCCTCATTATGAAATCAGGAAGAAAATCCTTCGGTGATATCCGCATTACACCCGGTGTATAAATATCTTGATCCCTTGTAATACTTTACAAAGAACTTCACACTTTATAGTTCCGACTAGATGCCGTATGAATGCCAAGGATAGGTTTATCCGAAAGCATGTAGAATGATTTCAAAGAAAAAACTCCTGTTTGTTTAGTTGGCGTCACATTCCGAAAATTCCCTATTTAAGAAAGGCTACTTCTGGAAAAAATCTCTGTTGGTAGCTTCCGTTTACAAAAGGTGACCTTTTGAGTAATTATATTTGTGTGTGGGCATAATTAAGGATGATTATGGGTAGGTGGATTATAAGCTGGTCTTTATTCTGGTGTTTCTTGACGATGGTTGAAGCCTCGCGTCATGCACGAGGTTGTGAGTTTCAATCCGGGCAAGAACCAAAATTACGGCAGCAGGATAGTTATAGGACTAATAATAAGTATACTAGCTTAATAATAGGTATTAATGACATTATTACGAAACCTCTGATATTGTAAATATACGGCAATGGCCACATACCAGCATAAGAAGGAATAAAAAAATAGGAGAGTGTACAGGGGTGTAAAAAAGTTTAAAGAGGGATCAAAAATAACCATCATCATGTTTATTTATTTAAGGACATAAAACAGTTACATGCTACAGAAAACAAAAAATCCTTAAAAGCTAAAGTTATCAGGCATGCAACCCATACCAATATCCACATATTAACAAAAGGATAATAGACTAATGGTTCATGACTATGGTAGACAGCAGATTTTACAGAGTACAGAGCGTTCTGTGATGGCTGTCATTAAAAGGTAACAAAAATAATTAAGTTATTTTCCATTTAAATACAATATTATTAAATACAAATTATAACAATGTTCCTTCCCTTGTTGGGACAAAGAAGATGATGATGACAGTTAACAGAGGAGAATGACAAAAACGTGCTGCACTGACACCAAGTGACATGGGTGTTACTTGAGATCAGCGTAGCAAGTTTTGCACGCTATCACTTACTCTTTTTTCTTTAAATTCATAATCATCCATCGTTTCCTTGGTCCTCCTCTCACTCTTCATTAATCAACATTCAAAAATAATACATTCAAAATCAAAAATCAAAATCAAAAGTCATTTATTCAAACTAGGCTGATAATCAGCACTTTTTGAACGTCAAAATTACAAGAGACAGTCCCCCAAAACGCCCGCCCTTCGCCACTTCCTAGTGTTTTAGCTGGGAAGAAGAAATGGCGGAACAAACTCCCCAGCAACACATCTGTTAGGTTAGAAGAACCAGATTCTATACAATAGTGTTCAACAAGTTTATTTAAACAAGGAATCCATTACATCAAATTAATATCACATAATGTCAGCCAGCACACACCAATACTAAAATAAAATATTAAAAAATATACTCAAGAATAAATAAAGCCTCTAGACATAAAGGGCCTGCCCGCTTACACGTGCATACAGACGAATAAAATAAAGTAAAATAAAATAAAAAATAAATTGTAAAGTAAAAAAAATATCTATGCATGAGGTTATATAATATTTTTTCGTTCGTTTTTAAATCATTGTTTTAATTTCTTGAAAATATTCTAGCCGTTTTCCAAGTAAAATCTAGCTCTAGCTACAGCCAGCCTCCAAGACACAATAAATACCTAATGAAAATAAAGTGACAATTTATTATCTTATTCATATCACATTTACAATCTAGTCACACGCAATTTCTCCAACAAATCTCCAAAATGTCCAAGAAAATAAAGTTTGATCATTTTAAATGTGAAATTGGAATGATATACTGGAAAATAAGTTAAAGCCAAAATGAGAAAAGAGATGATTTTCAAGATGGCTGACTAAACGGTGGTTGAACCTTATTTTTTTTTTTTTTTGCTGTAAAGGATTCTCTTTCAAACAGCCAGTGTATTCGAATAGAATAAATCGATTAGATTTGTTGATTGTGTGAAATGATTCGCATAGGTGATTTTGCCTCTTGGAATTTCGTGTCATGGCTAAACGATAACAGTCGCACGGTTCGATATTCAAGATTAAGTAGCGCTTGGCAACGTCAGTCCGCGGCGAGTGACCATTCAGTACATAACGAGTTTTCTCCGTGCCTTTCTTCGTGCTAAAGGACAGCTGGACCTGATGGCTTAACGTGCTCTACGTTAAGCTGTTAGGGCCAGCTGTTTCTTTTTAGATCTTTTTACAGTCGTTAAAGGTAGTCAGTGGCCCAAAAGTGTTTCAACCATCTTACCAAGGGCTTTCGTATTATCCAGTTACTGGGTTGTGTAGGATAAGCAGTCGCTATATGTCAAATACAGCCGGTTAGACTGGAAGCCGACCCCAACGTAGTTGTGAAAAAGGAGGCAGATAATGAGCAACATTTTTTGTTTTAAACTGTTTTTATAAATTTTAATTCACAATTTATTGCAATTATAAAAATGTATAACTGATTAAAAATAAAATAGTGCATGTGGTGTTAGCCTGTAACTTATTGTTGCACTTATAAATGTATACTGTGTTCTTTAATAAAAATGTAAGGTGTAAATAATTAAACCTAACTGCTGACAAAAAAAAAACGTTATGCCCGCAATAAATTACATTAGGAGGAAGTTCCTAGTTTATTTGTAGCTAGAATGGTTAGCAAAGAATATATTTAGCTTGAAAGTAAAGTAGATAATTATAGCTATTGTCATTATAAAATATTTCAGATACATACTTTATTTCAGTCCTACCAACTTTAGAATTTTATTGACCTATGACATTTTCTTACCCATAAAATGACATCTTAAATACCAACGATAAGTCTTGTCGATAAAAGTAACGTGCTGCGACTATAACCATTTTACTGGTTTACCGCCTTCGCGTCCATTATACTAACCTAGTACGAGCATCTTGAAGCCACATCAGTACATTATGACTGTGGGTGGTTGCCAAGAACAGTACAACTATACCTATATGATACATAAGTGCGTAGAGAGGAAACTCGTTTGCTCGGATTCAGATGTATTTATTTGCCAGCAATGTTTAAGATGATACAATAGCTGAAGGTTTCCGCTACATTCCACCTTCATCATCATCATCAGCATATAATGTTCCCACTGCTGGGACACAGGCCTCCTCTCTATGAGTGGGAGTGGGCTGTAATCCACCACGCGGGCCCAGTGCGGGTTGGTAGATTCTACCATACGGCATGCAAAATAGAAACTAATAGATTAAATACAATATTATTATAAATTAACAACTAACACATTGATATATTCATTATTAGCCTTTAGTGATTGGAATGAATTGTGACATTTACTTACCTTTTATTTTTTTAATTTTGTTAATTGACATTTCGATTATCTACTTTATATTTTGTATGCCTTCTGGCGGGACATAGTATGGACCAACATTTATTTATAACATCTGCATATTTTCACCCTATGTTCACAAAATGATTAAATGAATTTGAATTTGAATATTGTCATTCTAATTAGCACTAACAAAAATTAAAAACAAAATTGTCAATTGCTCATAAATAAATCTTGTCAATAAAATGAATTGCATTATTATTTAATTATAATTAAGTGAAAGGTTATTTTACAAACATGATCATTTAGAAATTTTTGTCAGTTTTTTTTCATCATTTAAAAATTAATATAGTAATAACTTATCTAATTAATGCAGTAAGCTTAGATTTAAATATTCGAATAGGTTGTTCTTTAAAACTGTGCGGAATTTTATTGTATTATAGGTCTAATTGACATAATATTTTTCTTTAGTAGTGCTGGGTTGTAATTGCCTGTATGTAATAAGTTTTTATAGTGTATATCTCATTGGACTTGACCGCATTCTAATATGGGCTAGTGATGGAAATAAATCTAAATTAGTGTTAACAAAAATTGCAACCTCTAAAATGTGAAGGTGAGTCACTTTCAGCGACTTAAACACAGGTACACAGCTGTCTGTAGTTTTCAGATTTATCTTATGCAACGTTTTTGGGCTCTAAAAATCTTGCTGGCAAGATGGAAAATGGTGGCACTACTTTTTCGTGTGAGTTGTGAGGAACTACAGAATGCCATCTAATACCTACTATACACCCTTCTTTCGACTCGTCTACTGTCATACACGCACAGCGGCAAGTGCATAAGAATATAACATCACGTCTGTGATCCTTGATGGGTTAAACAGAGGTGTACTTAATAGCACACCCACATTAATTTAGCCAGTTATGTTTAAGTCCCATGTGATGAGGCGAGCCTTTTGCCATCAAACGGGCACAAAATATACATAGCGGGCGAGCCGGGAATCGGACCCAGGATTTCATGCTCAGCAGTCTCAATTACATTAAACGGCCTCTAGACTAATGGTACCGAAACAAATCAAATCAAGATCATTTATTTCAAGTAGGCCAGTTACAGGCACTTTTGAATAGTCGAACAACTATAAAAATGAAGTCCCAGTCTACAGTCCCAGTCACAAGACATAATAACTGTGAAAGTACTGCAGTTGCCCATTGCAAAGCGTAGATCTCTATGGAGAAGAATGGGCAAGAAACTCCATGGACACACTTTTACCCTGGCGCTTTTACCTTAAGTAACTCCACTTTAACCTTAGAGTCACCATAATTATAATCCTTTCATTATAATAATACTCTCCATAAATTGCTCCTATTCCCTTTAAAGACGAAGAACCCGCTATTTCGTATATTTCTATAACACTCGAGTTCGTCGCCTCGCAATCCGCTTACGAGTATAAATATCATTGTACTGAGAACATATCGCCGTCACGGTTTGTAATGTCATATTAAAGATGCTACTTGAATGATAATGAGAAGACTAGTCTTTTGCTGCGGGGTTTGTTTGTGTACGTAAAGGTTTCATTTTAAAGGGATTGTTGCAAAAAAAATGTGCAGCAGCTTTACTTAACACTAAATAATAACTCTCAAAACGGTGAAGGAAAACTTCGTGAGGAAACCGGCATGTCTTAACCCGCACTGGTCCAGCGTGGTGGATTACAGCCCACTCCCTCTCATTGAGAGGAGGCCTGTGTCCCAGCAGTGGGAACATTATAGGCTGGTGATGATGATGATGAATAACATTATAGTATTGTATATATATTCCTTTGTAGTTAGTTTTAATATTCAATGTATATTAATAGTTATACACCTACCACTGTTTGTCTCTGAATCATCCAAAGGTTGACTGGTAGAAAATGCCTATGGCATTAAGTCCGCCTCTGTACTATGTGCTTAGTGTGAGTGTTAGAAGTGTTAAATAAATAAATAACGATGCGTTGGAAGGCCTCCCACTAGCTGGACCGATGACCTGGTGAAGGATGCGGGGATCCGCTGGATGCGAGTCGCACGGGACCGGTCAATGTGGTGACACTTGAGGGAGGCCTATGTCCAGCAGTGGACGTCTTTCGGCTGAAATGATGATGATTATGACGATGAAATAATAAGTCATTCAGGTCATTTTTTCCTACTCCTCTATACTTTTTAGATTAACCAAGTCTCGCCAAGGGGTATGGTATTACCTACCTAGTTACTGGGTTGTGGAGGTCAGATAGGCAGTCGCTTCATGTAAAATACTAGTACTCAGCTGCATCCGGTGAGACTGAAAGCCGACCCCAAGATAGTTTGAGAAAAGGCTCTGCCTAGCCTTTATGATGAATATAGCTCCTATCTCCTTTAATTTAGGGCATTGTATCGAGAAAGATTCTAAATCTTTTTGCCCTTTGAACAAGAGGCATCAGTACCCACGTATTTCTGATACATAACTGATGATATTTAAATGGCATAGGTGTCGGTGTGTTAACAGGTTTACAAGGCTTCCATCATAATAACATCACGCCTCTAATCCACGAAAGGTTAGGTAGAGATACAGTGATACATCAAGCAATACATATTCAGAATAACCTGACCCCTCGCTTTGTTTGCGCTGTCCGTACAATGAGAGATCAGTTTTGTTTGGTCACCCAAATTACGTCTCTGAAGACTTCGAATTTGTTTTAAATTGGTTTTTTTTTTTTGTAATTTAAAATATCATGAGCCTTTTGTATTTTTGAATTTAAAAATTTCAGAACAATTATTTTACCGCTTTAGGTGTGTGTAGGCCGGGCGGCGTTTAGATTATGATAGTGCAACATCAATAAAAAAGTTGCAAAATATCTTTATAAATATTTTGAAATCGACAGACAGATCCAATGAAATACTCCTTCGCTATATTAAACATGGATTCCATATAATAATATCACCAACAATGTCAGGTTTAAAATGAAAGCCAACGATAAAATATAAACTTTATATTTCTTTATTTTCTGTACAATGTAATACTAAAACGTATACATTTGATATTGTTTTATAACATACGGTAAAATTACAGAGCTTTGAAAAAGTAGAAGTGCCTTCGGATTAGAAAAAGTCAAATGCAAGAGAATAAAACCAACTAACCCAATCTTAAAGTAGATAGTTTATATTCCTATTGACCTCGTATCCCTTCATATTAACAACCATTTAACGACAAGGTGGATTTATCTAAGTGACAGTTGCATTGTTTCAACGTCATTGAAATTGAAAACGATGGGGATTTTTTGTCAAGAGGCATAGTTCTGTTCAAACTCTATGGGGCCTTGGAAGTTAGCTGCGAGAGACGGTCTGCGCAGGTAAAACGGTCCAAACTTTATGGTGGCTCGGAACATCTAACGGAGAGCTGCGTAGAACACAATTTTGGGTGGCGCAGTGGACGCATCGTCTTGACAGTATACTGCGCGGACTAGCTGCTAACTTTCGAGCCGTCATAAAGTCTGAACTGGACTATAAACTACTTACGATGTTGAATATAGATACTACCTACCTAACTAATTATGTAATGATGAATAGAAAAAGTGTTACGTAAGAAAATTAAGTTTTTGGTCTAATACTTCGCTTTACGCCTTAGTGTGACAGCTTAAAAATTCAGTGTGATTAAAAATGCCAAACGTAGTTTTGCAGGCATATCTATATTTTAAAAGCTCTGTGATAAAGTTTTAGAACTGGAGACACTAAGTCAGAATTGTTTGGCATTTTATTACATTCTATGATATATCTAGTGAATTTTTCATTGCATTCAATCAATTCGTGATAGTAAAATAATATTTTACACAGTAAACAGGGTAGATGAACTCAAAGATATAAATACCTGATTATATATTATAAGACATAACTTAAGTGACTCCAGATGAAAAAAAAATCTTTGTAACTATTCTTTGGTCTTATATTGTAACCGGAAATCTTACATCTACATATTGGAACTAAAACAAATTATATTAGCAAAAGGATGGCAAGTTTTGGCATTCATAATTTTAGCATAACGTTGCAATTTGGTTTAATAACCAAGTAACTTGGCCAAGACCTTAACGCTCAAGCGACAGAAAAAAATTGAAGAAGTGGTATAATCTGTTTCTATTAAGAAGGGTATCGGCGAGTGTCGCACGCGGGATTGGACAGTTCGGTGGCTATAGAAGCCACAATGCTCACGTGAACAAAACAAATGACACACACGCATGTCGTTTGACGCAAATCGCAGCGCCCGAGTACGTTAAAAGGGCCTAACGTTCATGTGTGTTCATGGGAACATATCAATCTATACATTTCCAGTATAACGTGGCCTCGTTTTGCATAGATTTCCCGAACAATGAGAGATCAGCAAAGACTGGTATTGGATAGATTGGTCGCCGTGCGTCTATCCTAAAATACAACACTACGTTTAGTTCAGTCTAGTCTAAGTATTTGACAAAGTAAATGCTCTCTATTTTCACCCAACGAAGTGCGACAGAGAAGTCCGAAATGATAAAGAGTAACCTATCTGCCTTCTCCCTCGCACGTTGATACAGACAGTCAATCGAGTGTCAGTTATCGTACGTTGGACTACTTTGTTTGTTAAGCAAATTAATACACTGGTTCACGGCAGCGACACTTCCATTTTGTAGTTACCGTTCGTTGTTCGTCGTTTCGGAATAGGGGTGACAGTAACTCGTAGTAGTAGTATTGCGACTATTTTTGAGAAGTTTTTTTTTTTGGAAACGGATTGTTTGGAGCTAAAATAGGTTGTCATGTTTTACTTTTTAATCTTAACCGTTTATTACTACTACACTTACACTGTCACTGACAAGATATCTTCCGTGATAACCAATTAATGAGCTCCCGATATTTCGACGCTGTTGCAAGCGCCATGATCGCGGGATGACTTAAGAGCCTTTACACCTTATGACATTTTAATACAAACTTTCAAGTTCTTATTTTCCGAAATGACTAAACCGATTTTAATGAAACTTCATACGTATAAGCAGGATGGGTCTAATGGTTAAGTAAAAAAATTGTGTAACAGCTGAATTAGACCGATAATAAATTATCTATAGAAACAGAAATTTCCAATTATCTTTTTTTACAGACATTTTGAAAATGTTTTTAGTAACTTTTTAGACCTATGTATCCTGCTTTTGCGTTTTATTAAAATCGGTTTAGTCATTTCGGAAAATATGGACTGGAAAGTTTGTATGAAATGCGGTAGTGTAAACGCTCTTAATCACAGAAGATATACCGTAAGTGGCAGTATTTAAGTGTTTTTAAAGTTGTAATCAAAACTGATGTTTGTTGTTGTATAGTAATTAAATATTAACAAATAGCTTACGAACCGTTCACATCAATTGCGCAACACACTATATATGACAATATAAAGGGATTTTAGAGGAGTAATACTATATAGTAATACTACAAAAGTATGTTTGAAAATAAGTCATTGTTATGAATAGAAGTTGCATTGGCATTGCTAATATAAGGCTATAGCCTTATATTAGCAATAAGAAAGGGTTATAACCCTACTGAGCTATTTAAAAAGTTGTAGACATAAATAATTATAAATTGAGACTTTTAATTTTTTTCTAAAGTTATAAATAGATGTGCTATAACTTAATAAAGAGCGTTAAATTTATAAAATAAATAAATTATACTTTAAAACATTGAATGCCGAAACATGCCAAACTTTTAACAAAAACTAATAAAATCGGTGAGATGTGACTAACAAACTATTTCATCTAAATACATAAAATTGTACGAGAAAATATTTATGGAAGAATTCACAAAGATATCTACATCTTAATACCCGTATTATGTAAATATGGCAGCTAAATTATTTCATAAAATATTTTTAATTAAATTAAATTTTTGGTAAACTCTAACGCTCTTTCTTACAGTGATATAATGCTAATGGTGTCACCTTGTTTCGCAGACAGAATTTCGTTTCCCATAAAATGTTTCACATAATATTTGGTCCTTGTATTTGTATTTCGAATATTTTTGTTTCATTTATTTATCAAACTTATCAAACAGTAGAATTATTTTTAACGAATGAGTGTCTATGAAACAACGCAGTACCAAATATGCTAATGCTTGATGATTTCGTATAATTTGACCGTTTTTAATAAATTGTAAATTAATTTACGGATAAAATATATTTTTAAATACCCTATTGTAGTCTGAAATTGACAAACCAATAATGAATAATAATAAGATTTCAATTAAATGTCATTTGTTATTCAGGATTGTGATTAATATCGTAATATATAAAGTATTGATTTGTAACGATGTTGTAATAAAATTGAAAGAACTTCTATGTATTCAAAACTAGCAATATCAATAAAATTATTATGCTTACAAATATTTCTAGACAATCTTACTGTAGACAAGCAATAATATAGATATTATATCATATACAAAATCCAAGTAAATATTTTATCACTATTAAAATAATACTGAGTCATGCATACATCGCATTTATACATTTAATTTTCTCCTTTTCAAATGCAATTCATAAATTATAAAACTTATATCTAAAATCGTATCCATTTGTGACACCGAAATATAATTTTACAAAATTCAATTCAATCCTTTTCACGAACCAAATCACTCATTTTAAATTATTATGAACTTTGACTTGTCATAAATCTTAATCTTTTAAGATTCATATATCATTTTGAATTATAAAATTTTTAAATGCTGCGACACTTAACAATATGAAGCACAAAAGTTACATTACGTGAGTAAGGCATTGTTCAGTGTGATAAATGCGAGCGATTTATAATGCTAGATATTACATTATAGCGTATCATATTCTATTATGAGCACACGTACTGAGATTTTAGTTATAACATCACGTGCTTGTTACACTTTGACGATCAGCTGCTGTCGTACTCAGCAGTAATATTCTTGGTAAGTACCTACTCAATCTGGAGTATGGTAGAGCTTTGCTTACGTTATCATTCTGTATGTCACTCTAAACAGTAAGTAGTGCCTGTCATTTGTATGATTCTGCCAGCTTTTCTACAGTCAGCTTCTCTGATGTAAGGAATTGCTACGGTTGGCTAACTTGCTGACAGCTTTTACTGTAGCACGGAAAAAGGTGCTTTTTATAGGATTATGTAAGGTAGGTAATTGTAATCTTTCTAAAGGCTTCATATTAATTTATTTACAGTCCAATTAAGTTCTTTTTTCAGTAAAACAGTAATGAGTTGCACTAACATACGCAGTTTCAGTACTGATAGAGCCCATAATTCAAATTAAAAATCTGTTTAACTTTGCGAAGCTTCCCAACTTAAAGTGGGTATTCCCAAATGGACTTAAATCCCACAATAATTTGTCTGTAAAATATATCCGTAATACCGACTGTAAGCTCATGAAAAATAGCCATACGTGAGTCCATGAAGTGCATGATGCAGTAAATTCTCTACGATAGTAAATCTTGCACGATATATCATAATGTGGGCTATCTAAGTCATTACTCTGCTAACCCAGGCCTTATCACTTGGGTTTGCTTTCCTGATATAAATATGTTCGTATCATTAGTTATAGGTTTTAAGGTAATTTTGATGTGATATGAAGGATTTTTAATACCGCCATTATTTTTAGTTCAGAAATTCAAGGTAATAACTATAAAGCAAATGATTGAAATGTTTGTTTCGTTGGAAAAAAATTCTGCCCATCTGTATACTTCTAAAGCCTTCATTTTACCTTATTTCGATGAATTTTAATATTATTACGTATAATAAAAAATGTTAAGTGTGTGTTTCTAATTCGTGTCTCGTAAATTCAGTCTCCTGTATTTCGTCTTCACTTCGACTGGAATCGGAATCACCTGCAAATAAATGAATATTATTGTTGTGATAAAAAAAAAAACATAATAAAGTAACTCAGCTAGCAGGCCGGCCCTAAAAGAGGTGGCGAGACGATCTGGCCCCCTATTCACAAACGCTCGGATTCGATTTCGATTCGATAAGTCGTATGTCTATCTTGTTTTGGCATTACGAAAGCGAGCGAGATAGACATACGACTTTCCGAATCGAAATCGAATACGAGCGTTTGTGAATACGGAGGCTGGACGCGCGAACCACGAGAGCTGATTTGTGGAGGCACAGGAAAAAAACTCATGGAAGGAATTGGGGGAGGCGCTTGCCTAGCAGTGGTACAGAAAATACTAAAAAAAAAGGTACCTCACGTAGAATATAATTCTTTTTTTATTATTTCACACGTTACGTGACAGTAATCAGTTTTAAATAATGTGTTTTTGATTGTTTTAAATCTATCACAATACAATGTCTTCTGTTTTGTTCAATACTAACAAATAATATTCACTTCGTACAACGACGGTTTTTAACTAATAAGAGCCTTTTCATTGTCATGCGTGTTTGCGCCCGCGTGCAGGCCAGGCACGCATGCGTGCTGCCCGCAACCTATCGTATCATACATGTTTTTATTGTCATGCGCGCCACACAAAAATAATAAAACATGGCGAAAATAATCTGCTCTTCGTGCGGCCCACAACAAGCATGGCAGCCTGGCCCGCACGCGGGCGCAAACACGCATGACAATGAAAAGGTCCTAACATAATTTATTGCTTAGGTTTTTTTTTGAGAATGTTGATATAAATACACCTTATAATACTTGAGAGTTAATTTCAGAACGTACTTCACAAATAAGGTGAAAGTCAACCAACTTAAGGGAATGCAATCAAAATTTTAATCGAATTAGTTAGTTTATAAACTATAACATGGCGTATAATTTTAATAATTTAATTAAAATTTTGTTCGTAATTGTTTATGAAGTTTCAGTTACTTTATATTTTATATTCAAGGAGCTTTGCATTTTGAGGACCTATTATGAAAGTGTACTTAGAACAAGTATTCTCAGGTACTTTCGTCTCAAGCACCAGGTTTTATATTCAGTTATGTGGAGTCTATGCCACTTGAATAGGGATTTTGAACACAGTACATTATTATTAAAACAGTTTTTAAAGCTTATGGATGAAAGCGGTTGTGTCTGTTGTATAAAACTAAAATGTTGATATTTTAGTATCGATTATTATTGTTTTAAATTCACTTTACTATTAGTGAATAAGTACCACTTTTCAACCTTATTTCTCATGTCATAAGGGTGAAAAGTGATCGACCATCAATGAACTCGGCAGTATGTCCCACGATACGTGCTTACTACGGTTTCGGGTTTGTTAGGCAAGTTAGTTTGAACTAAATATTTTTTTATTTTTTTTTTGAATGGCATCTCGCAGTTCAACCTATGAGGTTGTCGTCTGCTTAACCAGACTATCCTGTGGGTGCCTTTAGAGTAAGGCCTCCAGCCAGGGCATAAAAACTTACAAACTAAGCGACTGCACGCTAAGGGCACCCCCTGTGGGGTACGAACCTCGGCTTAGGGCGTCGCTGGGGGAGGACTGCATGGGGACAGGCTGGATCTGAATGGTATCATTATTTAGGGGCTGATTTAAAACTACTGGCACAGCATCGCGGGCTGGCTCGAGCGAGGGTCGGGGAGGGCATGGACCGGGACGTCGCGACGGACCTCGACGGCGAGGTCGGACTAAATATTATTATCATAATATTACAGTAAAGTAGAAGTCTTAAAAACTTCCTCCACCACCACCACCACGCTCACCATGAGGCCTTGTATCCAGAGCCAGTACAGCAAGTGGAGCATCATCAAGAACTCCTGACCACCGCGCAGCCAAGACCCTGGAGCCTCTGTGACCTCTTACTACTACTGTGGGCACCACGTTGGAAGACATGGTTGATCCTCCACCATACATGGATACTCCTACGTTTCTTCTTAAAATGGTGCTAAAAGAAAAATAGAATATTAAATTAAAGAGGAGAAGAAGACCAAAGAAACGATGGGTGGACTTTGTGAAGAATGGTATGGCTACAAAGGAGGTGCATGATGAGATGACGAGTAATAGAGAAGTATGGAAGAAGAACGCGTGCTGCGAAGACCCCAAATGAATTGGGAAAAGAGCAAGAGAAGGACATTTTTTTTTTTTAACTTTGCCCCACTCTAGGAATTTCTCCTGTATCGTGGGTGCGTTTACAAATATTTAAACTCACATACACAAACAGCCAGATCCGGAACAACTATCTGTAGGCCATACAAATTTCCCACTGTTGGGATACTCTAATCGTAATCCACCACACGGGCCCAGTGCAGATTGGTGACAAGTTTTTTAATTCTTTGCTATATGACATGCCTGGTGGCAACAAAAGATTAAAGGAAAACAAATTGTGGAATGATTTATGAATTAATTACCAATCATTAAATTTGTTTTCCTTTACTTTTTTGAGAGGTGTTGTGAGAAATCAATAATAATACACGTTATATTATCATTATAATTAAATTAATAATTATGATTGTTGACATAACGGTTCCGCATGACGAGAACCTCGTGAAAGCCGCGAAAGATAAGCAAATCAAGTATCTTTACTTATCCGTGTATCAGTCTTTCGGACCACTGACTCCCTGTAAAAGATCTGTCAAAGATCCACAAATGACAGCCGGGACGTTGACTTATGGTGCTTTACGAGGCACGCAGGCAACTCGGTATGTACTGGACTGAACCTGCAGATCGACCCGAGCGGCTTTTATTATTTATCCTCGAGCTCCTGATGTTACATAATAAATATAAGTTTTAAATTCTTCAATGTTTTCCTCCTTCCAAGCTACTTAAGATTCGCAACTTGGTTTAATTTTGGAACTGCTATTAAATGGCTTCTTTTTGACGTCAGTAATTAAAACTTTATAGAATCAGGTTTTTTTTTCAAATAAATAGTGTGTGGGCAAGCCTTTAGGGCTATTTAAAGCACCGCTATTGAAAATTAAAAAGGCAATCAATGATACGAAGTCTATGCGAAGCAAAAAAAAACGATAGTACAATAGTCAGGGGAGCATAGATTTCGTAAAATTTAGAGCGTTCCATTTAAATGTTTTTATTTTTGTATGTAAAATAGTTCTTATGGATCTAAAATATGCCGAATTTTGAAAAGTCATTGAACAAAAGTTTTTGATTATGATTTTAGTAACATAGTCCTGAGAGGTTGTCTGTGTTTTACAAATAACCCTGTATATAGAACATTTTTAATAGAAAAGATATGATACTTGTTTTTTTGTACCGATTTTCCTCGAATCGGAGTAAAACCGCACAATGAAGCCAAGATCTATAAACGTTACACAGCACGTATTTTCTCAATCCTTTTACTGTCACACAACTGTCAAATTAGAAAATGCTTGGTTACCGTCGTACAGAATGCTTGGTTGACGGCTTCATGAAGGGTCCGTTGGGCTCAGAAAAGTGTGTTCAGTCATTTGAGTCATCACCAGTTTGTCTTGTTATATATTACAAACACTTTTACAGAAACATTCCTCAATAGACGTTTCTACAGCCAAGCATAAGGTAAACGCTAGGCGATACTATGAAATCTGTGAAACAACTCCGGTAAAAACATCTTTCGCCCAAAACTTTTTCAATTTCAGAGCAAGCAGACTTTATAATAAAACTAACAAGATTCTTGCAATTAGTAATTTGTCTAGGGTAGAATGTAAAAAAAAAGCTCACACAGTGGCTTTTAGACCTTGATTACGAAGAAACGGAAAAATTGCTCACTATCTTATCCTAGCATAGCGTTTTTCATAAATATGTACGCCACCCCCTCACACACACATTCATATACATAAATATAATTAATCACACACACGCATACAACATCTTACTCTCTCCCACACACACACAACACCACATACCGAACACCACACCACACACAACACCTTTCACATTACACTCACAGTCCACACACTAACAATGACACACACTCACATTTTTATATTTGATTTTATTTTATTTTATTAGTACTCTCTCTTTAATTCTTCTCGTACAATACCTGTAACTAAAGTATACAAAAAAAAAAGTGATAATTCCAATCTCGGCGAGGGGGGCCAGGAGTCCATTGCACAGGGTATCCTAGTTTGGATTCCTGACTCCCACAAACCTGTGTACCTCCAGTATTTGTAACATCTGTATATTGTATTTGTACTTTGTGGGAGAAAATAAATCGTTATTATTATTATTATTACCAGTGTAAGCAAAAACGGGCATTCGTAAACTAATTCGAAGATATTCTCACCTCTGCTCTGGATCTCTCGGCCTACTCTTCTTCTTGCACATGACTATCATCGCGACGCACAGTGTAGTCAGGATAGTCAGTAGAACAAGCGACAGTGCTGCTCCAACCAGTAGTGCAACACTGTTGTCTGATGGTTGCGGTTGGGCCGGTGGTACTGGAGTCATCGTTTGGAGAGACCCTGATGATGATTATGGTATAAGAATAAGAATTTAAAACGGACCTAAAGCTAAATAAAATTGTAAAACGTAAAGACTTTTAATAAAATTTTCAAGACTTGGGTAAATACAAAATAACACGAGTGAGGCATGTTATTTCCAAGTCTACTGTGTGTGTACATACGTGAAATAATAAAGAACAATGTCAAAAAACTGGTAATTGTGTTTTATCCATCTTTCTATAAAAAAAAATATATATGAAGAATTCTCTTTTACTCTTACTTCATAACATACTCACAAAATGATCTCAAATTACCACGCGTATTCGCTTTGTACTATTAATGAATAATATTATGATAGTCATAGATTGACGTTATAATCTGTTAGGCATATATCCGGAAGAGAATTCAGAACATTAACTGGAAGTTCAAAGCTTCCCCATTTAGCTAGGGTTAACTGTATCGAATGTAGGTAACCACTAGATAAACTGCATTCTCGGAAGATCAATCGGTAGCCGGCTGTCCAAACATTTGCAGCATTAGCAGGAATCAGAGCTATTCACATGGGTTCAGAAGACAGTGACTGTTTAGTGATGTGCTATTTCTCATTTTATTAGTAGCAAAGTAAAGTACGTAGTGTACATGATTTCTGTATTAGAACTTCTACAAATTAAAAAAAAAAAACATGTATGTTTGTCCTCTATCCTCCAAAACTATGTTCCTAAAACATTGATCAGATTGTGATGAAACTTTGCAGTGTTCTTCTGTGCACGATTGCAAAGGTTCCAGGCCCAAAAAAAACTATATTTACGTGGTATTGCAACGCATGCCAGGTACAGCTAGATACATTACGATTTTCGATTGCTTAGTTTAAAAAAAAATCTGTGTGTAAAAATATTCCTAGTATAATTTTCGTCGTAATTTTAAAAGTAATTGTAAAAAAAAATAATTGCATAAAATAAAGAACATATTCAGACTGGGTTTGAACCCACAGCTTAGGCCTGGTTTCCATCAAAGTGGATAGGAGCGCAGCTGGGCAAAGAACTGGAAGATCCGACCAATCACAGAAGAGACGGGAGCCATGATGTGGAATTTAACCAATACAATTAATCGATTTTCAAACGTCTCCACTCTGTTCCGCTCGACTCCTCTTCAGTGGAAACAGGACCTTTAGATCATGACCAGAAGGTCTATATTACAAAATATTCTCAAAAAATGTACTTAAGACTTACCAGGTCTATCCATGTCGTCGGCAGTTCGTATTCGTACGCTGTGCAAAGCTGCAGGTCTTTGAGACCTTCCTCTGGGTGTCTCAGCGTAAATCAGCAATGTATACTTTCCAGGTGATAAAGCATCTAAAGCGAATTGAGGCTTGTCGTTTCTCACACGATATACAGCTTCTGTCAGTCCAAAGGCTGAGATACCCTGATAAGGAAGAAGATTTTGATTTTATTTAAGATGACGTAAAATTAAATGTGGAGAAATACTTGATGAAAAGAAATTCATAAGAATGTTAGATTATGTTTATTTATGAATGTTATCGATAAATAATTAGATAAGAGCTTTTTGTAACACCTTTTTAACATTGTGGAACGCAAATAAAGTGCATTTGATATTCTCTGAGATATTGAATAAAAATACAGTGACAACTATTACAAAAAAAAAAAAAAAACTTTTATATTTAACATTTACAGGGCTTTATTAATGGAAGTAATCTTTATCAAATGATGTTAAGCATCTTATACAGGTACGATTCTCGCTTAAGGTAAAATAAGCAAGTAAAACGTGTTCTAAATCCTTTTATAAATTCTAAAACATTACAGTAAATCCAAGACAAAACTTAGATCAGTGGATTAAAAAAATAGCAACGAAATTTTAGGAAACCTGACACGAGCACAAAATGTTAGACAAAAAATGCATGCAAAGGTAGCAAAAAAAATATCCCGTGAGCGAATGAATCTACCAAAAATAGAGCATGAATTAACCAAAACGCGTCATGCAAATCTATTGAGGACAGTAACAGGCAGTTTTGGTGTAGTTTTTACATATTTTTGATACCATTCAAACAGAATTCATAGTAACTGTAAAAGTAAATCGTTTGAGTTTTATAGTATTTTTGGAGTTAGAATAAAAGAAATATAGAACGAATATTCTGGGTAAAACTTTAGTTTTATTGTATTTTAGTTTTATTGTTTAGTTTTTTTTGTATTTATTTTAGTTTTATTGTTAGTTGTATTTAGTTGCGATACACGAGATGATTTTTCAATTGTTTTTTCTTTTGGTTAGTAACTCTGGTGGTTAGTATCTTTTGTACTAAAACTCTCTACAGTTTTATGTTTTACTTGCTAATCATCCTTTGCCCTTGTCACAATTTATTTCTTAGGCATTTTTATTCAGCGCAGCATGGTTTCTTCCTTGCATCTATCTCTATTAGCCATCATCTCAAAAGTCACTTTTTTATCATTTTTACACAAACCATCCATAAGTTTTACTGGTTTTTCCTTCCTCAACAAGACATTCACTATTTCAAATCTATGCCCAATATCTTCTTGACATTCGGCATTATTACTATCAATAGAACAGGGGGTTTATTATGACGTCTTAAAGTAGTAAAGTTATATTCTTATTCCAAAGTGGGAAAAGGATGGAGCTGGAGCTGGATAGGACGTCTAGCCCCATCTCTTTCCTACACTGGAATAAGATTAAAACAATACTGCTTTAGTCCAATACTAATAATGAAGCTGAAGAGTTTGTTTGTTTGATTGCTTGAACGCGCTAATCTCAGGAACTACTGATCCGATTTGAAAAATTCTTTCAGTGTTAGTTAGCCCATTTATCGAAGAAGGCTATAAGATATATCTTATCACAAATCATTTATTTCAATTAGACCATTACAGGCACTTTTGAAAGTAAAAAAAAAAAAAAAAACAAAATAAAACGTGAAGCTAGATCCAGTCACAAGGCATAATAACTTGTGAAAGTACTTTAGTTACCCATTCCGCAGCGTAGATCTCTATGGAGAAGAATGGACAAGAAACTCCATAGAAACTCTTTTAAATCAAAATATGTTACAAAATATTGGTTACATCATTCATGCTAAGATTTAAAAATATGTGAGAACGATGTAGAAATACGGGCAAGTTAAGAGCGTATTATTTCAGAGGACCTAAAATTTCAAGGCGAGAATCTCTCCCAGTTTGGAGAAGGACACTTGTCGACGGTCCTGGAACCGTCTTCTTGTAAACAAAGCTTTAAGATGAGGGCACAAAGGGATGCGAAGGTCTTGTTAGCACGGCACAACAGCCACGCCGCGCTCACCTGATCGTTCATCGTGGAGATCTCATTGTCCTCCTGCGCGGTCTCAGCGCGATGCCGTACCTCCAAAGCCTCTAGAAGGAACCGCTGGGGTAGACCTCCGTCATGACCTGGCTCGCAGTGGAGTAGCTCGTTTTCAATCTCGCAGTTGCTTGGCGGTTCAGGGAGCGCTGTGGAGGTGGGATGATATGATGCATGCATGTGATATAAAGATGAACATAATAACACATTACATAATTAGGAAAGTAATTTTGTAATAACAACTGTGAATAACCACTATTAAGTTCATATCAAACGTATAAACATTGCACTGTAGCTTATTATTGTGTGTTGCAGTATTTTATAGAAAGAATCCTGAAGGAATTTGGGCGATGCCGATCCAGTACAGTGCCTAAACAGTATGTTAGTTTAAACGAGGGACATATTCAAACCCATAATAGTACATGCTAACATGATACTAATAAAAATATTAACAAAAAAAAAACACTGATAAATAACAGACAGAACCATACCAACATTTTCGCAAATATCACGTAACGTGTATACACCCTTGCGCTAGCGACTTAAACCACCGCAGAACATGTGAGCGGGTCACTGACTCTTAGGTATAATCCATTTTCCCTTCATACTTTAAACTTACCTGGCTTAGGACAGTCCAAAATATCTAGGCACTAAACAAAACATTAAAAATTCTTCTATATACGTTATAGGTTTTTGACGTGACAACGTCTTATAAATTGGTATGACACTTCAAGAAACTGCGTTACGCTCCGCTCACGTTATGCGCTCACAATGAGAGCGAGTGAGAGGCACGCGTCCCTTCCACTCGGGCATGGTTAGCCCGCCTAAGAGCGAGAGAGACAGACATAAAAAGTGAAAGGCACGCGCAAATAAATGTTTTAAATTGTTACTATTATTTCATCCTTCTTCCTACTATACGAATGAATATTCACATTAAAATTATTTTACCACTCAAAGTCGTTGTCACGTAAAACTTTCGCCCGTATACACTTTACAGGCAACCAATTTTTTACATATTTGGGACGAGAATCGAATACTGAATACCCTCCCTCAGTATGTCCCTCGTTTAACCTAACATACTGTATACAAGGTGTTGGTTTGCATCCTCGTCAAAATTGAGGAGGTTGTCACAAAAAACATAAATAATCAATTAAAATGACGGTATTTAGTTAATTAGTAATAAACGCTGATTTTTTGGTTATTAAGTTTGTCAGTATTTCAGAATAAACCCCCTTAACGTGCCTTGGGCATGGGAGAGGCCTATGTCCAGCAGTGGACGAATACAGGCTGATGATAATTATGATGAACGTGCCTTAGGGAATGAGAAATTATCGAATAAACGTTTGAGATTGTTTGTAAGTGTGGAAGAGCGGTTATAGGGCAAGAATCAGACGGCCCGCGTTTAAAACACTGGTGGTTCACGCTTACCGAATTCCGGAAAAAAAAAAAATTAGCTACCAATTTTATTATTGATTCGGGACGAGAATCATTAGCATAGTTACTTCCTTGAATTTGACGGGGATGCAAAATAATACCTTGTATATACATAATTATGTGTGTGGTGCCTCACAGGTGAATTCACTATTTCTACTTAAATCTCCAAAATAATCATCTAATTTATTTGTGTTTTATACAAAACAAAGCATTATAAATGATCTATTCTTAACAAAATTATGTAAACTGTAAAAGCATCAAATATTACCAGCAGGCAAGATCCTGAACAAGCATGGCTCCCGCTGATTGCCAACGTCATTGCTAGCCCAACAAGCTAGCCAACCCAAGTCTTCTTCAATGTCTGAATGTAGACCGTGGATGACCGTGCTGGTGGAACCCGTCACTGTCACGTTGGCTGCTGGTATCTGTGAAAATAGGTCAAGATTACGAAACTGTCAAAACTGCTTTGGGATATGACAATAGCCGTGTTAAAGGTCGTTGGGTCGACGATATCGACAAAGTCGCGGGAAACACCTGGATAAGAGACAATGAACCGGGAAGTGTGGCAGAAAAAAGTGAAGGCCTATACCAAGCAGAGGATGATTTCGGGCTGCTCTGATGATGATCGGAATATGAGTAACAAACCGAAGATTGACTATACAACCAGTTTTTTTTTTATATCCCATAACTCTAGGGTTATATTCTGTTGGTAAAAATAATACTAAAACTCCTAGAATACGTGGTCCAAAAATGCATAGTTTCGGAGATATCATCAATAATAATTTACTTAGGTCAAAAATTATCACCAGTATGACGAATCTTTACGAGGTTGCCAAACTTCGCAGTAGTGTCGTAAAATAGTAGTTGTTACATTGATAAATACGAGTAATGCTTTTTATTCAAACCAATAATTCATATTTGAAGCTAAGAAAATGCAAAAAAAAAAACAAAAAAGTATGATTAAAACATAATTCATGTGCCAGTTGATTCTTTGATAATATGGTCTCAATCATATCCTAGAGTTATGGAATATCAAAAAAAAAAACAGATTGTATATTCCTTTAAGCGTCTCCATGAGTCATCAATTCAGCTGAGTCTGAATAGTAAGGCGATAGTTCATAAATGCTTAATGATTGTTTGGCCATAAATTTCAAAGTTTAAACGTCTGTTAACATTAACCAACGTTCATGAATAATTCCTTTAGTGTAGAGGTTGCATAGAATTGAATCTTTTATCAGCAGCATCATCCTAAAGATGATCCCAAGTCCTTGCAATACATATTCACATAATATTATTTGGTCATGAAGAGCAGCCGTGGCCCAGTGGCAGCCCCGACTTACAAAGCAGGGAGCCATGGGATCGAACCCAGGCAGGCACGTTACTTTGTGTAATTTATTTCATCACCGCTGCACTCAAACCGGTGAAGGATAACATCGTGAGGAAACCGGCATGTCCTAGAACTAAAAGTTCGCAGACATGTGACATCTACCAACCCGCACTGGGCCCGGTTGGAGGATTAAAGCCCACTCCCTCTCATAGAGAGGAAGTCTGTGTCCCAACAGTGGAAACATTATAGCCTATAATGCTGGACACAGACCCTGATGCGTAAACATGCATGACATCAATATCACGGGAATACAACAAAAATATCATCAAAAGTGCTCCAAAATAAAAAATATCGTGACATACCGGCAGGACATCCTTAGTCCCATTGTAAGTCCAGTAGAACCGCAAAGGCCCAGCATCCCGGCTGGCAGGTGCTGTCACGGAACACCTCGCCCTGACTTCTCCTCCAGGGGCACCAGCTAGCTGCTGGATCACGTTGCCAGATGCACATTCTGGTCGGGCTAGATGGGAAGATGGTAAAGTGGTTATGGATGTGAACGAAGAAAATTTTGTATACAAATCAGTGAAAAATTTGTATCGAAAGTTTTCAGGACTCTTATGCGTTACATACTTTCAAGAAACCTTTTGAAGACACCATATAACCCATTGGTTCATAGGTTTTAAATATTTTATTTATTTTCTTATTTATTTTACTCTCTGTATACCGACGTCGCTATACCGAGACGTTACTTAGCCACCACGGGCTAATCGTCTACTAGCTTCAAAAGCTGAAGTGTGGTATTTGGTACTCCCTTTCTTCTCCTAAAATTGTTTGTCCGAAAATCATTATCCATAACACGTTTGTTATAAACTTCAGTAACCATAATGTTCAAAATCCCGAAATTTTGTTTAACATAACTATCTTGAGTTCTAAAAGTATTCTGTCATAATATCGAGTAGGTACTATAAGAATTGAATCTCCTAATTTTACATGACCTAAAGTCATATGTCCTAAGTTTTGTGTTAAATAATGTGTATTACTCCGAATATTCATTTATAATAAATTTTGTAGTCCTAAAACATTTGCTAAAAATTAGGTTTTAGAGACAGAAACGAATCGCTGTAAATCCGACTCCACGCAGTCTTGTCTGCTCTACCCCTAGAGTGTAATTTAAAATCGCGTAGGCGCGGAGGGGCGAGGCGGCCCGCGAGTTGAGGAGCAGGTGGTTGTAACACTGAGCGTTAAACCCATCTGCGACGATAAATTCGCGTGGGACTGCCGGAGCCCCGCAGCACCGGGGCCGTGACAGAAACCATGCCTGCTGCATGTTGCATGCTTGCATGCTTGCTTGCTTGCTTTCTTGCTTGCATGCTGCATGCTGCGTGCTTGCTTGCATGATGCATGCTGCGTGCCTGCTTGCATGCTGTTTGCTTGCTTGCATGTTGCATGCTTGCTTACATGCTGCATGCTTGCTTGCATGCTGCTTGCCTGCTTGCTTACAAAAACCACATGTTCACAATCAACTGCTTTATTGAGTACATGTATAATATATTTATTTATGTGTAATAAAAAAAGAATATTATTATTATAAATAAACATTATGTAATTTGAATTTAGGACTTATAACTTTTATAGAAAAGGTTTTTATGTCTTTGGTATATTATTGATTATAATATTTATGACAAACGGATTTAGGACATAATAAATTTAGGGGTTTCAATTTTATGGCATGTGATATTATGTGATATTAAGTTCGGGTAAATTATCATTCGGACAAATGATGGTTAGGACAAAAAAAGTTATGGCACTTTAAATTATGGATAAAAAAGTTAGGTGACACAATAGAGAACCGTGGTATTTATTTGGGCGAACACGTCACATAATATAAACTAACGCTTGTAACCCCAGTAGGTTTATGCAGGGGTGTACCTAATAATAGTTCACTCACATTTCACCTATTTAAGTCCCCTATAATAGGAGGACAGCCTATTTCCATCAAGTAGGCACCTATTCAGACTCTGTGGTTTCTACTGAAGGATTCCTAATGGAAAAGCCAAAAAACATTTTGCCCTACCTGGGAATCGAACCCAGGACCTCACGGTCAGCAGTTGCTTACTTACGACCAATCAAGCCTTCATTAAATGCTCTCTAGCTAAAAAAAAAAATATTAAAAAAAGAATCATATTGACGATTTTTAAGTCTTAAGAAGAAATACTCACATAGAACATTCAATGTCAAAGGATCGCTTAACGCACTGCCCTCAGAGTTCTTCGCTCGACACCGGTACACCGTCGAGTGATGCCTCCTCAATCCTCTGATGACCAGCCTGTTATTCTCTATAGAAAGACCTCCGATCGGATCATCTCTGATTAGGTGGACCTGGATAAAAAGAATAAAAAAGTTATTGTTGTTAAAACCGGAATTATTTACTACTAGTTGACTCGCGCAACTTCGTCTACGTGCTCCGCTCCTATTGGTCGTAGCGTGATGTTATATAGCTTTTTTGCCTTCCTCGATAAATGGGCTATCCAACACTAAAATAACGTTTCAATTTGAACAAGTAGTTCCTGAGATTATCGCGGTCAACCAAACAAACATCAGCCTATAATGTTCCCACCGCTGGGACACAGGCCTCCTCTTCTATGAGAAGGCGTGGGCTGTAATCTACCACGCGGGCCCAGTCCGAGTTGGTGAAGTTAAATGTCTTCGAATTTTTATTCTAGGACATGCCGGTTTCCTCACGATGTTTTCCTTCACCGTTCTTGAGTGTCACGCATTCACTCTCGTTATTTTATTGAGCTTCTAAAAAATATTTTATGCTTTTATTGTTGTACACTTTTTATTACATAAGTTTATCGAGGTTATTCTACTCATGGAAATTGAGCAAAGGCTGGTCACACCGAAGAGTCGAATGCATGACTGTTTGCACGCCATCTTGCGTATCTAGCAGAACAACGTAGTCACAATCTTGTAATAGCGCCATCTCTTAGTGGGCAATAGCAAATATTCCCCTCCATTAGAACGTTAAACTTGTTGGAAATCGCATAAGAAGTTTCACTTCAATAACACAAAGTAATGCCGCCTGCCTGGGTTCAAACCTACGGCTTACTGCTCGTTAGTCGGGGATGCCACCACTGAGCCACCACTGCTCTCAAACAAACATAATATCCACCCATATATAATATAGTATAGATTTACCTTAGTTGTCGCATTTAAGTCTAGAAAAAAAAATAATATAAAGAAATCGGTTGACCTGCAATTAACCTAACCTAATCAAAAACGGAAAGATGTAAAACCAGAAATTAAAATTTAATTCACAACAAACACAAAATGGTTTATCTAAATATACCTAATAATCCAAGTTAGGCAGGAACAAAAAATCTCAAAGAACATTCTTTTCGCCTGTCGACTTTATAAATACAGCGAAAACTAATTATGACAACGTACTACGTAAAACCGAACGCTATTATGAAGTTATTATTTGCCGGTATAACAAATTGAATTTTCATGAAGCAACAATTAAATTCTCATTATTGTATCACGCTAACTAAGACTTAGGTACTTGAACATGCCAAGTAACTATTTACCTACGGCTAACTTAGTTGAATTTCTTTATAATGTTGAAGTTTAAAATCGTTAAGATTTTCATGGCGTGGGTGTGCGGTGCATTATTTATTTATTATTGAGTTCAGCCTGTGTCCAAGGCAGGTTGCAGGGCAAAGATCTCCCATTCTGTAGGTATTCCAGTTCTCTCTAACTTGAGCTAGTGTGGACCAACTCTGTCTCTTAGGAGACAAGCTAATCCCACGATCTTCGACTGGGTTCGCGACACTTACTGGACGTCATCCAGGACACAGATCCACACTATTATTGATTTAGCCCATAATTCGATCGATACGAGCACCCAGGTTGATTTGTGTTGTGGACGACAGGAAATTATGATATAACTTTAAAAACCTAATAATAAATAACAGCATTGGATAGAGATAAGTGGAAAGAGGGAAGGTAGGCCTTTGCCCCACAGTGGGACACAAATGGCTAATAATAATTGACAAAACCACACCGATGAATAAATTGTTTTAAGAAAACTTGATTTTAATAGTGAGAAGACTCCTTTAGACAACGATCTAATGTGTCATCATAGGCAATTTGTTTTTTTAATAACCTTATTATTGTGGCAACGGTAAGATGGCTACTAAAATTGAAAGTACAAATACACTTACTTCAGGTCCCTTATAAAAAGTAAAGTTAACAGCTGGAGGTGATGCATCAGCTGAGCACAGCAGTTCAGCGTTCTCATCCTCTCGTAGAAGACGAGGCTCTTTGGGTTCGACCAGTGATATTTGGGTTACTGGTGGATCTGCAACAAAAGTTATATCTAAGAAACACGTACGTACTTATCTTAAGTGGCATCTGCCTCCAGTGGTGGCAAAGGTAAGAGCAATGCGACTGATTCAGATGCATGATATGTTTATGAAAAAAATAATTGCATCTGCCACCACTGGTGGCAGACCAGTAGGGGCAGACGGTAACACGTACAAACACACATAAGAAACACGTAGGTATAGGCCGATGTGAGATAATTATCGTCGTAAGGATAATTAAGAAAACCTTCAGCTTTGTACTGCGTCATCTTTGTCTCTCAATATGAAACGGTCTTTTCATAAAACCCGACGCAACATATTTACATCCTGAGTTTTACATATTATGCGGCAAATAGCTTTCAAAGCCTTTCGAGTTTTTACAACGCCTTATAAGAAGATTGACATTATTTTGTTGGTAGATAAATAGACCTCAGGTTGTTGCAAACGTATTCTTTGTGTGGACCGCAACAGAATCGTCTATCAACTATAAGATCGATATACATGTGTTTTTCGACAGCTTCTAGTAACAAGCGTTTGCAAGTCCTTGTCGTGCTACGCAGGCAAGAATGTTCATGTGCTGTCGGTATAGTGGTACATCTGTTATGTGATGAACGTATGTAAACAATTTTTGTTTGAGATGCGACAATTACTAATCCTGTTTCATGAGCCCATTTACACATTTGGTCGAAGTTAATTTGTAGGGATTTTTGAGCACCAGGGATGTTTTTATTAGCGTATATTACCCCGTACTAACTGGTTTGTGGAGGTCAGATAGGCAGTCACTCCATGTAAAATATTGGTACCTATACAGTGGCATCCAGTGGGAAGAGGCTCGGTAGATTGACATTCATGTCAATTTAATACATTTTTACTTTTCCATCATTATCGCACACACAATGTCTCTTTGTCTAGACCTGTCTAACATTGTTTGCACATTAAATAGTTGTAGACACAAAGCTTTTTTTTTTTCAAAGAATAAATCTTTAGCTTTTTCTTCCAATTTGCCGGGCTGGTCGACAATTCTGCGACGATTTTTATTTCGACAACACATAATGGCGTAAAATTGGGACATTCTTAGAATCATTACAAACTAATACGTAGTCGGTACACGTGCCAACTATTTACTCATTTTACAAAAAAAAACATTTTTACGAAACGATAGGCAATTTTTTTTTGTGCTTTTAATTTCAAGACAAACTTTCAGATTGATTGATTAAAGTTGTCACTAAGTTTGAAAATAGCGGGACCTTTCAAGGATCTGCTATTTGACGTAATATTTTCAAGGACGTCTAACTTGTAGATAATAATGTTCAATAGAAGCGGATTTAGTAATTGGATAAAGACTGTTTTTTCACTATTTAGTTTTTATGCTGTCTAAGCTGGAAAATTCAGTAGTTTGTTTTTTATTTTTCTTTCTTGAGTCTTATTTCAAAAGCTCGTGGCTAAATAATAACAGCCGCATGGGTCGATCTTTAAGGTTGAGCCGTGCTTGCCGAGGTTGGTCCGTGGATAGGTGACCATAATTACATACCGAGTTTTCGCAGTGCCTCGGAAGGCACGTTAAGCCGTTGGTCCCGGCTATCATTTGTAGATCTTTGACAGTCGTTACGAGTAGTCAGAAGCGAAAAGTCTGACATCCAGTCTCACCAAGGGGTATCGTATTACCCAGTTACTGGGTTGTGGTGGTCAAATAGGCCGTCGCTTCATGTAAAATACTGGTACTCCGCTGCATCCAGTTAGACTGGAAGCCGACCCCTAGATAGTTTGGGGAAAAGCTAGGCAGATGATGAGTTTAATTTCTTTGTAGGGGGGTTCAGAATTATGTACTGCACACGACGTGGTAACCGTGTGTGCGTCGATGATCTTTCTACCCTATACAACATGAAACGTAATTAACGCACACCCTCAAACACCCCAATTAGAATATTATGTTATAATCATAATACATACACTGAATTTTTAATTTAACATGTATATTGTTATTTATTAAATTAGTTATACCAATTCTTGGAGAACGTTATGATCATACGACTACGCACGCAACGCACAAATTCGCACAAGCAGTTATCGCGCCGCTCGACACAACATAACGAAACTACGTCCATTTAAATTTGTTTTGACTGTACAGGGTTAATATGATAATAATTTTGTGATTTTAATTATTTTTGGGATAAAAAAATCCTATATAAAAAATGATAGCACTGATGATAACATCTGTGTCTACTGTTAAGTTAGTGTTCTTTTATTGTTTTATTTTTACTTTTGTATAGATTCTTTTTATTTACCTATTTTTTGTGAATGTGTGGACATTGTAGGCTTTGTATATATTTTTTTTTTTTCCGTATTACTACCGTCTGTAGTAAGCAATCGACTTATTGTCGGGCCTACGCTGTCCTCCCATATTTAAGTACTAACGCTGTAACTTCAAATATTGTAAAACCAAATGATTTTAAAATAGTAACCATGGAGTTTCTTGCCGGTTCTTCTCCATAGGAAACGACCAACCCGAACCGTGCACCTTTTGTTGACGTTTTATAAGTGCCCATGTAGGCCTATGTAAAATAAAATATTTTGATTTTGATTTTGATAGAAATCGATTCAGTAAACGATTCTGAACAAACTATTTTCAGGATGTGCGTTAACCGCTTGTTTCCTTTTGTTCCGTTTATGTTACATGTTGTATAATGGCACTTTGCTGAGCCCTCACAACTTTCTGCATCCAGTTGTTTCCCATGACCTTTATAAGGTTAAGAGTGTTTACGCATTATGACGTTTCCTACAAACTTACAAGTTCTTATTTTCTGAAATGACTTCAACCGATTTTAATGAAACTTTATACGCATAAGCAGAATACGTAGGTCTAGAAAGTTAATATTTTTTATTTTAAACATTTTAGAACAATAGTGTTACAGCTTAAATTAAACCTATTATAAATTATCTATAGAAACAGAAATTTTAAATTATCTTTTTTCTATAAGACCTATCGAAAATGTTTTTATTCTTAATGTTTTTTTTTTTTAATTGTTGTTATTTTTTTTTTATGTTTTTTTTAGACTTATGTATTATACACGGTGTAAATCACCTACCTCATCACGAAGCCGCTAGCCGTCAACCAAGCATTCTGTACATGAAACTAAGTAACTTTATGCAAAAATTATTGCTGGGAAACGACTTTTTTTTGGGGGGTGTAAAATCATGTTTTGTGGTAGAACTCATTGTAACGCACTCAAAAATTTGTGCTGATGGACGGATCTAATAGTACGGGGGTCGTGGAGGTGTTTAAAGCAAAAATCTTACATTAAAAACTTGTATTTAAAAAAAATACTTGTTGGAACTTTGACCCCTAATATCTCCGTAACTAGAAGGTTCCCAGGTATGGTGTAGAACAAAAAAATGATCGCAATGACAGGGAGAACCAGTGCCTTTCGGCTTCGTTAAGAGGTGTTTTACACCCTTTATTTATGCTTATTAAATTTCATTAAAATCGGTTCAGTCATTTATATATGAAATGCCGTAAGGTGCAAACGCTTTTACGTTTTTTTTTTATTTTTTTTACGGCCCACCTAGTTTTCTCCTGGTACATCTCCCTAAAGAAGGAAAACATCATGGTTAAATAGATACAATCATGTTCCCATCGTTGAGTATCTACATTGCAAATGTTCTACTTAAAAGGTTTAAAGTTACAAAGATGGGTTTAAAACCACATCAGCACTGCAGTATCGACCACTGACTCAACCGACTATTGTTATCCTGGAGCTCTGCTGCTACGGTTAGGACAAAGAGCGTGCAGATAAGTGAATATTTCTATTGGGGCAGACAGCGACAGAAATGTTTATTCAGAGCACGGATGCTCTGACAAAGTCGGACCTACATAATGCTTGGGCAAAGACTAGGTTGCTGGCAGAAGGGGATTAAAACGGTCCATGTTTTTCTGATGAAGGAATCATCTCCTGATGACTTGATTATGAACGACTAGCTTCTACCCGCAACTTCAGTCGTGTGAAAAACACATTCTATGGCACACGGCAAAAACTCACAGCTACGACAGTACCACCGAGCCTATAGCTTGAAGTATCAGAATTTTCTGACCATCAACTAAAACTGCTACCTGTGAATAAATGTCTAAAATCAGATGAGCAGTTTCACAGATCATCGTCACCTTCCAGGTCTTGTCCCATTCTACTTGGGGTCGGCGCAACACCTTTTTAGGGTTCCGTATCCAAAGGGTGAGACGGGACCCTATTACTGAGACTTCGCTGTTCGCTGTTCATTATTCGACGTCACGTCACTCCTCTCTCTTTGAAATCATTTCTCACACAATCCGCCATCTTTCCTTCGGCCATCCTCTCCCTCTCCAATGACGACGCATGACTAAAATAGTGATACATGGAGACTAGCACTATTTTAGTCCTGCGTTTTATGCATCATTACATGTCCAAACCAAGACAAACGACATCCTTTATTTTTTTTTGTAACAGTCGCCATTTTCGAACTTCCTCTTAGTAGTTTCGGAGATCACCACACTTAAATTTAAAAACCACATTATAATATTTTTAGTGGAGGTAAAAATATGAGAGAAGCCTCAGTTTGGTTGAATTTCTATAATATCCGAAAATTGTATCAATAAGCACCTTAGTGTAATGCTAGATAAAACAAACCAACCAACGAGTTTCTATAATATCTTCTCCCTTGAAATTAGGGCATTCGAGGCCCAGTGGTGGCAGCCCCGACTTACGAGTAGTAAGTCGTGGGTTCGAACCTAGGCAGGCGCATTACTTTGTGTAATTTATTTCATCACCGCTGCCCTCAAAAACGGTGAAGGAACACATCGTGAGGAAACCGGCATGTCCTAAAAGTATTTTGAATTTAGTTTTTTGAATTCGAAGACATGTGACATCTACCAACCCGCACTGGGCCCGTGTGGTGGATTACAGCCCACTCCCTCTCATAGAGAGGATGCCTGTGTCCCAGCAATGGGAACATTATAGGCTGATGATGATGATGATGATGACTTGAAATGACCACTAGGCACGATTTAACTCATCTTCACTCTCTGGCCCTTATCTCAATTCATTAAGGGTCGGCGAAGCACGTCTTCTTCTCATAGTTGGCGTAGCTCGGTATCTCGTAACCTCATCAGACACCTCCTTTTTTGCCATATCATCCTTCACACAGTCCATCCATCATTTCTTTGGTCTTCCTCTACTCTTATACTCATCCACAAAATATCATCATTCATACTCAAAACTTTCCTCACGAAATATTCCTCATTCCTCCTCATCACATGCTCATACCACAACAACCGCACACAACTTTTCATTCGTAACACCACACATCCCCCTTAGCACTCTCATCTCAGCCACATGCAATTGCATTTCATTCATGCCTTTTGTGTCCCAACATTATGATCCATACGAGACACGACCGAACTGTTCTTGGAATATTCAAAACATTGCACCAACATTACATTGGCACCTAAGATCCTGTAAATACAAGTTTTGGAAGGCATAAATATTTAAACGTGTTTACAACCCTGAAAATACTTCAGTAACGTCAACAATAACAAATTGATTGGTCACTGACAGCGAGTCGAACGGGGTTACTAAAACATTGATCTTAGTCGAGCTAAAACTGTACAAGTTATTGGAAAGCGTCAATATTTACAGGCATATAAATACTTCAGAAAGGTCAACAGAAATGAATCGTTCATAAGCTGGCCATGAGCTACAAGTTTAAGAGAAAAGAAACAAGTGACAGTTTCCACCAGGCACAACACATGCACATCACACCTGGCGTGATCACGTGGGTTATTGACATATAAGGCAGGTGTACCCAATTATAGTACACCCACATTTCACCAGTTATGTTTAAACCCATGCAACAGGGGGCGAGTCTATTGCCATCAACCGGGTACAAATTAAGACTCCGTGACACTTTGACGACCCGGCAGACCCGGGAATCGAACCCAGTACCTCACGCTCAGCGGTTGGGCTTGCATTCACTCTACCAACAAGGCAGGCCACCAGAGATGGACTTAAAAATAACTAGTCACACCATGTAGCTGGTTTAGCTCAAGCTGTGCTGTGTAAATGAAGTGATATTATTTGTACTAGCTGTCCCGCGCAACATCGTCTGCGTCACATTTTCCCCGTTTTCACAACATTTTTCACTTCTGCTCCGCTCCTATAGGTCGTAGCGTGATGATATATAGCTTATAGCCTTCCTCGATAAATGGGCTATCTAACACTGAAAGATTTTTTCAAATCGGACCAGTAGTTGCTGGGAGTAGCGCGTTCAAGCAAACAAATAAACTGTTCAGCTTTATAACATTACTAGGTATATTATTATATTGCTATTGTTAGAGCTGTGCAGGTAGCTACATACTCGTCTTAAACAATTTGAGTTTCATCGACACGTAATAAAGTAGAAAAAAATGTTATTTTCACACAAATCCCTCGCTACGCCTCTGGTGGATTCGAAGTGTATCGTCAACAAAAACAAAAGTCTTCAAAGTTGTGCCTCGTCTGCCCCACTGAACTCTTTGGCCCACTTCGAACCTGGGGAGCGGGCAACAGTACAATTATTACGTTGTTTGTTTGTTTTGCATCTCGTATTACTGCATTTCGTACGTGCATAAAATAAGTTTTTCGAAAATAACGAATTTTATTCGTAATTTCCCGCGTGCAATATTAAAACTTGTTTTTAACGGCCCCACGTTGGAGAAGTGAAGCGTGGAATTTTATTATTTAAAAAACTAAATAACCAACGACATTGATATTTTTTTCAGTATTGGCAGTATTCGGTACTCTGAGAATAATTTTAACTAGTACCATTCAAATTGCAAAACATTACTTGTTTGGCTACTAACTCTAAGTCGAAATAAATGCATATCTTTTAGCTGTGACAAAACTTGCTTATTGAGGTATGATTTCAAACCTCTAACGGGAGACCTTAAATGAAAGCCTTAGAACTTAGAGTAGGAGTAAAGCCCAATTATGTAATAACTAGCTGTTGACCGCGACTTCGTTCGAATGGAAATTTTGTGAGTGGGAGAAAAAAAGCGTGCTTCCGGACTATAATACAAGGTGTTGTTTTGCATCCGCGTCCCGAATCAATAATAAAATGGGTAGGTAATTTTTCTTTTTTACTGAAATCGGTAATTGTGAACCACCCGTGTTTTAAATGCGGGCCGTCTGATTCTTGCCCTATAACCGCTCTTCCACGCATAGAAACAATCTCAAACGTTTACTCGATAATTTTTCATTCCCTTTAGTGGGGTTAATATTCTGAAATACAGACAAACATAAACAACCAAAAAAACCTGAGTTTATTAATGATGAATTAGGTACCGTAATTTTAATTGATTATTTATGTCTTTTGTAACAAACTCCTGAATTTTGACGAGGTTGCAAAACAACACCTTGTCTAACTCGCCAAATTTCATCCAGATCCGTTCAGCCGTTCTGGAGTGATTGAGTTGCAAACATCCATCGATCTATCCAAATTTTCGCATTTATGGTATTCGTTATTCGTATAGAGTTTATTTGATTGTTATTGCCATATGGAAGATTCTCAAGAACCTTTAAGAAAATAACAATCACGACAAAACTCCTTACAACCCAGTAAACCTCATAAAAAGATAACAGCAGCTATCTAATTCAACACTTGACCAACTTCAAATGTTCTTCCGTATACCCCTCACCAACAGGCGTAAAGATAAAACACCGAGGGGTGTTATTCTATCATTGTCAAAGTTAACCCGGGCCGTCAGTAATCCTTGGGGTTCTCACTCAAAGTGTTTATATCATAACGAAATTATTTTACATCCCTGTACGCGTGTAAGTTCACTAACAAACTTCAAAAAGTTAAATAAGCTGACTGCTAATTTCTGGTGCCATGTTTGCGTGTTGGTGGTGTGCTGCAAATGTTGGTGGTGGATGGTTGGGTTTGAGGTTTTGGGTGTTATGTTTTGATTTTACAGCACTTTTGTTACTAGTTATTTATGTGATGCATGTGATTTTGATATTTTTTAAACATAACTGGATTACTTAACTGAAAAATGGTAACGTTTTAAAATTCGATTCTGTGTAAAATCTCTTCTATGAATGGTGAAGGTCAAAGGCTCAGTACCTAGATATAACTCCCACGGATACGAAATTTGAGAAACTAATTAGAACTGATTACAATATCAGTTTATAAGGACACGTATTGTTGTTAGGAGATTCCTTTCTCAAGAAACCTGACCACCACGAGCCTTGTTCTCGATACCGATGGGCTATTTTTTTAAATAATTTTGTCATATAAATAGTATGTAAGTAGAATGAATAAAGAAACTAATAGATTGATAGAATAGACTTTATGATGTACGTCAAACATTTGACCCAACATTGTCACCAACAGGTTACACATAAGGCCAAGAGTACTAACCCACGGCTTGACAATAAGCGATAATGTTTTAACTTGACGAGATAAACTCGCTACGAAAGTTGTCGCAGCTTACGTTTTTGAAGTAATCGCATTAACCCGTTTATGTTTAACTTAATGTCATGAGTTTGTTCGCTGTCACACTATTCCTGTTTAAATATAATGGAGAGGGAAAGTTTGTTTTTGCTAGCAGGATTTTGTTTGCGTTGTTTCCGTGGTGTCATGATAGTTTTAAACTGAGTGGCGTTGAGTTTAGTTTAGCGTTTAGAGTTTAACAGCTATAAAAGGTAAACTGATACTAAACAAAATATCAGAATTTTACACAAGAGACTAAATACAATGAATTATCAAAAGTATATTAAATCATTGAATTTACATACAATTAGGAAAAGCTTTTTTTTAAAGCGAAATTTGAAATTGGAATAGAATAGAATAGTTATTTATTTGCCCAGAAAGTTGGTACAAGTTACAGATGTTACGTTTAAAACCGTGTGCTTGGTGTCTTTTTATAGTAACACTTTTCCATTAAATTGCGTACTGTGACCTACTGTGATTAATTTTTTTGTTTTGATTTGCCGTCGTGGTTAGCGAAATAGTTACACTGTTCCTTCAAATTTTCGGCATCACTCTTCAACGAACATGGCTACTAGCAAAGACACAATATGAAATCTATACATACACATAAATAAGTATGAAGTGTCTGTTTGTGACATTAATATAACCGGTTATTTTGTTGCATATGCAAAATAACAATTTTTTTCAATTTTTGTCTGTCTGTCTGTCTGTCTGTTTGTTCCCGCTAATCTCTGTAACGGCTTGACCGATTTTGACGGGTCTTTCACTGGCAGATAGCTGATGTAAAAAGGAGTAACTTAGGCTACTATTGTTTTAGAAAAAATCTTATTCCTCGCGGACGAAGTCGCGGACACATCTAGTATGAACAATAAAATAATATTCTAATATATTTTAATAATGCAATAACTATATCAAAGCAGGAATAGTTGCATCTCACAAAAGACCGATTTAGCTTCATTTACCTCATTAGGTTTGATTAAATTAGGTGTGTCAGCCTAATGTCTGTAATGTCTGCCATATTAATGCATATTACATAAGCCACGCTTCGGAAAGCAGGATAATTATGTGTTTATCTTAACTATCGTTTGGAAAGAGTAATGTTGTGGACATTATGTGTTAACTAGTTAGGAAATAAACGGTGTTTATGGAAAAAATTATGTATTTAAACTAAAGGATGAAGTAACTGTGATTAGTAATACTAGGTGTAAACACAAATGGCGCGTTCGTATTCCACGCACGCCTCAAGGAGATGTCAGCAAACCGGAAGGGGTCCGAGAGGGCCGATGCCTGCCAGGGTTGCGGGACTGTTCGAAAGAGATACCGTGGCCCTGGAACACAAAGGGCGAAGAAGAAACATGGATGGAAAGAAAAAAATTGACAGCTGTCACGTAAACATACTGCTCCCGTATTAAAATTGTTTAAAAATAGTTAATTACCTGTATCTACTGAAATCCTTTTATGAAAGTGATGAGAACAGTACAATTCGTGAGTGCAAGTGTTATCTAAATAATTTATTCAATGTAAACAAAATAAACACAACTTTAGTGAGTGATCAAAACATTGTGACTATTTTAGCTTTGTGAGTGATAATAACTACTTATTTTTGCATAAAACTGCTAGATACATGGCCAATATCACTGTGAGTTTTATAAACATTAAAAACAAAACGATATAAAGTTTAAAAACTAAATTTTATAAAAGTGACGCTTAGATAGTGGGTAAAAGCTAACATTCAAATTGTTTTCAAAATTGACGGGTATTTAACGAACTTTCTATTTCAAAGAGTTTACTGATCAACAATTTCAACGCCTTGACTAACTGTCGCGCTGGTCTAGTGTCCCGGCAACCAACCTTATAAGAAGTAACTTGAGTGGTCTGAGTTCGATCCTCGCATACGGATTGTCTTTTTGTGAATGTCTAAGGATAATATTATAAATATTCAATAATGAATTTCTTCGAGAACATCACGTTCAGAATACCGAATACAAAACGTCGTTCGTTGACCCAGACCAATTCGGTAGAAACTAGTCCCAACAGTTCTAAGATAGATGGCAGCACCTGTAGCTTACCTAATATATCCACCGATGAAAATGATGTGCAGGTTCAACAACTCCAAAGCCAAATACAACAGCTTAATTTACAATTAAACTCGGCACACGAGGAGATTCAGAACCTAAATCTCGAAAATACTTCACTAAAGAATACCGTCCTTGAACTCACTTCTAAATATGATATTTTAAAAAAAGCTACCAAAACATTAACTTCAGTAGGAACTCCTGGCAAAAGCAAGAATACACCTACCTCATCAACTCCACGCATTAACTCTCAAAAGAAAAACAGGAAGCATTGTAATAAACGCCCCTTCAATGAGAACCTGGACTCTAGCAAGACGTCTGTTATTACACCTAGAAACCATGAAAACCAAATAATAGAAGCTGTAAACAAACCAGTGAAGAATAAATTATGTGTTGTTAGTGCTAACAAAGTTAATAATATTACATCAATAGCTGAAGAAACATTTAAAAACTCTCAAATATGTCATTATATTTTGCCAAACTGTGGTATATCACAACTTATTAATAATTTAGATAAGAAATTGGCGGACTTTACAATGTCCGACTATTGTGTCATCTTGTTTGGTGAAAAAGACTTTCAGCAAACAGAAAACTATGTTAATATAATCATAGAATTAAGAGAATCCCAACTATGTTTAATTGGCGAATTGAGACCTTTAACAACTTACTACATCTTGATCTTCAAACTTATGGTTACGCAACTGCATTTGATACTAACTTAGATCTACTGTATGATTTGTCTATGTTTTCAAGAATAAATAAAAAGTTAAACGACCGCGGAATGCGCAATATTTTTAATAACTTACTGCAAACTATATCTGAGATTTCGATAGAATGTGATGCCTTTATTCACGAGAATGATAACAACGTCGTTGCATCCCCAAGTCGTGAGCTTTTTCTTTGATTCTATGTATATTCTTCACCAAAATATTGCCGGACTTATAAATAAATCAGACCTTTTAAATATTTACATTCAGGAATTGTTGAGTCAGCAAAAAGTAGTCGACGTAATATGTATAACCGAGCATTTTATAATGTCAGGCCAAGAACAGTTATTATATATTCCTAATTATAAGCTGGCGGCATGCTTTGCTAGACAGAATAAAAAACGTGGCGGTGCCTGTATCCTAGTAAGAGTTGGACACGAGTATAAAGAACGACCTGACGTAATGAAATACTCGATATCAGGAATTATAGAATGTTGTGCTGTAGAATTTCCATCTCAAAAAACCATAATTATATGTGTATATAGGCCTCCTAAATTATGTAATCTAAGTAAGTTTTATGAAAATTTAGATCTCGTTTTAAAAAATGTCTGTAAAAAACCCCTTCAAAAAGTTATTTTATGTGGAGACTTTAATATAGATGTTTTGAACAGGAATAGAATCACCTCTGAATTTGAATGCTTTCTCAGGAGCTTCAACCTTAAACTAGAAATTAATCAGCCAACTAGATTTATCAGTAATACTTGTTTAGACAATTTTGCACATAATCTTAAGCAAAAGTGCCAACATGAAGTCACTGACTTTGGATTATCTGACCACTCTGCTCAAATAATTAAGATAAAAATTAATAAAACGAATCAAATAAAAACATGGAGAACATTAAAACGAGATATAACTCGAGAAAACCTTCTTAAGTTTCGATCGCACCTCGAAAGTCTATCATTTTCTAATGTATATAATATAGAGGATGCTAACAAAGCCTGTGATAACTTTCTCGATATTTTCCTACTGTTACACGATCTCTGTTTCCCGTTCAAATTAGTTAGTGTAAAATCTGAGAAAAAAATAAAATGGGTCTCTCGAGGGATACGAGTATGTAGCAAGAAACAACGGCAACTATTATGGCAACAGAGACTAAAGCCAACGTCTGAAAACAAAAATAAATTTAAGATTTACTCAAGGAGGTTTAAGAAAATTATTAAACTTACTCAAAAAGCGCAGAATAACTACTTAATAAATAACTCAAAAAACAAATCCAAAACGGCCTGGCAAATTATAAATAATAACAAGAGTTTAAGAGAACCCATTTCTCAAATAAAAAAAGGAGATGAAATAATATCAAAACCTAATTTAATAGCCGAATTTTTTAATAATTTTTTCATTGAACAATCCTCTGGCATACCTAAACGTACGTTATGCGATACCTTTAACATAAATATAAACCCACATACAATATTTATGGCCCCAATTATACCTCAAGATGTAATGCGTATAATTAGAAACCTGAAAAATAAAAAAAGCACTGGCCTCGATGGCATCTCAACAACAGTTATTAAATTTGTTGCACATTGTATAGCTGAACCCCTTGCTCATATTATTAATTTGAGCATACAGTCTGGCGTATTTCCAGAAAGTCTCAAAAGTGTATTAGTCATACCAGTATATAAAAAAAACGATAAAGAAGAAATGGTAAACTATAGGCCAATTGCTCTTATTTCTATATTCTCTAAGATCATAGAGAAAATTATTTATGAATCTCTTAACAACTTCCTAACTAAATACCACATACTATGTGACGAACAAAAGGGCTTCAGGAAAAACAAAAATATAAACATGGCCATCTTTGATTTTCTTCATGAAATAATGCCTAAAGTAGATTCCAAAATACCGGTATGTGCAATATATGCCGATATGTCGAAAGCTTTTGACTGCGTGGACCACGATATTCTCTTAACCAAACTTGATGCGTACGGTATTCGTGGAAATGCACTTAATTTAATAAAAACCTACCTCAAAGGCCGTAGACAATGTATAGAGATATCAAGCCTATGTTTAAAATCTAGGAAGGAACTAAAAACTTTATCGTCATTTAAAGAAATAAAATATGGAGTCCCGCAGGGAAGTGTCCTCGGACCTCTACTATTCCTACTATATATTAATGACCTGCCACGTCATATATCTAATCCAATGGTTTTATTTGCAGACGACAGTACTTCTATTGTTTCATGTATCAATAAAGACTCTTACATAAATGACATCAATAACTCAATCAGCAGTTTAATAAAATGGCTTGACAATAATAACCTTGTTATAAATCTACAAAAAACTAAAACTATGCATTTTCACCAACGTATATCTACAGGTGACATGGTTATCAACTACAACGGCCAAACTATCGATAAAGTGAATAGCACAAAATTTTTAGGAATCTTAATTGATAGCCAGTTAACATGGAAGCCGCAAGCAGAAGATATCTGTAAACGTCTGAGCACAACCGCGTTTATGTTATACAACCTATCCAAAAAAGTAAATCTGACAACAATACTAGTGGCCTACCATGGTCTTGTAACTTCTATTTTAAGGTTTGGTGTAATATTTTGGGGTTATTGTAGTGAACGAGAAAGCATTTTTAAAGCTCAAAAGCGCTGTTTGAGAGCTATATTTGGCCTCAAAGTTACTGACAGTTGTGTGCCTATATTTAAGTCTCAGAAATTATTAACTTTCCCATGCCTCTATATCCTAGAATTAGCAATATTTGTAAAAACAAACCGTAATCTATTTGCCACACTAACAGAAACCAGAAAGCGGAGTACATCATTAAGATCACAATATCAGAATTTACTTCACACAGGCACATTTAAAACTAGTTTATTAAAAAAAAGTGTGATCTGTATGGCTCCTGTTGTCTTTAATAAAATTCCTGATCATATAAAAACCTTGCCATTGATGAAATTTAAAAAATGTTTTACAGAACTACTTGTGGATAAATGTTATTATTCTGTTCAGGATTTCCTAAATGATACACTTTAATAACCTGTTTTTATAACTTATATAATAAGTATTGTATTTGCATGCCAACAAGGCAGAATGTACACGGTTCTTTATTATGTTATTTACGATCCTATTTGTATTTACCTGCATTCAAAGCAAATAAAAGTCTATTCTATTCTATTCTATGGGTTTTAGTCAGTACAAGTCTGACACTCCCTCCCGCTCCGCCCAGAGCGGGAGAAGTCATTTGATGATTTCCCATCCGTACAAAAAAAAGTGTAACCACAGAATGCTTGGTTGCACGAAGCCGTCAACCAAGCATTCTGTCCATCAAACTAAGTAACTCTACGCGAAAATAATTTACCCCAGCAATTATTTTCGCAACTTTTTTTTGTTGTGAGAAATCACGTTTCACTGTGGGACTTAGCAGTCAATGTAACCATACCCAAATAATTGTACTTATGGATGCATCGAATAGTACAGAGGTATTTAAAGTAAAGTAATAACATTAAAATCTTGTATTAAATAAAAAAAAAATGGAATGAAAAACGTTAACCCCCAACATTTCCGTAACTAAAAGGTTTCCAGGTATTGTCTAGAACAAAAAAACGAATCACAATGACGTGGTAAACAAGAGCCTTTCGAATTTTTTAAGGGTATTCTTAAACCTATTAAAATGCTACTTAGCTGATTCTTTGATCTAACGGTGGTATTACACTCAATATCTTTGTACAATGTACAGTCCGTTGTGACTCAAAGCTGTTAGTTACATTATTGTTCTTTCGCTGTTCGTGTCCATTCGGCGAAAATATTTGATAAGTGTAAAACCACCCTACGTCTTATTCCTTTCCAAGTTGCACAACTGTCAAACTACAAGTGGAAAATAGAAACGGGAACAAGTCTAAGTCGAAGCACGTGCCAAATAATGTTACATAGGCTTCGACCAGGGCCGCGCCGCCCCTGTGTGCGAAGTGTGCGGCGCACACAGGCGCCAAGACAATAGGGGCGCCCGCGCCATCGAAATTATTTTTGTAACACTACACAAAATATTCTTTTTAGTGGAGTATCAATAAGTAAGTAGGTACAAACTACAATAGGCGCAACATATGCCTTGTAAATAACAAAACTTATATTGCGCTTATTGTACAAGTCTCGCAAGATAATATTTACGTTTGTGGTTTCATTTTACGCTTTGGGTTTTAGTTTACATTAGTTACGAGCTCAGTTGATCGAAGGAGCTCAGCGTTAAAATCAAAAGAAACGCCGCTCCCGCCGTGAGTTTGTTTGAATGTGTTTATGAACGCAACCCGATGCGATGCCTGCGACGTAAGCGGGGTAGGGTCACGGGGATTCCCCGACTTTGAGAGTAATTGAGAGCCAAAACAATTAAACAATCATTCAATCGAAAGTGTGTGCAAGGTGCGCATTGATTTTTTATATTATGAATAAGTTCTAACGCTAAAAACAATTATATAGTTTGGGTCCTTTGGGTGTTAATGATTGTTTTAACGTGTTTTCACGATGAGTGATAGTACTCAAGATAAAAAAAAAGAAATTATCTGGTTACCAGAATTTAATAAGGAAAAATATGTGTGATAAAAATACAACTGGAATATATAAATATTTTACGATGAACGTGTTATAAAATCTGATTAATAAAACCCTTCATATAGTGGTATGTCCTTTTTATTTAATTTTCTAGCAAGTAACTGTCATCGTTTGCAGGAAAAACTTTCAGCAAATGCATTCATTGGATATTAACGCCGATGATTTGTGTGAAGTAATTATGTCATGTCAGTCTTTTTTCAAAAAATTAAATAATCATGTGGTGAAAATTCTCGAATTTGTATTATTAAACAATTTGACAGCTGTATGCCCTAACATCACTATAACATTACGAATTTTGCTAACTATGCCTTTTACCGTAGCAAGCGCGGAAAGATCCTTTTCTTAATTAAAACTTGTAAAAAATTACCTGCGCTCCACAATGAGCCAGGAAAGATTATAGCAACAATATCCATAGAGGAGCCCATATAACCATATTAGACTATATGTATAGACACACACGAAACTATTAAGGATTTTGCAAACTGAAAAGCGAGGAGAGTGGAAATAACATATTAAGTACATACCTATGTTTACATACTTACACACGTGTTTTTTTTTTAATACCATACGTAATAGTTAAATTAGTATTATTAGAAAAAAATCAGCGATTTTGTTATTAATATCTAATTATACAATTGGAATAACATCATAATTGAAGTATGTAAAAATTTAATTTTTGTTTTATTTTTCGCAGTCGCAAGGGGAAGCGAACTGGTTTTACCTATTTAGAAAATATTATCTAAGTATATAAGACCGGAAAACATTTATTTAGATCAAAATTAACAAATAATAATAAAAAATAAGTTGAAACATGACGATTCATGAAAAAAAAGAGGCGCTTCATAGGTTTCGCACACAGGCGCTTAGGGGGGTCGGCGCGGCCCTGGCTTCGACCTAAAAGAAATAACCAAATACTTAGGTATTTAAACACCGAATTCAGTTGGTAATTACTCATCAAATGCTAAATAGTCTCCACAATCTAATTTATGCTAACACTAACCCGTATTCCAGTTACATCCAGCCACGTTTATAAACAATAGCATAAATACTTCATATTAAACCCGTATTGCGACACTCCTTGTATCAGGGCACTACACGAGGCTCCTAGCTCGCGATAATATTTAAACTTGGGGACAAAGTTGTTGGCACACGAGTCGGCCCGCCGGCAAACACCGCCGGAACTCCACCGCTCCCGTATCTAGTGTGTGGTGTGCATTTGATATATTGCCCGTAGGTTTTCACTTGTTTTTGTTACTGGGTCAATTATTTTGTCCGCAGTTGTATTGTGTGTGTAAGTCGACCTCTCTGAAGTTGGCATGGCAAAAATAGCACGCAAACAAATGAAGTACTGGATAATTAGCCGTTAATTAACCGCTAATTAACCATGGAAACCAAAAAAATTCCGCTCGCCGGAAAACCCGAAAATCGGTTTGTATGCCAACTTCAGTGGAAGTTAGCATGCAAACAATTTAAAATCGGTTAGGAAAGACCTAGATAACTGTACCAAGGCTCATAATTAGCCGTTAATTAGCCGCTAATGTACCGTGAAAACCAAAAATTTCCCGCGTGCCGGAAAACCCGACAACCGGTTTGTATGCCGATTTCAGTGGAAGTTAGCATGCAAATATTTTAAAATCGGTTAGGAAAGACCTAGACAACTGTACCAAGGCTCATAATTAGCCGCAAATTAACCGTAAAACAAAAAATAAACCGCGTGCGGGAATACCCGAAACTCGCTTTACATGCCAACTACACAACAAGTTAGCATGCAGATGTTGTAAAATCAGTTAGAATAGACCTAGACAACCTAACAAAGGCTTCTAATTAGCCTTATATTAACTAAATAATAAAATAAATCAATTTAACGTTGTATAAGAAGGTTTTTAAAAGAATTGTTACGCGTTTCATAGATGTTGGATAATTACGAGAGTAACTTGAAAATGCGATTTTTTGTTTGTTGAGATATCTTAACGACTTTGGTGTCAAATGGAAGATCTAAGTCTAAAACCATTTTATCCGTTTGGATCATGTATATCGGGCCACGCGTTTAGGAGATTATTAAGAATTAGTATAGTGAAAGTTTTTTTTTTTTTTTCTTTCTATTACTACCGTCTGTAGTAAACAATCGACTTATTGTCGGGCCTACGCTGTCCTCCCATACTTAAGTACTAACGCTGTAACTTCAAATATTGTAAAACTAAATGATTTTAAAAGAGTAACCATGGAGTTTCTTGCCGGTTCTTCTCCATAGGAAACGACCAACCCGAACCGTGCACCTTTTGTTGACGTTTTATAAGTGCCCATGTAGGCCTATGTAAAATAAAATAATTTGATTTGATTTGAAAATGTAAATAACCAGATTTTTTTATGGTTTTTTTTCTACGAACTTTTTAATTAATGCAAAATGTGAAAATATTATTACTGAAAGTTACTGAGGAATGTTAGACAAAGAGGTATCTGGGTAGCCTAAAGTTTAAAGGTTTGTTTTCATTTGTTAATTTCAAATTATGGACTCTTGCAAAGTAATGTAAGTATGTATTCTAGGAATAAGCAGTAATTGTCGAAAATTAACCGCGAGCCGGAAAACTAAAAACCGGTTTGCATACCAACTTCAATGGAATTCACAGTAGGCACGCTTCTGACGCAGGATACTTTTTAGTTATCTAATTAAAAATGCTCCTCTTAATTATTTCTGTAATACTTTTATTTTGCTCATAATCAAAATGTTATTTGCAAATATTAACAGAAATGCAATATACACATATATTTATTATACGAAGGAAGCTGATAGTACAGATCTTGGCAAACTTAATGGTTAGCTGCGAGCGCATGTACTTACAGACAAGTTGATAATAATTAGGTTACATTTATTTAACGTATACGGGGTGTCAGGACACTGACGCGAAACGCTTACCACGTACCTACTCAGTACATCATTCTGAACAAACAAACATGAAAAGACATAGGTTATTTGAAAATAAAATCTGCTGTCTCATGTATTTTAACCGTGTAGGTATTGCACTTTTATAGGAAAAAGTTGATATTTTTAATTACCGATGAAAAACACTGCTAGATGTACGTAGATTAAAAACGCTGCTAGATGTAGAGTGAGATTTATGTTGTCGTTTGTGAATTAATTTTCTACTAACTCCAGAAGGTCTCTACTATGAGAGGTCTTACATTACTTTGCAACAGTCCATAATTTGAAATTAACAAATGAAAACAAACCTTTGAACTTTAGGCTACCCAGATACCTCTTTGTCTAACATTCCTCAGTAACTTTCAGTAATAATATTTTTACATTTTGCATTAATTAAAAAGTTCGTAGAAAAAAAACAAAAAATTCTGGTTATTTACATTTTCACTATACTAATTCTTAATTATCTCCTAAACGCGTGGCCCGATATACATGATCCAAACGATAGATCTTCCATTTGACACCAAAGTCGGTAAGATATCTCAAAAAACAAAAATTCGCATTTTCAAGTTGCTCTCGTAATTATCCAGCATCTATGAAACGCGTAACAATTCTTTTAAAAACTATCTTATCCAACGTTAAATTGATTTATTTTATTATTTAGTTAATTTACGGCTAATTAGAAGCCTTGGTTAGGTTGTCTAGGTCTATTCTAACTGATTTTATTAATTTTGCATGCTAACTTGTTGTGTAGTTGGCATGTAAAGCGATTTTCGGGTATTCCCGCACGCGGTTTATTTCTGGTTTTCACGGTTAATTTGCGGCTAATTAACGGCTAATTATGAGCCTTGGTACAGTTGTCTAGGTCTTTCCTAACCGATTTTAAAATATTTGCATGCTAACTTTCATTCCGTCGTGCGCCCCGGAGATAACCGGTAGTCTCGTTCTCACTCAGTGTAACTCAGAACAATAACAGCCTAGTGTGCGTAGCAGTGCGTGTGTGACTCATTACCCCATCGGTGTTATCGGCAATTTTGTGCTCGTATGCGAACCCGTTTACCTGCATAGGCACAGAGTAGTGTTGTGGACAGAGACTTATACCTCTTACCTGTCATGAATACTTTAAACAGCACCTTTGATAAAATTAGTGACGTCGACAATCCACCACCATCTGGTGAAATGAGTATTGATGGGTCTTTAATAGAGAAGGAGTCGCCTCCTCCTTACGTCACATTTCGTAAGGGCACATCGTGCAATAAGGACACAGACTGGCGCGATGAACTCAAAGATTTCCAGGCAAATATAAAATCTATGTTTGAGACTTGCTTAATAAAACAGGATGAAAAATTTGCGTTACTTTTATCAAAATTTGAAGACGTAAAGTCATCCCTTCAGTTCATGAGCGACAAATATGATTGTCTAGAAGTGAAGTTGAAGGATTTTGGCTCCCGTGTGTCGCAGATTGAAGAAAAAGTTTCTTCTCCTGATGCAGTGCAACAGCGAATTGCAACACTTGAGGCAAAGTTGGAAACCGCAGAACAGAAGTCGCGGAATTGTAACATCGAGATAAGCAATCTGCCCGAGAAGCGTGGCGAAAATCTTATGTCGATCCTTGAAAATATAGCCATCTTAATCAAGCAACCGCTATCATCTCGTGACGTCATTGCTATACATCGTGTGCCCCTAATGAATCCAAAATCCTCAAAGCCAAAAAACATAGTTGTAAAACTTTCCAGCCAAATACTTCGAGATAACTTCATTGCATCAGCGCGTCTCAAGAAGGGAATCACATCTGAGGAACTGAAATTAAGTGGCAATCCACAACAGAAAATATATGTTAACGAGCATCTTACGCTACCGAATAAGAAGTTGTTTCGTCAAACTAAGGAGATTGCAAAACAAAACGGGCATCGATTTGTTTGGATTAAACACGGAGTTATACTCGTGCGCGCTGACATCCCCGAAGCGGCTTTTACTATTCGTTCTGAAATGGATTTATCTAAAATCAAGCCCTACAATAAAGTACCTGGATAATCTTTTAAATCCTTCAAATAGCTATAAACATTTCGTTTTTATATTTTGTTACATATTAGTTTATCTTCCACATTGTCTGTGCTCTCTGATTCATATAATACTCCGTGTTGTTTACGCAGTTCCTACTAATGATGCGAGTGCGAAATATTTTACAATTACCCTCACTTATATAAATATTTGTGCTTTTAACTTAAATTTCAGTAAATATCTGATTTGTTTTGTGTTAAGAGCTTGTAAGCATATCCATATTCATGTACTTGTAGTTTATTTAACAACAATGTTTGACTTTGGCATTCATATTCTCAGTTACTTTAAAGTTGTTAAAATCATAATATTATCATCTTACCCACATTTTTGTCAATTGTATTTGCAAATGTTGTTAATGTTTATTATGTTGTGTGTTTTCTATTTCTGTTTTACATATTCTAATTTGCTTAAGTCAGAAACTGTAATTGAACTTGACTCCAGGCTTTGTCTTAGTAACGCCTTCCATAATATATCTTCAGATTTCGATGGATACATACAATTTAAATGTTTATTACCAAAACTGTCGTGGACTGCGTACCAAACTACATACATTATTTATGAATATCTTGTCATTCTCATATGACGTAATAATTCTTACGGAGACCTGGCTTATGCCAAGCATATCCGATGCTGAGTTTATTGATGACCGTTATTTGGTATTTAGATGCGACCGCGACCGCTGTACCACAAGGAAGCGTGATGGTGGCGGGGTACTGATAGCCATTCTACGCACATTGCGACCAACTAGTATTTTGATGCGTCCCTCTCACGCTGATATTGAACACGTCTTGGTGCAGCTGCCAGGGTCGCACCCTACAAAACGCCATATCATAAGTGCAGCCTATATACCGCCGCGTTCTCCGGACGATTTGTACACATCTCACTTCGATATGTTGCTAGACATTATCAATGACACTACTACTGACGCATTCTACATAACAGGCGACTATAATTTACCAGGCATTAACTGGCTTGATCGTAGTGGATGTAACTATGTTGTTCCACAACCAACGGATAATTCGGGCGGTAATTTATGCAATTTTATATCTTTGTCTAATATTTTTCAATACAACACACTGAGGAATAACCTAGGACGCATACTTGATTTGTTTTTGTCGAACGTTGACTGTGTGTTCAAAACGTGTACACCATTGCTACCGCCTGATGTTTACCACCCGCCTTTTTCGGTAGCAACATCATTTATGACAAAATTTATACCAATGAAACGCAACTTATCTATGAGACACAATTTTTTTAAAGCTAATTATAAATTAATTAACAAAGACTTAAACATGTTAGACTGGAATAAATTGTTTTGCGAACTTTCTGCTGAACAATCGGTTAATGCATTTTACGATCAAATTTATACTATAATTAAAAGGCATATTCCATTATCTCGTCTTAACAATTCTAGTTTCCCTTTGTGGTTTTCACCTTCCCTCATTCGTATTTTCAAAACCAAAGAAAAAGCTTGGTTGAAATGGAAAACCTACGGTAATGCATCGGACTATGTTAGTTTTTCTACTCATCGAAAACGTTTTAAATCTGAATGTGACAATTGCTTTAGTAAATACATGAAATCGGTCGAGGACAGTATTCCGCTTGGCATTAAACATTTCTGGATGTACGTCTCAAACAAGAAGGGCAAGGCGGAGATTCCAGCAAACATGTTTCTTGAAAATCTTAACTCAAATAATCCAACAGAAATTTGTAACATGTTTTCCACTTTTTTCACCTCTGTTTATGAACCAACGAACTTAAACCCCTCAACGTGGCAGCCACCTAGCTCATACGCGGATAATTCACCCTATATCTCTGACATCTATTTACCAGTAAATGTTGTACATAAAGCAATAAAACAATTAGACTTAAACAAAGGTGCAGGCCCCGATGGCTTGCCACCCGTGTTCATAAAGAATACCAGAGAAAATATTGTACTGCCACTATATATTTTATTTAATAAATGTTTACGAGAAGGCACCTTTCCCGATGTTTGGAAACGGGCACATATCACACCAGTGTTTAAGAGTGGTGACAAAAACAACATACAAAATTATCGCCCTATATCTATACTGTCCACGTTGTCGAAGCTTTTCGAGAGTCTTGTACACAGTGAAGTGTACTCTCATATTCACAACCTCATTATTGGTGAGCAGCATGGATTTGTCAAAAGACGTTCAACGAATACTAATCTCATGTTATTCACAGACTTTCTGTTCAAAAACATGGATGAACAAATTCAAGTTGACGCTGTGTACACAGATTTTCGGAAGGCCTTTGACAAGGTGGACCATAAACTGCTTTTAGATAAGATTGCATACAACGGCATCCGTGGCAATTTGTTGCGATGGTTCATGGCATACATATTTAACAGGTCGCAAAAGATAGTTATTAATGGTTTCCAATCAAGCTCAATCATTGTCACCTCAGGGGTGCCCCAGGGTTCAATCATGGGCCCCCTACTTTTTGTTCTGTTTATTAATGACATTAAGAAATGCTTCATTCATTCCCAATTTCTAATGTATGCCGATGACATCAAAATATTTAAGTCGTGCAAAAGCACACAAGACTGCCTATTTCTACAGGAGGACCTTGATAGACTTTCTCGATATTGTTCATCCAACAAACTTCAGCTTAGCTTACTTAAGTGCAATGCAATTACTTTCACAAAAAACAAAAACATTATATTATTTGATTATAGTCTACACGGTATTTGCTTGCAAAGAGTTGACCACATACGAGATCTTGGGGTTTTAATGGACTCGAAATTGCACTTTAATCTTCATATTGATAACATTGTTAACAAGGCGTATCGCATGTTTGGTTTTGTCATGCGTTCTTCAAACGACTTTAAAAGACAGTCTACTTTTCTACTTCTATACAAAACGTTGGTCCGCTCTCAATTGGAATTTGCTGTACCGATTTGGAGTCCCATTTTTGATGTATATATAAAAAGAATTGAAATGGTTCAAAAAAAATATTTACGTGCCATGCACTACAGATGCACTAAGTCTAAATTACCATACATTCAATTATTAAAACACTATAAGTTACAAAGCTTGGAGTCAAGACGCAGCCTACTAATGGCCATGATGCTTCATGGTCTTTGTAATAACAGGTTCGACTGTGTAGATATTACCAATAACCTATGTTACATTGTACCTAGAACTGTAATACGCAGAGAGGTGCGCGTGCCGCGGCTGTTCCACACTGCAAGGTGCAGAACTCACGCTGGCGCACCGCCTCTCCGACGCATCGTAGATACGTATAACACACACTTTATCGAACTGGATATTTTCACGCTTTCACACTTTAAGTTCAAAAGGATGGCTATTGAGTCTTTAAAGTAACCTTCTAAAATTACCATCACTGTATTAGATATGAGTACTTTTAAATAAAATTTTCTGGAAAATTAACGCACGCATTTAGCTAGTTTCTAACCATTATTTCGCGGACATTGGTGTGGGTTACACATTTACTTATTTTTTTTAAATTATACTATTATACTTTAATTGTAATGTGTAACTGTTAAATGTCCCAATAAAGTAAAATAAAATAAAATAAATAAAATAAACTTCCATTGAAGTTGGCATACAAACCGATTTTCGGGTTTTCCGACGAGCGGAAAATTTTTGGTTTCCATGGTTAATTAGCGGTTAATTAACGGCTAATTATCCAGTTCTTCATTTGTTTGCGTGCTATTTTTGCCATGCCAACTTCAGAGAGGTTGTAAGTCGCGTGTTCGGTATTGGCTGTTAGTAGTTTATTGCGTTTTATTTTTTGTAAAAACAGCAATTTTTCCCATACAAAAATGATTTAAGCTATAAACAAATTCATGAAATGAATTTATTCAGATTCTTCTAAAAATAATTATTTTCCTTTGATGAATTTATTCAGATAATGAAATTCGGCCAGTTTTACGAAGTAGAAGAAGAAGAACTTCTGATAAGACTCGATTGTAGTTGATTCTACTCACACATAACTTCTAGAGTGACAGAGTCTTCAAGCGTATGTGCTGGGAACCAAGGATTGGAGACGCGGCAGGTCAGTTGCCTGCCACTGTCCTCTCGACGAACGTGCCAGGTAAGCACACTCTTCGTCACTTCTCCGTCTACTTCCACCTGTTAGAAAGAGGAGAAAGATTAATCGTGTGTCATCAAGATCCTCTTCCTTCGTCCAAATATTACTTGGGGTCGGCGCAACACATTTTTTTTTGCAGTCCTCCCCCAGCGACGCCCTAAGCCGAGGCTCGTACCCCACAGGGGGTGCCCTTAGAGTGTAGTCGCTTAGTTTGTTAGTTTTCATGCCCTGGCTAGAGGCCTTACTCTTAAGGCATCCACAGGATAGTCCGGTTAAGCAGACGACAACCTCCGAGGTTGAACTGCGAGATTCCATTAAAAAAAAAAACATTTTTTTCTTCCATTCCCGCCTGTCAATCGTCACACTATTATTTATCATGAATAATATATTATTCGTAGATTGTTTCCCGTAAAATCTCTTAGAAGAGTATAAAAGGATGGCGTTCTAGCTGTACCTGTAGGTTCTTTCTACCCCCCATGCTAAAGAGTCATGTTTCCGAGCTATGATCTAGAATAAATTCTAACGTTGGTACTTTATATCTCGGAAACGAGACGCTTTGGAAAAAATTGTCTCTTAGAAAACTTATTTGTATTGATTACTAAGTAGAAAAACATTCAATACAAATTAGTTAATTAAATTAGTTAATTTTGTCTCTTAGGAAACTAAAGTATAATTTATCAGAACTCAGTGGGTTCTGATTTTTATACACAATAATCAATACAAATTAGTGCCACTAATCATTTAAACAACAAAATTGTATAAGAAAAACAATGTTTATTTTATTAATGCTTAGGATCACTGAATCCACGTGCGGAAAAATACACGTGGCGCCAACGGCTAAATAAATACTGGAACAATAGTTCTCTATGTCTCTTACAAGTATCAAACTATCACTTTGCGAAACAACATCGCATATCGATGTTCGATTTAACTAGGCTGTCTTCAGTCTGTCAGGTTCACAAATATTATCCATATGCATACAGGGTTTTGAATGCACGCCATTATACATTTAATAGTATATTGTGTATTAAGGGCGGTAAGTAAGGAATTACGATCGAGGCTCTAGTAGAAGCCCGAAGTCGAAGACTGAGGGCTTTCTGAGTCAAGGTTCGTAATTCCCGTACCGCCCGTGAAACATACAATGTTTTTCATCACATTTGCGAGTCAATAATCTATATAATAGGTCTTTACCTATGAAATTGCCGTATTGCAGTACAGACTTTTTCAAACAAAAAAAAGTTTTGATTGGCTATGAGTTCTAAATTCAAATTAATTTTGTTTTAAAAATATGACATTCTATTTACAAAATCAGTCTTTTGTTTATTCATTAGCGTTGTATTTTCATTACATTTCAACATTTTTCCTCATAATGGATACTTTGAAATTTCGTGTAATTATGGAATATGAGTTCCGTCGTGGCACCAACGCGGCACAAACGACCCGTAACATCAACGACGTTTACGGAGAGAACTGTACAAACGAACGCACAACCCGTTATTGGTTTGCTCGGTTTCGTTCTGGGAATTTTGACTTGAAAAATGAACCTCGTGGTCGTCCGGAAACTTTGGTCAACAATGATGAATTAAAGGTGATTGTTGAAGCTGATGAAACTCAATCTACAGCTGAGCTGGCAGCAGCTTTTGATGTTAGCATTAAAACAATATTGGTCCATTTGCGACAGATTGGCAAGATAAAAAAGCTTGATAGATGGGTGCCCCACGAACTTAACGATCGCCAGCGCAACGTACGCGTCGAGACTTGCCTTGCGCTGCTTAACAGGCACAGAAATGAAGGAATTTTGAACCGAATTGTTACGTGCGACGAAAAATGGATTCTTTTTGACAATCGAAAGCGCTCAGCAAGTTGGTTAGATCCTGGTTCGGTACCAAAGCAATGTGCAAAACGAAAAATGACCCCTAGAAAGGTGATGGTCACAGTTTGGTGGTCTAGTGCTGGTGTGATTCATCATAGCTTTTTACAAAACGGCGAGAGCATTACTGCAGATGTGTACATTGAAGAACTGACCACAATGATGGCGAAACTCGCACGTCTGCAACCAGCTTTGGTCAATCGGTCGTCTCCACTGCTACTTCACGACAACGCGCGGCCCCATACTGCACAACAGACCGTCTCTAAGCTGCATGAGTTGGGTTTGGAAGCTCTCCCTCATCCGCCATACTCACCAGATCTTGCGCCTTCCGACTATTACTTTTTCCAAAATTTGGACAACTTTTTAGCGGGAAAAAAATTCAATTCCCGAGAGGCAGTACAAAACGCCTTTGAAGAGTTTGTTGTCTCCCGTCCAGCTGATTTTTTCAAGAAGGGCATCCATAAACTGCCACAGCGTTGGCAAAGATGCATTGATTGCAGGGGTGATTACTTTGAATAAAAGAAATAAACAAGTTCGAAAAAAAAAATACTTTAACTTTTTTCAAACAAAACGGCAATTTCATAGGTAAAGACCTAATATATAAAAGAAAGTCGTGTTAGTTACTTCACTTATAACTCAAGAACGGCTGAACCGATTTAGCTGAAAATTGGCAGGGAGGTAGTTTAGAGCCAGGAGAAGGACATAGGATACGGTAGGGTAGGGTAGGGTAGGGTAGGTAGGTAGGATAGGGTAGGTAGGTAGGGTAGGGTAGGTAGGTAGGTAGGGTAGGGTAGGTAGGTAGGGTAGGTTAGGTAGGGTAGGTAGGTAGGGTAGGGTAGGTAGGTAGGGTAGGGTAGGTAGGTAGGTAGGGTAGGTAGGTAGGGTAGGGTAGGTAGGTGGGTAGGGTAGGTAGGTAGGGTAGGATAGGTAGGTAGGGTAGGGTAGGTAGGTAGGGTAGGGTAGGGTAGGTAGGTAGGGTAGGTAGGTAGTAAGGGTAGGGTAGGGTAGGGTAGAGTAGGTAGGTAGGGTAGGGTAGAGTAGGTAGGTAGGTAGCGTCGGGTAGGGTAGGTAGGATAGGGTAGGTAGGTCGGATAGGGTAGGTGGGTAGTAAAAAGTGCATTGCAACGCATGCTGGGTACAGCTAGTTATGAATATACACAAGTCAACACATATTATTACGAAATACGTGAACTGATTTTTAAGCCCGTGTGCGGGCTGTTTGCCCACACCACAGATTATACAAATGTTTTGTTCAGAAACGCTAAAAGCAAATACTTACTTAGGTATACAACCATGACGGAGTGTAAAAAAAAAAAAAAAACGACGTTTTGATACAAAAAACTATCGATTATTTAGATTTTAGAACATTAGTTGAGTAGTTAAATAACATGTAGCGAGATTGAATGAAATTCCTGTTTAGATAACATTTTAAGACAATTTTTCAATTGCGTGTAAACTCCTTGCTTGAACTTGCATGACCTGTGTGCTGTCATGCTGTGCTGTAAATTAAAAAAAAATTACTTACCGCCCTAGGGTTTTATATGGGGCATTACAGCCAAGTTCACCTGTATGTTATGACACTGTTTACGTGCAAGCGTGATGAAAATTAAAAAAAAAAATACTTACCGCCCTAGGGTTTTATATGGGGCATTACGGCCAAGTTAACCTGTATGTTATGACACTGTTTACGTGCAAGTGTGATGAAAACAATCTTTATTGCACTCTAGTGTTGTTACATACAAGAACGGGAAGACAGATTTGGGCCCAGTTATGTTTGATTCCGCGTTTGTGTGTGCTATTACGGCTATTGCCATCAACTGGGCATTCCACGAAAGTAAAAAGAATATCCAATAACAACATTATCATCTTCATTCTCCTGCTCTAATACCAATTTATTTAGGGCCAGCAAGTCTGCTTCTTCCATACTTCTCTTATTCTTCATCTCAACAGACTTTTTTTTATAGGATAGGAAATCATTAAATGACTTCTCCCGCTCTGGGCGGAGCGGAAGAAATTGTCAGACTTGTACTGACTAAAACCCCTCCATGTTCCTTCTTAGCCCTTGGTATTCCAGGGCCACGGTATCTTTTTCGAACAGTCCCGCAGCCCTGGCAGGCATCGGCCCTCTCGGACCCCTTCCGATATGCTGACATCTCCTTGAGGCGCGCGTGGAACACGAACGCGCCGTCGACACGGCCTGTCGTCATAAGACGGACGGACGGTGAGCTAGCCTATTACTCACCGTCCACAGGCCCGCAAAACATCTCAACAGCCTCTGATACTGTTTAACTGAAATATCGGTATAACTAACGTTATTCAAGTACCTGTGTTAACGTGGAATCCACAAGCTGTGAGTTGATAAACCACTCAATGTTAGGGGCTGGCTTCGAACCCCGCGTGGTGCACACGAAGGACTTATCCATGCCGGCTCTCGTTGATCCGCTGCCGGTCACTCGAATGTATTGAGGTTTTACTGGTGATAAGAAGAAATTCTTTAGTCCAAGAGAATTTAAAGACACTTTCGCTATATGTTATCATGAGGGCTTAAATAAGTGGCTATCGCATACAAAGTGTTTCGTATTCTTACAATGCCTTTCAACGGGATATACTCAAAAGCGTTTCGGCTTATGCCAGTCTCATACTTCCTGGTTTAGACATAATTGCATAAGAAAATGTCGTCGTGTCTAGATCTTCATATTTAAAAGAAAACTTTGATATTTTTAATTAAAACCATTATTGAAATGCTTCCCAACGCTATGTAATATCGAGTAAAAACTAAGTCAGATCACATCTCAGATCGAAAGGATCAAACAATGTGATGATGAAGACGATCTTCTACCTCCTCAATCAGTTGCAACAAAGCCTAGGCGTCACTTTCGGGATATCTTCCGTGATTCATCATCATCACCATCACCAGTACTTTACATGAAGGGACTGCCTATCTCACATCCTCAACCCAGTAACTGGGTAATAAGATACCCTTTGGTAAGACTGGCTGTCAGACTTTTGGCTTCGGACTACTCGTAACAACTGTCAAAGATCTAAAACTAACAGCCAGGACCAACGGCTTAACGTGCTTTCCGAGGCACGGAAGAATCTCGGTATGTAATTATGGTCACCCATTACGGACCAATCTCGGCTTAACCTTAAACATGCGTGATTATCCTATTATATTGTGAGCTCCCGATATTTCGACGCTGTTGCAAGCGTCATGATCGAGGGATCCAACGATCATAATTGATAATCACGGAAGATATCCTGTAAGTTTAGTTATAAACAGTGAAAGCTTAAAACTCACAGTATAATCTAATAGTAACTTCTCTAGACTGCGGCTGCAGCAGCGGCGGTTCCACCCTGCACTGCAGCTTGGTACCAGTCATCTCCCTGGACAAATTGGGCAGGTGCAGTTGTGTCACGGAGCCTTCCTTCGTGTAGGCTAGCCGCTCCTCGCCCCTGTACCATGATACGTCTGGTGGAGGTTTACCTGTGCAACAAGGATTTTACATTGGTCCAGGAGGTGGCTAAATTGGCCGTGGCAAACAAATGTTTTAGGAACTTATTTGAAAAGAAAATGCTTTTCTTTTTCATGAAACTCTTATGTAGATGCAGTAGGCCATTTGGAATCTAACGGATGAAGATATTGGAACATGTTTTGTTTCCCCACACTAGGAATTTATCCTGTTTTGTAATGCATTTACAAACATTAAAACTCACAAGCAGTCAGTCCCGGAACAACTATGTGTAGGCAGTACAAATATTTGTTCCGTGCGGGGATCGAGCTCACGACACGCAGAGCAGCAGTCCATCGCTCAGCCATTGCGCTAACCGTGCCGTCAGATTTGGAAGTTATGTTGTACTGTTATTTGAAAGTAGCTCATGTGACGGTAAACAGATAAGTCAGACAGGTGGATATAACTTCACAAAGATTATCTATGTCTTACCTCCAGCTGCTTGACAAGAAAGGAGGACATTTTGACCCTCTCTAAAGGGTCCGGCTACAGACCCCAGAATCTCTGTACCCTCGTAGTCATATATCCGAGGGGCCTCTGGGGGAACTGAAAAGAAAACAATTATTAAGGAATTCCTGAGGAAAAGCCCACTCGAGTGGTGATCAGGCGGATCCCTAAAGAAATTCCCACGCCTCCCTGGGAATTTCTTTAGGGATCCGCCATCCTAGATGACCTCCAAGGTCAAGCATGCCGGTCACAGCTGTCCACCGCCTTCACAAGGCGAGAGGCGGCGAACAGTTCGACATGGTACTGGTAATTTGTGACCCAGTCAAAGGACACCACCCGATCTTCAAAGTGAAGTCAGTATCCTCACAGGCATCTCAATAGAGAAGCCCTACCGCTCGAGCGTAGTCGCGCAGTGCCACCGCTGTCAGCTGTACAGACACAGTCAAGACAACTGCTATGCGCCGCACAGGTGCGTAAAGTGCTGTAATAATGCTATTTAAAAGTGTATTTTTGTGTCAAATTAAGAAAAACTACTCCTCTAAGGATAAAGGAATCTCTCTTGTATTACAGATATCGTAAATGAAACATGCAAATAGACCCGAAAGAAGTATAATTCTAGAGTACATAATTATTGAAAATTTACCATGCAGGAATCGAACCCTTAATTATAACACAACAGCCAATCACTCAGAAACTACACCAGTACCCTTCAAGATGTAAAGTGAATTCTAGATAAAGCGTTAAGAGGGTAATACATTCTTCCATGTTTCTACGCACTAAGTGGGTAAACCTTTAACCTTTAGCCGTAATGGATGTTACACACCGTTCAGGAAAGTTACAGGGGTTGGTAAATTCTATTTGGTAAACATTTTATTCGATGTTCTTAGGTTCTGTTCACACTAGGGACACAACAAGGTATTAAAAAAGGCAATATGTAAACTTGTTATTGAGATTCTGCAATCAGCTTAAAAGTCTCTACCAAAAAACATTGAATTTATATTCAGGACTGGGATTTTGGCCTGTATTGTATTTTTTTTTATTCACTTCCATGTAAACTCTTAATACAGCCTTCTGATTCTCTTGATAGAATGGTTCAAGTCTTCACACAAAATAATTTGGACTGTACAAGTGTACACGTATCTCATTATAGTCATAATTCCCCTACCTTTTATCATCATCATCAGCCTATAATGTTCCCACTGCTGGGACACAGGCCTCCTCTCTATGAGAGGGAGTGGGCTGGTAATCCACCACGCGGGCTCAGTGCGGGTTGGAAGATATCACATGTCTTCGAATTTTTAGTTCTAGAACATGCCGGTTTCCTCGCGGATTCCTTAACCGTTTTTGAGGGCAGCGGCGATGAAATAAATTAAACAAAGTAATGCGCCTGCCTGGGTTTGAAACCACTGCTTACAGCTCGTAAGTCGGGACTGCCACAACTGGGCGACCGCTGCTCTCCCCTACCTTTATCTCAATTTATTACTTCTTTGTAATCCATCTTCTCAGTAGACAACCCTTTCCTTGCCATATCATCATTCACTCATTCATTGGTGTTTAGATCCTCACTATTCTTAGAACCACCCACATTCATACTCGAACATTCTTCACGACATCCTCCTCATTTCTCCGCATCATATACCCGTATCATGCCAACCGATTCTCAAATAACTTTCCAGTCACCGCTGCTACTTCAAAGATTTTGTACAATATTTTGATTTAAAAGAGTGTCCATGGAGTTTCTTGCCCATTCTTCTCTATAGAGATCTACGCTACGGAATGGGCAACTACAGTACTTTCACAAGTTATTATGCCTTGTGACTGGGACTGTAGCTTCGCGTTTTTTTTTTACTTTCAAAAGTGCCTGTAATGGTCTAATTGAAATAAATGCTTTGAGTTTGAGTTTTCTTTTAATCCATATACGAGGAAGACTGAAAGAAAGCCGAAGAAATAAGGTGTCTTATGGGATGACGAGTAATAGAGAAGTATGGAAGAAGACATGCTGCGACCTCAAATAAATTCGGATAAGGGCAAGAGCTGATAAGAAAGAATTAATACATACCTATAACAGTCAAATTGACCCTATAATTCCTCGTTGGAGCATCGACATAGTCTATCCTGCACCTGTAGACGCCCTCATCTTGCCGAGCCACTTTCTCAACCACCAGGTGAGCTGATGATGGATCAGACTCGTTGAGAACGAAGTGGGTGCGGGCTCCAAACTCCCCGGCCACTGCCCAGTGTACTGGTGGGCCGTTTCTGAAGTCCACTCTGAAAGGAAATATTGGATTGGTTAGAAATATGGTTAGAGATTATATATTTTCGTAAAAATGGTTTTTGTAAGCACGACGACTAATCAAGCTATACAAAACCAGTTAATGCGGATCTCTCATTGAACAGAAATTTATTTAAAGCAAGGCGATGTTATATTGGTAGTTTAGATCTTAATGTGTCGCCGTGTGTATATTTGATGCAGATGCTCGTTCATACATCATACATAGTCCACGACGTTACTTAAAATCAACCAGTTAAAAACTTAAACCACTAACGAGTAGCTGCAATGTCACTAGCACTAATATTTCAAAGGGGCCTATACACAATAAAACCGATCAGAAACTATCTACTAAACATAAGCCGCATCCAGTATGGACTATTATTGAAATATTTATTTTATTTAGGTAGCGAAGCGGATTGGTACTCCCTTTCTTCTCCTAAAATTGTTTGTCCGAAAATCATTATCCATAACACGTTTGCTATAAACTTCAGTAACCATAATGTTCAAAATCCCGAAATTTTGTTCAACATAATTATCTTGAGTTTTAAAAGTATTCTGTCATAATATCGAGTACTATAATAATTGAATCTCCTAATTTTACATGACCTAAAGTCATATGTCCAAAGTATTGTGTTAAATAATGTGTATTATTCCGAATATTCATTTATAATAAATTTTGTAGTCCTAAAACATTTGCTAAAAATTAGGTTTTAGAGACAGAAACGAATCGCTGTAAATCCGACTCCACGCAGTCTTGTCTGCTCTACCCCTAGAGTGTAATTTAAAATCGCGTAGGCGCGGAGGGGCGAGGCGGCCCGCGAGTTGAGGAGCAGGTGGTGAGCGTTAAACCCATCTGCGACGATAAATTCGCGTGGGACCGCCAGAGCCCCGCAGCGCCGGAGCCGTGACAGAAACCATGCCTGCTGCATGTTGCATGCTTGCTTGCTTGCTTGCATGCTGCATGCTGCGTGCTTGCTTGCATGATGCATGCTGCGTGCCTGCTTGCATGCTGTTTGCTTGCTTGCATGTTGCATGCTTGCTTACATGCTGCATGCTTGCTTGCATGCTGCTTGCCTGCTTGCTTACAAAAACCACATGTTCACAATCAACTGCTTTATTGAGTACATTTATAATATATTTATTTATGTGTAATAAAAAAAGAATATTATTATTATAAATAAACATTATGTAATTTGAATTTAGGACTTATAACTTTTGTAGAAAAGGTTTTTATGTCTTTGGTATATTATTGATTGTAATATTTATGACAAACGGATTTAGGACATATTATATTTAGGGGTTTCAATTTTATGGCATGTGATATTATGTGATATTAAGTTCGGGTAAATTATCATTCGGACAAATGATGATTAGGACAAAAAAAGTTATGGCACTTTAAATTATGGATAAAAAAGTTAGGTGACACAATAGAGAACCAAGCGGATTGCGTGGCATACAATTGACTTTGTAACTGGTTTCATAAGAGACCATAAACTAAGCAACGAAAAGGCTGATGTACCCACGTCTTGTCTACTCCACTCTCAGATAAATTTGGTTTTACAACGAATAAAGTAAGTGGGAAAAGTGAAACAGGAGCCAAATTCCAGGAAAATTGTTGCCTCAATTTTTTAAACGTGAGTGGGTAACACACCAACGCAGCAATTTTTCTTTCTCCAACATTAATTTAATCATCTTCAAACTAATATTTAAACATCCTACTCTCTTGAAGACGTTCCTGATTCTCACTACATAAAAACTAATGCATAAGACATGAGCCACATGCTCATTCAGTATTCCCGGTCAATACTCTCGCAGCCAAAGAGTGACATTTTAAAACAAGTGGCGACGTCAGAGGAAGGAACCAATACACTGAAAGAATCCGTCCGGCTTCCGCCTTGGAAACCGTCCAGCAGCGACTGAATCAATGGGAAATATTTGAGTAGGGACCATTTATATGGATCTGTCCGTAATTTTGGACTTAAAGGTATGATTTACTGATCGATGATTTAATGGCAACAACCATTTCAACTCCAATAGGAGGGTATTACTTATTTTTAGATATTATTTTGTACCACAATGTCTTATTTAAATAATAGGGAACAATAGCACGCTGTGACGTCACTAATTTGTCCTTTACTATTTATGGAATAAAAAGCATAAAAAAATCCAATTTTAAAGAGTTATTTGTAAATCAATGGGGATTTACAGTCCTAAAATAAAATAGTTTGTTTTTAATGATGACTACATATGGATTTGGTTGGACAATTTAGTACACAAGCCATGCGCCAAACAAGATTTTCTATGGCAAAAATGATAAACACCCATCCCCTATTTCACCCTCCGTGTTTGTAAGGAAATATTGTTACTCATTTAATTCTTCAAGACCCAGTGGTTAAATTAAATTATTTTATTTTATAATTGTCTTTTTTTTATTTTACTATGGACACTTTTAACGTGCACGTCTTGCTACATCGTTCTCACATAATGTACCATCTCAACATGAATGATGTAACCAAGGTTTTTGTAACAAGATTCTGATTTCAAAGAGTGTCCATGGAGTTTCTTGCCCATTCTTCTCCATAGAGATCTACGCTTTGGAATGGGCAACTACAGTACTTTCACAGTTATTATGTCTTGTGACTGGGGCTGTAGCTTCATTTTTATTGTTGTTTGACTATTCAAAAGTGCCTGTAATTGGCTTACTTGAAATAAATGATTTTGATTTGATTTGATTTGAACGTTGTTCTCTTTCAGTAAATTATAAAAAAAAAACTATCAAAGCTATTGTATATTATTATCTATTTAATTAAGCAGATTTTCGGTTGCTAGTGTAAAATAATATCTAAGTTCAATTTTGAAACTTATGTTACACTAGCAAGCAGAATAGAATAGAATAGAATAATTTTATTTGTGTAAAAACATGGTACATTTAGGTCTTATAAATAGGTTTGTGATCTTACATGTTTTACCATAGAATGGCATACAAATATTTGAACATGTTAAACATTAATTTTAATACGAGACATACATTTGTTAAGATATTAATACTATAGCATGTCTAGGTAATAACGCTTACAATTTAAGAATTCGTATCTATTCGAATCTTTAAATAATAAATATAAGCTTAAAAATAACAAATAAAATGAAACGCAAAAACATGAAATATTTTGTAGAGCTCAGTAACCATATCTATCAGTCACTTTTTTTTCTAAAAATTCTTTTACACTATAAAAATAATTATCAATGAGCCATTTATGCAATTTGGATTTAAAATATTTTAATTGGAGTTCTCTTAATTCTTTTGGTATGTTGTTGTAAATTTTTATTGCAGTGATTAAACTATTTTTTTGGCATAATGTGCTTTGATGTGAAGGTATTCTTAATCTTGTGGGGTTACGACGAGTGTATTTCGAATGCAGGTCGCATGCTATAAAAAAATTTGAGTGCTCCTTCACAAAAATACCAACCTGCATTATGAAAAGGCCTGCAGGAGCACATAAAAGACAATTTTGGTTTTATAATATTTTTTTTCGCAATCCGCTACACTCATGCAGATGCATAGCAGTGATAGCGTAGTAGTGTGACCGTCAGACTGACAAGTCAAGTTTCGAGTTCGAACCCAAGACACGCACCTCAGATTCGGATTCATGTGCGTACTATGTCCGTGCGGCATAAAAACTCAAACACCAGGTTATGCTCTAACCACACGTAAAAGAAGAAGAAGAATCGGATCATCATCTGCCTAAGACTGGATGTCAGACTTTTTGGCTTCTGACTACTCGTAACGACTGTCAAAGATCTACAAATGACAGCCGGGACCAACGGCTTAACGTGCTTTCCAAGGCACAGAGGAAACTCGGTATGTAATTATGGTCGCCCATCCACGGACCAACCTCGGCAAGCACGGCTTAACCTTAAAGATCATCCCGTGTGGCTGTTATTATTTAGCCACGAGCTCCTCAAAATCGAGAAGAGGAATCGGATACAAAGAAAATTATTTCCTAAAGAGCATAACACACAAACATCTCTATAAAGCTTCCAAGTCAACTGCAAGCGTACCAAAAGCGAAACACGAGCCATTCGGCCACCACTCACTGACGTCTGAAAGCGTCCTTACAATGAAGGAAATATTTGCTTAGATCTGGCAAGCACCGAGTGTTTCCTTCAAAGCAGAATAAATAACTTGGCCGCCACTGTTTTCTCAAGGGAACCTATATTAGGGAAGTGTTATTAAGAATCTTTGTTTTTTGCTGGCTCTGTTTTTGTGGTCGTAAGTGCATGTTTTTTTGGCGAGTTTCGGAAAGGTGTTTTTGATATCTATTTGAGAGATTTCGGTTCGAATGTTATGTAGGGATACTGTTACGGCGTTTTGAGAGTTGCACCAATTAAAGTTCAACTAACTTTTGCCCGCGAGTGGGCAGGGCACATTGCTAGCAGAACGGATGACTGATGTGGCTGAAAAGTTCTGGAATGGCGACCTCGAACCGAAAGACGATGCGTTGGAAGGCCTCCCACGAGGTGGACCGATGACCTGGTGAAGGTTGCGGGGATCCGCTGGATGCGAGTCGCACGGGACCGGTCAATGTGGCGACACTTGGGGGACGCCTATGTCCAGCAATGGACGTCTTTCGGTTGAAATGATAATGATGATGACACAAATAGATCATCTGATCCATTTGTAGTCAAAATATGATCCAGCGTGAAGGAAGAAAGTTCCAGCGTGAAGGAGTAACAAACCTAAACACCCACTTACAAACGTTTTCATAACAGCATTGTGATGAGTTATGAAGAGCGCATTCTTTTATTGCAGTGCTAAGGCACTGTGCATTTGCCATCTTTACTACAAAAGAGCGTGTCTCCTTTACAAATGGCAACTTAATACTATTACATGGTAGGTCCATGATACAGTGAATATTACAGAAACGTAGACTCAACCTAAAAGCAGTAAGTCGTAGGTTCGAACCCAGGCAGGCGCATTACTTTGTGTAATTTATTTCATCACCGATGTTCTCAAAACGGTGTAGGAAAACATCGCGAGGAAACCGGCATGTCTTAAAACTAAAAATTCTAAGACATGTGACATCTACCAACCCGCACTGGGCCCGCGTGGTGGATTACAGCCCACTCCCTCTCTTTAGAGAGGAGTCCTGTTTCCCAGCAGTGGGAACAATATAGGCTGATGGTGTAGAATCAACGGTTACAAAACAATCTATTACATACTCTCAAGGAACCACTTAATCAGCTTACACTGTATTACTTCATTACCAGCTGCAGACTCCATTTTACGCCGTCTCAACACTGTTATACGCCAAAACGCAGTATCGGCTAATACCTTGACCGTCCGAGACAACTTGGCGAACGTCCAAGTAAATGTACACAGTGCAGGCAAGACAAACGAACCAACTAAGATTTAGAAATGCATAAAATACATTTTAAATTAGGTACAACAAACATGTTCGTCTAGACGCTTTGAAAGATTTAATTTTTTAGCGCTGATGTTACCATTTTATATTTTGATTCCAGATGGGATTGATAGGTTTAATTTGAAGTAAATGGTTGAGACTGTGTGATGTTGGAGAACAGAATTTGCTGATGAATGATGTTTTCGTTTATTTTGTGTCAAAACATACAATTTGAAATTAGGTTAAAACTTGTATAAAAACTTTATCCGAGACTAATTAATGCCCGCGTGAAATGATAGTAAAAATATAACTTCCCTATTTTAATCGGATTTTCTTAACAATCTCAAGGGTTTTAATAGTTTTGCACGGAACCGTAATACTTTTTCTAAAATAAAAGTAGCCCAAGTTATTCATTATAACATTAGCTATGCATCCTATCATTAGATAGGCCGTAGTAACAGTTCCGTCAAAATTGGTCAAGCTGTTTCAGAGATAAACAAGCAGCCAGACAGAGAAAAGTTTAAAGAAATTTTTAGTAAAGTTTTGTTGTTATAAGTTCCGTATATACTTTCATAATAATATGCATTGAGTAAAAAGTTTGTGACAGACTCTTCAATTTTAATTATTTGATTAATTAGTTCTTGTTTAATTCCAGTTCCTCTCGTGAAGGATTTGTGAGAAAACAATAGAATTATTATTTTTATTTAATTGGTGCATAATGTCATCATCATTAAGTACAAGCATAATATGTCCCCTGCTGGACCAGCCCAGCAACACTGTAACGTGATCTCTATCTGTTTCACAATTCCCACTCCCTAAATAAAGTACCAGGCTATCATGAAAACGAAGAGCCTTTAAATAACAAAAGCATAATACACAGCTAGACACAAGTCCCTCTGATCCGCTGAGAGGCAGACCGTGTGGTAAGACTTGGCGGGTTGCCAACGCCGGGAACTAGGTTCGATGCCAGTGCGCGGTAATGACCACCTGATCTTGTAAGTTAGCCGCCAAATTTGTTTTGTAATTAATCGTCTTTGTAACTTTTGAGTTTTGAAATTATGTGTTTTGGGAGTTGACCGTAACGCCATGTTTGGAGGATTTATGAAACGTAACTAACGTAAGTTATTAACCGGGCTGACTGGTAACGGCGCTGGGGAAGAGTCACCATATTTAAGGTACACGTATAACCTTTAATATGGCGTCCATAGAAGGATATACTCAAACTATATGTGCCTAGCTGTGCCTGAGACTTCGTCGGCGTGAAATTTTTCTAAAATAGAAGTAGCCTAAATTACTCCTTATTACATCAGCTATCTGCCAGTGATCTGCACAGATTCGTCAAAATCGGTCCAGCCGTTCCAGAGATTAGCCGGAACAAACAGACAGACAGACAGACAAAAATCGGAAAAAATGTTATATTGGTATATGTACCGTACCTACATACATTACATCATATGCATGTAGTAAAAAGCGGTTATTTTAATATTACAAACAGACACTTCAATTCTATTTATTTGTATGCAGTATGCATAAATGTATAAGTAGATGTGTTCCAGTGTTTGACCAGATGTATAAAGCAAAGTATAAAAAGATCGTAGCAGGTAACGACCTGTAGTTTCTGCCTATCTCCATTGGAAAAAGGGCTTAGTTTACGTATTTATTGATTCAAACAAAACAGCCTTTAACTAACTCCTAGGTTCGATGCTCGGGTCGACCAAAATGTTATTAAGTTTTTTCAGCGAGGAATTTCTCTGTAGCAGACACGGAGTCTGGAATCAAACCCGCTTGGATAGGCTCACCAACTACATAGTACTTAAACATAACTGGCGAGATGTGGGTGTCAAATTATTTACACTTCTGCGTAATCGTTGCTATTCCACGTATTAGCACTAAGCGTTTCCAAACGTCTTTCATAATGCGAACAGCAAAGGAGTGGAACTCTCTGCCTGCGTCTGTGTTTTCGAACGCTTACAACCCTAATCTTTTCAAAGTTAGAGTGAACAGGCTTCTTCTGGGTAAGCTCGTACCATCGTTGACTTTGTCTCCGTCATTTCTGACCTAGACTGGAATCAAGAGCAAACACATCGCAAATAAAAGTTAAAAAAAAAACCCAACTCCAAAATTTTATGCGACTTCCAACAAGTTTAACGCTACCATGGAGGTGGAATATTTTCTATAACTCACTAAGAGATGGCAGTACTACAAGATTTGTGACTACGTTGTTTTACTAGGTACGCAAGATGGCGTGCAAACAGTCATGCATTCGACTCTTCGGTGAGCTTTCGCTTAATTTCCATGAGTAGAATAACTTCGATAAACTTTTGTTATAATTATGTAATAAAAAAAATACAACAAGAAAACAACAAAATATTATTGAGAAGCTCAATAAAATAACGAGAGTGAATGCGTGGCACTAGAACGCATGCGTGTAGTATTACGAAGTTTAACTTCTTCCACGCGGAGGGACTCCGCGCACTATTTCGTATTGTAAGTTGGGAAGGAAAGAAAATGGCGCCTTGAATTTCTACCCTTCGATTCTATGCTAGCGTATCGCTTACAGCCAGCTTTCATTTTCTCACACACTATCTATACGTCTTATTACTGATACCAAATACTTGCAGGAAACTTCAACCCAAGGAAACTTCGCTTCAGTTCGATTTTATGCCAGTACGTACATTGAGACGAGTGACTTCGTTTAATTATGGAAATATTAAACCAATGATTTTCTTTCGGGTAAGACAAAGAATATTGAGATAGTATTTTCAATTTTGAAATCTTTTTCAATTGATATAGTAAACCACGGGGAAGGAACACTGACGCTATAACCAAAAACAAAATCATCAATATCAAATATTGTATGTCACATAGGCCTACAAGGGCACTTACAAAACGTCGACAAAAAGGTGCTCGGTTCGGGTTGGTCGTTTCCTATGGAGAAGATCCTGCAAGAAACTCCATGGTTTCTCTTTTTAAATTATTTGGTTTTACAATATTTTTATGTTACAGCGAGGACATCGTGGGCCCGACAGTAATCATTGCTTACTATAAAACGTAGAACAAGATTGAAATAAGTTTGCGGTACTTTTAGTCAATTCAATATATCATCATCATTCCTGCCCTTATGCCAACTTATTTGTGGTCGACACAGCATGTTATCTTCTTCCATACTTCTCTATCACTCGTCATCTCATCAGACACCTCCTTTCTTGCCATATCATCCTTCACACAGTCCATCCATTGTTTCTTTGCTCTTCCTCTACTCGTATCTACATTCATACTCAACATTTTCCTCATTCCTCCGCAAAAATGTCTATACCACAATAACCAATTGTTACCAATACATGTCTGATTATTTTAAAAATGTTATCACCGATGAAAAAGGCCCTCGGCTTCTGTTCTAAAAGATAACACATTTAAACGGCATTTAATATCCCACTTAAAGTACCCAACTTAAATCTTACAGAATCACAATTGAGTTAGACGATCTCAGCATCTAATAAGTCAAGCAAATTGCAATTAAGTGGTCCCACGTTCAGTCTGTGTCAAAATTTAATTTAGAACTACCCCCCTCTCCTCTTTCCCCTCTCGGTTTTGCCTCCCCCCTCTGAGGGAGACACGGAATGATGCTGCGATTAATTCAAAATTTCAAATTGAGTTATCTGTATAATGTAGATTTAGTTGGAGTTGGCAGGTCGAGTATAAATAAAAATGTGTTCGAAATTGGGTAGGTTTAACACTGAAAACTTTCAAAACCACGCACATTAGACGGTATGACCACTAAAACTGCCATCATCATCAGCCTATAATGTTCCCACTGCTGGGACACTGGCCTCCTCTCAATGAGAGGGAGTGGGCTGTAATCCACCACGCGGGCCCAGTGCGGGTTGGTAGATGTCACATGTCTTCGAATTCAAAAAACTAGTTCTAGGACATGCCGGTTACCTCACGATGTTTTCCTTCACCGTTTTTGAGGGCAGCGGTGATGAAATAAATTGCACAAAGTAATGCGCCTGCCTGGGTTCGAACCCACGGCTTACTGTTCGTAAGTCCGGGCTGTTTCATTAGATTGTCTGCCTATAAAATGATTGTTTAATCTTCAAAGTTATAAAGGGCAGTTAGAGTGAAGTTAAATGTAGGTTAAACACAATCTTAAGGAAGTTACTATGACCAGAAACTGCTTGTAGTTGACTATTGCCAACCCTAGAACAAGCAAACTGTTTGTCGCTACTTTGAAATGTTTTCATACCATAATATACAGTGTCAACGGTAGAAACGATTGATGGACAGTGTGAAGGATGATATGGCAAGCAAGGACGAGTAAAAGAAAAGTATAGAAGAAGAAGATATTCTGCGCCGACCCTAGATTAATTGGGATAAGGACAAAAGAATGACGGTGATAGTAGGAACCTCCTCTTTTTATACGTCGATGAAAGTTTTCTAACTTGTTGATGTTCTCTTCCTCAACCAAAAACAGAGAGTACATGAAAAAAAAATTGCATTTTTTTGTATTTCCGTTTTATAAATATTACTACTATAATTTAAAGATAAATTGTTACTAACAAAATATGGACATTAGTCTGAAATAAACGAATTTAATAATTAAAAATGTAATAAAACATTCAATTCATTCTCAGAAGCCTCATCAAAATATTTTTAAAACCATCCCAAATATATCAAAAACAATTTACGAGCGTTAAAACTAACGTGTGGACTCTATGATCGTAAAGTTCACCGAAGGAAGTCTGAGTTGAATTTTAAATGCTATCGACATGACCTGCATCTTGCAACGACCTACCATATTCATTTCATACCAACGTTTGACGTGTTTGCTTTCAGAACGGGAATGCATGAACGCTTGTATTCACAGAATGGTAGGTAGACGTGTATTTGCGGTCGCCAGTTACCTATGTCTCGGTTGGGAGAACCCCGAGAAATTGTTATTCAATTTACCCAGTAAAACCTAGGGATCGTCGTCTCCAGCACTCCACGCTCAGTACTCCTTGCTTGCAAAGACTTGAGTTACGGGGCAGTCAATCAATACGAAAATTACTATCTGCGATACTGATATCTGGCCGGGAATAGACTGCAGAAATTAAGTGTCAATTTTTATTCTGAAGTGAAACTTCTATGCGACTTCCAACAAGTTTAACGCTACCATGGAGGGAGAATATTTTCTGTAACTCACTAAGAGATGGCAGTGTAACAATATTTGTGACTACGTAGTTCTACTAGGTACGCAAGATGGCGTGCAAACAGTCATGAATTCGACTCGTCAGTGTGACCAGAGAGAAATTGAGCGAAGTCAATTTCCATGAGTAGAATATCCTCGATAAACTTATGAAATAATTACGTAATAAAAATAATACAACAAGAAAACAACAACATATTATTTAGAAGCTCAATAAATTAATAACGCGAGTGAATGCGTGGCACTCGAATGCATGCGAGTAGTATTATGAAGTTTCACTTCCTCCGCGCGGAAGGACTCCACGCACTATTTTTTTTGAGACTTCCTCATTCTTCTAGTTGTTGCATTCGTGACTGCTGAGCATGAAGTCCAGGTTTCGATTCCCGGGTCGGGCATCTCACTATCAAAACTCAGTAGCAGCCACGGAGTCTGGATTTATGCCCTCTTGATGGCAATAGGCTCGCCCCCTATTTTCGACTTAAATATGATTGGCGAAAAGTGGGTGTACAATTAGGTACACTTCTGCCTAACCTTTCGTGGATTACGGGTGTGATGTTATTTTATGTAATTTTGGGAAATGTCCTTATTATTCTCGCTACGTAGATTTTTAAATAAGTGTCTGGTGAGATTTTTGTAGTTGTAATGCATATCAATAAAACCATTGACAGAAAGACTAGGAAAGCGTAGATAATGTTTATGAAGCTCTTTATTATATCCTAGATACCATTGTCTATTTCCTGGACACGAGTCGTTATTCTACATTGAAATGTTATCACTAGAGCAAATTTAACCAACAATGCAAGACGATAAAAACAATATCGCCTCGTGTAAGATCGTAAAGCTCGCTTCGGAGCCTCGTGTAATAAAGTGCAAGCTCTAGCTTCATTGTGGACTGGCTTCCATTATTTTGTTTCTTTGGAAGTACATTAAGATATACGGCACTGCTGATATTATATTGGAAGAGTAGCAGTGATTTGAGTACTGTGCATGGCTTATTGTCTTATTATTGACTAGCATACGTCCATGGCTTCACCTTCGTAACGTTCAGTAATTTAGATACGCAGGTCTAAGACACTGCTGTACCAGTCGCTGGAAATGGCTGACCGAATGCCGTCCCGCAGGAGGGATGAAAAAGGAGAGAGGAGTCTCCAAGACATCATCAAGGTGTTGAAGGAGACCGACCCGGACGACGTGCCGACTTTTGTGGCGAAGGATTTGCGTAAGCTGCCCCCCGTCACTTTTGACCACGTCGACGTCACCAGGCTGCTACGGGACATCACAACCCTAAGATCAAGCCTGGCCGAGATGCAGTTGAAGTTGGAAGCATCGCAGTCAACCATCAGTGATTTACGTACCGAGGTAGCAGATTTACGCAACACGGTATGTAGGTCACTCGAGCCAGCAACCAACGTCGACACACGTCACGGCGTAGTCAACACATCGCAGCAGAGCGTCGGGTCAGCAAAACTCGACTCGCCGTCGGCCGCTAAATCAGCAAGCGATGCACAATTGCGCCGCGCCCTCCCCGCGTCCCCTACTATCGGGACGCCGCCGAATGTTAGCACGACAACACCGGGGCGTGCTTACTCGGCTGCCGTTGTTGCAACTCCTGCAAAACATCAGCGGCAACCGAAACTTATGACGAGTGCCCAGGGGCCCTCCGAACGAGTCCGAAGCTCGTTACCACCGGTAACAAGTCGAAGACAGGTAGATGAAGAAGGCTTCATTCGTGTTGAGAAAAAGAAGAAGAAGAAGAAGCCTACTCTTCGCAATCAGTGCGGTAGCGCATTGACTGGTCCGAACATGTTGCTGCGTCCCGCTATTCCATCGACGCAGCTGTACGTGTCCCGCTTACATCACTCTACGACGACAGAGGAGGTCGTAGAGTATATAAAGATCAAGACCAAGTTCATCTTGAGAGTCGAGAAGTTGGAGTCACGCCACAAGATTAACTTCAAGTCTTTTCTGGTGCGGGTTCCGACTCACCATCTGGAGACTTTCATGAAGAAGGAATTTTGGCCGAAGGGTGTCGTCTATCGTCGTTTTCGCGGAAGACTACATGACACCTCGACTCAGCGCAATACGTCGCCGACCCAACGTACCTAGTTAATTTGTAGAATAAGGTTTTTGTATGTATTAGTTTATTTTTGTATAAGATTATTTTTTGTATTTTATCTATGGGCCTTAGTTACCTGAAATAAATGAATTATTATTATATATATTATAATTTTCCCACTGGATCGTACTACCGGGATAAATAATATCCTATGTGCTATTCCAGACTTTTATTTATCTCTGTGCCAAATTTCATCCCGATACATTCTGAAGTTTTGCGTGAGAGAGTAACAAACATCCATACAAGTCCTCAAAAATCAAAATATTTTATTTTACATAGCCCTACATGGGCACTTATAAAACGTCGACAAAAGGTGCACGGTTCGGGTTGGTCATTTCCTATGGAGAAGAACCGGCAAGAAACTCCATGGTTACTCTTTTAAGATCATTTGGTTTTACAATATTTGGATATGACAGCGTTAGTACTTAAGCTTTCTACCTCACAAACTTTTCCATAAATAATATTAGTAGGTCATGATTGTGCTGTTCCACAAACGATTGGGCGCTTTATATCGTGTCCTGTTGTTTGTGCTTTACAAGAACTGATGGAAGCTATTGAAGGCACTAAATTCGTGGCTCAGTTGTCGAGACAGTCAGTCAGGCTGGGCCGACACAATTAAAATTGCCTACAACACGCTAAGAAAAAGAATAATACGGTTGAGTAGCATCATCATCTGCCTAGCCTTTTCCAAGACTATCTTGGGGTCACCTTCCAGTCTAACCGAATACAGCTGAGTACCAGTATTTTACATGAAGCGACTGCCTATCTGACCTCCACAACCCAGCAACTGGGTAATACGATACCCCTTGGTAAGACTGGATGCCAAACTTTTGACTTCTGACTACTCGTAACGACTGTCAAAGATCTACAAATTACAGCTGGGACCAACGGCTTAACGTGCTTTCCGAGGCATGGAGGAAACTCATCCACGGACCAACCTTGACAAGCACGGCTCAACCTTAAAGATCGACCAGTGCGGCTGTTGTTATTATTTAGAAACGAGCTCCTCGAGAGTCCGGTTGAGTAGCAAAACTTAAAAAAATAATTAGGCTTTAAAACGTCATATGAACACAACGAAGATAAACCACAATAATTGTGGTTTAGAAATGAACAATTATTATTGTTCATTTCTAAAATCTTAAGTAAACCTTTCTACTGTCACAATTGCTTTCAAAGCTTTTCCAACAGTGACTTAAAATGTTATTGACAAAACTGTTTCGGTACCGTATTGATTCTACATTTGATAACAGCAACTGCAACATTAAAACTGCACATTTGCAAAACAAAGGCCCGTTTCACTGCGCCCCAACGTTTTAATACTATTAAAATGTTTTAAACAAAATGCAAGTCAGATCTTCTTGGAGATAAATAAAAGCTGCAATACACTGGCATGCATATGCAGCGGGCTTGTAATTACTCAGTCGGCAGCGTCCACTAATGCGCAGTAACTTGCGGAATTGCTGCGAATCCCTCAGACGTATCTACGGCTCCTAGGATATTTATTATGTATTTTCTTGAATTTTAGTGCTGGTTGTATTTTGTGGGGTTCTTGGGGTCTGTTTTTGGAATAGTAAGTTTTCGACTGATTATAGTAGCTAGTCGCGTTGCATTTGATCATTTGTCGTTATTAACTTGTCAGCAATCAAATTATCTCTGTACTTTTTGCTTTTCTCAACAAATCCATTTTTTTTTAGTATTTCCGGAACTCCCGTAGATTCTCCAAAATATTGCAACTACTATCTAGTATTACACAACAGCAGAATATTCTTTGTAGGCTTCAGTCAAGTTCTGAGATCAGTCATTTGAAGCTGGTACCGATCACAAAAAATTAGGAGGACCTTCAATTGTCTAGTCTTTTCCCGAATTTGTTGGGGTCGGCTTCCAGTCCCACCGGATGCACCTAAATACCAGTATTTTACATGAAACAACATTGCCTACCCAACCTCCACAACCCAGATAGTAGAGGAGAAGAAGATACCCCTTTGTAAGACTAGTTGGTCAGACTTTCGGGCCACTGATTACCTGTAACGACTGTCAAAGGTCCACAAATAACAGCCGGGACCAATGGCTTAAAGTGCTTTCCGAGGCATGGAGGAAAGTCGATATGTAACTTGGAGACATCCATCCACAGACCGACCTATGAAAGCACTGCTTATCCTTGAAGATCAACACTTGCGGCTGTTATTATTTAGCCATCATCTGCCTAGCCTTTCCCAAACTATCTTGGGGTTGGCTTCCAGTCTAACCGGATGCAGCTGAGTACCAGTATTTTACATGAAGCGACTGCCTATCTGACCTGTAACTGGGTAATACGATACCCCTTTGTAAGACTGGATGTCAGACTTTTGGCTTTCGACTACTCGTAACGACTGTCAAAGGTCTACAAATGACAGCCGGGACCAAAGGCTTAACGTTCTTCCGAGGCATGGAGGAAACTCGGTATGTAATTATGGTCACCCATCCACGGACTAACCTCGGCAAGCACGGCTTGACCTTAAAGATCGACCCGTGCGGCTGTTATTATTTAGCCACGAGCTAAAATTACAAGTATATCAAACTGATGACATGAACTTACAAAGCACCATTTCTCAAGATTTAAGCGTTTTTCAAGCAAGTTGGAATGTGAACTGATTGGTAGCGAAGTTAGCTGGGCCATTGCCAAGTTTCCATACACCAGTTAAATATTAAAGACTACTTGTCGGGGCGGCTGAGATGGTTCAGCGGTTTCGGAAATATCATTTATTACATTTCGGTTAACAGTTGCATTAAAATTTTAAAAGATTGCTGGTGTTAACTCCAATTTATCGCATAGTGGAAGAGTCGTAGTTATTTGGCGTTCTTTGAAGAGACCAAAATCTAGCAGAGGACTGCTAAAAGCTGATGATGGCCAAAGTGATAAAGAACGAAGGTTATAGATAATCTTTAACCTTGTGCTTATTACTTCTATATTCTAATGCCCGTTTTTACTTCTTAGTGACACCTTAATGAGTACCTAAATGTACGTGTGCTGCAGTATCTTCAAAGTTTAGGGCGGGACTGATCGATTCCCGCTTTTTAGGCATTTATTTAGGTATCACACAGTGTGTGTGCTAACGGGCATTGTCCTAGCAACTTCAAGGTTTTCGTCCAGTATAAACCAATAAATATTTAAGCATATCCAGGATAGCTAATATATCTAGTGGTATACATAGCTAGTGGTAATCTGGTTGCTACGTCCTAGGTGTAGCTCTACGCAGAATGAGTCTTGCGTAGCAGTCGTAGCACCCCGCTACGAACTTTTTTTGTGCCACCCTATATAATTTTATAGCTTTAAAACAAAATCAACAACGAGTTACCATTTATTTGTAAATGTTTATTTGTCGATGAAGGCAAATTATTTTCTAAACAATAATGTTTATATGAACTTTTGTCCAAATGTGTGTATATTGGATTTTATAATTGCGCTTATTTACGGAGATTAAAAAACTATCACCACTAATTATAATAGGAATTAAGTAATAGGGGATGATCACATTTTTTTTCTTTGTCCGTCGGGTAGTTTATTGAAAAGTATTGGACACGTATTTTTTCTTTTTTCACGTAGTCGTAAAATTACGGAGATATATTGAGTTGAAATGGCGCATGACGTCACATGTAGGTTAGTTTTAAACCTACTTGTGACGTAGTAAGCCTCCACTCTCCAACTTTAATGAGTTTTAACTAAGTAATTTTTTGATATTTTGATAAAACAAAAAATACGTGTCTAATATTTTTGTATTACCTGTCTGACGGACAAAATATAATGTCGTTTTTTTTACCCAGTCCACACCCTATTGTTTATTGTTTCTTCGTGTAAAACACTACTTAAAAAATCAAGAGTGTGAAATACATTTCATGTTGAACCTAATCGTAGTGCGATAAGAGCCAGTTTCGAGGAAGTGTTTTGAAAAATGTATTTCATCATAGATAATAAGCCTCCTACTCGAGCTTTCGCGAAAACACTGCAAAATCAGCAATAATTTATACGAAACTTTTTCAATAAATATTTAGTTCGTAAAGCCTACTTATGAAGTATCTGCAATTCAATATAGGCACTTACTTATTTATATTTTTTTGTGAAATACTGATAAAGGCTCAGTGGCACAAAAGTTATAAAACCGATTGTGGAATGCTGGTCGTAGGTTTAATCCCAGCTTAGCTATAGCTTGCTCTTTCAATACAAACATAACATAAGTTCACGCTGTGTAATCTCCAAAAGGAGATGAGTAGAATGGATAGAGTAGATACGCGACAATACATCCACATTTTGACACATTTTGTTTTTGAGGAGCTCGTGGCCAAATAATATCAGCCGCCCGGGTCGATCTTTAAGGTTAAGCCGTGCTTGCCGAGGTTGGTCCGTGGATGGGCGACCATAATTACATACCGAGTTTCCTCCGTGCCTCGGAAAGCACGTTAAGCCGTTGATCCCGGCTGTCATTTGTAGATCTTTGACAGTCGTTACGAGTAGTCAGAAGCCAAAAAGTCTGACATCCAGTCTTACCAAGGGGTTTGATATTACCAGTTACTGGGTTGAGGAGGTCAGATAGGCAGTCACTTCATCTAAAATACTGGTACTCAGCTGCATCCGGTTAGACTGGAAGCCGACACCAAGATAGTTTGGGAAAAGGCTAGGCAGATGATGATGACATGCATGCATTTTGCCAGCTACGTTAGCGTCCCATCCAATAGGGGACGAGCCTATTGCCTTCAACCTGGCACAAAACCAGACTCCATGGCTGATACTGAGAAATATCTGATGAAAAACCCAATAACACTTTCCACAACCTGGGAAACGAATCATGACCTCATGCATGCGCGTTTGTTACATAGAATAGTTTTATCCCGGCAGTATACAGTATGTTAGGTTAAACGAGGGACATATTGAGGGAGGGTATTCAGTATTCGATTCTCGTCCCAAATATGTAAAAAACCTATAACGTATTTAGAAGAATTTTTAATGTTTTGTTTAGTGCCTAGATATTTTGGACTGTCCTAAGCCAGGTAAGTTTAAAGTATGAAGGGAAAATGGATTATACCTAAGAGTCATTGACCCGCTCACATGTTCTGCGATAGTATTAAGTCGCTAGCGCAAGGGAGTATACACGTTGCGTGACATTTGCGAAAATTTTGGTATGTTTCTGTCTGTTATTTATCAGTGTTTTTTTTTTGTTTATATTTTTATTAGTATCATGTTAGCATGTACTATTATGGGTTTGAATATGTCCCTCGTTTAAACTAATATACTGTATATTCCCGTAATTTAATTTTATTTCTGACATCAACGTGGCTAAAACCGTGAGCAAAATTTACTAAATTACTAAAGGAAAAAATAATTTTAACAAGCTCTTGTTACGCTACGTTGTTTGAGGTAACAGGGGCGCAAAATGTCACGGGTTCTTACCCCGGCTTATGTAAAAGTGCTAGAGTTTCTTTAATGATGTTATTTTGTTGGCTTCTCACCCCTTTTCACACCCACCCTTACTTTCAGCTTTTTATCGAGGTGTAATATAAAGTACTTACGGTTTTGACCCAAATGTGGTTTCGATAAAGTGGAAGCTTTGCATGTTAATTGTGTCTAGATTTCTAAGTGAAATACATGCATAAGTTATTTTGACAATATCTTATTTTCTCAAGAAAATATTATGGGTTTGTCTTTTAGGGATTAAAAGAAGGGTTAGGTAGAGGTGTGCTTTGAGTACACTCAAGCCAGTTATTTTTAAAGGGTATAATAAGCAGTTTACCAATTATTATTTTTTCCGTATGGGAAATCATCAAATGACTCCTCCCGCTCTGGGCGGAGCGGAAGACAGTGTCAGTGTCAGACATGTACTGACTAAAACCCATCCATGTTCCTTCTTAGCCCTTTGTGTTCCAGGGCCACGGTATCTCTTTTCAGAACAGTCCTGCAGCCCTGGCAGGCACTTCAGTTAATCTCCTGTTAACGTAATTCGTAAGACACTTAAAGCGGTCTCTCCGGGGTAGCAGAAAGCCATCAAACCCATTTCGGCTGGTGCGCATATTACACTTTATAACACCTACAACCAAACAGTTCTATAAACTAATAACAAAAAATACTAACCAAATCACTTATCTACGAATGACAATTCAAACCTCGGCAAAGCGACGTTCGTCATATCAAAAAAGCTACTCAACTCAATCATAATTTATAACTTAAAATCCATCATTTCTGCTGCTCTAATAAATGAGTTCTGTTGCGAACCACTTAAATCTGTTCTAACACCATTAATAATTAACTCGACTCACTTCAGAACTGTAATATTGAGTGAAATGAGTGACTGGGGTAGACGAACGACTTCAGTAAGACTTTTGGGTTAACTTTGGGTTTGATACCATTAAAGAATATCGTGGGCATTTTTTATAGGTGAATTTTAGACGTCAACTTGGCTTATTTTATAGCATCACAATTAACGTAACATCATGCCTTTAATCCCCAAAGAGTTAAGCAGACGTGTAGGTTATAGTTCACCCAGATTTCGCCAGTTATGTTTAAATCCCATGTAATACGGGTCGAGCTTATTGTCATCAACAGGGCACACATCCAGACTCCGTAGTTGCTGTACTGAGAAATTCGTAATGGAAAAACCCAATAACATTTTGTCTGACCTGGGAATCGAACCCAGGGTCGCAAGTGCAGCCGCACTTGCGACCACTGAACCAACGAGGCAGTCACTATTTCAGTATTATATAAATCAGTTGGACAGAATGAATAGGAGCTCGTGGCTAAATAATAACAGCCGCACGGGTCGATCTTTAAGGTTAAGCCGTGCTTGCCGAGGTTGGACCGTGGATGGGTGACCATAATTGCATACCGAGTTTCCTCCGTGCCTCGGAAAGCACGTTAAACCGTGTGTCCCGGCTGTCATTTGTAGATCTTTCACAGTCGTTATGAGTAGTCAGAAGCCAAACGTCTGACATCCAGTCTTACTAAGGGGTATCGTATTACCCAGTTACTGGGTTGTGGGGGTCGATAGGCAGTCGTTTCATGTAAAATACTGGTACTCAGCTGCATCCGGTTAGACTGGAAGCCGACCCCAAGATAGTTTGGGAAAAGGCTAGGCAGATGATGATGATGAGTTGGAAAAACATAGCTCAAGAATATGTAATATTCAGTGATCATTAGATTACAACATGTAAAAACATTCTAAAAACCAAAATCTCTGCATTTGGTAAGCTCAAATGGATAGAGTACTCATGACAATTTCGCCAAACATGTAAGAAGCACCGTAAGAACCGTTTACAATACAACAGCACGAGTACTGTCGGTACTCCCCAAAATGGGGTAAGCAGGCAAGTATTCATCATCCGTCTCTAGCCTTTTTCCAACTATGCAGGGGTCGGCTTCCAGTCTAAGGGATGCAGCTGAATAGTACTTTACATAGAACGACTGCCTATCGGACCTCCACCACCCAGTTAGTACCGGGTAATACGATACCATTTGGTAACACTGGTTGTCAGACTTTCGGTCCACTGACTACCTGTAACGACTGTTAAAGATCTAAAAATTTCAGCCGGCACCAACGGCTTAACGTGCTTTCCGAGGCACGGAAGAAACTCGGTATGTAATAGGTGGTCACCAATCCACAGACCAAGATAGGCAAGAGCGGCTGAACTTGATGATTGATCTGAGTGGCTTTTTATTTAGCCACGAGCCCCTCCTAAGTTGTAAGTCAGCAATAGCCAACCAATCCTACTAATATGTATTATAAACGCGAAAGTTTGTAATTATGGATGGATGGATGTTTGTTACTCTTTCACGGGAAAACTTCTGAACTGATTTGGATGAAATTTGGCACAGGGGTAGTTTATAACCTTGATTAACACATAGGATCATTTTAATCCCGATAGTACAATCCCGTGGGACAGCGATCGAAATCCACGCGTGCGAAGCCGCAGGCATAGGCTAGTAATGAATACAAAGAAAAAATGTTTTGTCGGTGGTCTACTCATTCCCCAAGAATTCTTGCAGGATCGATAACTGTCAGTATTTTGTCTAGTTACAACAATTTGTTTAAGTCTTTTATTATGTTATTACTTTGATTAATCAGTCTGAATGTTTGGGTGAACTGCAAGCTTTTAGTTTTCATCTTACAAGCAATCCAGACGTCTGAATTAAATCTGAGAATGTTTTGTGATGCCAAAAATAAAGCATGGATTTAAATTAAATCGTAGTGCTAACTAAACTAGTGGGGTTGAAATCGGTTTGGTGTTACCGAGATGTTGAGCTGTTCTCAAACATTTTAAATTCTGATCTTTTATCTGCTGGGTATAACTTACACTTTGATATTCTCGAAGAGTCATAACGCTTAAGAACCATATGGAATTTAAAACATGGTCATAACGGTGTAAGCAGGGGTATATGGATAACCATGTCTGACCTAACAATGGAACCCAAAAACATACTTACCAGTACTTACGCTTGCAAGATTGTGACTTCTACGATGATCTCTAAGAGCGGACTAAGCTTAGCTCAATCTCACTTCATCCGAAAATAAAACTTATTTAAGTATAAAGTAAATATGCATATTCGTACAAGCGACTGTTATCAAGCGTATCATACCAAAAAGAACTTTAGCTTTATGCAAATAAAGTAAATTTATCAGATGCCAACATCACCATAGATAACTCAATCAAAACCGCAAAACAGCTTCCCATATCCCACCGAAATCGTTATTTTCAATCCGACAAATCGTATTCTCCTCTACTAAACTTTTTGCGAGGTTACCCCAATGTATTTTTAGTTCAGCCCCGTTCGAACTTCTCATATAATCTGCACTTACTAGATTAACAAACACAGTCTCGATACATAGGCGAAACTGAATTCTGCTGTAACTTTTCCCGTATATTGTATTTTTATTTTGTAGCTCGCGTGCGTAGTTTTTTTTCTGGTATTTTTTTCGGGAAATTCTTTTCCGGTTTATTTTTTTGTTGATAAGTTTTGTGGGTTTTCTTTGTTGTTATTTTTGTCGGCTGTTTATGTTGTTTATTGTTATGAAAGCTTAGAACAAAATACATTTAATAATAGGTCACATGAAATGGCTTTAAATAAGTGCCAAGTTTTGCATCGGCTTGAGTTTCAGTATCAGTATATCACGTTCCCACTGCTGGGACACGGTGCTCCTCTCATAGAAAGTGTGGACTTGAAGTACTTAATTGAAATCAACGCTTTTTACCTGAAGCAAATGTGACAAGCAAATCTTCTAAACTCTTACTCATTTACACACATAATAAGTGTACTTCCAAAACAGCTGTCCACGAACCTTGGGCACTAGTTTTTCTCCAACATGTTAACAAGATTCACATCAAACAACACACTGTCCATTCCTAACAACGTTGCCCAACTTAGCGGACTTGATCCAGGATAATCTGACCTCCTCAGGGATCTATCTGTGAGCAATAAGGAGGAAACCTTCCTTCCTTCTGACCTTCGTTGTAATTAATTGGATGGATCCAGTTGTTTGACACCTGTGTCTTTACTTGTAAGGGTAAATGATGTTTATGTTCTTGGTATGGGGGGGCTGAATTGAGTCGTTTTATGAATTGTTTTTGAAGGGTATTGAATGGTGGGTCAGTGTTTGTAGTGTTTTTAATACTGGTTCTTCTAACCTAACAGACAGATGTGTTGCTGGGGAGTTTGTTCCGCCACTTCTTCTTCCCAGCTAAAACACTAGGAAGTGGCAAAGGGCGGGTGTTTTGGGGGACTGTCTCCAGTAAATTTGACGTTCAAAAATTGCTGATTATCAGCCTAATTTGAATAAATTCGTTTTGATTTTGAATACAATTAGGTTGGCCGTTTCGTAAAATTGAATGCGACTAAAACACAGCATGCACTGCATAACATAAATAAAACATCACTCCTGTGTTGCCCGAAGGGCTGGCCAGAAGTGTACCTAACAGTACTCCCACATTTTACCAGTTATTTTTAAGTCTCACGTAATAGGGTGCGGGACTTTTGCCATCAGCCGGGCAGACTCAGTGGCTGCTACTTAGAAATTCTTAATTCTCCACCCGGGAATCTAATCCAGGACCTCATGCTCAGCAGTCGCGTCTATGACATAGGATAGTTTTTATTCCGGTAGTACATTCTCGTAACTCAATTTCTGACATCAACGTAGTTTCGTCTACGCTTGCACGAAATATAGTTAATTACTAACGGAATAAATATTTGTAACAAGCTCTTCTTATCATGCGCTACGTTACAAATAAAAACCTTATATTGTGAAACTATTTTAATTCTACTTTTTTATTTGAAACAAGGTGTTGTTTTGCATCCTCGTCAAATTCAAGGAGATAACTAAGCCAATGATTCTCGACCCGTATCATTAATAAAATAGGTAGTTGATTTTAATTTTTTTCTTGTTTACAGAAATCAGTAAGTGTGAACAACCCAATTTTAAACGCGGCCCATCTGATCCTCCTCCATAGCCGCGCTTTCACATATACAAACAAGCTCTAAAGTTTATTCGATAATTTCTTATTCCTTAAACGACGTTAAGGGGGTTATTCCGATATACTGACAAACTAACAAACCCCTGGATTAGACTTGACGGGGATTATTTCCTAAGAAAAACTTTGTAACTGAAGCACCATAACTGTTTTTGCTCCTTTAATAAATCAATTTCCTCTACGCAACAAACAACAAGAAAAGCAAGTATTTCATAAAGCGCCGACGTCAAAATATTTGCGAATGGTAAGTGCAATGCGTCACGCTTACTGTAAATCTATAGCGTTGCACAAAATGCTACATGCAGATTGAGATTGGTTTAGAATGTAAAAAATGATTGATGAAAGTAAGTAGTCACTGATGACAGGGTCGGAAATCTCTTCATACTATGCCTATAGCATTTTATGAGTGACTACTTACTTTTTGCCGAAGTCATGAAATGAAGCCTTTTTTTTTGCGGATGGGAAATCATCAAATGACTTCTCCCGCTCTGGGCGGAGCGGGAGGGAGTGTCAGACTTGACTGACTAAAACCCACCCATGTTCCTTCTTAGCCCTTTGTGTTCCAGGGCCGCGGTATCTCTTTCGAACAACCCGCAGCCCAAATGAAGCCTACCCATAGCAAAGGCAGCTCGGTCGCGAGCAGCTTTGATGTGCGCCGCGAAGGACAGGTGGTTGTCAAGTAGGACTCCTAAGTACTTGGCTTGCTTCTCCCAAGGGATAGGCTTACCGTACATAGTAATCGGGCTAGTTCATGAATAATGGTATGTGTTGCTGAATATCTAAAATTGACCACCGCCCGGGACCAACGCGTTACCGTTAACGTACTTTCCGAGGCATGGAGGATACTCGGAATGTATTGGGTTGTCACCCCTCCACGGACCAACCTAGACAAGCGCGGCTTAACCTAAAGATCGGTCAAAGTGGCTGTTATTATTCGTACAGGACCAATTTAGTTTAATGTGGCCAACATTTCTTTTTTTACTATCAATAACACTTGCAACGGGATATTTACCATGTGTATTATTTGTTTCGAGTTCCCGATATTTTGGCACTGTTATTAATAAACATGGTAAAACGCCGGTAGCTCGGACCCTGTTCCCGATACCGGTGGGATAATATTTTTAAATGTTTTTGTATATAATTTTGTAAAAATATTTAAAAATGTAAAACGTATGTTTGTTAAATAAATAAAGAGAATAACATGGTAAATATCCCGTTGCAAGTTTTATTATAAGTGTTAGTGACCATGTCAGTTTAAAAACTTATATATTTTGTTCTTTTTTAACTTGTTACATCATCATTTTGTTAAATTGTCCATTTAATCGTTTTGTACTGTGTACAAAACGATTCAAATAAATACTTTTTCTTTCTATTATTCAGCCACGTTAGTATTTGGATATTAATAAGAAGTATAATTGAATAACAGTAAGTAAATTAGTTCGATGATCGCTTCTTCTGTGTAAACTCTACAACAGATGGTTTTGTTTATCAATTGTCATTGTTGTCCACGCATATCCTATTAGCAAAACTAAGATATCCACATTTCAAAACCCAAACCATATGCGTAACCATTCAATTAGGGTAGAAAACCATCCCTTGGCCACAAGTAATAGAAAGATTGCCCACAGTGCCCTTACCCTGCTCGTGCGAAGTGTTATAAAAATTGCAATGTTTTCATGTACGTGAGGGGAATGGAAAATATGGGGTGCTTTGCCAATGGTTGTTGATATTGATAGCCATAGCCTCCGTAATGATTGAGGGGTTAGCGTAAATTAGCTGAGTTTAAGTGGCTGGAGGGTTAACGAACTTTGTGTTGTAGGAAGATTATAAAATGGAAAGATCTTAACGGGGTGGTTTCATTAAGATATAAAAAAACCTCTTTGAGAAGCATTACTGGCCTCAACGTGGAGCAACATTAAATGAAAACACTGGTAATATAGTGTATGTGAGTATTTTTACCAACAAAGAGAGGAAAGTTGGCTCACTAGGTCACAGGTTGTCGTCCCTGGCAAGCACTTTACTTTATGTGAACTTTTTCAGTATCACTGTTCTCAAAACGCTGTCCTAGAACCAAACATTTGAAAGCATTGTTATTCCTTCTTTGCATATAATGTACATTTTTAAATATTCCATAATTTAAAACATATAAAAATATTTAAAAAAAATTGTAGCCCACCGGTATCGGGAACAGGGTCCAAGCTACTGGCGGTCAGGGCTCCAGAGAAAGGAACGTCTTAACAATACGATACGTGTCTAAGAGTAACGCTTTGTGTATCAAGCACTTGATCTAGCTGCCTAACGAGAGCCTCATCAGATATTGGTCGAGGTTCTTGTTATGATATGTATATTAGACAATATACCAACTATGACGTCACTATGCCTATAATTATAATCAAAATATAATTACAGTCGTCTTTTGTTGTTCAGTCAATCAATCTGCGGATATCGGTATTAATTAACAAATACAACGTGATGATACTATTGAAACCATCCTTAGTACGGGGATGAATACTAAAATGGTGTCTTGGTTACGGGGTAATGATTGCGGGTAGTTTGGTACACCAGATATTGAAGGGGCACCTCCCCTTCAAAATCTTAAGGAGATGATGGGCTGTAATTTGTGTAAAAAAATGATGTTTCTGCCATGTGTGAGTTATCTACCGGAATTTTCTTCTCTGGTCATCTCTTAGCTGCCACGGTTTATTTTAATTACTTTATTTTTTAATTACTGATTTAATCTTATACTCTGGACGCTCTTAACTTGCCCGTATTTCTACATTGTTCTCACATATTTGTAATTCTTAACATGAATGATGTAACCAAGATTTTGTAACATATTTTGATTTAAAAGAGTGTCCATGGAGTTTCTTGCCCGTTCTTCTCCATAGAGATCTACGCTACGGAATGGGCAACTACAGTACTTTCACAAGTTATTATGCCTTGTGACTGGGACTGTAGCTTCGCGTTTTATTTTGTTTTTTTTTGACTTTCAAAAGTGCCTGTAATGGTCTAATTGAAATAAATGCTTTGACTTTGACTTTGCCTTGACTTCTTCTTAGTCGAAACTCTTTTCAGAGTGGTCGTGGTTGCGCAGACGAGGTACACGGAGAGATGTTATGTGGGTCGTTGACTTCCCCGAGGATTGCTCTTTCAGCGATATGCTTCCATTTCTGCCGGTTGGAGACGTTGAGAGTACACAGGACCACGGTGGACTCAGTGGCTTTAAGGATCAGGTCAGTTCAGCGAGTTGGTGATCGGCCGCATGATCTCTTACCTTCTACCTGGACCTGAACCACCAGTCATTCTATCGAATTTTCATATCTAGTGATGTGACCAAAGAACTTTAATATTCGTCGTTGCACAGTAGACGAAGACCAGTCCTTGATATGAAGTTCTTTGAAGTTCTTTCTTATCTACCGGAATAGATCCTGAATATTATAAAAAGCACATATTTTTTTTTTACTGTCTGCCTCGTTGGTCCTGTTGTCTCAAATTCTACAGGCTAACGTGAATACAGACTTACACCTACAAACACACGCCTTTTCCCCATAGGGATAGACAGAAACTACAGAACGCCGCCTAACGTGGACTTACTAAGTTCGATTACCAAATTGAACATAATATCATTCGGTGTTTTCAGCAAAAATTTCTCAATATCACATATACAAGGTATTGTTTCGCGTCCTCGTCAAAATTCAAGAAGATGTTACAAAAGACATAAATGATCAATTAAAATTACGGTACCTAGTTAATTATTAATAAACGCTGATTTTTTTGGTAATTCAAGTTTGGTAGTATTTCAGAATTACCGCCTTAACATGGTTTAGGGATAAGCAATTATCGAATAAAGGTTTGAGATTGTTTGTATATGTGAAAGCGCGGTTATAGGGCGAAGATCAGACGGGCCGCGTTTAAAACAAGGGTGGTTCATGCTTACCGATTTTCGAAAACCTACCCATTTTATTACCTATTGATTCGGGACGAGAATCATTAGCATAGTAAGTACTTCCTTGAATTTTACGAGGATGCAAAACAACACCTTGTATAGGATTCGGGTTATAGTAATAGACTTCCTATCAGGTATGTTGAGGTCTTTTAACCAGAGAAACATGATTTGAAAATAGAACAAAACCAAAAGGAAGAAGATGTGATGTTATGTTACGTCAACAGAAGAGACTCGCTTTTCTTTGACAGAAACACACAAATACACCCACAGAATAGGAGCAAGTCATCTGTCGTCGAGCAAATGGAAACAAATGAATACGTCACACGTTTGACTTCGACGCGACGTCAACCGAACTCGATACATCATAACGTCATGCGTCAGACGTCACGTCAATGGATTTGTATCCGAGAGTTTTGTTCTCTGTGACTACATCATCATCATCATCATCAGCCTATATTGTTCCCACTGCTGGGACGCAGGCCTCCTCTCTATGAGAGGGAATCTCTCTGTGACTACGAACGTTATTAATTGTGAAGCGGTTTGTTCGAAAAGCGGTACAGTCTGTTGGGTCTTGATAGATAGATTTATGGAACTATTAAATTGAGGGTGTCAACATCATCTGCCAAGCCTTTTCACAATTATTTTGGGATTGGCTTTCAGTCAAACCAGACGCAGTTAGAAACCAATCTGTAGTCGTGGCTATATAACAGCTGCAAGACTGGGCTACGCGTATCAAAGACGGTCCGCTATATGAGCATCGAGTAAGCCCCTCCCCTCTGTGCATCGGAAAGCACGTTTAAGCTATTGGTCTCGGCTCTCTCAGATCTTTGACAGTCTGAACGGTACTGGAAAGAACCCTGAAAGTCTGAAAATTTGTCTTATTAGGGGTATAGTGATCACAAGCGCGACTGTTAAGCATGCGATACTGGGTCCTATTCCCCGGTCGGATAAAGTGTTATTTGCAATGGGATTTTTCTTCAAGAATTCTTAGTAGCTGCCACGGAGTCTGCATTTGTGTCCGGTTGATGGCAATAGGCTCGCCCCCTATTACATGGGACTTAACCATAACTGGCGAAATGTGGGTGTATTAAGGTACACCTCTGAAAGCCCCTTCTGGGATGTTATGATATTATGGTGAAGACACGAGTTCTTCAATTAAAAAAAAATCGAGCTTACGTTAGTTTTACTCCGCGCTTCAACACTAGGCTCACCCATCCTACGTTGACACGTGTTATCTGTATCTCGTCCCCGTGTCACCAGTTATACACCAGTATATTCAGCGCTGTCGAATTTCAACCGGCGCTTTAATCAATCAAGCAGATTCTAGCTGTCACGCCAACGTATCGGTATTTTGTGTTAAAATGATTAATTTTGACAAGATTTAGATGTTTGTTTAGTTTTGAAATGTGGGTTGTTTTTAAGTTCTTTTTGTTCTGAATTTTATTTTAATTTAAAATACATCAATATTATCTGTACCTTTATTTAATTCGTTATGCAAAAAGTAACCGTACAGTTGAACTAAAATGCTGTAAACATGTTTGTTCCGTCCTGTTTGTACTTTTAATATTTGTTTATTCTTGCGCTGACCTATGTTTATTGTTTTATTTTATTTTGTCATTTTGTATGCGCGTCATGTCTCTGCGACAAATAATAAAAAATATATACTTTTTCTTTCTTTTATAATTATCTACCTACCCTTTTCTAATTAAATTAAACATTATGTGGCGATTCATTGCTGACTATTGAAAAATAATTTTCGATTAGTGAATTCTATACTATCAAGTAGTGTGATTAATCTCTTCTGTAAGTTATTATTATGAATACTTAATATTGATAAAATCTCCCATAAGTTTAAAATCATTAATTTATCCTTTATTTATTTTTTCACAAATTCATAATATTTTTAAATATTCCTTATAACAATAAATAAAAAAACATTTAAAAATATAAAAATTAAATTTAATTTAATTACATTATTGATGATTATGTTTAGAAACTTTTTTTGTCTATTGATTTTTATAATTAAATATTATTCTTCGACAGAAACTTGTATACAAAGTGGTCCCAAAATGACATAACATACAACAAAAACCACAAATCCATTTTGTAAAAGCACACAAAAACTACGGCAAAAATATACAATTAATACGAAATTACACGCCTCATTGGCGTATTCATATCAATAACGTCCAATTAAGAAAATTTCGTACGTTATACACGAAAGTAATAGCAATTTGGACGTATAATTGTCTGTTACTGAGTGACGCCTGGTCGAATGTGCCAGTCGATAATTGTCAGAACATTAATATTCATTGCGCGTAAATCAGTTTTCTGGGGTAAATGGTTTTTGATTTTTTGTTTTAAAAGACAAAAGCGAAAAGTCTCTATTGAAAATTGTACTTATTTAAATAATTATTTCGTCATTCGGGGAATCTAGCTGGGGCGGGTGGCACAAGTTGGATTCTTCAAAGGCTGTAGTAAAGTCGAGAACGGAAAACATAGATAACACTTTGTCAGACCCGGGAATATAACCCAGGACCTCACGGGTGCGAACCTATTGCCATCATCATCATCATCAGCCTATAATATTCCCACTGCTGGAACACAGGCCTCCTCTCTATGAGACGGAGTGGGCTTTAATCCACCACGCTGGCCCAGTGCGGGTTGGTAGATGTCACATGTCTTCGAATTTTTAGTTCTAGGTCATGCCGGTTTTCTCACGATGTTTTCCTTCACTATTTTTGAAGGTAGCGGTGATGAAATAAATTACACAAAGTAATGCGCCTGCCTGGGTTCGAACCCTCGACTTACTGCTCGTAAGTCGGGGCTGCCACCACTTGGCCACCGCAGCTCTCATACCTACCTGAGAAATTCGTTCACTAGAGCAACGAAGCCCACCTCCAGCTTCGTTTTATACATGAATAGCTTAGCTGCTTAGGAGTGATTCAAAAAAGCCGGAATCAAATGCTCACATAGCTCTTTGTACTCAAGTATTCCAGGAACTACACTATAATATTGCTAGCCTGTTATCATTACCTAATCTTGTCAGGTGCGGTCAGTACTGTAAATGGAGCTTTGTCACCACTAACGAACCAATGATCTAATATTAAACCAAGAATAGGTATTATCGGATTTTAGGGTTGAGGATGGAAATACAAAAGCCTGTTCTGATCGAATAAGTGGGCAGGAAGGTATTAAGTATTTAGCGCCCTGTGTTAGAGGCTGTGTTGAGTCTATTATTAGATGGACACAAAAGCGTTAAGGTGGAACCAACAAGGCCCACAAAACTATTTTTTCTTACATTTTTTGCAATTTTCCGGTCAGTGTCAGGTTTTACGTTCAATAAAATATGATACTCGGCCGTAAAACGTACGCATTTACATAATTGTAGACATTGAAATCATCAATACAACCCCTTTAATTCATTTTATCCCAATTAATGGCTGTTTCATGAAAAAGTCATTCTATGGGATTAAATGAACTGCTAAATAAATAAATAAAATTTTATTTAAAAAGTATTACAAAAAAAGTGTACATTTAGGCGCAGTAGTATTATTTCTCATACAATGGCATAATAAGTACTTATAAGTAAACTATAACTAGAACATATTGAAAAGTTGCAAGTACCTAATGATAGTTCAATTCAGATACTGTTTTGACTTTAATGATTATAACTAATTAAAACCATATTAGTTACGTATACCCTAATATCGTTGGGAAGAGGTTAGCCTCTTCCCAGCTATATTAGGGTCAGCTTCCAGTCTAACTGGATGCAGCTGAATACCAGTACTTTACATGGAGCTACTGCCTGTCTGACCTTCACAGCCTATTTAGCACTGGGTAATAAGACACATTAAATTATTAAAATAATAATTATTATATTAAAATAAAATAAATTAATAATCAAACAATAAATAAATTAAACAAATAATATTTACAAAATATAATTTATAATTAGAAATCAAATTATTCATACAAGCGTAACAACTGTTATTGATTTTTATAGACTAATAAGTATCAAACTGTATTGTTAAATATGTACTATGCATGGAATTAAATAAAGCATTATTATTATTAATAAGACACCCCTTGGAAAGACCGGTTGTCAGACTTTTGGGCCAGTGACTACATGTAACGACTGACAAAGATCTACAAAATATGACAATCGGGACCAACGACTTAACGTGTTTTCCGAGGCACGGAAAAAAATCGGTTTGTAATAGGTGGTCACCCATCCACTGACAAATCTAGGCAAGTGCGGTTTAACTTAAAGATTGATCCGAGCGGCTGTTTTATGTAGCCACGAGTTTCTCTATTTAACAAGGAATGTCTTGGGATAAAAAAAAACCGACCAAGTGCGTGTCGGACTCGCGCACGAAGAGTTCCGTACCAGTATTTATAAAAACTAGCAAAAAATCACTTTTTTTGTATGGGAGCCCCCTTAAATATTTATTTTATTCTGTTTTTAGTATTTGTTGTTATAGCATCAACATAAATAGGTACTTAATCTGTAGAAATTTCAACTGGCTACCTATCACGGTTCATCAGATACAACCTGGTGACAGACGGACGGACGGACAGCGAAGTCTCAGTAATAGGGTCCCGTTTGACCCTTTGGGTACGGAACCCTAAAAATAGCTGGCATCGTGTTACCCGAAATACGATGAGGCTCTGCGGGGTAAAGTCACACAAGATCTGTTTGAGCGACTGAGGAATACAGGCGATGAAGAACGGCTAAAATTAAACTTTCCAATTTTAAAATTCCCATACGTCAAATAACCTCTTTCGTCCCCAGCTGGTCACAACGTCAGGGGATCACATTAAGAAGTAACGATGTGCTAGACTGTCCCCGTCGGCCGTCCCTCGTAAACTCGCCCTACGCGCGATTTTACGACTCCAACTTCCCAAAGATAAGGGGTTTCTTTTATTTTCAGATCAGCGCCAGAATGTGATTATAATGGTATATGATGGTGCTTTGACCTTTACGGAGTTGGGTAGGAAGCGGCTTTTTTTACAGGGACGGTCAAGGAATGAAAGTGTATTTTTTAAACACACATTATATACCTTTTCGTCTCGGCATATCTGGTGCATGTAACCTTTTCGATTTGGCTTTTTCAATAAAAAATGCTGACTCTTTTATTAAAATAATAACCGCATAAACAACAAGCTCCTGCTTAAACTATTTCTACAGTTGCCTTTTAACGATTGGAATGAAATCAAATCAAATCAAATCAAATCCATTTATTTGTCAATGTAGGTGTCGATAATTACAGGTGTTAACAAGCTTAGGCCAAATCTTTACAGGTATCACTACATTCTACCCACAGGGCGTACAAACAATACGTTATAATAATATTATTCATTACATTAAATTATACAGTAACAGATTAAATAAAATAAGTTATTACATTAAATTCAATATTTGTCTATCATGTCAAAATCATCATATTAAAATCCAAATCAGTCAAGTAAGTATGTCAAAATTGTAAATAAGATAAATATAACAACAACATTCTGACATTATCAATTAATATTAACATTTTCAGATAAGAACTCGTCTATTGTATAATATGTTTTATCTACCAGTAGTTTAAAAAGAGCCTTTTTGAAATTACCTATGTCGTCTAGTACTTTTATTTCTGTAGGCAGCTTGTTATAGATCTTGGGTGCCATACCGAAAAAACTTTTTGAGTAGAGTGCAGTGTTATGTGGAGCAGCACATATATCGTTGTTGCGTCGTTTGGATCTAAATGTTTGAAATAAGTGACGGTTACATTTCACAAATACTGCTGTCTCATATATGTACAAACATGGCAAGGTAAGAAGATTATATTTTTTAAATAAGTGAGGCTGAAACCAAATAAGTATTTGATAACTGACGTTCACGTGATTTTTCTCGATGATACATCTTGCTGTTTAAATAGTATTGTGTCAAGCTGATTGCGCAGCTCATTTTCGGCCTTGCCTATTGCCAACAATGTTGAGGCTTCATCCTAAACGAATGCTACAAAACTGAACGCTGATATTATGCTTGGGGCGAATACCTCTACAACGTAGCTGGTTTACGCAACACCCCAGTGTGACTGGTAGTCAGTCTACAAGCTTATCATAATATCAAGCCGGTACTCCCCAAAGGGAGTACTGAGTCTGGAGGCCTGTGTCCCAGCAGTGGGAACATAATAGGCTAGAGGCCTGATGATGATGATGGTGATGACTCCCCAATGGGTGAATCAGAGGTGTACCTAATAGTACACAACCCCACCCACGTGTGGGGCGAGCCTATTGCTCGCTACATGTTCATTTGTGTTACTCACATCATATTTCAAGGCCTATTATCCCTTTGTATGATAAAAGCCTTGACTAACTCTTTCCGCTTCCTCTCTGACTAGTTACCAAAGGAAAATTAAAAAGTTTCCTTACTCCATACTCAAAACACACAACAGAATGCCAATAACAAAGAAAAAAAATCTTCGTCAACGTTCCATTTTCAAAAAAAAACATAACACGATTCACGCAAGCAAGCATGTTGACAACAACAAAACTAACAGATACAGCGCAACCACAGCGCTACATACAAAAACGGCGTAGGCAGAGAACTTCAATCAACGTGCCGGCTTTATTCCATTAGACAAATGAAACGCGGCGGTAAATAAACGAGTAAAAATACCATAGGATTATGGTGTGCTGAATCGTCATGGGATTATCTACTGTATTTAGTTATGTTTGAGCTGCTTTTTGTTTTATGTTTTTTTTTTTATTGAATTTGATTATAGTATTTAATTGTTGTGTGACCTATTTTCATTTTATGTTCTCAGCTGATGCTGAGATGGTGTTCTTGGTCTGGAAGTGCACTTTCTAATTTATGATGTGTTAGAACACACTATAAATTAAAAAGATATTCGATTTTAGTGTACTCATAAATGATTAAAGAATTGAAAAAGCCACAATGGTTCATGATTTGAGACTGTCTGATTTCTGTCAGCGGTCGAATGAATTTTAGATTATACGGAAAAGATGTGCAAAACCAAAAAATCTTCAGTCTTTGGGGACAGTGTTCTATTTAATCCATAATCAAAATCTATGCGGCTTACTAATGGCACAAAAGTTTTATACCATCAGCTTTACATATTTCTACGTTTCATCTAGTTCCTACCAAAGCAAACTTTAGATTTTATTTACTTTCCGAAGTATATAAGTACACTTTACTTTTCTCCAACCCAATCTCAACGACACAGCAACCATCATCACAATTTGAAAGCCAATCAACAAACCACAATCAATCAACTCAAACGCATGAATTACCACGTGTGCCAATTCCCGACGTTATTTAATAAGCCCATTGTCCCATCTCAATGGCTTAATCAGTCGCCGACAATGGCCGATACAAGCTATACAGAACTAAGCTATAAGCTAAGCTGTAATACGATCTTGTCACCAGATAGGCTAGGTGGTCTACATTTCAATGACTAGAACGCGTAGCTGGTGGATGTTTGGATATTGGTAATTAGATTTGAGTTGCAATGCGAAATTGTGACTTAGCGTTGGATTTGGGTAATTCTTAGAAACAGCTGATTTGAATGGGTTTTAGCGGCTTGAACAAACATAAAGATTTCTTTACTATTTTTAAGTTTAATTTTATCCTCCTGGAAAAAACATCTATAAATGTTATCATGGTTATACGAGTACTATCATTTAGTATCAAAATCTTTTACGTAGTTTAGAATAACAACGGTATTTAAAATATGACAAGCTAGCAAACAAATAACTTAACGACAAAGGTCGTTAAGTTATTACAAACAAACAGAAAATGTAAAAAAAAATCCAATATGTCTGAGAAGCAAAAGAATTTTTGTCCACTTCCTCATACAATTACAAAAACAGTAACACAATACCCAACTTCAAAGAGAGACAGAAAGAAAAGAAAATGTAATTGAGCTTCAAAAGAAATTCCAGAATTTATCTCGTCAATGAGTGCAGGGGCCCGGGAGGGCCGGGCTCTGGGGCCCCGTCATATGGCAGTAGCACATCGTTAAAAGTTTGACCTATTCCGACTTCTATCGGAACTTCGGGACCCAATTTTAATGAATCAAACTTGAATGGACCGATAACATGGGAAGTTGAAACTATTCGTGAGTAAGTTGGTGATAGATAATAAATTGTGATGGGATTTTGCTTATTTTGCGGTTTAGTTTTTGTGGAAATTTAGTAACCAACTTCGTTTTAAAATGGAGTAATAATTTAAGTATAATTAGTGGCTTTGGTTATAGACGAGCTATTTTATGATTTAAGGTAAACCAAAATTAGATTTGTTTTTTTTGTTCATGGGAAAACAATAAATAATGCAAGTGTTTTCGTAGTAGACTGAAAAAAGAAACAAGAACAAGAGACAACCTCTTGACACATATATTATAACTTAACGCCGGAAAATGACTGACTCTCACATCACCATTGAAAAAACATGTCTTGACCTAAACGATAAATAATCATAAAATACAATTTTGTATTTTAGTTTATCAATAATTTATCATTTATTTTTTCTTCACAAAGTTTGCTTAAAGCTAAATTGTACAAAATTATCTCAGCTGTATTCCACCTCTGTGAGAGACTGGTGCCTGATATAGGTTTTTGGAAAAAAACGTGTTACAGGTCGCCAGGCCCCTTCCACGGCTAGAATTAGCTTTTGCAGAGATACCGTGCAAGAGTCGTACAATTTTGTATCGTCAGTTTCTAACTTACGTGTAAATAGGCATCCTGTCCCCCTCTTTGAACCAAAACATCAAGGCAACCTCGCTGACGGGGGCTGCCAGGTCGCAAGGTAGCCGCGTCACACCTCCCGGCGCAGACCACACTTGTATCACATCTGAAACAAAACAATAATCACACTTTATCATATGCTTCTTTATATCATATTAATGGGAATTGTGCAGGTAGAAGGCTGGCAACATTGCGACGTTGGATGGAAATGCTGAATTTTTTGACGTCCTTTCTGCTTTTCATACATATTTTTAATATTGTTTTATGTTTATGCGATACGTTTAAAGTACATACTAACACTACTCGTCCCCACACATTTGTAAATCAAAAATAAGTAAGGTCTGGCGACCCCAGCTAGGATCCTGCTTTGATACATAGTAGTGTTTTTTTTTTTTTAAACAAATACAGACTTGATGTGCGTTTTGTATAATTGTCACTTGCTTCAGTGAAGGCAAACTTCGTGAGGATACCAACATACCTTAGAGATATTACAAATAAACATATAAACATATTTGAATTTGAATTTTAATATTTCTCGACGGTTTGTAAAGACCTCGAGTCAAATGCTCATGGGCGGCATAAAAAATTACACCAGGTGAGCCACTTACCACCAAAATTGTAGACTGGAAAATATTGATAGCATTGCCAAAAAAGCGTGTGTGAGCGTCTTTGACGTAAGGCTCGAAATATTTGAGAAATGAAATGTTTTTCTTCCAAAACGGAAAATTATTCATTTCATCAAAATTGACCGCCTCCATTATTTACGTTTACATCTTAAAGCACACCCTACCACCGTCACATCTAAATAAATCTACGACGATCGACGCCTCAAACGAGGCCCTCATTATATTTGGAATCACATTCAAAAGATAAAAGAATTTTCCAAAGGAAATCATCGGGAAAGGAGGAATGAAGGGAGGGGACGAAAAAGAACCGTTTAGTATTGTCCGTCACATTAGTACAGGAAAAGCTCGTGTTTAATGATCGCTCCAGCTTTTGTGTATCCAGCCTTCTATTCTCCTTGATCCACCTTGGGTGACAGCGATGGTAGATTTGGGATTTTTTCCCCTTTAATGGGAAAAAAAATCGTTCTTGGGGATGTTTTTGGGGAAATGAAATTTGTTTGAGGAAATTTTTTACAAGGGCCTGTAAAAATTACTGAACCAAGAATCAAACACATGCACAAAATTCAATACCTATGGCAGTCAGATAAAAGCTGCAATGTGGAAGTGCGTGTGGCTCGTCCATTTTAATAAACAACTTTTTACCTCTGCTAATGAATTTTTTTATGTTTGCATATTGATTAGCGAAACAAATTAGACATTTAAAAAAAAAATATGTTTCGGGGGCTTTCAAAACCTTGATCTAGCAACCCTGGTGGGGATGAGGATCACCCGCCGCTAACTCGATTCACACGTTTCGGGGCCTTTGATCTCCATTCTCTTTCAGTGTAGACTGTCCATGAATAATATTACATCGGGATCTATAAATAATTTGGTGAAAATATGTTCGTTATTGATATTTCGTAGTTGTTATTGCTCATTGAAATGTTTAAGGAATTCGCGTTGCATTAATTAATATTGGACAATGTTGGTTATGCCTGCGCAATCATACCACGCAGGCATAACCAACTAGTCTATTTCCATATTCACTAGGGTGCATACGGGCAAGGATAACTATAAAGTTTTCTCCTACACTGTACAGGCAAAACTGCACATGCATAAGCTATCGTCAACGCAACCCGCTTCAGTTTTTAGGGTTCCGTACCCAAAGGGTCAAACGGGACCCTATTACTGAGACTTCGCTGTCCGTCTATCCATCCGTCCGTCCGTCTGTCATCTGGCTGTATCTCATGAACCGTGATAGTTAGCCAGCGGAAGTTTCTACAGATTATGTACTTCTGTTGATGCTTTAACAAAAAATACTAAAAACAAAATAAAATAAAAATTTAAGGGCAAAAACGAGCAAAAAAACTTTTTTTATACGGGATAAAAAGTTTTTTGCTCGTTTGTACAAATAATGCTACGGAACCCTTCGTGCGCGAGTCCGGTACTTAGCCTTTGGTTTTTTTTTTGTTTACGTCAGTACCGTCGGTCAGCAAGACGCACCGTTATGTGATTGTGTCTCGTGAAATGCTCAAAACAATTTCTTTCATTTGTTTGTTACAATAGCAGTTTCGTTTGAGGTGGGTTGGTGCAAGTCTAGGTCATCCTATAGCTGCTACAACGATGTATCGCTTACTTTACATTGTTCTACACCACGATAAGTTATTTTGACTCCACCCTACATATAGTATTTTGTTATATTTAAAAATTCCTTTTTTTTACGGGGATATTATTTATTTGAATTCAGCATGTATGTTATTTTACTTTAAACTACAAATAGATTAAAATATGTACACACGGCGGAAAATCAAGCTATACATCATCATGAACCTAGCCTTTTCCCAAACTATCTTGGGATCGGCTTCCAGCTATTTACATGAGGTGACTGCCTATCTGACCTCCACAATCCAGTTACTGGGTAATACAATACCTCTTGGTAAGACTGGTTTCTGACTACTCGTAACGACTGTCAAAGATCTACAAATGACAGCCGGGAACAACGGCTTAACGTGCTTTCCGAGGCACGGAGGAAACTCGGTATATATGGGTGGTCACCCATCCACAGACCAACCTTGGCAAGCACGGCTTAACCTAAAGCACGACCCGAGTGGCAGTTATTATTTAGCCACGAGCTCCTTGAAAAAAGTTTAAAAGTGTTTAGCCCAAAAATCAGCTACACGAATTCCGCTTACCGATGCAGTCCTATGGTCATCAAGTACGCAGGTGTTATGACATGCGGCGTAAGATAGCAGGTGATATCAAGACATACTTTCATATGGCTATATCAAGCCTTCATTCACCATGTCCCAAATACCTGACTTTCACACAGCAAGTGACTATCAAATATATCCTTGCAACAAGATCGTTACAGGCCGAATATGCTACGTGACTACGACATACTAAGAGCCTCTTATACCTGTCAAATCGAGTCTTCACTCCAATCACTCAACAACGCCACTGTTCCTAATTTTTTTGCTAAAATCGCAATTTTTCTAGAACACAATATTTTTCCTAAGAGAGAGAGAGCTACTTCCAAAAATCGCTAGCTATAAATATTTTAGAAGAACAAAAGCGGTGATATTAAGCTGCTGAAGATGAAAAACGGCGACGTTTCAGTAAATAGTGGCGGTGTACAGCTGACGGGGAGTTTTTCGCTTGTCTCCACACATTAATAAGCCCTAACACAAATTGGAGAGAGCGGCTAATGTGAGTGGTGCAAGGTATAAGCTTAGGAAGAAACAAAATATAAAATAACGAAATGTGGAGAGAGAACAGCGGTGGCCCAGTGGTGGCAGCCCCGTCTTACGAGCAGTAAGCCGTGGGTTTGAACCCAGGCTGGAGCATTACTTTGTGTAATTTATTTCATCACAGCTGCCCTCAAAAACAAACGAAGGAAAACATCGTGAGGAAAACGGCATGTCCCAAAACTAAAATTCGAAGACATCTACTAATCCGCTCTGGGCCCGCGTGGTGGATTACAGCCCACTCCCTCTCATAGAGAGGAGGAGCTCTGTCCCAGCAGTGGGAATATTATAGGCTGATGATGATGATGATGATTGTCTGTTTTCAAATCAAATCAAAATATTTTTATTTCACATAGGCCTACATGGGCAAGAGCCCACGACGTTTCGACGTTTTACAAGTGTAAAACGTCGAAAAAAGGTGCTCGGTTCGGGTTGGTCGTTTCCTATGGAGAAGAACCAGCTTCACCAACCATACAGGTTTTGCTTAGTTTGGGAACCGCTGTTAAACCAGTCAGTATTCTGTTGTGTAAGCTAATCAATTAATTTATAAGTTACTGTATTTTACAAATCTTAAAATTGAATTCTAAAACGACAGTAGGTAAATAATTTAGAACTCCAGAAAAGTATCAAACAAAAAATGCCAAATCGATTCTCGTAGAAGTAAAACATTTAGCTATCAGAAAAAAAGCGGCTTGGTTGGCCATCTAAAAATAAAATAAGTTATTTGATTTTGTGGAAAAATTTTGTTCAGATATGGTGACCCAATTATAACATCAATTTTATGTAATATAAATCGCTCAGTGCGCAAGAAAACGGCCAGCGTTATTTCTACGTGACGGGATCTACAGTCGTGTTTTTATACAACAATGTTTTCGGCTTCTTTTTAATAGCTTTGTTTGGTTCACGTTTTTACAGCTCTTTTCACATGCTTCTCAACTTTTTTTTATTTATTTTTCTGTAAATATCCTTTCTATTCTAATCTCAACCCGCTATCAGCTTATCACTTGAAACTCATCTCTAATAGGTAATAATGTTTACCACCGCTTCTGCCCACCCCCTGCCAGTACATACACATTACACTCGTTTGACCGATCTACGGCTTAAAATGTTAGTGTTATAGCCACTTTGGCATCTGTTCAATTGTCAAAAGGGATTTGAACCTTTATCTCATGAGGATAGAGTTTGGAATTGTGGTGCAAATGTGTTACCACTTAAGTTGTAGTGTTTTATGAAGTCATCAATAAAATTAGGGCTGAGGACAAAATTGTTGGACTAGAAATCATAATCTAACATAATTATTATGGTCTAGGGATTATCGTTCCTTAAAGTTGAAACGGCCAACCCGAACCGAGCACCTTTTTGTCGACGTTTTACAAGTGCCCATGTAGGCCTATGTGAAATGAAAATATTTTGATTTTGTTGTCGACAATCACAAAATAAAACCGTTATTCGTATGTAACTGGATTAATATCTAAATTAAATTGCTTTTGTGTTACCTACTGTTAGCTTCTGTCATCCCACTGCTGGGTTTGCCCAGAGTGTCAATAATGTTTTTTGCGACATAAATTGCCGATTTTTGAAGTGATACTTCTTATGCGACTTCCAACAAGTTTAACGTTTTCATGGAGGGGGAATATTTTCTATTACCCACTAAGAGATGGCGCTATTACAAGATTTGTGACTACGTAGTTCTACTAGGTACGCAAGATGGCGTGCAAACAGTCATGCATTCGACTCTTCGGTGTGACCAGCCTTCGCTCAATTTCCATGAGTAGAATAACCTCGATAAACTTATGTAATAAAAAATGCACAACAATAAACCAATAAAATATTATTTAGAAGCTCAATATAATAACGAGAGTGAATGCGTGACACTCGAACGCATGCGTGTAGTATTACGAAGTTTCACTTCTTCCGCGCGGAGGAACTCCACGCACTATTTTTTTTTTTTACTTTAACTTATAAGTTGGATTTTTTCACAGCTTGAAGGGACAACAATTATACTTTAAGGGTTAAGGGGATGTGGTTTTAATTCCTCGATACCTATACGCGTTCCCGAGATAAAGGGTCTTAGGGTCTTGACAGACAGACAGGCAGACAGACGGACAACCAAGTCATCCCATAAAGGTTCAGTTTTTACCTTTAGAGGTACGGAACCCTAAAAACGAATTATTTAATTGAACTAAAAAAACTTTTGAAAATTTAAACTCAGTTTAACTAGCAACAAGCCATGTGACATCACAATTCTTTTTTATAGAATTTTTATAAAATACAAATAGGTAACTATTCCCTTTATTATGTCTTGTCCACTTCCAATCATTAAAACCTTAGTAAATTATCAAAGAAGTGATTGCTTCTTCCTAATATTATTTTTCTTTTGAAGTCCAAACTCATTTTAACTAAGCCGACAAAATTATTCACATTTGACTCCAATACAAATCGTTTATGTTTTTCCTCGATATTTGATTGATGAAAACGAGATTTTTATTTATGATATACATACTTAGGCATTTCTGTAAGCGTATAAATAAATCATTTTTAATGCATAATCTTAAGATATCTAAATACATTTGAAAAAAGAATCACTCCTCACAGCACAACGCTATCATGAAAATCTCAAAATAACATTTGTTGAAGCCCATTGGTTTTGGTGCACTGGCAAACGGGCAAACACACTATGGCCTAACTTTTTAATAAACAACAAATGAGAAGGGCCTTTTATTGAGTAGGTAGCACAAAAACAAAACTTTGATTCACTAGATTTGTATAGTATCGTGTGTCGAAGTCTGTAAAGAAAATACTTGTCCGTAAATTATACTACTAACATTCTCTTCAAAACAATAGAGATCTTATTAAGCGTTTGCAATACACTATTTACTCAGCGTCAAGCACGAGTTGTTAGTAAATTTCCTTTTTTTTTTTGGATTGGCCTCTTGCCTTTCAACTTAAGAGGTTGTCGTCTGCTTAACCGGACTATCCTGTGGGAGCCTTGAAAGTCAAGCCTCGAGCCAGGGCATAAAACTACTTACAAAGTAAGCGACTACGCGCTAAGGGCACCCCCTATGGGGTACGAGCCTCGACTTAGGGCGTCGCTGGGGGTAGACAGCATGGGGACAGGCTAGATCTGAATGATATCATTATTTAGGGACTGATTTAAAACTACTGGCACAGCATCGCGGGCTGGCTGTCTCTTTGCGACTCTCCTGGACGAGGGTGATAGCATCATCGGGAGTGGCAAGGGTATGCCTCGGACAACGTACTGAACTAATGCGCGAGGGTTCGTAACGGGCGGCCGCTGCAATCAGGGGATTACGATGCTTAATGGCATTATCGAAGAAACGCTTCGAAAGACGTTTCATAAACTGAAGGATAGGAATTTTCCTGAGGTATTTCCTGCTTTTATAGCTCTTGTAGTGTTAAATTGTGTGTGTCTACCGTCTTTCTTTTCATTATCGCAAGTCATGATTTTTACATCACACAAAACATCACCCATTTCACCCACACCCAAAATAATTATAACACGTAAAATACAGACACCAAAAACAACGACCAAAAATCATGTCACTCGTTTCGCAATCATCGCACCAACTGTACGCAGTCGTGTTAAAGTAGCGAGCAATTAAATCTTAATCGAGCAGATCGTTAGCGAGAATGTAATGACAGACGTCATTCCGTACGACAGTGCTACCACAGTAGATATATTTGCATAGAATAACATACAGTAGCAGTGTTGAACACAAGCATCGCCGGAAAGGGACGCCCTAAAAGAACATCACCAATAAGGACAGTTATCCTTATACAGTTTTTTTCAACTAGGAAGGAATGGACGAAATCAGCTCACACACACGTGAAAGGCGTTTACAGTAATTTTAAGATTGCTTCATTCACTCGTGAGTAAGTAGTGGCTGTCGCATCGAGTTAAGAGCTTTTACGCCATTTCATACATGTAAACTTTTAAGTCATTATTTTCCGAAATGCCTGAAACGATTTTAATGAAACTTCATACGCATTAGCAAGATACATAGGTCTAAAAAGTTACAAAACATTTAAAAATAATAGTGTTACAGCTAAATTAGATCAATTAAAAATTCTATAGGAACAGAATTTACAATTATCTTTTTTTCAAAAACATTTAGTTTTTTTTTTGTATTTTTTTAGACCTATGTATGACCATTTCGAAAAATAAGGACTTTAAAGTTTGTATGATATGCCGTAAGGTGTAAACGCTCCTAAGTGGTTTTGGTTTATATCTGCAATCATCATCAGCTTACAGCAGTCCACTTCTGGACATGGGCCTCTTCAATCGCATACCAATTAACTCGATTTTCGGCTACTCTCATGCAATTACTGCCAGCCATATTGGAATATGAACATAAACCTAACCTCGTTATTACTGAACGGTTCGCGCGGTCTTATAGTAGCGCGTTTCTAAACGATGACTTATCTGTCAGCTGTTAACTTTTCTGCATTGTCACTCTTTGAATTGTTCTTTTGTTGTAATCGTTAATTAAACTAGTTATTACTTTATCTTTTTGTTTTATTACAATAAGCCACCTTACGCTTACCGATCCGCAGTCTCCACTCAAGAACACGTCTACGCCAACGGTCATCGGTTCAACGGCTAATATGGCCAGCGCATAGCCACTGAAGCTTACTTATTCCGTGACCTATGGCGACAACTCTGGTTCTCTGTTGGATAACCTACCTCGTGAGCAATACAATACAATACAATATCATAATCATATCAATATCATATCGTATGTGTAATGCAACATAACAAAAAGTTTAGTTGACAACCCTCGTTTGATTTCACAAAAAGGGCTCAGTTGGTTTACTGTTGATCTTTATATTGTGGTTCTACTGTCTGATTCATTGTGGAAACATTTTACATATGCACATTATAGTTGACTCTATGCCCTATGTCAATAAGGGTTAGTACTTTGAGTAATTTGACATGAAATGCGTTGGGATCAGCTTTATTGTTGACAATGGCGTGAGAAACTGTTCGCGACATAGATGTCATTATTACCTACATTTTTAGTAAGGTAACAAGACACCTGCATTCCTATTCCTCCTTTTTGTGTTTTAACTACTAACACTGGACCATTGTTGTCCGAAAATAAAGAATATACTTAAAAGGAGATAATTTTTGTTCTTTGAAGAATAGGCCACCCAATAAATTGTTGGGTTTAATAATGAAACGCATGTTGATTTATTCCTTGTAATCTCTAGATTTCAGTGGTAATATTAGCTAAGCCTTGTCTAATCGGAATATGGAGAAATACGAAAAATAAAAACGTGAATGTAACAATAACCTCAAAACGAGCGATGCCTAATTGCTTATAGTTTAACCGGTATTTTAGGCTAAAGTAGTGTACCGTTCAATAAAAAAAATAGTATAAAACAACGCCACTCATCCGTGTCCGTACTACTTGAAAGATTTTGATGCGATTTTCACGATTTGATAGACTGATTTTCAAGAAAGCAGTTATAATTCGTTTCGAAACAGCGCGCCATCGCCTTGCCATTACATTGATATGTTCCTTGTGAATCAATTTATTTAATCGTGTACAAAATACTTTCCACTGAAAGTATTTTGAGTACTTCTAGTATGAAGTTCCAAGGAAAATCTGAAGGACTGACTGACAGACAGACAGACACGGTGTGGAACTTTATTTATTTTAATATCTATTGATTTATTAGTACTAAGCATAGGCACATCCAAAACACCACTAAAACCACATGACTAGATGATATAACAAATATATTTATCTAAGTATGATATTATACACTGACAAAAATTAGGCAATATAATGTTCTTATTTGGCCGTGTAAGGAGAAAAAAAACACATAAGTATACTTTAAAAAATACTTTTAATGATCATCATCAATTAATAATAGGATTTCATCCAAAAAAGATGCAGGTGGTTCGACCTCATCTTGATGCCGTGCCCAAGATAAAAACCACACGACAGACATTACATGGGCACAACAGCCGACAGTGCGTCTGCCCACTAAACAATTACATGAGTATCCAGCAAGAGCGGACCTAGTATTAGAAACCAATGGGTTGGTATCAACTAGTACATATGGATAATAAGTTTTCCTACTTGTGTGCCTTGACTGTATCCTACCTCGTAAAAGATAATTATTGGGACCAAACTCATCGACAGGTTGCCTGTATACATCGATTGTATACTGTCCAGAAGCCCTGACATGCTCACCATAATAGGAACGAGATTGTTTAATTTGATAAATTCCTAAAGCAAATAAAATCAGATCCTGGAATGTTAGTCGAGGAAAATTATCTAGTTCTGGAAGATTACCATCGATACTAGCAAATTGCACTCTCACTCTGTTTAAATTGTGCATTTCTACATAGGAGGCTAAAACATTTGGGTTGTTTAGTTTATCCCGAGCAATCGCTAATATTTCTTCAGCATAAAAGTTGTCACGGATCAATGTGTGAAATCTATTTATTAATGCAGCTGCTACTTTAAAATCCAACATGAGATGGGCGGATGCAGCATTGAAATATTCCTGGCGGAACAATTTGAAGTCCCGCTTAAATCTGCCATTTACGACTTCAACCACCCACCTACACAAGGTCACACACCTGGACTTATTGGCTGCAATGGTAGATAATTTTTTTTCATTGGACTGTTTAGATTCAGGCATGTAAGCCTTGTAACCATGTTGCTGCAAGAATGGAATTGCATCCCTAAAGCCTCTGTCAAGAATGAAAACATCGTTTTCTCTGAAAAAGTTTCGCAGTGGACTGTTATTGCTGAACAATCTAAGCATTATAGAGGAATCTGACTCTGTCGCAGGGTAAGGTCCAACAACATCAAGGATGTACCCATTACAGCACACGAGTAAAAACGGTTTAACTAAGTTGCGATACTTATGCAAACTGTATGTTTGCTTCTGGTACAAGTAATTACTGCTTTTTTGCACGTAAATATATGTACCGTCACATATTACTATGGCTGGCATAAATTCAGGATCCATATCTGGGTTACCAAATAAACCATTTGGTATGGTCAAGTTATACTGAGCAAATTGCTGTATACATAAGTTACTTGTCCCTAAATGCAATGAAATGAATTGGTCTTCAAAGCACTGCCTTACTATGTTAAGGTTTTTGAACACAGTCGATGAAGCTACATTAAAAAGAGAAGCTATACGGTCATTGCTATCTCCCGTTCGCAGTTTCATTAAGAACATAGCTAGGCTTTTTTTGGGATATTTAACCCTTTCACTGATAGATGGAATCTCAAAAAGTAATTGTTCAAATTGAAACTGGGTAAATCCTAACCAATACTTGCATAATATTGCATTATGTTGAATTATGTTTTCAATATTGTAATTTCGAGTTGCGCTACTTTTAAGTAGGGAACATACGTCATCCATTTGCGTTGCAGTGAAATCTGAACAGTTGCTGATTGTGTATAAATTATTCCAATCATTATGAGATTCATTTAAGTGGAATTCACAAATACGAGCGCACCGGGGGACATAAAATGAGTGGTCAATCAATAATCTTTCCTTTAGTATTACCGGTACTAAGAGCCTAGATGTATTTTCACATAACCTAAAAATACAGTGACGAGAAGTAGAAGCAGCGCGCTTGTAATTAGACATGGTAATTGTAGATGGTGCTCTGAAAACATCTGGCATATGAGGCGCAGGCATTGGGGGTGGTTGTGGGATGTCCATTGGCTGTATGTTCATGTCTCTAATATCATCCAGTTGCCTCTGCCTGAGCACAGCTCGAAATGCTCTCCGCCAGCAAGCCATACATACTCGTTCTAAACGGTCCACCTGAAAAAGATCATTAATGTTGTTAATATATATTTTTTCGTTAGTCTGTTCTGTCCCACTCCTGGGCAAAGGCTTGCCCCATTCCTTCCACTATCTAAGTATTGTGTTTACTCTGGCCAATTTGTGAGGAAGTCATCCCTTCATCGACCGCAACCCTGTTTAACTGTCTGCGAACAGAACCCAAATTGTCAAAATAGAATAAAGCTGCTGGATTGAAATGGGACTGGGCAGTCAATGTCTGCTAGATGTTAGCACCGCTGTGGACCCTTACATCGCAATATACAACTTGTTATTATTTTATTTCTATCTTTATTACAAACACATACATAATATTATATTACCTGGTGCAATGGTATCCACTGTAAAATAATATTCCTTTCCGCAGAGTCAACAAGCACAGCTTGTGTTTGGTGCGCTCTTAAAATTGAACACCCGCATGGAATGCAAATACTCCTATATCCAAATCTTCTAATTGTATGAGCAGTATAAATACTTTCATTCAATAACGTTAGGCAGTTTCCACAAACTGCATCTAGTGGGTATAACTGAAAAGAAATAGGAATAAAATAAGTCAAGACCAAAACACTATTTTTTTTTTCAACTACCCTCCTGTAAAAAAGGATATTTATTTAGTCGCATTCATATTTTGAGCCTTAGGTATAATAATTAAGGAATGTCCTACCTGTCTTATTAATTAGTTACACGAAAACTATGTCCTAAAAGGCGCAGTTGTGAGCAAGACCTAGTAAATAATGAGAGAATGGCATAGGAGGGTAACTTGCTCTGTACTACTAAAACTATTCTAACGGTAATTCATGGTATCATGATAATTACAACACAGGGAGGCGACGTAAATAATATAATCAAGATCACATTATCAAAGCTTTATTATCACTCACCTCGCGAGAAATCCACGCACATACAAGTTGACGCACATCTGAAGTAGTCTCCGATAGTAATTGTAATCGCACATTGCGTTGAAATCTTACTGCACAATTGACACAACGTCCTTGCGGAGTATGCGTTGTATTTGCAGATGCCATTTTCAGGGAATACTTTTTATTAAATGCGAAAAATCAGCAGAAACACTTTCACGAAAATCGAAATCAACGGAAATTGTAAATATCACATGAAGTTGTCTGACAACCATCAAAAAGGCGGATTTACAACGTTCCGTGCCATGATGATTTTTTAAAACATCAAAAAACCTTTAAAAAGAGCATTAAAAAAGTGGACAACTTAATAATTGATATTTATAATGTTTACTATTTGTATAATTAAAGCAGATATTATTATTACGGGGTACCGTACTTTTTTTGTAAACGTAAAAAACGCCCCCATTCACGCATTTATTGTCAAATGACATTGACCGTCACAGGAATAATTTGACTCGCAAAATAATGTTCAAATTATCAGTTTTTTATTAGGATTTCGAGATTCCGGTTAGATATTTATCTAATCTTTCGTTTGATTACTATTATAAATTAGTCACTTTTTTTAGGTTTAATATCAATATTAGACGCAACATTTCTTGGGGGCCGAAAAAAAATGGTCTCCTTTATTAATTCCCTGAAAGTTAGGCGGAACCCATTGCAACCAACGGTAAAAAAATACAGATTTTGACTTCTACTTGAAAGAATTCTAACGCCATGCTCAGGAAGATCACTCTTGACCTCTTGAGCCACATTTTTTATCTGTCTTAGTCTTTAACTAGCCTTGTAGAAATTTAAAGTTTAATTTCATGTATAATTCCGCAGTATCCGCCTCATAATTTTTTTTTTATGGTACAAAAACGCCAAACTATCCAAACCACCACACCACCAGCAACCACACCTGAAAGCTAGGATCAACTGCGACGACAGCCAGAAAAGCGATGAGACAATGAAGCTCGACGAAGTCCCAGAAAAAAAAATTAACTGTCTTTGATCCCGCAATGAAATTATTCAGAAAAGAATAGCGGAGGAGTACCATACCACGTGATGTAATATGCTAGAATATATTCACAAACGTCTATTTCCCCATAATCTTTTTAACTCCCTCTCCATATTCCATGGAAATTAAACTTTTCCATTCTGGCTTCATTTGTCCGGCGTTGGACGGATCAAGCGGGCTTCGTCCCGCACATTTATTGTGTCCGGAATCCCGGAACGATTTACATACGACCTGCGCGAGTAATCCCGGGAATCGTTTCGAGAGAAATCAAAGTTTAGGATTTTCAAAGGGTACGATTTTGGGGATTAAACCTGATATGGTACATGGCTTCAGGTGTTTTTGGAATTAATTTCTGCGTGGCTTGTTATTTTAATTTAAAATGTTGAGAGTGTTGTGTTGGTCATGTTTATATTTTCGTTCTGATTTAAATGTTTTTTGTTTTTTTTTCAGTGGCTTTCAATAGCCATGTTTCATCAACATGACAGTGAGGAAAAACAGAGTGGAAGTGATGTACTGAAGACGTTTGGGAGTCGGTTTTTCTCCCACCCCGTACATATACTCGCGCAAATGAAGCAAATGACACATTGACGCAAGTTGCATCGACTGAAGCCATGGCTTTAGGCAGACAATTAGTGTGCAATTTTGAAAGCCCAACTTCGAGTAATAGTGACGCTGACATAGATTAATTATCAAAACATTGTAACATAGAAGCACATATTCTATTAAACACTATGATAGTTTTAAGTGATAATATAACCTTTATTTTACGACTGCTAATGAAAATTTCAAGTCATAAAACAAAAGTTACGATGCTCAGTTATTGATGATTCCGTCGCCGTTAAAGCAGACCCTTATTATCCCTTGAAAATATAAGCAGAAGGTATTAACATTAGGAAAGCTTAGGTTTACGTTAATGTTTTAACTCTTGTTGCTAATAATTATAATGGGTAATATTGGGAGGATCAGGTGTTAGGCCTATTTTAATGGTTTGTCTAGGGAGCACTTAGCTGGTTGTGTATAGTTTGTATTTTCAAATTAATTTGCGTTACGTTGACTAGCATTGTTACTTCTAATTTGTCTGTGGCTACTTCTTGAAAAATTTCATCTTCTTTTATTGTTTCTATTTGCAATGATAGCCTAGTGGTGTTACCGTCAGATTGCAGATCAAATAAGTAAGCTGTGGGTTCGAACCCAGGCAGGCGGATTACTTTGTGTAATTTATTTCATCATCGCTGCCCTCAAAAATGGTGAAGGAAAAGATCGTGAGGAAACCGGCGTGCCCGAGAACTAAAAATTCGAAGACATGTGACATCTACCAACCTGCACTGGGCCCGCGTGGTAGATTATAGCCTACTCCCTCTCATAGAGAGGAGACCTATGTCCCAGCAGTGGGAACATTATAGGCTGATTATGATGAGGTCTCGAATTCGAACCCAAAATACGCACCTCTGATTTTTTGTAATCATGTGTGTATTGCTTAATTATCACTGGCTTCGATTATGGAAAAGAGTGTGAGGAAACCAGCATACCTGAGAGATATTTATCGACGGCATGTAAAGCCAAGGCAGAGGCTCATGGGTGCGGTGTAAAACTCTGACAACAGGTAAGCCGGGAATCACACGATAAAGAAGAACATCTTCTTCAATGCTGTCTTCTACAATCCTTGGATTGAGGTTTTCGTTATGAAAAATGTTTTATTTTATTATGAAGGCTTTCTCATCATCATCATCATCATCATCAGCCTGTACTCGTCCACTGCTGGACATAGGCCTCTCCTATGACACGCTACTGAGTACGTTTCTCGGCCCCTCTCATCCAGCTATTGCCAGCCGCCTTGCGAAGATCATCGCTCCACCAAGTCATAAACCACGAAGGCTTCCTAGAAAAAAATATTTTTATTTCAACTTATCATTGTCAACTTAACAAAACAGTTAACGTATCTTGAGTTGTATCATCAACTTGACACAATATTCACCATGCTAACCACGGACAATGTGGCGACACTTGGGGTAGGCCTATGTCCAGCAGTGGAGATCTTTCGTCTGAAATGATGATGATGCAACCACGTTCTACCGCAAATTCAATTAAAACATTTATTCTTCCTCCAATTTCAAAAAACAAATTAAAGAAGGCCCAAAACAATTCGTCCTAACTATCACTCGACGTAAAATATTCTGACCATGATGTTACCTATTCAAATCAGTGGTCTTCGCAAAAACCGTCGTACAGATTGCGAAATATAATTGACGGTTCGGTCCGGTTCAAAACTATGGAGCGGGCTAATTGTCTCCGTGAGATGAATATGTATGAGTTCCATCGATCCGGCTCAGCTAACGAATATGGGAGCTTTTTGAATGATATCAGCCAAATATCAAAATATTTGCGGTGAGGATTCGAGGATTTTAGCTGTTGGCACCGTAATGCTTTTGGGTTTTGAATCGGCTTTGGTGAAATTAATGTTGCAGATAACAACTATTAGTGTCGATCTGTCCTAGATTTTTGTGGAAGCTTTAAATTGCACAGCACAGATGTCTTATTTGACTGCTGGATGAACTGTCGTGGTTTTCATGAGAGCATCAGAGTTGGCAGAAGCCAACTCTTGGTGTTTACCCCAGGATCTCATTTAAAGACAGACAGACAGATAGAATAAGCTAATTAAACTTGCAGCTCTGGTGAATTAGGCCTGTTGAAAGTAGTTAGGACTCCTTGAATAATTAGAGAGGCAGACGCAAAACATCCATACAAGTTAGTTGACAGAGTAACGTCGCCAATCCTACGTGGGATTTGCTTCAATATGATCCACAGGGCTTCACTGTAAACACTTCTTAGTGGAGACATATTTTACATACTGACAGTTATTTAATTAGTAGCAAGTTTTTCGCATTAGATATAGTGATAGAAAACAGGATATATCCCATAAAAGACTCTTCCCCATTCCAATATCCACAAGCAATTACAAAACAATCATTAACAATTTCCTAGAAATTCAAGATCTTCTTCTGTCGTGTAATTCCGTTGCGTCCGCCTATTTCGCAATTACCGGGGCTAATGATACTATCTCCGTGGAAATCTCACTGACCGAACAAAGCATATGGTGCTATTCGGCAGGATGTTTCAGGGCTGTCGGAAGCATTGCTGGCGAAATTATTAGTGGTATTAGCTTCTGTTTTGTTAATAAGGTCAAAAGTCTCCTTGGTGTATAATTGTATAGGATTGCAGTCAATGCAGTGTTCTGTTGTTTTAGATTTCTACATTTTAAATACCCTTACAAAAATATGAGCTCGTCGCTAAATAATAACATGCGATGATAAAAATGAATGACTACAATTAAAATGTTTCTTTGTGAAAGTTGTTTGTTATCATGAGTATAATCACGTGTCTCAGTATCGGTCACTAATTTACCAGACACCCTATACACAAAGTTTTAAACAACAATAAACCCGGTAATAGTTAACTTTAAACTTTCGATGTAACCAGCCCTATTATGCGACCCAGCCAAGCATTCGCGGGCATTGTCAGGCGTGCAAAATTTATACATCAACGCCCGCCTGCTTCGCCCGTGCGTCCGTCTGTGTGCTTTATCTCATTAACTCGCTGGTTGGTCCACTAGATGATTGAGTTTGTGGTTATCGTGGCGGCATGTTTTACTGGGAGGAAATTAGCCGTGGTTTAAAAAAAATACTAGACAAACAACTAGACCTATTGTCAAGAACTATTTTTAGGGTTCCGTATCCCAAAATCAAACGGGACCCTATTACTGAGACTTCGCTGTCCGTCCGTCCATCCGTCCGTCCGTCCGTCTGTCACCAGGCTGTATCTCATAAACCGTGATATTTAGCCAGTTGAAATTTCTACAGATTATGTATCTCTGTTGATGCTATAACTACAAATACTAAAAAACAGAATAAAATAAATATTTAAGGGGGCATCCATACAAAAAAGTAAAATTGGGTAAGACGTTGTAAACAGCGCCATCTAGCAGTTATAAAGAGAACTTGCTTCTGATAAAAAACAATTAGCATGTTGATGTGGCCGTATGGCAACAAACGCCATTTAATTATTATTATATTAAATTAAATTACCCTAAGTGTATGAGGACTATATTATTTTTTCAAGTGATAAGATTTAAAATAAACATTTCGTTCAGAGCGGCAGTTTTAATGAAAGCGCCATCTGTGCTTACATAGTTGTACTAATGACGACTTATGTAACTCAGTGTGTAACAGTTGATAAAATTCTGCTGATGATTTTTTTGCTCGTTTTTATAAATAATGGTACGAAACCATTCGTGCGCGAGTCCGACTCGCACTTGGCCAGTTATTTTTTTATTGATGTTAAGAGTAAAGTGTTGTACTTACACCAAAACTGCTGTATGCAATTTATCCACTACGCCTAATTCCTGAAGTGTCAGTCAGAGATGTACCTTTAGTATATCCACATTATACCAGTTATGTTTAAATCCAACGTAATAAAGTCACCGTGCTATTATTTTTAAAAAACCTGGTAAATAACTACCAAATTATACCTCGACAGACATAATAATTCAATCGAAAACTTCATGCATAATTGTAAAGTTTAAGACGACCGATACCAAACGAGGCAAATCCATTATTATCCATTATTATTATAGTATCTGGATCGTAAATATCTTAACTATTTTACACTGATGACGATAATAGTAAAGCAAACCAATTGAATCATCATCTGCCTAGCCTTTTCCCAGTCTATCTTGGGATCGGCTTCCAGTCTAATCGGATGCAGCTGAGTACCATTATTTTACATGAAGCGACTGCCTATCTGACTTCCACAACCCTGTAACTGGGTAATACGATACCCCTTGGTAAGACTGGATGTCAGACTTTTGGCTTCTGACTACTCGTAACGACTGTCAAAGATCTACAAATGGCAGCCGGGACCAGTGGCTTAACGTGCTTTCCGAGGCACGGAGGAAATTCAACTCGGTATGTAATTATGGCCACTGATCCACGGACCGACCTCAAGCACGGCTTAACCTTAAAGATCGACCCGTGCGGCTGTTATTATTTAGCAAACCAATTGAATACAAGGTATGAACGGAACCTTCACGTAACTGTCAACCAAGCATTCTGAGAAAAATCACGTTTTACGAGGTTCGACTAGGAAGTAGGAACTTTTACCTCTAATATCATACCTAGTAAATAAAAGGTATGGTCCAGAACCAAAAAAAAACCAGCCAAATGCGAATCGGACTCGTGCACGAAGTTTTTTTTTTTTTTTTTGAATGGCATCTCGCAGTTCAACCTATGAGGTTGTCGTCTGCTTAACCGGACTATCCTGTGGGTGCCTTTAGAGTAAGGCCTCCAGCCAGGGCATAAAAACTTACAAACTAAGCGACTGCACGCTAAGGGCACCCCTTGTGGGGTACGAACCTCGGCTTAGGGCGTCGCTGGGGGAGGACTGCATGGGGACAGGCTGGATCTGAATGGTATCATTATTTAGGGACTGATTTAAAACTACTGGCACAGCATCGCGGGCTGGCTCGAGCGAGGGTCGGGGAGGGCATGGACCGGGACGTCGCGACGGACTTCGACGGCGAGGTCGGAAAGAGTCGTGCACGAAGGGTTCCGTACCATTATTTATAAAAACGAGCCAAAAAGTCACATTTTTTGTATGGGAGCCCCCTTAAATATTTATTTTGTTCTGTTTTTAGTATTTGTTGTTATAGCGGCAACAGAAATACATAATCTGTAGAAATTTCAACTGGCTAACTGACACTGGTCATGAGATACAGCCTGGTGACAGACGGACAGCGAAGTCTCAGTAATAGGGTCCCGTTTGACTCTTTAGGTACGGAACCCTAAAAACGGCATGGCAGGGACAAAAAGTGCCTATCGGTTTCGTTAGGAGTTTTTAAACCCATTAGTTTTTAGACATGAAGGTATTTATAGTCTTGAATCTTAGTCATTGTCAATACTTTCATCACAACAGCTTTCTTTCACATATTTCTTCGGAGTATAAGCAAAATACTCTCCTATATGCCTGCAGAGTTTGATAAATGTAACCGTTCAAACACTTTATAAATGAAAACAATAAGTAATTCTCGACGGTATCAAACAATACATACATATTTGTGAATGAGACTGTTCATTTACTGAGATACCATTCAAAGTTAGTAGACAGTCGATATCTTAGTTCACGAGGTTCTAGACTTAGGAACGATGTAGATTGGACTTTATTTGCATGAAAATGAGGTTTTTATCGGCTCTGTTTGTTGAATGAAAATACCAGAGTTTTGAGAAAATGTAAACATGCAAAGAAGATGTTACGAAATTGTGACTTTCGTTTGAGATCGGTTCCGTTCGGTCGGGTCGTTTAGTTCCCTTCAAAATGGTTGAGTTGAATGATGGCTGATACATGCGTCATGTTCGTGAACGGGCGCTGTCAGATGTGACTGGTCATCTCTTAGCTGCCACGGTTTATTTTAATTACTTTATTTTTAATTACTGATTTAATCTTTTACTCTGGACGCTCTTAACTTGCCCGTATTTCTACATTGTTCTCACATATTTGTAATTCTTAACATGAATGATGTAACCAAGATTTTGTAACATATTTTGATTTAAAAGATTGTCCATGGAGTTTCTTGCCCGTTCTTCTCCATAGAGATCTACGCTACGGAATGGGCAACTACAGTACTTTCATAAGTTATTATGCCTTGAGACTGGGACTGTAGCTTCGCGTTTTATTTTGTTTTTTTGACTTTCAAAAGTGCCTGTAATGGTCTAATTGAAATAAATGCTTTGACTTTGACTTTGAGATAAATTCAAGAAACAATTGAAGGAATTTGGTCATTGTTTTAAATGCTGTCTACTACATTTCAGTTTTTTAACATTATTTTTTATCGTCAGGATGCTTAGTTGCGGTTAAGGAAAAAGTTCTCTGGAACTATAAACTCTTCGCAATTGGTTGCGAACAAGGAATAAAATTCTTAATTCGTAACTGGTTGCGAATCGCAGTTGCGAAAACGACCCGAGGGTTTTTAGGATTATTTTTAAACGATGTTTTACAAAACAAGGTTTTTTTTTGTTTGCAATACTTTTTTAAAACGAGATTTTAAATACAGTGTGACGTTATTTTAATAGGTTTTTGTTTCAGTAAACCCTCTTAATTTATACCTATAATATTATGGGCTGCATCATAAATCCTCCATCTTTAGGAGTCCGCCATATTGGGTTGATTATGACCTCACTTAGCTAACCAAGCATTGCACATAGAAATTTTTCATTTACACCTTCGTACAAACGTTAATACCGAAGACATTACAGACATCAGCCTGTACGTGATTAGGATGGCTCCGAAACAGCTTAAAAACAACAAGGCACCGGGTGATGATGGAATTACGGCCAAACTTCTGAAGGCGGGTGGAAAACCGGTACTTAAGGCCCTCCAGACGCTGTTTGATTTCGTCATATTCGACGAAACGCCACAGGCACGGTGCAGGGGTGTGGTGGTACTCTTCTTCGAAAAGGGTGACAATGCCCAGTTGATGAACTATAGGCCCATCTCACTTCTAAGTCGTGTCTAAAACTTGTTTCCAAAAGTATTCACGAATCGTCTCGAGCCGACTGGTCAATGCGGCGACACTTGGGGGAGGCCTATGTCCAGCAGTGAACGTCTTTCAGCTGAAATGATGATGATCTCTCCCACCCTGTATAGATAGATACAGAGCCCCTTGTCAAGAGCGGGTCTCTGCCCAGAAGTATTTGGTCTAAATACTTTCCACCCCACTTTAAAACCGGTAACTATGTCAATTTGCAACATTTTCAATACAGTACGTTGGCGCTTGAATACACGCACGTGACGTAATCAGCCTCTACGGCAGCTAATCCGACACAGCATAACGCATGCCACAGATTGGCTAATAGCCTGGACGGAGCCGTCGGTTTGGCTGTCGCGCATCGCTGCGTGCTCTAGCTGCCTGCTTAGCGGATTAAGTTAAATGCTTTATAATTAATTTAATTTCTTTAATTAAATGTTCAAACTCCAATCGCTTTCATCGTAATTATATTATTCATACATAACATCACGCCTATAATCTCCCAAGGGTTAGGCAGAGGTGATCCTAATAGTGTAGCGACCTACAAAAAGCAACTTACTAAAAAAGTACTACAGCGCCATCTATAACACGACTGAAGAACTAACATCAATTTCCTACATCTCGCAAGCAAAGTTTACATCGACTTAAGAGTATATAGAGAAACCCGACACCAACTGTCGGGCAGTTGCCCGCCAGACCTAACACCTGTCTGGTCGGAGGATCCTCCCTTTTCAATGGAGTATCGAGGAACTTTACACCCTGTTCCGCACACCCCTAAAGTAGGTACTCCCAGAATTCGCCAGTTATTTTTGAGCCCCATGTGATGCGGGGCGAGCCTATTGCCATCAACCGGGTAGGTACAAATCCAGACTCCGTGGCTACTGAGAAATTCTTTATGAAAAAACCCAGTTACAATTTTCCCCACCCGGGTATCAAACCCAAGACCTCATGCTACGCAGTCGCGGTGGCGGCCACTAAATCAACGAGACAGGCACATTCTTTAACTATTTTTTTTTTCTAACACGTACTTTTTTCATATTAATCCGATTTTGCCCTCTTTTTTTCAGCATAACATTCCCATATTAATCCGATGTTTTTTTCCAGTATAACATCCAAGTCTATTCCTCTCCAACTCTGCAGACCGGTCCGATACGATTGTTCAGAGCACTTCCAACTTGCGCATTCAATTTGCATCCAACTGTTTTGCAGCAACGTTCATTTTTGCTCACAACTGGGGCACTGTCTGAAAGAAACTACCCTTATTGTTTGTACCCTATTTACTGTTGAATATGGCACGCATTGAGCTTGGTTTTTGTTTTGAGCAAAAGCTTGTTGGGGGTTAATATAAAAAAAAAACAGTTCAAAAAAAAAAGTATCCCACAGGTATCGAGAACAGGGTCCAAGCTACGCGCGGTCAGAGCTCCAGAGAAAGGAACCTCCTAACAATACGAGCCGTGTCAAAGAGTACCGCTTTCTGTAATCAAGTCCAATCACTTATTATCAATTTAATGAGAACATTTTGTAACGTCTTAAGTTCCAATCTCTTACGAAGGAATCATTTCACAATCGCTTACCTATAGATTTGTACCTTACTATGTTTTAAATACAACACAAAATGAATATCATAAACTGTAGTGGCAAAAGATGTGGAAGGTCTAAAAATTATACTTTTCTTCAAAACTACATTTCGTAATAAACCTCCATAGTTTAAAGGAACTGACGAGGTTTATTCGTCTTAATAAAGCTTTGTTTTACCTCCATCTTACACCTCTGTTATGTGCACCTCTCAATTTCATTCCGCGCTTGCAGCCTCTTGTCTAAAATAATTAACGTCTTAAGTTTGACAAATGCCAACACGCTGCGCTTCTCAAATTTTAGGAAATCCTTAATAAAACGTATGCGAAGCGTTAAGCGGCTGGCGACGGAAATTGCTAGAACATCACTATTATAGCGCTGGAACGTCATTATAAGGGCGAGACTAGATGTGCGTAGCTTAGCGTCATTTTGAGGGCCTAATGTTTGACTTTGTATCAGCTATGACAATAAAGATGGCAACGTTGGTGCAGTGGTTGAGTGATTGGCTGCTATGCTGCGTGTCACGAGTTCGATTCCCACACTGAATAAATAGTTGTATGGCCTACAGGTATATGTTCTCGGTTCCACTTTTTGTGAGTTTCAATGTTTTTAAATGCACCTGGGTGAATTTCAACAAATGCCATTTTTTTTATCATATCGGTGAACTTTTTCATTTATATTTTTTTTGTATATTTTTCAGGTTTAATATAACCTTTAAGATATCAAATATCCCCAAATTTAATATCATCAACGTATCATTTAAGACTAAGGAGAAAATTCAGTTTGAATTCTGGTTTCCACCGATATGACAAACCGGCACCGATTATTTTTTCTGTACACCGGTATGATAAGTTTATCCACCGAAATGATGTACATATCCAGCGATATGATAATCTATCAGTCTTTGAACATCAAAAAATGAAATAGTAGGTACCTATATATTTTTACAAGGGTGACTTAGAACTGAAGACCTGAACTGAGGGTCTTATGTAAGTAGATCCCATCCAAAGAGAACTGAGTTCTTAGAAATTCAGTTAAAATATATTTTTTTAAATCATTTACCTATTTTATTATATTTACTACAGGTACTATGAATTAAAATATATATATATATTTTAATTTTAATTCATAGTACCTGTAGTAAATAATATAAATCTTTGTAATAGTATTATACTTTACTTAACGAAATGACACGGGATCTACCGATATGATAAAACGAATCACCGAGATGATAAAATGATCTACCGATATGATAAAGTAATCCACCGATGTGACAAAACTGTGCGTTGATCATGAATCAAAACACCGATATTAGATATAAGACACCGATTGATTTTTTCGGTGTAAATTATCACATCGGTGGTAATAAAGACCACCGATTACAGCGATATGAGAACAGCGACGTGAGAAATAACACACTTTTTCGAAAATTAGAAAAAATGCATAATATCTAGGATAAATTCAATAACAGTCAATGAAGCTAATTTACTTACTACCTGTGTTAGAACAAAACAACAAAAATAAAACTACTCCTTACACTAGAAAAATGCAACCACCGATAATATAAAATAATTGTCCGGGAGCAACTAAAATGGCGTACTTATGTTATTGGCGAGAATATGCAGCGATTTGACACAAATCCGTCCTGACTGCGCACTAGCACACACTAACTAGGAAAATAAAATTGGGATGGGGACGCTGTCGGACTCGTCGATGTAAAGTTAGGTTTAAATTACTTTTGTCCAGCGATATGAGAACATTTTACAGGACAGGTACGTTTGTGCCTCTCAGTAATAATAATCGTTAATTATGTAATAAAATATGCTATTTATTAATAACAAAACTAATATTCTATAAAATAGAATAAGTTATATACTTAGCTTACTTATTTCTATTAGTGTATAAGCTTTTTTGTTTGTAAAAAAAGTAGAGGGACAGCACCGATTTGAAAAAAATAGAGGTTTATGAATTTATTTCAACCTTTGTAAATAGTCCTAGGCAAATTATATTTTTGCCGCAACCCAATAACTACCTATTAAATACTAAAAAATATAATTCAGATCGATATTCCTTTTTTCAAATACAAATTTCACCGAAGACAAAAAAATAAGTCATTTGGGAAATTCACCCACCTACAATACGGGAGAAATTTCTAGTGTGGGGCAAAGTTTTATGAAAGAGATTGATTGACTGTCTAGCACGTGCAGCATGACCACTGTAGAAACGAGTTTTGTCTGCGGAAGAATCGACAAAATAACACATTTTCATTGTCTATCTGTCATTATGTCGATTCTTCCGTAGCCAAATCTCGTTTCTCCAGTGTTCATGCTTCGCATGTAAGTCCTCTGCACTAGGTATTACGCGCCGAAGAAATTAGGGATTGACACACCGCGTACGTTAGTGTATTCAAGTTTCATACCATTAATGTGTATGACATTTTCAGTCTATTTTTTTGAGTAAACTGCAGCTGCATTACCTGCCAAAATGATTACAAATAAAATGCACCTTACATTTCGGTGGAAAAATTTTTAAAGACACAAAAAAAAACACTAGGTTTGCTAGTCTCACACTTTGAGTCTTACATCTATAGTCAACTCCTTTATCACAAGAAACATAATTTAAAACCAATTAACACAATATAAGTTATTAAACTTGCATGGTCACTAATTCTATCAATATCACTGAAAATGGGAACAAAACTTATTATTAAACATTGTAAATATCCCGTTTCCAGTGTTATTGAAAACATTAACAAATGAAGTATTTTGTTTTGGCGTTTCTGTACCGGTATCTGTGCCACAAAAACTACGCCAAATTTCGTCCAGTGCTGTAAACTACACCAGCTTTCCACTCATCTGTCCACATCCTTAAACTCTGTCACTCGAACATCACTATTCAGTTGGCGGTATAATCCAATACCAAATTGTTGTCTAACTTAGCATTGAATTAACTTACTAGTGTTATCGATTCAATTGTTCTAAGTGGACTAAGGATTATTATCTATGTACTGAAGTTAGATATCTGATGCGAATTGATATTTTGATTGGTATGCCAATGACATTTTATTAATATGTACGTAGGACATAGAAACTAAATGCGAAAATCTGAAAAGAAAACCAAATTACATATATTATAGCTAAAGAACTACCCATAATTATCAACCTCTAGAAGTCGACTGCTGGGCATGATACAAGTTCGATTCTCGGTTGCTTTAAACGAGCTGCTACGATGCATCTGAAAAAGATCGTCACTCAACCTAACCTGAACCATAGAATACATAAAAGCCTGAACAATCAATTATAAAGGGTGTAAAACACCTCTTAACGAAGCCGAAAGGCACTGGTTCTCCCTGTCATTGCGATCATTTTTTTGTTCTACACCGTACCTGGGAACCTTCTAGTTACGGAGATATTAGGGGTCAAATTTCCAACTTTTTGACAAGTATTTTTTTAAATACAAGTTTTTAATTTAAGATTTTTACTTTAAACACCTCCACTACCCCCGTACTATTCAATCCGTCCATCAGCACAATGTTTTGAGTGCGTTAAATTGAGTTCTACCACAAAACATGATTTTACACCCCCCAAAAAAAAGTCATTTCCCAGCAATAATTTTTGCGTAAAGTTACTTAGTTTCATGTACAGAATGCTTGGTTGACGGCTTCGTGATGAGGTGATTTACACCGTGTATGTTTGCCGATTTGCAATTTTTACTCAAAAACACGTACAAAAGTGAAGACTAATGGCTTAATAGCCCACACATATGCACATGAAATCTATCTGACCTTATGCAAAAAGACTAGGAAAGAACAAAAATATTTGATCCAGATTTTGGCACCAATAATTCACACCAAAAATTCTAGTTATGACAGTTTTGAGCCTCACAGCTGCCTCAAACTAGGTTAAACGACTCAATGACTAAAGTTTTTCAACTTTTCCTATTCGACAACACTCCCCGTTCCTCCTCAGTAACCCAAATGCATGCAGCTACTAAAGTACTACAGTTACACACGACTTGCTCCAAGATGGGTTAAGGTGCTGAATGCGCCAGTTCCGTAATTTCCGCCAGACAGCAGGCTAGCGCAGCTGGTGCAATACAGACTCCTACAGTTATCGTATTTATTCTGGCTAGATTGTTTTGGGTTGTTTAAATAGGGGAATGGCTTTGTTTTTGTCTAGAGGCAGGGTGTGTGAGGATACAGTTTCTCTTTGTTTTTAGAAGTAGTTTTCAGATAAATGCTTTTAAAACTGCTAACAAGAGAGGAGAGCAGCGGGCCATGGGTTCGAACCCAGGCAGGCGCATTACTTTGTGTAATTTATTTCATCACCGCTGCGTTCAAAAAACGGTGAAGGATAACATCGTAAAGAAACCGGCATGTCCTAGAACTAAAACTCTCCCACAATAACTTCAGTTTATCCGTGATCAGCGAGCTTGCAACAGCGCCGAAATATCGGGAACTCAAAACAAACGCAACAACATGGTAAATATCCAGTTTTCAGTGTTAATGAGGGTTTTCAATTTCTCATGCCGCCGATGGATCAAAATGCATATAGTTCGATGCAAGTATAAGAAATGAGATTGTTTTTTATTCCTCAAAAACAACAGGCCGTTTTAATTCTGTTTCATGCTAAGATTTGTGCTCTAACCAAGACCACCCGTACTTACTTATTCTCATAATAACCAGAAGAGCATTTACCATCTAATCTAAACTTTATAAGATGCAGTCTCGATGCAGCTGTCAACGTACCGATAAACTTGAACGAGAAGACATTGATAATGCAAGCTGCTACCTAAGTGATATTGAAGCTTATAAAACTGACAAACTTGTGAGATCTAGTAGTTTTTTTTTTTACTTTGCCCCACACTAGGAATTTCCCCTGTATCGTTGGTGCGTTTACAAACATTTAAACTCACATAAACAAACAGCCAGACCCGGAACAACTATCTGTAGGTCATAAAAAAATTATATTTACTCCATGCAGGGAACGAATCCACAACACGCAGCGCAGCAGTCGATTGCTCAACCACTGCGTCAACCGTGCCGGCCCGATCCAATGTTAAATAGACTGGTTTATAAGTCACTTGATGTTTATTTACGACTTCTGAATACGTAACTAGACAAGAAATAAGAGAAGCACAATTTCATAACACCCCGCTCCGATGGCGTAATGACTTGCGTTTTTATGAAATTTGCCGGTGAAAACCGCACGGAGAGAAGTGTGAATGGCTATGGGGTGGCCTTTGCCCAGCAGTGGGCAAATATGCTAAGAAAAAAAAAGAAAACCGGAAGATTAAAAAAAAAAACTGAAAAAAAAAAACTGGGCAAAGGGCCGAATATCTTACAATACATCAACATAAACACCACGTCAACAAAGATCCCCAAAACGGATATATCCAAAAATATTGGGATTTTTTGCCATTGGAAATTACTGACAAAGAACCAAGCCCTTGAATCAATAAATATGACAAACAGTCACATTATCAATACCAAAGATAAATTCAACGAGACCTACCCGGAGGTGCTGTCAGCAATTGAGATAAAAGTGAACATTTCTCAGTACTGAGATATTGCATTACTCCAAGTGAACCCAGACCTTGTTTGATATTATGCATAAGATATCGGAACATGGAAGAACATCTTTGAACAATGTTTGAGCATTGAGTAACTATGTGAAATGTTTTATTTAACTCAAGTAGAGTGGATTTACTTTTATTTTCTTCACACTATTATTCTAGTATACCTAAATACAACCTGTTTTTTTTATATCCCTTAACTCTAGGGTTATATTCTGTAGGTAAAAATAATACTAAAACTGCTGGTGGTCCAAAAATGCATAGTTTCGAAGATATCATCAATCATAATTTACCTATGTCGAAAATTGTCACCAGCATGACGAATCTTTACTTTTGCGAGGTTGCCAAACTTCGCAGTGGTGTAGTAAAATAGTAGCAGTTTCATTGATAAATACGAGTAATTATTTTTATTCAAACCAATAATTCATATTTAAAGCTAAGAAAATGCGAAAAAAACAAAAAAAAACAAAAAAAGTATAATTGACACATAATTCATATGCCAGTTGATTCTTTGATATGGTCACAACCATATCCTAGAGTTAAAGGATATAAAAACAGATTGTATATAATTACCTATATCATATAAATATAACATCATTACGCCTGCTATCCCCGAAGGATTTGGCAGAGGTATTGGCCTAATGGCACACCTAGATTTGCCCAATTATTTGAATTCTCAAATAATAAGGGGCGAGCAAATGAAAGAGTAAGAAGTAAATAATGCCCTGACGTCAAACAGGGGAGAATGGAAGAAGATAACGTGTTGCGCCGATTCCAAGTAGAATAGAACAAGAGCAGGAAGATGAAATAGGGGGCGAGTTTATTGTTTTCAACCGTACACAAAACAAATTCCGGTATCGTTGCTGTTACTGTGAAATCAAAATCATTTATTTCAAGTAGGCCAGTTACAGATACGTTTGCATAGTCGAACAACAATAAAAATGAAACTACAGTCCCAGTCACAAGACATAATAACTGTGAAAGTACTGTAGTAGAAGAATGGGCTAGAAACTCCATGAAATGAAACTCTTGCGACCGTCATAAAACAGACATGCAAGTGTAAATTGTAGTACATTTATCGGCTCAGCTAACTTAAGGGTCTGAGCAGGTTACATGCTAAAATAGGCCAAAAATACGATCTGGCAAAAACCGTATCCTTCGACATTGAAGAGTCGCCAGACCTGAGTCAAGGCTGACTTTAGACAGAAAGCGTGAAAATTCGCAGCAAAACAACTTCATTGTCAAATTGAAGAAAACTGTAACGAATGACCTTTATAAAGTTATTCTACATAATTATTACCAAGCTGACATGAACGGGTGGTATTAATGCAAATTTAACTCAATAGTCCATCACTGTGACTGACATTCAATTACCTGTGGAACACGCAAGACGCATTAAGTTAAATACATGAGCATTTATGAAGGAAATACTAACATTGGTGTTATTTATGGTATATGAGAGGGATGGCAATGAAATACTTGATGAGCAGACCACCGCAGGATGCTCATTAGAAAAGAGATTGAAATACAAAATATTCGCTTTAGCTTCGCGTTTTATTTTGTTATTTTTTTTGACTTTCAAAAGTGCCTGTAATGGTCTAATTGAAATAAATGCTTTGACTTTAATTCGACGAAGAACAGCCAATAAAAATAGCTTAATCAATCTTAAAGTCAAATCAGGAGAGATTTCTAATATTCAAAAATTCTAACTTAAGTTAATAAAATTAAATTAAAAATTTAAAAAACACCCGCCAAAAAAACCCTCTATTATACCAAAAATAAATTAATCCAAGCGTCGTAGCGCCGGGGATCCGCTTTGTTTTGTGCTTGTGCTAAGCGGTGTACTTAGCGGTACCCCGGCTTGATTTTTCTTAATTCTCCTATATTTCTTATTGATTGCCCTTAGTGACCAGATTTTAAATTTTAAATCCACCAGACCCGTAGAAGTTGTTTATATCCATTCATCAATTAGAAAAGAGGTGATGGCCTACAAAAGTCTTAGCAGATTTTCTCGAAACATAGCTCAGAACACTCTCGATTAAAACACCTTTTAAACGAAATCAATTTTATCAAAATCGGTTCATCCGTTTAGGAACTACGATGCCACAGACAGACACACAGATACACACGTCAAACTTGTAACACCCCCTTTTTTGGTCAGGGATTAAAAATAGTGTTATATCTTAAAATATCATCACGCCTATGTCCCCAAAAGGTTAGACAGAGGTGTACCAAATTAGTACACCCACATTTTGGCCAGTGTACGAGTAAATTATTTCAAGTCCCGTGTAATAGCGTGAGAAATTCTTGATGGAAAAACTCAATAATACGAGGAGTAGAGTTTTGTAAGATACAAAATTTGGCTAATTTTTTTAAAAATAGTGCAGTATTTAGAAATAATACGTTTTATACGTACAAGTTGGAAAAGAATACTTACGTTACTTCTTAACGAACATATCTCGTACCGTCGTCAACCGCAACATCGCCTTACATCAAAATATGATAATAGTGGTCAAACGTGACCATCGTACGTTAAAAAACAAATTACCATAACAAGACCTTCATCACAACAAAAACTTATCGACATCAATAACGCAACGTTTCGACAAAATAAAAATAAAATATCAATTTCCGACAAAAAGACGCAGTAAGTAACAAGACACGCGTGCTAAGATAATGTAGGTACCTCCAACCATTTACATCAGACTAAAGCAACAAGAACAACACAATGTAACTTTATATTATACGGCCCGTGACACAAGAATGAGAGAAATTGAAAAATATTTATTGAACACTTTTTTGAAGTGAAAGTTCTTATGCGACTTCCAACAAGTTTAACGTTACCATGGAGGGGGGATATTTTCTATTACTCACTTCTTAGTGAGTAATACTGCAACTACTGTAATACTGCCATCTCCTGATGGCAGTATTACAAGATTTGGGACTACGTAGTTCTACTAGGTACGCAAGATGGCGTGCAAACAGTTATGCATTGAAATGCATTCGACTCTTCGGTGTGACCAGCCTTCGCTCAATTTCCATGAGTAGAATAATCTCGATAAACTTATGTTACGAGTATAACTATGTAACAGAAATAATACAACAAGAAAACAACAAAATATTATTTAGAAGCTCAATAAAATAACGAGAGTGAATGCGTGGCACTCGAACGCATGCGTGTAGTATTACGAAGTTTCACTTCTTCCGCGCGGAGGGACTCCACGCACTGATTTTATTTACTTTTTATTTACGATGGGTTTGCTTTTGACTCTAGTCTAGATGACGTCAGAGATGACAGAGACAAAGTCGACGATGGTACAAGCTTACCCAGAAGAAGCCTGTTCACTCTAACTTTGAAGATATTAGGGTTGTAGGCGTTCGGAAACACATACGTTGGCAGAGAGTTCCACTCCTTTGCTCTGCGCTAGGTTTTGTCCACGGCTTTGCCCGCCTCGAGGCGTGTCCCTTCGTCCAGCATACTCACCATGGAATCCTGATATTTCATGAATGTCAAAAAACTGTTCTGAAATAGTGCTAAATAGTGCCCAAAGGAAAAAAATAGTGCTCTTGTACTTGCGAAGTTATAGCCATAGTTCGATGAGTATGCTGGACGAAGGTTTCGCCCAGCATACTCACCTCCGTCCGGAGAATCTGTATACGCTTCAAACATAATTCATACTTCAAAAAATAGTTCCCAAATAGTGCCAAACGGTGCCCAAAAAGAAAAAACAGTGCTCGAATAACTTCGGAGTTATAGGCTTCGTTCAGTGAGTATGCTGGGCGTAGGTTCTACGCCCAGCATACTCACCTCAGTGCGCGAATATCGAACGAGCTATAGGTATAATTTACGTCTCAAAAAATTGTGCTTGAAATAGTGCCCAATATCAGTCCAATTTTTGCTTGACTTTTGACTTAGAAAACCATTAAATTTTAATGTAAACTTCTACATACTAACGTAAAATGGGGTACAGTCGTCGACACATGTTTTTGGACAAAAATATTAAACTTTCTAATTGTAGACTTCATGTTATTGGAAATAATTATGGTATTTTCTCACATGTCAAAAACTTTCGATTAAATGCATTATTATATATTTTATAAATAATAATAAATGAATGAAACTTTAAGCGTAAATGAAGTCTATTAATTCATTGCATTGTGTGTTTGTCTGAATAAAAACAGTCATTTGCAGCCAATAAAATTAATATCTTGAAAAATTGTAAAAAGGAAATTATACAGTTTCTTTTTGTATATATGTTGCAGGCAAAACTTATAACCAGTCAAAACTAGTACTGTGACATAGTTATACAAATTTTTAAAACTCTTTCCAATAGTTTCATCAATGAAAGGTTTAGCAATAAAAAACATTTTTAATTACTTACGTTATTTATTACTATTTAAAGGGCCAAAGTAATCAGAATTCTAGTTAACTAGTTCACAGCTTTTGTTAACATTCATAATATAATCAATGTAAATAGAAAAAATTGTAGTTTTAATATTGTATATAATATACATATAAAAAAATGTTTAGCCAAATATTGGTAAAACTTTCTAAAATATAACACGTAGGTACTTGTACTTTGTTTTACTGCTACAACGTTTTAATCACAATAAAATTATCTTACAAATAAGTATAAATTGAGCAATCACAGTTTATAATCACGTTTTTTTTATTAATATTAAATACCCTATAGTAATTACAAATTAACAATCACAGTTTATAATCACATTTCTGTAAGTTATTAATAAAATAACTTTTACAAGAACAAAAAAAAACAAACAAACAATAACAAAATAGGAACTAACAAGTTAGGACCGATCTTCATCTTACATTCGCGTATAAATAATGCAGTGTGGTACAGTATATTGGGAATTACTACAAACTTTTTTACTAAGGTCATCATAGCAGTTCCAAGTTCTCTTTAGCAATCGATAGCACTTTGACTTGTAATGCCCCATGCGTCCTGATTCACCATTTGTAAAATCTATTACCGACAGAATTTTAAAGGTGTCACCGTTTATTATGATCTCTTTAGGAATTTCATCAATTTCTATTTCAATTGAAGTATTAATTTCAATAAATACGAAGTCTAGTACTTCATATTTGTATGCGTTTTTACCGTTACATAATTGGTATTTACATTTCCTTTCAGTATCATTTACTAATAGAGCTTCATTAAGGGCTCCAATACCTTGAGTCGTCAATATGTTTACATTTATTGGAATCCAACTACATTTTGTGCCAGAACCTTTATTGATTTCACAGTTCTGGTTTGTACAATTTAAGTATCTAATAACACTATAAAAACCATAACTTTGTATGTTATCTATTATAAAAGTTACATTACACTCACAATTTTTGCAACTACTAAAATCGGATTCCACAGTATCATATATTTTAGCCAATACCTTAGAACGAGTAGTGTAAATATCTTTTGGTTTTCTAGCCTTCTTAGTGATTTTCTTTAGATTGTCATACGTGATCAAACTTCTGGTCAGTTGTGAAAGATCGTTTTTTTTATCATTGATATATTTTCTAATATTAGGTCTATCTAAATATGCAATTGAAAAACTTTGGACCACGGAATCAAAAGCACACGTATTAATAAACGTGAATCTGTATGTTCCTGAAGTAGAAACACTGCCGTTTTGTAAAATATGTAATTTTGTACGACGATTGATTCGTTTTTTATTTTTCTTCTGTTTAGACACCAGTCCCCGCCAGTCTTCAATATAATTTGGTTCGCTCCTAAAAATTGAGTTTTCATAAAATGATTCATCATTGACGAGAGTATTTATTTGTGGTGTGTTATGGTCACTTATTTCATTTTTTTCATCGACAATATTTTCAGTTCCTTCTTGAACATCAATCAAGTCACTTTTGGCTAAGCGTATGGAACCGGTTATCAAAGGCTCGTGTTTAATAATAAACTCATCTACGCGGTACTTATTTGAATTTGTTTTAAAAAATAACTTTTTTACGTCTTTCATATAACTTTCTACATTTGAACTGGTTGGAGTACAATAATTACTGTTAAAATAAGTCATCATTATATTTCCCCATAGTGGAAGTTTTTTAAGAATCCTAATCAAAGTGTCCTTTATTTCCGGCAAGTAATAAATATTTTCGATTTCAGTTTCTTGATCACACAATTGTTTAATTAAATCTTCTTTCTCCTCAAGATCTTTATACATTTTCAGAAGCGGGTTTTCTTCTTTATCTAATCCCTCCCATAAATAATGTTTAATTGGAACGTGATTTTCCGAATCTACATTTTGTATTTCACATTCCTGCAAATTAGTTTTGATCCGGTTTTTTAATTCTAAAATCGCCGTTTCACACCGTGTTAAATTTCCATTTCTACTGCCGCGGTGTTTATTATTTGCTATAATATAAACATTTTCTATAATTTTCTTTACCTCTCCGTATGAAACACATTTTTTAATCAGAATCATACAATCAACAAAAAATTTTGTTACTCTAGTGTCTATATTTTTGAAAATACTTTGATTGTACAATGTTTTTATGAAATGCGAAGTATCAAGGCGAACATAACAGGTTGGAATTTTTTTGGTTCTATTTTCTAAAATATTAAAACATGTATTTAAGTAGTCAGAGGTGGATTTATAACCACAAAATACTTTTACCACCGCACCTACTAAAGCTGCGGAATCATCAGTTACTACTTCATTTGGAGGTTTTCCATTAGCCAACCAAGATTGTAACCAGCTAGCAATAGTATCTAAAGAGTGACTTTCTGATATACACTGTGAAATTGGCACGCTACTTTTAACGGTTGTATCTGTCATCATAACATACAAAAATATAGGACTTTGCGACTCTTGAGATAGTTGTGTGTGTTCATTGACGACAGGCCGAAGATTTTTATTAAATATAGAACCTGTTGCGTCTATAGAAACTCTAATATAATTAAACTCTTTTTGGCATTTTTTATAATAATTCTTTTGATCGTCCGTCCAGTAAAATGTATAAAATGGAAAAGCAGAAACATATCTAACACATTTATCAAAAGGTGGGGAAACACACATACAAGTAAGTGACAATATTGGGTTGGGATGGAAAACATCAACTTTTTTATTTTCATGTTTAATTCGATGTAGTGTTTGTAATTTTGGCAATACTGGAGGTTCCTTGTCATTTTTCTTCATTAAAGTTGAGGCTAATTTATATCTTATAGAAGCTGCTGCTTCGTGTTGTAATTTTTCACCTAATTCCCTTATTTGGTAATACCGTAATCGGTTTTTTTTACTGGTGTTATGAGAGTACTTTTTATTTTCATTAATTATGCAACATTCTAGTTTAATTAAATTTTCCGTTTCTAAGTTAGTTGTTATAATTATTTTTGCGTGACATTGATTACAATATCCTGTGCATTTGATTTCGTAATTGTCTTTCACAATATTATTTTTAAAACACCAAGTGCATAAAGATCTTATTTCTTTCCATAGATGCATTTGAATTACATTAGTCCATTGGTTTGGTTTTAATTTACGTCTGACATTATACAGACTACCAGGGGCGATTTTGCTATTTCGGTGATAAAAATACCTTTGAGGCTTAATACTATCCCAAGTTATTGTATCCATATAAAATGTATGCGTACTGGTGTTCTCCGAAACACTATTAATGCTTTCGTTTGATGACGATGTAGACTTTTGATTTATCAAATTAGAATCATTATTACGAATTATTTCTTTTTTATCAACACCAAAAAAGTATTCGTAATTTCGTTTTATGCTTAATATGATTGATTTAATACTCATTTTGTAATTTAACCGTGTTTGAATTTGTTTATAAATTGAGTCATTTGCGGAAGGAATATTTTTAAAAAAGTCATCTTTGAATTCTGAAATTACTAATTTTTGCGTTTCTAATGAAACCTTTGGTTTAGGCCCTCGTTTTCCTTGCTGATCCATGTCGTTAGATTCACAAGAATTATCACAAATTATTATGCCATTTGTTTTCAATATTAACATAATATGAAATAACAACTAACTAACTAACATATAAATCAACATCAATAACATTATGAACACTTGTGTACTTATACTACCTATATTACCTGAAAATACCAACTATATATGTAAAAAACATAACGGGCCCCACCGCTCACGCAGTACGAGTCAGAAAAAGTTGTCTTCTAACGTGGTAAACATAGTGTCTTCAAGATAATCTGAAAATAACACGTATTTAAATAATTTAATATAGGTATGACAGGCTCCAGCCTTCCTCTAAAGGTACTTAAGCACTTACGTGTTTTCCATTATTTTAGCGTGATTTCTATTATAAATAGCGAAGGGGCAAAACACGAGGCTGAAGACGATTTCCCGAAGTCACAACTCCCATAGAAAATGTGATGAATAGGTTGACGACACTTAAAAGTTTAAGTGCATTCGCCGGATGACAATCGGTAATAGTCTTCACTTCACGTCATATTATCTAAAAAATACATCTGTGTTAATTCTATAGTTACGTTTATACTTACTACCGACGCTCGCGCTGACTGATTCTACCTATTTCGATATTGAAATGTATAATGAAACACAAGATGGTTGGACAACGACTGAACTCTTTATTTAAAAATGAGGTTACATTCAATAGATCATAGGTGGCGCTACACGACACATTTTGTTATTCATTCTAACACCCCCACTTAACAAAATAATAGGTGCATACATTCACCACATTATACCCACTATCAGTACACATCTACATATTTTCTTTTCTCACAAACCATCATTTTTTTTTTTATCAAATAAACCAAACATTCCTAAAAAATTATAATGTTTAATTTTACATAAACCCTTAGTAAGTAGATCTGCAGGCATCTCTGAAGTTGATAAATATTTAATCTTTACAATTTCACTTGCAACTTTTTCTCTACAGAAATGATACCGCACATCTATATGCTTTGATCTTTTATGGTGAATGGGATTGGCCGACAACTTATGGGCTGACTGATTGTCATTAAATATTGGAATTGGATAAGTTTCATTAGTTAATTCAAATAACAAATTTCGCAAATACACAGCTTCTTTGCAACTCTCCGAAATGCCCATATATTCGGCCTCCGTACTGGATAATGCTACAGAAATCTGCTTTTTGGTTTCCCAAGAGATTGCACCATTTGACAGCCTAAAAAAATATCCAGTATAGGATCTCCGATCAATTACATTACTGGCCCAGTCTGCATCTACAAAAGCTTCTAACTGCCTATTACCACTAGCTGAAAACTTTAAACAGAAAGATTTAGTTTTCTTTAAGTACTTTAGAACTCTCTTGGCATAGGCCCAATGTTCCTCATTGTAACAGTTATTAAACTGGCTCAAGAAATTTACAGAAAATACAATATCAGGACGCGTGAGCACAGCTACATACATGAGCGAACCAATCAGTTTCTGATAAGGTAACTTTTTTACACATTTCTCACTTTTAGTTAAATTCAGCCTAGGTTCAATTGGTGTCTCTGCAGACTTACAATCAGAAATATTGAATTTTAACAGCAATTCTTCAATATAGCTTTCTTGGTCTAAAGTTATAGTACCATTCTCTTTTTCTACAACCACTCTCATTCCTAAACAATTTTTAATACATCCCAAATCTTTGATTTTAAACTTTGATAACAAACTTTCTTTTAACAAAATAGTTTCTTTTTCATTATTCGAAAAAACAAAGAAATCATCAACATACAACGCAATAATAATCTTTACATCTTTAACAATTTTTGTAAACAGACATGGTTCTAGTTTAGATTTTTTATAACCTATGGATTGCAACAATTCATCAACTCGTTGGTACCATGCCCTTGATGACTGTTTTAGTCCATAAATAGCACGTTTCAATCGCAAAACCTTGTTTACATCATCATTGCTACCCTGAAAACCTGGCGGTTTTATCATGTACACTTTTTCATTTAAGAAACCATTCAAAAAAGCAGTGTTAACATCTAAATGACAAATATCCCAATGAAGCTGAACTGCTATAGCGAATAACAATCTTAAAGTCGAATGCCTGACAACAGGTGAAAAACATTCATCATAATCAATGCCTGGCCTTTGGGTGAAGCCCTTAGCAACTAACCTGGCTCTATACCTGACTTTATCATCATTATCAAATTTTCGCTTAAAAACCCATTTACATTGGACAATTGTGCCACTAGGTGGAACATCAACTAATTCCCAGGCATCATTTTCTTCAAATGATTTAAATTCACTTTGCATGGCTAATTTCCACTGTTCACTTTCTGGTCCATTCAACGCTTCATCAAGCGATATGTCACTTGCACTTGTTTCACTGGTTTGACCGACACACACACTACTAAAACCGTACCGATCAGGTTGCTTGCGAATACGCTTAGAACGCTTCTCCACTGGAAGTTCGGCGGTAAGCTCTGGCTGAGACATATGATCTCGCACAGGCTCTACAGGTTCAGCACCCAGCACATCTGTGGAGTCCTTAAAGTCATCTTCGTCAGTTCCAGAACTTTCTTCTGTGGGACTCAGTTCTTCATTCTTCCCCTGATCTTCTGATAATCTTGTGTGCCTCATGTCCCCCACTTCTTGGGTACATTCTTCTCTTTTTTCCTTCATTGGAAAGATGTCCTCAGTGCCCTCACTAATGTCAAAGTGTACCGCATCTTGCTTCTGTTCAATCCCCTCCTCAATCACAACAATATCTCTTGCTATTGTTATACTATCATTGTTGGGATTGTAAACTCGGTAACCTTTTACATTGTCTGAGTAACCTACAAGAATACACTGAGTTGCCTTTCTGTCAAACTTCAACCTTTTTTCTTTTGGTATGTGTACCATGGCCTTACTTCCAAAGATACGTAGATTACTGACATCTGGCTTAGCTCCGGTCCAGATCTCCATAGGCGTTCTGTTGTTTAATCCTGATGCAATTGACCTGTTTCGCAAATATACTGCAGTGTTCACTGCTTCTGCCCAAAAACGCTTAGGCAATCCTGCATCAAACAACAAACATCTCGCTTTCTCTATCACTGTACGGTTAAAGCGTTCAACAATACCATTCTGTTCCGGTGTGTATGGACAAGTTTTTTGATGTACAATTCCAGCAAATTGCAAGAATTTTTCAAATTCCTTATTGCAAAATTCAGTACCATTGTCTGTCCTGAACACTTTCAGCTTTCTGCCTGTCTGATTTTCTACCAACGTCTTGAATACCTTAAAATGTGAGAATACTTCATCTTTTGTCTTCAAGAAATATACAAATGCCATCCGACTGTAGTCTTCGACAAATAACAAGAAATATTTCTTGCCTCCAATAGATCTAGCTTCCATAGGCCCACAAACATCTGCGTGCACTACTTCGAGAAGTTCCTTGCCTCTGCTGCCAACATGATTGAACGGCAACCTGGCCTGCTTTCCCTCGCAGCACACAATGCAGTTTGTTTTACTGACCTGAGCTTTGTCCGTGTATGACATACCTTTTACAGCACCATCTCTCATTACATTAAGATCTTTGCTGTTCAGATGACCAAATCTTCTATGCCACACACTTCTGGACACTGAAGTCAACAAACAATCAACTTGCTTGATTCTCAACTTATATACACCTCCTACCAAATCTGCAGTCGCTACAAGTTCGCTCTTTTGGTTATAAATATAACTGTGCTTCCCATCAAATGTCACTGTGTTTCCTTTGCTAATTAACTGGCTGACAGATAACAAGTTCGTAGCCAAGTTTGGCACATATAACACTCCCATCGCTGTATTCTCGTGCTCTGTATCTCCAACAACTGTAGTTATTTGCACATTTCCACACCCTTCAACAGTAATTTTCGTCTTATCAGCGATGATAATCTCTTGCACTTGGTGTTGATTGGTTATGTTCAACAACCAGTCTTTGTTGGAAGTTAAATGACAACTAGCACCGCTATCGACGTACCAATCAGTTTTATTGAAGTTGCCGCTGAGAAATACTGCACTGAATGCATTAGATTCCTTGGTTTTTGGGGTATTTTCACATTTATTCATGAAATGCCCAAACTGTTTACACTTGAAACATCTGACATTTGTTTTGTCATTATGCGACGATGACGTTTGTCTATGCGTTTGCGTTTGGTTTCTTTTTTTGTGTTGCCAACCTTTCGACGCAAATGCATTCTGCGTAGAACTCGTACCAACATCACTGCCATCCTCCATATCCAGTAACTTTGATTTAATGGCATCAGCTGTCAACTCAATACCAGAATGTTCCACCGCCATGATCATTGGTTCAAATTTTTCAGGTAATCCTGCTAACAACAAGGAGCCGACCCATTCGTCACTGATCTTGAATCCTGTATTGTTCAATCGCTGACTTGTTTCTAACAGCGAAGTCACATATTGAGACATAGATTCACAATTTTCTCGACGGATAGATATGAGGTTCCGAAGCAATCCGATGCGCCGCGTGTAGCCATTATCATCAAATAGCTTTTTCAGCTTCTGCCACAGTCCCATTGCAGTTGATTCGGTCTTGATGTGCACGAATAAACTAGGATCAATAGTTAAAACTATCTTGGCCTTTGCTTTTGCGTCGTTTGGATCGCCGCCGGTCGTGATGCACTGATGCATACCTTCTAATATGAGGTAGTTCTCCACAGAAAACGCCCAATCTTCATAATTTTCTCTGCCTTTTAGCTTTGCAATACTTGCAATAATATTTGTCGACATTTTTGCACTATATTTCTACCAAAAAATAACTAAAACTCGCGTGACAGGCCCATAACCTATAATGAAACACAAGATGGTTGGACAACGACTGAACTCTTTATTTAAAAATGAGGTTACATTCAATAGATCATAGGTGGCGCTACACGACACATTTTGTTATTCATTCTAACAAAATGTAACTAACGTGAACTTAAGACGAGAACAGATCCTGACGGGTAACGAGGACAAGCTTGTAATAAAAAAATTGAAGAAAAGTAAATTATATCCTAGCAAATAAGACAGTGTTTCATTTCCAGTAGAATTGGAGGATAAAACCAGGCCTCCGCAGAAGTAGGTATATAAATAGGTATTTGAGATCCAATTAGATAAACAAACAAGCTACATTACGTTATTATGTGTGTACCTACCTACATCAAACCTTTAAAAAAGTAACTAAGTAGGTACCCATTTTTAAAACTTCTTAAGCATGTCCTTAATTTTAAGTGTACAGTGTCATATTCAACGAAAAAATGAACGTGTTTTTGTAAAAAACAACTCGCTTGCTACCTAGTTTTACAGTGCAATTAATGAATGAGTGTAAAATTAATTTAGTTAAATGCCACTATTATAAATTGAAATATACTTACTGATTTGGGTGCAGCTCCTATATTGATTACGTACTAGATACACAATTTTATATAGGTAAATAATGACATCACCAACACATTGTTTGGTTTTGCAACCCACTATGTAGTCAAACTCAAAAGCCGGCGTTATTATAATGATGTGCGACGAAGTAAACAAACAAAGAAACTGAGAAGCGCTTGTTCGTTTCGATTGCTTTGTGACACAAAATGGACCCTTATCACCTTCAAAATACAGATCAGTCTTGTCTAATAATCGTAAGATGTTAGGGCAGCGCCATCTAGTATTTAAACATAAACATATTCATTTGCGTCGCGGGCGCCGCGCGTCGTAAGCCCCATACCTATTGACCGTACGTGCATCCATTACTGCCACACTATATTGAACTTTATCACATGAGGAATACAGGTCAATTCCGTAAACGTTGTGGTACCGTCCTTGATCCGGAAAATGATTATTTTGAATAATTTTGTCAGTTGTAATGTAAGCATTAATAACAGCAACTTTATTTTTCATGCATGATTTACTTCATTTGATATCTTAATCGTATTATTATAAAGTATTATTAAAATAATGTGTAATTAATAATATTGCGATTCTAAAGTAAATACTCCCTTACATAGACAATTAATAATTTACACAAGACAAAAATTGTTAGAAAGAAAGTTAATAATATTGTATTCGACTGTACTCAATGTAATGTATGTAGAAGTTTACAATCAAATTTAATGGTTTTCTAGGTCAAAAGTCAAGCAAAAATTGGACTGATATTGGGCACTATTTCAAGCACAATTTTTTGAGACGTAAATTGTACCTATAGCTCGTTCGATATTCGCGCACTGAGGTGAGTATGCTGGGCGTAGAACCTACGCCCAGCATACTCACTGAACGAAGCCTATAACTCCGAAGTTATTCGAGCACTGTTTTTTCTTTTTGGGCACCGTTTGGCACTATTTGGGAACTATTTTTTGAAGTATGAATTATGTTTGAAGCGTATACAGATTCTCCGGACGGAGGTGAGTATGCTGGGCGAAACCTTCGTCCAGCATACTCATCGAACTATGGCTATAACTTCGCAAGTACAAGAGCACTATTTTTTTCCTTTGGGCACTATTTAGCACTATTTCAGAACAGTTTTTTGACATTCATGAAATATCAGGATTCCATGGTGAGTATGCTGGACGAAGGGACACCCTCGAGGCTTGCAACGCCATTGGAATGTTTTATATATAATCCCCGATACGCAGGCAGAGAGTACCAGTCCTTTGCTGTGCACTAGGTTTTGTCCACGGCTTCGCCCGCCTCGAGGCTTGCAACGCCATTAGAATGTTTTATATATAATCCCCGATACGCAGGCAGAGAGTACCACTCCTTTGCTGTGCACTAGGTTTTGTTCACGGCTTCGCCCGCCTCGAGGCTTGCAACGCCATTGGAATGTTTTATATACAGTATGTTAGTTTAAACGAGGGACATATTCAAACCCATAATAGTTCATGCTAACATGATACTAATAAAAATATAAACAAAAAAAAACACTGATAAATAACAGACAGAACCATACCAAAATTTTCGCAAATGTCACGTAACGTGTATACACCCTTGCGCTAGCGACTTAATACTATCGCAGAACATGTGAGCGGGTCAATGACTCTTAGGTTTAATCCATTTTCCCTTCATACTTTAAACTTACCTGGCTTAGGACAGTCCAAAATATCTAGGCACTAAACATAACATTAAAAATTCTTCTATATACGTTATAGGTTTTTTACATATTTGGGACGAGAATCGAATACTGAATACCCTCCCTCAATATGTCCCTCGTTTAACCTAACATACTGTATAATCCCCGAAGGGTTGGGCAGAGATATACCCGTTAGCACACCCACATTTCACCAGTTATGTTTTAAGCCCTATATAAAAGGGGGCGACCCTATTGCCATCAACCAGGCTCAAAAATCCAGACTCCGTGGATCCTCCATCCAATAAAAAAAGTCAATAACACTTTGCTCGACCTGGGAATCGAATCCAGAACCTCATGCTCAGCACTCGCTTGCGACCCGGCTAATGAGAAAGTATTCTATGCCCTAATCGTGGTCATGGTTTCCTTTTAACCTCGTTAATATCTGTTTAGCCCATATGGTTTAAAGTTGGGTATCAGACAGACGGATAGAGTAACTTGAAATTATAACATTAGTATGGATAAGGGCGTTCTATGGCTTTTAATTTTTTGCTGTTTTTACGCAGTTGGGAACAATAGAGACTGAGGGTTTGAAACAATGAAAGAAAATGGTAACGGCAAAAACCTTCATTTGAAAACGACGAATGGACCACTTTTGTTCTTGTATTGAGAAAAAGCCAAAATTTTAATTACATTTCCTCATAGCTTAGGAATGAAATGAAATGTCGTTTATTTTTGCAAATAGGTTTTGCACCTGACTACTCTGAGAAGAAACAGGCGAAAAAAACTCGGAGGTCACTGTCTCTTTTCAAGTCCAGACATTATTCAAGTCATATAAGGACCATGCAGATCAGCGTCTGAGATGGTCTTTTGAAGAAAGAACCAGACAGATTTGACAGCACCTGTCTAGTCACTGCAAGCATTTGTAAGTGATCTTTTTTTTTTTTTTTAATGGCATCTCGCAGTTCAACCTATGAGGTTGTCGTCTGCTTAACCGGACTATCCTGTGGATGCCTTGAGAGTAAGGCCTCCAGCCAGGGCATAAAAACTCACAAACTAAGCGACTACACGCTAAGGGCACTCCCTGTGGGGTACGAGCCTCGGCTTAGGGCGTCGCTGGGGGAGGACTGCATGGGGACAGGCTGGATCTGAATGATATCATTATTTTGGGACTGATTTAAAATTACTGGCACAGCATCGCGGGCTGGCTCGAGCGAGGGTCGGGGAGGGCAAAGACCGGGACGTCGCGACCGGCCTCGACGGCGAGGTCGGAAAGACGGCGGTTTGTGTCTAAACTTTTTAAGAGTGCTAGTCTCTTTCCTACCTTCCTGGAGGAGGGTCATCGGAGGGGCATCATCGGGGGCGAGAGTATGTCTCGGACGGCGTACTGAACTAATGTGCGAGGGTTCGTAACGGGCGGCATTTGTCAGTGATCGTGTAGCTCGACTCATAAATCAAGGAGATCAACGACACGACGAACAATACCGAAAAAAGGACATTTAGGTAGGCCGCATAAAGTACTCAAACTGTCAAACAAACTAACTAAACTAAATGTTAATAATAAAATATTACTGATATAGTCCTCATATTCACAGTAATAAATTAAAATAATAATAAAACACATGAAAAGTAAATAAAGTTGAATACTATTAGCACATCCTGATAACTGTCAGTGCCAAAATTTTTCAGAATATTGACATGGACAGCTGTTGAACGCGGCTTTAACGTGTTGATCAAATTTAGGTACATTAGTGAAATACGGCTTTATTCTTCTTCTCGAAAAATATCGTTAAAGCTTAAACCCATAATAGTATAATTCAACAGTTGATAAATTAGTTTTTTTTTGGATCAAGCCCCACACTTTTTCCAAGCCAGTGCAACTTCTGAAAACCAGAATCAACAGTAGCGACCATCAGGGTCGCCGATACAATGAAGCTCGACGATGTCCCCTCCCCATGAAACAATTGAACTGTCTTAGAACCCGCAATGAAATTATAGAATATAAAACGTTTTTTTTTCTTTATTACTTAAAGTGACCCTCATGATTGATTTCTTAAAATAGCACTTTCAAAATATCTACCCGGGTGGTTCGCAAGAGTCTGTTATACTACCTACTTTAAAAGCCATTGTCCTCTCCTCTTGGAAATGAAAACTATTTCCCACCCCCCCCCACCCCACCCAAACTAAAACTCCCACCATAGATTCGCTCCATCTTCAAGTGCTCATACTAAAAAACTCATCACGCTATATAATTTAATGCAAACGGCATACGTCGCAGTGAGTTCATAAAATAAGACATTTGACACAGACGCCGTCATCTGCACGGGAGGAAATTGCGACACTATGAGTGGATGAGCACGACGCCATATTGTGACGCCATTTTCCATTCCAATTTCGTGATTCCCACTTGAATAACGAGGTGTTATTGGAACTATAAAAATCTAGGAGTTGTGGATATTGCGATGGGGGGGTGTTATCGATGCTATTAGTTGAATATGGTGCACAATTTTTTTTAGGTGGCTTCATGGGGTTTGTCAGTATTACGTTTTGGTGACGAGTCTGTTTTTATTTTCCTTTTAATTGTAATCTATGTAATATCTTTTTTTTTTTTTTTTTATGAAAGATAGGTTTTTCCATCAGTAGAAATGACAAAGTTTCCTGTAGTTAAATTCTAATTCTTTCAAAGAGCCCATTTTCGTTGATAATAGCACTTCTGCAACTTGCATTCTAGACTTTTTAACTGATAATGAAAGTGAATGAATGAATTTAAGATTTGTATCATGAAAAGGTGTTTAAATTAACTTGCTTTTTTCTTTCAGAGACTTCAGTACTAGTTTCGAACTTCAAATGGAAATCTTACTCGGGCAAAGCACTTGGAAAAAACATAAGTTACCGTAAATATTCATAGATGTTTAAACTGTTTTTGATGGCTGGTGATTTTCGTATTAAAATAAGGGACAATGGCCTATGAGGACAAGACGATTATGTAAAAAATGACCGGCATAAAGGAACTCGTTTGGACCCATAATTAAAACAGACGGGTCCCATGAAAGATTAGAACGAATTCAACATCCCAATTATGGAACTCATCAAAATGACCAAGTAAAAAATGCACAGAGTCATCTTCTAAAACGGTTGAGCGGGAGATGGGTCGTCATAAGCTGCTTTGTTATGTCAGCTATTTTCGGTTATGGAGAATAATGTAGGTATGTCAAAAATGGAATTGGTTTTTACTGGACTCTCTGAAGCAGTACAAAGTTGTTTTTTTTTTATTGCAATAAGCTCGTCCTCTTTTGAATAGGAATTGAAATATTACAGGCAGAATGTCTGCCTACTGCGGTCTGGCTATTTACCTCTGAGATAAATACATACATCAAGTGCTATTGACAAAATCTTCTTAATAGTTCTCAAGAAAATCTTTTCTCTGCTTCTTCACAAACAAGACTTGTTGGTACACTCCGTATGCTAGGAGAAACCATAATAACGATAAAGACTGTGAGGTATATACGAGATAAAACTTCTAGATTTATATGCGTGGTTCCAATTTAACGAATATTAATATAAGCTTAAAAAAATATTTGAAAAACAAAATCAGTGATATAAAAAATAATATTAGTATTAATTAAGTGTCCGAACTATTAACATTTTCTTTAAACATATTGTTCCGTTCCCACAGACAAAACGTGAAAACGGTTTTGTGGGGCATAGTTCTTAAATAAAGATTTGTATTAGCCTTGTTTTTAATAAATAAATAATAATAACAACAAATGCAAGTCTAAGCAACACCCAAACATTAACAAATTAAAACAAATACTTCGAGAAAAAAAAAAGTTAAAACAGATAACAGTAGTATTCGTTGTTAGAATTGAAACAGAATAAATAGACTAAGAATGGTCATTAAGTCTTTTTGATGAAACACCATACAATAGCAATTACTGTCATCTAACACAAGATGACGAATTACTTTTTGAGTCAGAAACGTAATTTACTTCTTAGTATTGCTATTTTCGTGCTGTATTGACTGTAATAGAATAAGGCTTGAGTTACATGTTTACTGAGAAAACGCAATTGGACCTGGGATGCCTTTTAGATGGTAAGTGATTCTCGGAATATGAAAATGTCTTGCTGGTTGAGTGTGAGGAGCTAGGAGGAATATTACCTATTTACATTTCAAGTGGTCTATATTTTTATTTATAACAAAACTACCTGTCCCACGCAACTTCGTGTGCGTCACATTTTCCCCGTTTTCGCAACATTTTTTATTGCTGCTCCGCTCCTATTGGTCGTAGTGTGATGATATATAGCCTATAGCCTTCCTCGATAAATGGGCTATGGGTTAGATATCGCCAAATCGGATCAGTAGTTCCTGAGATTAGTGCGTTCAAGCAAACAAACAAACTCTTCAGATTTATTATTAGTATTAGATTAGATTAGCTTAAATAAGAAACAAAAACGAAGCCAATTCTAACATTGCTACGATCACAGGCACATTTAATTAACGTTTTATTGTCACACGTAAAAATCTTGGTGTGCGTCCCCCTTCCAATTCTAACGGAACCTATCCATTTCGCTTCAGCTGTTTTGACCAAGAGTTTGTCCGGAATGCGGCAGACCTATCTTGCTATGTCCCATTTGAGTTGACAACGAAAGGAACGCGGCATAAATCGCCAAATAGAACAACACCAATTTATTAAAAAAAAAAAAAACGATTGAGTGCATACACCGTGTAAATCACCTCATCACGAAGTCGTCAACCAAGCATTCTGTACATGAAACTAAGTAACTTAACGCAAAAATTATTGCTGGGAAACGAATCAATGTAACGCACTTAAAACATTGTGCTGATGGACGGATTGAATAGTATGAGGGTCGTGGAGGTATTTAAAGTAAAAAGCTTACATTAAAAACTTGTATTTAAAAAAATACTTGTCAAAAAGTTGGAACTTTGACCCCTAATATCTCCGTAACTAGAAGGTTCCCAGGTATGATGTAGAACAAAAAAATCGCAAGGACAGGGAGAATCAGTGCCTTTCGGCTTCGTTAAGAGATGTTTTACACCCTTTATACCAATCATACTGTCTATAATATTCCCACTGCTAGGACATAGGCGTCCTATCTATAAGAGGGAGCCACAATACACTTACCTCCTACGGTGACAATATCGCAAAAACATCTAAGTAACAAGGCCAATTAATAAACATTTGCTAGTTCCCAGCGATTGCCAATGCGAGCCCAGCAAGGAGCCAATTACAGCAATGGTAGAACCATTTTAATAATAACATAACAATTAATCGTTTAGCCCTAATTCATCTGTCCGTATTTACATGTGTAGGTATGACTAATGAGGTAGGTACTCTGGCCTCATGATTAACATTAGGGCTAGTACATACTTTACAAGCGGTAGTGTTTCACCTTTTAGCCCGCAAAAAGTATCTCCTTCAGTCAAGGGTTCATAAACAAATCATCATCATCAGCCTATAATGTCCCCACGGCTGGGACACAGGCCTCCTTTCAATGAGAGAGTGCACTTTAATCCACCACGCGGGCCCAGTGCGGATTGGTAGATGTCACATGTCTTCGAATTTTTAGTTCTGGGACATGTCGGTTTCCTCACGATGTTATCCTTCACCATTTTGAGAGCAGCGGTGATGAAATAAATTACACAAAGTAATGCGCCTGCCTGGGTTTGAACGTACGACTTACTACTCGTAAGTCTGGGCTGCCACCACTGGGTCACCGCTGCTCTATAAAGCATAAATGATATTTATTTGAAACACTTTTGCACGTCACATCATTTTTTTTTTTAAACTAGATGAGGCCGGTGCTTCGTAACTGACTACTCTGAGAAGTAACAGCCGAAACAAATTCAGAGGTCAGTATTTCTTTTAAAGTTAAGACATTGGTCAAATCATATGAGGTGCATTCAGATTAGTGTCTGAGATGAACCTGTGAAGGAAAAACCACATAGATTTGATTGGAGCTGTCCAGTCAGTGCCAGCATTTGTCAGTGATTGCTTAGCTTGACTCATAACCCACCATTTGTGACCACCATAAATAGGAACACAGGTCTCCTCCTCCTAAACCACCACAAGGGTCCAGTTAGTCCAGTCCAGTCCATAAAATATAAAAGTTGTACTTGTGAAATAAATCGTAATGTACTTGAAATAGCTGGTTGCATAATCCACTCTACATATTACAATCTCTTAAATATCTTACCTTGACGATGAAACTTAAAAGATCTGCTCTCAATGAACCCGCCTCCTACAGTTCGTATGTCCGAATCCTTAGGGAGCCACTCATTAACAGCTATGAAGATTGATGTTGCGTTGAACGCGGCTCATCGGCAAAGTGGAGGCGGTAGCGGAACTGTCACGTGTGAACTAGAAACATTCTTTAAAAGGACAGACAAAAAACTTTGTCTATTCTCGGTACTGTTAGCCGGAGTTCTATGAGAACATAAAAGTAAATTTCTTCGTATTGCAAGCCATATAGTTATACTACTGAATAGTAATAACATCTTCAAAATATGGGTTGTTTTTAGTTTTTCGGGCTTTTAACCTAACCTGCTCATAAAGCCGGGCTGTCAAATGTAGGTCTTTGAAAGCCGTTACGGATAGTCAAGTTACTTATGCAAACAATGTTTTATGCAATTGACAAGAATTTAAACAAAATAAGAACTGTCAAAGAAAACAAAGCTAAGAATTCTAACTTTTGATAGCAATTTCTAAATTATAGAATAAAAATCTAGTTTTACTCAAGTTACTTTGAATTGTTTATACAAGTTGTTGTTTTGCATCCTCGTCAAAATTGAGGAGGTTTATTAAAAATTAATCAATTTAAATTACGGTACCAAGTTAATTATTAATAATCGCTGATTTTTTTGGTTGTTTAAGGTTGTCAGTATTTCAGAATGACTCTCTTAACGTGGTTTAGGGAATAAGAAATTACCGAATAAACGTTTGAGATTGTTTGTATGTGTGGAAGCGCGGTTATAGGGTGAGAACCAGACGGGCCGCGTTTAAAACACGGGTGGCTCACACTTACCGATTTCCGTAAATAAGAAAAAACATAAAAAATTGCATAACCATTTTATTATTGATTCGGGTCGAGAATCGTTAACATAGTTACCTCCTTGAATTGAATTTGACGAGGATGCAAAACAACATTTTATAGGTACGGGTGTAACTGTCGGCCTGAAATGTGTTCTGTTAGCGTGCGTTGTGAAGTCTAAATAAGCAGTCGCTCCATGTAACATACTGCTATTCAACTAGACTAGCCCCCCTAGCATGACCGTTCTATCTCTATTCTACCAAGAAACGACAAGAAATCTTTTCTATACAACTTGACATTTCTTCTGCCCGAGCATGGCGCGCCTCGTCGACTCGCGTTTCTACGAAGACATAGACAGAAATTCTTTCCATAGCAACGGGGACGTATCACGTGATGTTTATATTCCCTGAATATTATTACGTTATTAGTTAAAAAAAAAAAGTTGCTTTTAATTTTTCGTGGGCGGGATGGTGTTGCTGCATCCTGGATCCAGGCCTGGATCTTTTTCGCGAAATTAAACCTAAATATTTTACTTAGCATTTCAACCTTTTGAACGTAACTCAACGCAACCACGAAATGTATTTCTCGTATTTAATTTTTAATAAGACTGTTTGACATTTGTCAGAAGTAATGTTTCTACCCCCAAATGTCAAAAGAAGAGAAAATATGGTCGTCATGCTCGACGTTTTAGACTTGTGTCGACTGAAGAAAAGAAACATTTCTTTTCTACATTCTTAATATCGCCATGCTTGGGACGATAGAAATATCTGTCAAATTGTCGATTCTTCCGTAGACATAGCCCGTTTCTACGGCGGTCATGCTAGGCCGGCTGAAGCCAACTCCAACAAAATAGGAAAAAGGCTATACTTACGGTGATACAATATAATATATCCTAACCGCTGGATAACAGATTTAAGAGCGTTTACGCCTTACGACATTGCATACAAACTTTCAAGTCCTTATTTTCCGAAATGACTGAACCGATTTTGATGAAACTTCAAACACATAAGCAAGATAAATAGGTCTCAAACATTTTCGAAAAAATAGTGTTACAGCTATTTAGCTATAACACTATTTTTCGAAAATGTTTTTCTTCGGATCGGTCTAATTTTAGACCGATTATAAATTATCTATAGAAACAGAAATTTCCTATTACCTTTTTTTTAAAAGACATTTCGAAAATATTTTTTAGTAACTTTTTAGACCTATGTATCCTGCTTATGCGTATTACGTTTCAGTGAAATCGATTCAGTCATATAGGAAAATAAGGCCTTAAACGTTTGGATGAAATGCCGTAAGGTCTAGACGCTCTTAAACCCCATCTGAAACCCAGGAACTTTGTCCTTTTCCATTCCCGGTTAAGACTACGTAACCAGCTGACATAATAATAATTATTTACTGACTGATCCCTTCCTCCACATAAATCATTCAACAGATGGTATTTACTATTTAGTCATCGCATGATGTCAGTAATATTATCTTGATCAAAATAACTGATCTAATGACGCATTCATTATTTTATATGATTTTTATGTTTCACATTTCTATACAGCTATAAGAAGGTATAAGCCAGAAGGTGCAAGTAGCAAATACTTCTAAAGCTTTCGTATTTCGACTTTCAACAATATTGTTAATGGAAAGTCATCATTATCCTAGTCTTTTTTTCTTAACTATTTTAGGGTTGGCTTCCAGTCTAACTGGATGTAGCTGATACCAGTATTTTATATGGCGCGACTCCCAATCAGGGGGGTTACTATGACGCTTAAAACATTATTGTTTCATTCCTATTCCAGAGTGGGAAAGAGATGGAGCTAGACGACCTGTATAGCTCCGTCTCTTTTTCACTCTGGAATAAGAATGGAACAATAATGTCCACAACACGGTCAGTACTGGGTAATATAATACCCCTTGCTAAGACTGGTTGTCAGACTTTCGGGCCGGTCTACCAGTAACGACTGTCAAAGATCTATGTACAAAAGACAGCCGTGACCAGTTTACAGCTTAGCGTGCTTTCCGCGGCAAGGAGGAAACTTGCTATGTAATGGGTGGTCACCCATCCACGGACCAACCTAGACAAGCGTAGCTTATCCTGAAGGTTGATACGAGCGACTGTTATTGTTTACCTACAAGCCCCCATTGTCTATGGTATGTATGAAATACTTTTTAGACATTTTCAAGATTGTTACCGCTGATAGACTGACACTTTGTTTAACCTTTTAAACGCCATTGTCACATATACGTGACAAGCAAGCGCGTGCCCTGTACGCCAACGACACAGATATGTGACAAAAAATGTGGTGCACTATAACATGAAATAAGCAATTTAAATAATCACTTTCGTGTGTGTTTATTTATATATCTTTAAAATGTGATCAATATTTAAATAATAAATGTCTTATCAAGAAGTAAGTTAACAATAGTTTTGAAATCCTTTTTTTTTTCGTAAGTATTTGCGGTGAATTTGTGGCTTGGCGTGGAGGGCATGCGCGTGGGTTTATGCTCTGGCGTTCAAATTTATAGCTCAGTTCGGTTTACAGCTCATGCCGTTAGCCCATCTATGAACTAGAAAGCAATTTATAAAAACCTAATACTAGTAACACCTGAGCATTCAACCCATTAACCATTAATATTAACAAACCTTTCCAGAACGCATGCATAATGCAAGCTGTATAAGGCCATCATACTTCCCTTTTCAGTTTCAAAAGTCACAAAAAAAGCTCCCTATGAGTGTCAAAAATCACAACACCTTTCTCTGCTTACCCCAAGGTAGAACAAATTGGATATAGTTAGAAGGTGGCGCATTAGCGCTCATGTAAGGCCCGCGTGTAAAAGACGGCGTTACATCAAAAGAGAACACTAGCAATTGAGTTACAATGTGTGTTTTCATTGTTCAACGTGGATTATCTAGAATTTTTGGGCTAGTAATAATTTTTAATCTGTGACGCGTGTCGGTATTTTTTTTCTTGGAAAGTTAAATGTTATTCAATAATGTAGACCCGACCGTCTACTGCTAATCAAGATGTGCACGTTGAGGATTCCTACGGAAGCTTCACGGTTCATTTATTTGTCAGCTTTGCATTCTTTCGTGCGTAACTGCAGTCTTTGCAGAGGACTATTTAAAACGAAACTGATTACAAGTGCATAACTTTGCTGTGGGCAGCTGATATAGAATAACACCTTTATGTGAGTGATTCTGAAAATCTTAGAGCAAATATTGCTGCTGTTATTAAAACATTATTTGAGATGGAGAGAACTAGCAATAACTTTAGCTGTCAAAAGCCAACAAAATATCGATACAGTCATTCTTCAGACGCAAATGAGCCTCGCAAACATCACCTAGTGATTATGTCATAAGAAACACAAAATGATACGGTGATTATCTTTTCAGCTTTCAAAATAAGAACCATTCAATACAAGGTTGAAACTCTGGGGCCGTGGGGTCTGAGTGCTCAGAGCCTTTTTAAGTAAATTTCGAAACGCCTATTTGACGCTTCCCGTGACCCAAGGGCTGGCTGTTACTTTGGCCAGAGGCTAAGTATTGCCATACAACGTGGCAATACTGCCTGTCTCTTGGGCACATTACCAGCTGACAGCGTTGAGGAGGAGCTTTTTGACGCCCTTTTTATAGTTTATTATTATATTAGTTATTTAATTTATTAGTTTGTTAATCGTTGTAATGTATATAGTTAAGTTCCAATGAAACAATAAAAAATCATTACAAGAGTTGTTGAAAATTCTGAGTTGAACTAGGGATTTTCAACGACATTTTTTAGTGTACAAACTTTAACAGGATCATAAATCTCGTGCCGTAAGAAACAATGCAACCGCCGAGCACTACGCATCACGTTATTAGATCATAGCTGGCGCGATGCGGCAAAGGGCCCATGTTTTATGTATGCGGTGCGACCCCTGCTATTACGATACACGTTTGTGCTACACACGGATGCTGTAGCGAATGGCGAGGAAGAACGACGACTTTCAATTGCGTTTTGAGCTGTAGTAATAAGACGAAACAAGCGTGTTGGCTGACGATGTCTGGAAATGTACAGTCATAGTATTTTTTTAAACAAGCTCACATATTAAAAGTCGGATCAAATTAAAGTGATATAAATTGCAGAAATCGAGGAGAATGGAGGAAAGAGACGTGTTGCACTGACCAGGATTAAAATTGGACAAGGGCAGGAAGATGATGAAATTGAAGAATTCGTTTCATTAGCATATCTGCAGTAAAATAGATGCTTTATCAAAAATACGTCTCCCAGACTCATCAACTGTTAATATTAATCATCATAATTATTTAGTTCTAAGAGACACAAGATAGGAAGAAAGGGGAGGTCTTTGCCCAGTAGTGGGACACAATATACGGTTGTAAAACAAAAAAAAAACACGATCGTGATGTTATTCATAGTTTTATCTTCAGATGTGAAATTCAAATTCATTTATTTTGTGAACATAAGTGAAAAATAGGTGGTAGAATATATAACGAAAATATAAACGAAAAGAACAAACAAAACTCTAATTTTGATGCAAAAGGTGTTTTTGATACACTCTAGTACGATTTATCCATCGATAGTTTTTAATACTTTTTCCGTGTTTATAATCTTAGGCCAAAGAGTAAACATAGAAGTACACCTTCTAGCATCTTTTGTTTCTATTAAATAAGTTATGCAAGTCATCATATTCTTTAATTTTGATTACTTCTTACAATCCATAGTGGGAAATAAAGTGACTGCAAACCATAATAATACAACATTATTTTCTAACTTAAAAATGATACAGCCCCCAATTTCAACCTGCAAAACGTCTTCAACCAGACGCTAGACGCCATGTTGAGTCAGACATCCAAGAGTGAACAGAGAATTAACGTGAAGTAACACTATGTATAAATATTTTCGCCTGCATTACATATGCATTCTCCTATGAATTTGCATGAGTTAGATATGCAGCTATTGTAGCAAATGTAGGTTTCTCGTGTTTGAGAGAGCATTGAAGGATTGTGTGTGTGTGTGTGTGGAGTTTGTGATCTTTCTTGCAGAAAATAGAAATTTATTTTGCAAGAGTTCAGGTACTTCTTCGACTGCGGCTGTTTTTCAAGTTACCATGATTTAAAGATTTTGAAAATGATGTTTCTGGAATTGTCAGCAAAAAATTTCATTGTGTCCAAATGTATATCAGAGGGAACGTCTTTTGCTCTCTCTTCTTCAAGTCGACCAACCAATGTTGACTGCAGGTCTCCTCCATTGCACGCCAATTTACCTTGGCCTTGAAATAATTGCTCAGTAAGAAGACAAAGCTATCAATGATAATGATGATGGTCTTGCTGACTAACGTAATTTCCAATTTTCACCCCAAATTCCATGCTTCTACTACTAAAACAAGAAGACATCACATCAAATAATTTACCTCTAACATTTTCCCTTACACGACCCGAAAATGACATCCTACCTACAATGACCTACATATTACACCGAAAAAATCCTCAACATAAAAGCTAATACTATCAACATCTTACAGTCACAACGAGGGCCCTCAGAGCGGTTCCACAAAATGGCGGGCGCCCGTCAAAATGAGAAAAATCACAATTTCGATCACGTACACCACAAATGTTCTATTCACATGACGATCCTCACGATACTTATTCGAAGACACCTATTTGTTGCTTTTTATCGTTAAGTTAATCATAATCTTGGGTGGATTTTGGGTGATAAGAAAGTTGATACCATGATCAGAAATCAGAAGTTGTGTTACCAATGTAACGTACTTGCCCTCTTCACTTCTTGATCATCAAGTAAAGTTTTTTTCTGGATAGGTACCCACCCGTAATGGTTTTAAATTAATTTAAACTCAAATCATTTATATCAATTAGACCATTACAGGCACTTTTGAAAGCCAAAAACAATAAAAAAAACGCGATGCCACAGTTCTTGTCACAAGGCATAAATAATAACTTGTAATAGTACTGTAGTTGACCATTCCAAAGCGTAGATCTCTATGGAGAAGAATGGGCACACAGGTAAACTAAGACTTTTTACTTAGATTTTAGAATAACTTAAAGCCTTGAACATGATAAAAATCCGGCAGCAGTAATAGAATATTTATACAGGGTGTTTGGTGCATCGTTTGCCAAATCGAATAGGCCGAAAGGAGAGGTCATTTGCTATCTCTTCACGCCCTTTAACTCATTCCTTGCCACACCGGTTTTTTTATAAGAACTTTTTAATTTAAATTTTGAAAAATTCCAAAATTCAACATTTTAGGTCAAATAAAAAAATTAAAAAATTGTTTAAACTTAAAATTTCAATTTAACTTTGATTTCTACTGTTGTATGATTCTATCAAATTCAAAATTACTTGCTAGGAACAATTATTTTCTTTTTTTAATAGCTCTTAAAGTTTTTGTAAATAAAAAATTAACTTAAAACTCAACTTTAAATGGCTATAAAAAAAAAAAAGTTATCGGGATCTTCAAATACCTTTAAAAAGTTCTCTAGTCTGTCTCCTTTCCAACGGTATGCAATATGCCCAAAAAAACGTTTAATTTAATTTTTAACTAAATGTGTAATCGAGACACTAGGCTGATATTCAAAATTACAGTAAGAACAGTAGTTTTAGCATAAATAACATGCCTCAAGTAAGTAGATAGATGTGGTAATGTCACTTGTGCGTAGTGTCCTATATTTTTCTTAAACATGACCCAACTTTTTAAGAATTTGAAATTAAAAAAAAAAAACAGAAATCACAAATCTTGTTCGAGTTGTCCGCCACTGTTGCGAATGCACGCGCGACATCTTCATCTTATCTCATCTGTAGTTGAGCGTAAACGTATTTCTGCTTTGATAGTCACGAAAGCCGCATCAATGCGTTGGACTAAATCATCCCTAGTCTCAACTTCCGTGGCGTTATTTCTTTGGCTCGTTCTTAGACATATAGATCTAACAGAGTTAAGTCTGGGGAACGTGGAGGTCATGAAATAGCCATCCCAAAACACCGAAACTGACTTCCCCTGATTGTTAGCTGAGCTGCTAATTTTCCGTGTAGACATCTCTTTTGTATTCCAACGAGACGGTTGTCCCGCTCACTGGAGTTTAACTGTCATGGAGTACCTAATACGTCAGTTTCCAGAATCATGGATTGGGAGGGATGGCCCTATTCTATGGCCTCCACGTTCCCCAGACTTAACTCCGTTAGATTTTTACGTCTAGGGCCGAGTCAATTAAATTTTCTACGCCTTGGAAATCGAGACAAGGGAGGATTTAGTCCAACACATAGATGTGGCTTTTGTGACTATCAAAGCAAAAACACGTTAACGCACAACTACAGTTGAGATAAGACGAAGAACTCGAACAAGATTTGTGATTTGTTTTTTTTTTCAATTTCTTAAAACGTTGGTTTCTGATTAAGAAAGAGATAGGACACTACGCACTAGTGATATTACAGTATCTGTCTACTTACTTGAGGCATGTTATTTATGCTAAAACTACTGTTCTTACTGTACTGTCGAATATCAGCCTAGTGTCTCGATTACACATTTAGTTAAAAATTAAAAGATATTAAACGTTTTTTGGGCATATTGCATACCGTTGGAAAGGGGACATACTAGGGAACTTGTTAAAGGTATTCGAAGATCCCGATCGCTTTTAGTTTTTTTTTTATAGCCATTTAAAGTTGAGTTTTAAGTTTAATTTTCTTTTACAAAAACTTTACGAGCTATTAAAAAATAAACTAATTGTAACTAGCAAGTAATTTTGAATTTGATAGAATTATACAAGAGTACACATCTAATTTAAATCGAAATTTTAAGTCTAAACAATATTTTTATTTTTTTATTTGACCTACAATGTTGAATTTTGGAATTTTTTAAAATTTAAATTAAAAAGTTCTTATAAAAAAACCGGTGTGGCAAGGAATGAGTTAAAGGGCTTGAAGAGATAGCAAATGACCTCTCCTTTCGGCCTATTCGATTTGGCAAACGATGCACCAAACACCCTGTATTATAATTAAAATGAAACGCTAACTCATAGTAATGAGAGGAAGTAGACCCATTAGAAACACCCACATCTAAATTTTAATAGCAGAAAAATTCATCACAAGTCTATTTTTACCGCGCTCCCCCATCAAAAGTGTCCTAAATACAGAATTGCACGGCGACATAGCATATTTAGGGATCGGCATGCTTTGGCGCGAAGCCAGAGATCAACCAGATTTAGCCCCTGCCCTAAGCGCCGCGAACAAAAAAAGATAGAAGATACTATTTTTTCTTTCTAGCCGATTAGAATTAGCTTTAGAAGGAAATGGACTTTCAACTAAGTAAATATAGTGTTTCGACCGAATTTGATTACAATAAAATCGTAGGAATCATTGGTGAAGTAGAAAATAGCTGCTGCTGCTAGTGGTGTAAAACAAAAAGAGTTTAAGAGGAAAGATGGAGGAAAATCGTAGCAGGAAGAGTTTTGTAGTTTCTGCGTTTATTATGGGCCTTATGAGTTCCACTGAAGGGCAAAGGCCTCCATTCCCTCTTTCAATTTTTCTCTTTCTTTGGCTCTTTGGGCCCAATCCTTTTGGTAAGAGTAAGTTTCTGCATTTTACCATTTAATTTGTCTCCAATGACAATTTCATCGTAATTCCAGCAGCCAATACAATGTTTTGATACCGTAATAAAATCTTTCAAAACTCAAGAAAACTGACAATCTCTTTATCATAGAGCATAAAAAGGCACTAAACAGACTATCAAAGACAAAAACAAATAGTTCCAACAACATCAGGACAAGCAACAATTACAGTAGTTTATCAAAATAGAACCATTGTAAAAGGACAAAGATTTACCAACTGTTTATAGTCGTGAAGATATCGTAAATGTCTTTTAATCCACTCTTTTTACTACTACAGAATTATGGTTGATTGTAAGACCCAAATAGATTCAGTTTAGTGGTGATGTGGCCACATTATGTGATAAAATTAATCGGTAGTGTATTTCTATTATTGGATTCTCTTAAATCCATCTGGTAGTAAGAGGAAAGGATTGGTTTTAGTAGCTGTGTGGTATGAAGTCAGGACGAGTCATAAAAGACGAACTAAGAAGTTACTCCCCCATTTTAATTAGAGGATTAGGGCAAGCATTTTCCGTCAACTAGTCTATAAGCATTAAGTGATTGTATTATTCTCTAGGAGCAACACAAACACAAAAAAGTTTTTTATTTTCAAGATCTTCATTCATTAAAGAAATCTTCAACTCCAAACGAAATCTTTGAAAACCCATTTGTACACTCAGTTTTGGTAATAAATAAGTTATCTTAATCATTACCAAAACTGAGTGTCATTGTAACAATGACAATATTTTTTATCCTTTGATCTACTACGAAAAGAACCAGCTATACAAAAACCTCACAACAGAAACATTCAGACTATTTGAACATAATATTCCTCGTATCCCAGCAGATACGCATCTAAGACCAGCTATTTCTACCCAAGATTCTTCTCACAACAACAATCTTCTAAAAAGATAAGAAATCATAATTAAAAGGCGAAAACATACCCGAGATATAACTGTCCCCATACAGAAGGAAGCGGTAAGAACTTTGGCTTGGAGCCAGAACGAATATAGACTCGTATCCACGTGGTGAAGTTAGCCTCTGTTATTGTTTGTGTAATTTTTGACAACCATCAGCTGGTTGGAACTGCGGTATATACTGATATTGTGGAAAAAGGAATATCTTAATAGAAGGTGTTGTTTTGCATCCTTGTCAAAATTGAGGAGGTTGTCACAAAAGACATAAATAATCAATTAAAATTACGTTACCTAGTTTAATTATACTAAAAGCAGATTTTTTTTGGTTGTTTAAGTTTGTCAGTATATCAGAATAAATCGTTTAACGTGGTTTAGGGAATAAGAAATTATCGAATAAACGTTTGATTTTTTGTATGTGTGTAAGCGAGGTTATAAGGCGAGGATCAGATGGGCCGCGTTTAAAACACGGGTGGTTCGCACTTACCGAATTTCATAAATAAGAAAAAAAAATGACCTTCCCATTTTATTATTGATTCGCGTCGAGAATCATTAGCATTCTGCACCTCCTTGAATTTGACGAGGATACAAAACAACACTTTGCATAAAGATTTGTGCATGGTGATGACGAACTTTTTTTTTGGACATTTTTAAGTTACTACATTACAACAATTAACAAACTAGTTAATTAAATAACAGAAATAACAATAAACTATAAAAGGGCGTCAAAAAACTCCTCCTCAACGCTGTCAGCTGGTAATGTGTCCAAGAGACTGGCAGCATTGCCACGTCGTATGGCAATACTTAGCCTCTGGCCAAAGTAAAAGAATACAGATTGGTAAAATGTAACCAACTTCAAAACAAATACACCTAGCTAGTAATTGTTGTGTTACATGGCAAGGTCCTAAATTTTCAGGCCTTCACACATAAAATTAATCAGAGATACTAAACTATTATGTCACTAAATTACTAAAATTTTCTTTGATAACTCTCAGTAAAAAGTTGAAGATGATTTTGTTTATTAAAGGAACCTTATTTCGTGCTTATTTGCACCTCATTTTACACGTGCAGCCTGTAGGTAGATTACACTCAAAAATCGTACAACACCCTACGCGTGCAATACACAAATGCGTTCCGAGTACCTATTGATGGGGCTGTTCCGCTTCTGTAGCGCATCAGGGATGTTTGCTGATGCTCGTGTAGATTGTTTTTGTACACCACGATGCGAAAAACATGCGCTTCGCTGGTGCGCCGGGTGCGGGCCAGCCTCAACATGACTGACTGACTGTTTGTGTGTGAATCGTTGCTGCAAGCTTTCTACATCAGAGTTGAGCTGGTAGCAGGGATTCTCATCTCTTAAACATAAATGGCGAAATATGGGTATACTATTAGGTACACCTCTGCTTCAGCCTTTGGGGATTACAGGCGTGATGTTATGTTATGTTGCAGAGGTTTGGGTTAAGGATTTTACAACCTGTTACGGGCACTTTGTAAACAGACACTTCTTGTATAAAGGCGTCCGTGTCCGAAAACGCGTCCACAATTGTCCGTAGTACAAACAATTACTAAGTTTTACTCACTAAACATCCCTAAAAGAAAAGGAAATTATAACAAACATCTAAGTATTTCGTTCAAAAATCCTTTATCTAAATCAAGGGGTTCCTAGGCTGACGTGACGTCTGTCAGATGACGTCATGCACCAGATTTCAATGTCCACGCCGCCGCCGTGATGTTGATGTATGAATCAGAAGTTAAAAGAAACCTAGTTTTTTTTTATCCCTGCAAAGTCCAAATATTATTTCGAGACAGAATATTTTAGGAGATCTTAAATAAAATACGACCGCGTTGCTAAAATTGATTTGGGTTAAAATATGATATGTTAATTTTTTTTTGGCAACCTGTTCGTTTGGATGAATAGAATTTTGTTCGCACCACATTAATCTGTTTGTCAATTTGTTTCACTAATACTAATAGCAAGTTGTTGTTAGTAATTTTGTCGTCTGTGTAAAAGAAAATTGGTTTAAAAAAAAAACTGTGATAAGTAAAAAAAAAAAGACTTAATTAATTATTATGGTTCTTTTTAAAAAAAAAACGTTGCCCCACATTAGGAATTTCTCTTGTATCGTGAGTGCGTTTACAAACATTTAAATTCACATACACAAACAGCCAGACCCGGAAAAATATCTGTAGGCCATACAAATATATTTGTTCCTTACGGGTATCCAACCCGCGACACGCAGCGCAGCAGTCAATCACTCAACCACTAGTGCCAACCGTGCCGTCAATAATTCATTTTATTCCTATTAATTATATTCCACTACTTTATCACAACAATTTCTTAACCTTCAGTTTCAGCCAAAGATTCGCTCAAGCACCATGATATAAAGCCATTCGTTCCATGGTTATGGAACGAATCATACTAATTCTTAAAAAAGAAATAGCCAGGCAATGCTCTATTGAATTAACACTGAAAACTTTGACTAATTGTGTCAACTAACTTGTACTGAGAACAGTTGCATTCCGCCTCAGTATGGGTATAGAAATTTCAAATAGATATATATAACATCAAAAGCCAATAACCTCATAAAATTTCTGCCAAAGAAAACAACAAAAACCTTGATATTTCAAAAAAATGTGTCCATCCTCACATTCCATCAAATTCACTTTGTCAAAACATTACTTTTCATGAACACAAATGTCCATTATGTGACATAAGCTATTCGCGATGTATCGCTTGACAGTAATTACCAGGGGTTTTGAACCCTCCGTGGCTAAACATGTCCTGGTATATTTAGACTTTCTAACACCTGTCTCCATCGTTTCCGAAATAGATCACGCTCCTCCCAAGGAGTGTTAGAATTCTAGATTATTTTAGGCTCTAGTAAATATTTTGGCAACATTTAATTGAGTTATGTTTTGTAGTTGGCACGTAACTTTTTAGCCAGAGAACGTGGTTTGTTAGTTTTCTGTTGAACTCTTCAGAAAATATGAATGATTAAAATATATTACATACTCGTAATACTGTCTTACTGTAAAGGCTACCTCTGCGTTGTCACCGACGAAGAAGTGGCGAAGTTTTGGACTTATAAAAATGTCAACTACATTTTTATAAGTCCAAAACTTTGTCTGCGACAAGGAGAAGAAGACTGTAGGGTTCTTCTTGTGCAGAGAAGGCATTGATCATGTTATAATTATCGTTTGCTCAACACGGATTAACCCCTGGCTGGAGGCCTTACACTCATGGCACCCACATGATAGTCCGGTTAGCTAGCCGCATAGGATGCAAGATGCCATGAAAAAAAAACACGGTTTAGCGAGTTTAGACTTTTAGGTCCAAAGTTATTCAGAATTTGGAGAAAAACTTTAATGAATTAATAATAATGAGACTAATCTTATCATCTATTACTTGTAAATAACTTAAGAAAAGCTGACTACATCAAAGGAGCATGATGGATACCAAACATTTACTGACTTAGCAGAAAGTAAAGAGAATTTAATCAAAATAAATTTGTTTTAATCACCGTTTTAAAATATGCTGTGTTTGCTCGTAAGTAGGCTTAAAAGAATCTAAACGAAGATCCTAACGTAATCCAGCTAGGTTTAGATGAACATCAATTAAGTGAAAATAAAGCTTAAGACAAAGTTAATGGTGTCTTATGAGATGTCGTAACTATGGATTAAAGTAAATATTGTCAAGATAGCATTTAACTTTGGAGACAAATAAACTAAGATTTTCTTAAGACATGTTTGACAATTTATACGTCGGCTTAGTGCTTTTTATGTAGCTTGATTTTTAACGCATCTGTTTCGTTTTTTTTTCCATTACTGTAGTTTTTTATATATATTTCCAATTTTATATCATGGTGCTTGAGTGCTCTAAAGCTATCGATTTAATTACCCATTGTGTGAAAGAATTACGACAAGCCACCGCAGTTAGCAAAAGAATATGGTCGTAATCAGTGCTATTTTCAAAATGGCGATTTTAACATACACTTCTGTAAGGTACTACGGTTCTCAACCAATATAATTGCAATACACGAAAAATAAGTCCCTAATAAAGCGTATTTCATGCCTGGGATCTGGGAAAGCTCCCGCCAAAGTCGGACCCCGCAAATTCCCAAACGGAAACCGCACAAAAAATCAATTATTCCAATACTCAAATCCAAATAACGTTAACATAATTCACAGTAAAGCCGGAGGTCCAATAAACGTAGCCAGTGACTAAGTGTCTATAAAGTATTTTAATGTTTGAGATAAAGTCGGGAGTGCACTGCATAATCCCGCAAGTGAAATACAACGTTTGGCTTACCGCGGTCAGATTGCAGTGAGTGTGTTGTAGGGTTTATGTGATTTCTTTTATTGCTGTATAGATTTGCTTAGCTTTATTGGTGATTTGGTTCAATTTAAATGGCTTTAAATTTTAGTGGCTTTGTGTGGATCTTTAGTTTAATCGTGTGTTGTGGGAGCAGTGTTGGAAAAAGTGGGTTTTAACTGCTACAATTTAATGTCTTTAGAGCTTATTATTTTGCTTTGCTTGCATTAACTGTGTTAAAGAAACTGCTTTTTTCGCACATGGCGCCTGTGACAGAAAAGAAGCCATGAAAGGGAGTCGTCTGTCTTGCAATGGACATGTGTTGAGGAGAGATGGAATACATATAACTAAAAGAGCGATGAATATAAATGTTGATGGTTGGAGACGGAGAGGAAGACCAAAACAAAGATGATGATGATGAGATGTAAGAGGAATGTCAAAGTCAAAGTCAAAGTCAAAGCATTTATTTCAATTAGACCATTACAGGCACTTTTGAAAGTCAACAAAAACAAAATAAAACGCGAAGCTACAGTCCCAGTCACAAGGCATAATAACTTGTGAAAGTACTGTAGTTGCCCATTCCGTAGCGTAGATCTCTATGGAGAAGAACGGGCAAGAAACTCCATGGACACTCTTTTAAATCAAAATATGTTACAAAATCTTGGTTACATCATTCATGTCAAGAATTACAAATATGTGAGAACAATGTAGAAATACGGGCAAGTTAAGAGCGTCCAGAGTAAAAGATTAAATCAGTAATAAAAAAATAAAGTAATTAAAATAAACCGTGGCAGCTAAGAGATGACCAGTCACAACTGACAGCGCCCGTTCACGAACATGACGCATGTATCAGCCATCATTCAACTCAACCATTTTGAAGGGAACTAAAAAAATGATATGAAGTAAAAAGAAGTAAATGGTAGCGTAACGATTGTCAGGGGAGAATGAAATAAAAACGTGTCGTACCGACAATGGCAAGAATATAATGATTAACTAACATGAACTCTTATTTGGAATGGTCAAGGAACTTTGGTGCTACAACTCATATAAAAAAAGTGCGAGTCTTACTCGCACACAGGGTTCCATAGCCCCAAACAATATAAGAACAATGTTTTGAACGGTCATTAATTAGTAAACCTTCACTCAACCGCAAAACTAAATTTGTTTTTCATAGTAAGTTAATGAAAAACAAAGTTACTGCTGCAGTCAAAAAGTCCCATATCTCAAAAACTACATATCAAATCTTATTCAAACCAATTTTCGTTGAAAGATTTTTTCACGTTCTACATCTCCATATTTTTTTCCCACACGTATTATATAGGTTTGATCGTTTTTTTTTTTTTTAGTTTTAGTTCCATGTATGGGAGGATATCCTTATCTATATATTTTTTTTAAATTTTGTACAAAAATCATAATGCGGTTCACAGAATACATCTACCTACCAAGTTTCAGCTGTGTAGTCCTAATAGTTTCGGAATAAAGTGGCTGTGATACGGACGGACAGACAGACAGACATACAGACAGACAGACATGACGAATCTATAAGGGTTCCGTTTTTTGCCTTTCGGCTACGGAACCCTAAAAAGCCGGTCAAGTGCGAGTCAGACTCGCGCACGAAGGGTTCCGTACCATCCATACTAATATTATACATGCGAAAGTCACTCAGTTTGTTTGTATGTTTGTTTGTTTGTTACTGTAGATGTAATTAAGGTTGATATTTGTTTAGCGGGAATTTGGTAATTTAAAATGCGTGTTTGCTTTGAGATGGTTTAATTGCGACTAATTGTGGTGGGGACATACATAAGTTAATATACCTTTCAATCACACAATAAAGACATAACAGTTACCTTTTCACGACTAAACGGCTGATCAGATCTTAATGAAATTTGGCAAGAAGATAGATTTCAACCTAGGAAAGGACATAGGCTATATATCATCACGCTACAACCAATAAGAGCAGAGCAGCAATGAATAATGTTGCAAAAACGCGGAAAATGTGACGCAGACGAAGTTGCGCGGGACAGCTAGTTATTTATAAAAACGAGCGAGAAAATCACTTTTTTGTATGGGAGCCCCCCTTAAATATTTATTTTATTCGGTTTTTAGCATTTGTTATAGCGGCAACAGAATTACATAATCTCTATGAATTTCAACGGGCTAACTACCACGGTTCATGAGAAACAGACTGGTGACAGACGGACGGACGGACGGACAGCGAAGTCTCAGTAAAAGGGGCCCTGTTGACCCTTTGGGTACGGAGCCCTTAAAATAATTAAATGATTTTAATTTATACTTTTTAGTAGGTTACCGAATCAGCGTATGAATAATAAGCAAATATTGAAGATTTTATATGAACTTACTAAGGTATGGGAAGAAGAGAAACACAAAGCACATTAGCTTCTTTGTCGAGTTAATTGCTAAAGTCAACTGACCTTTTTGACCTTAGCGTTAATTCCCAGTACTTTAACGAAGGGTTAGCAGTAATCTGAGTTTTATTGCCAGATTAAAGACTCCGTTTAGTATTTAAATTAATGCAGCAGTGATAAGCTCGTGTGTGCTTTGTATTTTTGGTTCAAATACCTTTGTTATTTTAATACTGTTTTTGTTGAAGATATCAGTTGAAAAGTGTATGCTTAGAATATGTTTTGAATATTTTCAACTGTATTATTATTATCATACATAACATCACGCGTATAAGCCCCGAAGTATTCGGCACAGATCTAGTTAATAGTAACACCGAGTTTTCACGACATAATAAACATAGTTAATTATCCATTTTAATCTTTTAATATAAAAAAAATACTTTTAAAGAAGAAGAAAAAATCAAACACCCGAAATACGTTCTTAATTTAAACCAAGATAAGATCAGTAAAATTTGAACTCATTTTATTGACAAGGCGTAGTATGTCAAAACCGCTGGTGCAACATATCCCCTCGGTTTGGAAGCTGGCCAGAATAAAGAGAATCGGGTCGACACGCGACACTTTCTATGAAGCTGAAATAGACGACGAAAGTTCAATGCGTATTTACTACTGATTTAGAAAAACTTTATAAGATAATACAGAAGGCAACGATGCGAAGACACGTGGCTGGATAGTCAGAAACGAAACAAAAGCTGCAGTAACACATTGGTATTTTTTTTCCTATATCGTTATCAAATTATGCGTTATACAAGATGTTGTTTTGCATCCTCGACAAATTCAAGGAGGTAAATATGCTAGTGATTTTCGATCCGAATCAATAATAAATGGGTAGGTAATTTTTTTTAATTTTTTTATTTACGGATATCGGCAAGTGTGAACCACCCGTGTTTTAAACGCGGCCCGTCTGATCCACGCTCTATAACCGCGCTTTCACACATCCAAAGAATCTCCAACGTTTATTCGATAGTTTCTTATTCCCTAAACCACGTTAAGGGGGTTATTCTGAAATACTACCAAACTTAAACAACCAAAAAAAACTGCGTTTATTAATATTTTACTAGGTACAGTAATTTTAATTGACTATTAATGTCTTTTGAGACAACCTCCTGAATTTTGACGAGGATGCAAAACAACACCTAGTATGTAAGGTTTATAATGATATAGCTAGAAAGGATGTGACTGCTGAGATGATGAGATATATAGAAGGAAGTAAAAAGAGAGCAGCGGTGTCCCTGTGGTGGCAGCCCCGACTTGCGAGCAGAAAGCCGTGGGTTCGAACCCAGGCAGGCGCATTACTTTATGTAATTTATTTCATCACCGCTGCTTTCAAAAACGGTGAAGGAAAACATCGTGAGGAAACCGGCATGTCCTAGAACTAAAAATCGAAGACATGTGACATCTACCAACCCGCATTGGGCCCGCGTTGTGGATTACAGCCCACCCCCTCTCATAGAGAGGAGGCCTTTGTCATAGCAGCGGGAATATTTTAGGCTGATAATGATGATGATGGGAAAAGAAGACATGTAGTGCAGACCCCCACATGAATTGTGATAAAGGCAATGATGATGATGATGTTGTGAAGGTTCGTGAAAACGATATAACAGCGGCATGGGTCGATGTTTTATGTTAAACAATGTTTGCTAAAGTTAACCCCCTAAGTCTAAATAATAACCTTACCAAAGAGTATTGTATAACCCAGTAATAAAGTTGTGGAAATCAGAAAAACAGTCGCATTATCCAGAAAAAAACTGTTATTTAGCTGCATGCTGTTAGAATACAAATCGAGCAGCCTACTTTTACATACTTGGAGAGAGCATAGGCAATGATGGCCCATTTTTTTTTTTTAAGGATGGGAAATCATCAAATGACTTCTACCGCTCTGGGCGGAGCCGGAGGGAGTGTCAGACTTGTACTGACTAAAACCCATCCATGTTCCTTCTTAGCCCTTTGTGTTCAATGGCCACGGTATCTCTTTCGAACAACCCGCAGCAGGCAATGATGGCCCTGTAGTAATCTTAGTTACGTGATCCTTTTGATACTGACTAATATTGAAGACCTCATAACTACAGCTGGCTGGAAGTCTTCAAGACTACTCTATAAATACTAGTCAATCCTAACTCTTCAGCATGTGTACCTTCTATTCTTGCCTGCTATGTGGAAGACATAACTAGTAGACTATTTCTAGATTGAGCTTAGTACTATTTACGCTTGTGACCTTTCGATGGAAATATATCATTATTACGAGACGTGCTGAGTGCCGCTGACGCTTATTCATAATGTCAATGCCCACACAGTTGTATTGCAGTCGCAAGTACTGTCAAACAAAGGGTTGATAAACAGGCAAAGATACAAAGCTTTAATATTACGTAATTATCGACTTCAAAAAAATGTTATGTTTATGTTTCAATAGCCTATGCCCGCGGCTTCGCACGCGTGTAGTTCGATAATTGTCCCATTGGATTGTAATTCCCGGATAAAAAATATCCTATGTGTTAGTCCAAAGTTATAAACTACCTGAGTGCCAAATTTCATCCAAATCCGTTCACTAGCTTTTGCGTGAAAGAGATAACAAACATACATTCTCACAAACTTTCGCATTAATAATATTAGTAGGAAGTAGGATTGACAACGACATGTAGCACCGTGCGGGATCCCTCTTCATACTATGAACACGTTTTCGTGTGATCTATGCAGGAACGGTTTGGGAACATTTGGTGATTCAAATCCTTGCAAAAATAATGTATCTTTCCACTGAGCTGCGTGCAGTGGCACTACAAAAAGTACTACATACAGCTCTATCTATGCTATGACACAAATGCAGAACTAACATCAAACATTCTAAATCACGCAGTTAAATTTATCCATGACTTAGGATTATACATATTTTTATCGCTATTACGATGTTTGTCCGATCGAGAAACATGTTCAGTTTGCTGGTCAGTACGAACCCTTATGTATATTTATACCCTTTCCGTTACACCCAGTATTTGTAGAAAAACCTGACAGCAACTATCGGGCAGTAACCCACCAGACACAATAAATATCTGATCGGAAGATGCCTCCATTTCTATAGGTATGAAGTACTTGAAACACGAACACCACATACATTTATTTATTCTAACGTTACGTTTCTTTACGTTTAAGACAGTCATGTCAAAGATTTGATTCTCTGTACATACATTTCTTAAAATAAGTTCCAAGTTAGCCGCCTGTATAGCAATGACCTTGTTCGACTGTACGTTCATTTAATCTCAGAAACAAGATTTCTTACTTAAACTTGTCGCTTCAGAAAACTTATAGCGAAAGGAAACGAAATCGCACTTGAGTTATTTTTATGAATATGAGATAGAAGAGCGTCGTAGAAATTATTCAAAGCTTAAAAATCCTGTCATCGCTGCGAAAAGTAAGATTTATTTTATACTCAACATACTGATGAATTATGTGGAACGAGAAAAACAGTAAGATAAAACAGTTCCTAGAGTCTTACACACGTCATAGAGCTTTTATTAAAAATCTAGACATGTTTACGTCAAACGACGGTCGTCTACGAATATTTACTTGAGTACAAAGTTCTGTAAAATATTATTTTACTTTTGAAACGACATATTAAAATTAGTCATTTCTAGCGTCAGACATTTTATGATTCGTCGTTTGAGGGCGCTTACAAAATAAACATCAGTATTTAAAACGCCAAGAAATTGTGTGATTTACTATAATGTAAATAGAAATATTACTCAACCACATAAATAAGTTCAGTCGTAAAACTCAAAAACACTAGTTTTAATTTTAAATTCTGTACCACTGAAATATACATATGAATCATCGTCATTCTTGAAATATTTACAAACGCCAAAATACTTCTATTTACGTAATGTAAATAATCTCAACTATTTTCTACGTAAAACTAAATTTAATCATCGCGATGACGACTATTTTCCAGTTTATTTTTCAATGAATCTGATGGTCCATAATATAGATTTACTTGACTTCGGTAATCCTAGGGAGAATCTTGATGATGTATATAAATTATAGCAGTGATGGATATAGCAGAATTCCTTACAAGTAAAACCATAGCCTCGTTGGTCCAGTGGTCGCAATCGCCTCTGCTGGGGGGGTTAACTATGACGCTTAAAACATTATTGTTCCATTCCTATTCCAGAGTTGGAAAGAGATGGAGCTAGACGACCTGGATAGCTCCGTCTCTTTTTCACTCTGGAATGAGAATGGAACAATAATGTTTAAGACGTCATGGTACGCCACCTGAACACGACTTGCTGGGTTCGATTTCCGGGTTGAGCAGATTGTTATTGGTTGTTTCCATTAGGAATTTCTCAGTAGCAGCCACGTAGTCTAAATTTGTGCCCAGTTGATGGCAATAGGCTCGCCCCCTATTACATGGGACTTAAACATAACTGGAGAAATGTGGGTGTACTATTAGGTACTACTCTGCCTAACCCTTCGGGCATAACATGCGTGATGTTACGTTATGTAAAACCATCGTTAACATAGTAATAGTTGATAGACAGAAATATAACACTTTTAAAGCGTTACGCATTCTTGTACCAATACCTATGAAACAGGATCAGCTGAGCGGATCTCAATCTACTACTTGTTATAAGCTTTTATTTTATATGCCTTGTTAGTTAGTCACATGAAGAAAAGTGAACATTACCTCCAAAAACGGTGCCACAGGTCACACCTAGCACAGGAGCCAGGGGTTTCAAATGGACAAACTTTTTCTTTTTGTCAATAAAAATAATTAATCTATACAAATAAATAAAATTTAAGTGTCTGTTTTTAACGGAAAATTAACCGCCTTTTACTACATGCATATGAATGTATGTACCAAAATAACATTTTTTACAATTTTTGTCTGTCTGTCTGCTTGTTCCGGCTAATCCCTGGTACGAGGATTTTGACGGGACTTTCACTGGCAGATAGCTGATGTAATAAAGAGTAACTTAGGCTACTACTATTTTAGAAAAATTCTAATTCCACGCGGACGAAGTTGCGGGCACAGCTAGTATTTAAATATTCTGAATTGTCTCCTTACGAAAAAACTGAACAGTTAATACACGTATCACGCACACACAATTTTGTATAGATAAGAGTTCAATTTTGAAGGATAAACTTTTTTTTTTCTTTCATTCTTTTCAATCAACGGTTTGGCTTTGTCTGAAGCTTCTGGTCATTGGTCACCCAAATTTCAATAAGAAACCACACGGCTTATTAAAAGTAAACAAATCAACAAATAGTTTAGTAAAATACGAGAAATGAAAGCACACATGGTTTTTATATCAATCAACTAAACTTTTATCTCCGATGTATTTGATTTACAACTGGCATACATGGATCTCGTATTGCGTCGGTTAGTAGGACGTAGGTACGTAATGGCTGGGATCCATCAGCAGGAGTATTTCCGCAGGAAGTGTAAATATAGAATGAAATATTTTGAGTGATGCTCAAACAATGGTTGGAAGATGTACCGGTAGATTGGTAACACTTGGCAAAAATAGCTTGATACTCAGACATGTGGGTTCGATTACTGCAAAAGGTTTTTGAATATGGTGCACTTCTAATCTATACGTAAAACAAATAAATAAAATTTAAGTGTTTGTAATATTAAAAAATAACCGCTTTTTACTACATGTAAATTAATCTGGTACATGTACCAAAATAACATTTTTCACAATTTTTGTCTGTCTATACACACAGACAGAAATTGTCTGTTTGTTCCAGCTAATCTCTGGAACGGCTGGACCGATTTTGACTGGACTTTCACTGGCAGATAGCTGATGTAACAAGGAGTAACTTAGACTACAACTATTTTAGAAAAATTCTAATTCCACGCGGACGAAGAACCGGGCACAGCTAGTCTTAAAAAAAAAGCTTTTAAACATTTTTTTTACAATTTTTGTCTGTCTGTCTGTCTGTTTGTTCCAGCTTTTCTGTGGAACGGCCGGACCAATTTTGACGGGACTTTCACTGGCAGATAGCTGATGTAATAAGGAGCAACTTAGGATACTTCTATTTTAGAAAAAATCTTATTCCACGCGGACAAAGTCGCGAGCACAGCTAGTTTGTTAATAAAAAAATGATAAATCGCTCAACTACACAACATGGTCTATAAATTTGCTAAAAAAATAACAATATTTGATGTAAACTGTTAATATGATGCGTGTTAGATCGTTATAAGACCTAGAGTTGCTATCACTGTCATGTGGTCTCCGGCGGGTCGTAATTTTTCGAGTATGACAAGCCATCTATATGCTGCGCTGAATAAGTTCGACAGGCCATACGGTCGGACGGTAGGCACACTGGTCGTTATAGCTTTGACACTGTTGCTTGTGCGGATGGTAATGGCATGCATCCGCATGGCTTGCATGAGTTTAAAATTCTATTATGTCGGTGGCAGTGAGAGTGATGGCTAACCCAACCTAATAAAACCTTCATAAAAATAAAACCTTAAAACTACAGTAATAATAACACATTATATTTACGTGAATCTATGATCTCCAAACTCGTGTGTATCAAAGTCTGCAACACAATCACCATCACCAGCACGCTCAAGTTCATATCTTTCGCCATGATCACATTGATCACCGCCAGGCGTCCTAATCACCAGCACTTTATCACCATCAACGATATTATCATCAAAACGACACATTGATGTCACTGATATCACCTAATACACTTTTATTTCACCGTTAGATACGTTTCTATTCCACCATCCATTTTTTTTTTGGAACAGTTCCAATTTTCCTCTCCCTATATTTTTTTTTTGTTTGGCGACCGGAACTGAATCTGAAACAAAATAATATTTTTGAATAAAAACACTTCTTATTGGTTCAGAGTTTATACAGCGTGATCTATTAATAATAGTGGGTTTATTAAAAATAGTGGGTGTTCAACATCTGTTGGGTTTGGTTTCTTCAATGAGAATTGGGTCGATTTTATTATGTTCCAAATGTTGTGTAATTAATGTTAAGTCGTTTAGTATTTCTGTGAATGAAGTGTTATATGATTGTTTTGGATTTGTTTCATCATATTTTGTGTAAACAATAAAGCCACCAAAGCGATTATAAGTACACAATCATTGTTTTGAAAGACAGAAATGATTGATATCAGATTTATGATAAATTAATACGTAAATAAAATAAATTTTCGCAAATTTTCCAAATTGATTAACGCCTGATCGCATGAAAAAAAATATTAAAAAAAAAAGTTTCTTAAAAAAATCTATTTGGAAATTGTTTATTTCATCATCAGCCTACAACAGTCTACTGCTTGACATAGAATAGAATAGAATAATATTTATTTCTGAGTGAATTGTAAATTAGGATCTTAAACTAAAACAGTTTCACATACACTACCGTTGCCTAAAAAAAAATTAGCATAAAAAGGCAAAGTGGCCAAGTTCTAGACCGCAACAATAATAATTAAAGTAGCTAAATAAAGATAATAAATATAGTGTTTTTTTTTGTTTTGGTCCCGGCTGTGCTTTCCGAGGCACGAATGAAACTCGGTATGTAATTATGGTAACCCATCCACGGACCAACCTCGGCAAGCACGGCTTAACCTTAAAGATCAACCCGTACGGCTGTGTTGTTTAGCCACGAGCTCTAAACCTTAATTCTTCTGGATCCATAATTCTTTCACGACCTCGTGAAATAATAATGGATCCCCTCACCTTTAACTTTCCTTAAAATCAATTTGTTCCTCATCGCCGTGTTGTCGTAATTTGACATGATTAACTCACAAGCGCCATGGTACCCACAAGTATTCTGCTCCTTGTTGAGACACAACACTTTGAGTTATGCGATGCCCCCACCAATTTATTGGGGACCCCCCATTGCCGTGTGGCGTGTTGTTTAAGAGTATGGTTTAGCTTATAAAATAATTTAAATAAGATTATTGCTATTGTACGTTTATTAATAAAAAGTTGAATCATGTTTTGATCGACGGGTTTGTTATTGTCGTCTTTCTGTTTAGTGTATTAAAAACATGACTTTTGTATTTGGTGAGGTAATACAAAAGTGTATTGTTCGAATATAACCAAATGCTCAACGGGAATTAAAGTTTTTTTGTATTATTTGGCCTGCCTTACTTCCGCCATTTTATTTTGGTTTCAAAGTAGACGCCACGCATTAATCCTATAATAATAATCAATAGCTAGCAACAATACAAACAACTGTTGTATTAAATGAGACAAAATCTTCAAAAGTGTCACATTTCCGAAAAATAAGCTATCAAAGTTGATTGGTAAAGGTTTTATTCGAGGCTAATCAAATCAAAGTTATATTGATGCTGCCAAAAGTGAAAATATTCTAACTATGATAGCTTACATTATCAGAAACGTAACGTACAAAAAAAAAAACAAAGTTACTAAACTCGTCAACGTAACGACGAAATTCTTGTTTTCTCGATGCATGTGTTTGGCATACAGGTAGATCATGGCAACCTGGGTTGGGATAGGTATAGGTTGCTTTTTATCGCGGTAGTTAATTTCCGAGTGATTATTTTTGACCTGCACGCGGGCAAAAAATCTAGCCTAACAGTGTGATGAACACTGTACTTTATAATAATTGTCCGACGACAAAATTCCTAAAACGCAAATTCTCTAAACAGCAAACCTAAAATACTCATACAACAAAAATGTCGCGCACGCCTCATCTCCCCGAGGTGAGAGATCAGCTTACATTAGTCGACACACGTCATACTTCCGCCGCTTCCTAATAATAAGTCCCCACCTCCCTCCCTTCATTCCCCCCTCCTTCGTCCCGCGTTACCCACCCGCGTATACCATGCTTCCTTTACCTTGAAATTGTTAATTAACTGATTCAATTAGTTAGTATACAGGATACGTGATGGATTCCAGCGAGCGTGGCAGAGTGTTTTTTTTTTCGTTCAAAGATGTTTTGTTTATTTAGTTAGGGTTTTTTTTTGGAAGGTTTTTGGACGAAAAGTTCGTGATAAAAGTATTAACGTGAACCAAGAATCCATCTAAAGGAATTATATTTTTGGAAGCGTATTCATTGAAAGCGCATATTACCGCATACTATATCAGTTCTGAAGGCTTCCTGGATTGTTTTGTTAATTTTGCGTTTTGACGTAAGTCAATGTTAATAATAAAGCATAAACTAAAATAAATTTATACGAATATTTCAAATGCACTTAATGTTGAATAATTCAACAGTGTTCATATTTATTGGAGTTTGACCAAAGACCAAAAACATTTGCTCAAAATACTACCCAAAAACACCGCGTAATTACTGCCCTCACATTTGATTACATTACCCCTTTTACACTATACAACTAACAGGTTCTCTAAATTAAACATTCAAAGTAATTCGCGCACCTAATTTTCCGGCGGACGGCAATTGTTTGCACACTGAGCGTATGCACGACAATATAATTACAACAGTTAGGCTGTGTCCTCATTAGCGAACAGTGAGCAGCTGATTTTGAGCGATGAATCGATTGTAAACTATATATCGTGTGAGTGGCGAACTGTAGCAAATTGAACTTGGCAAAGAAGGCAAACTCTGTTGATTCGCTAAACGGTGGCGTAGCAAGTGTACTCTACGGCCGATTAAAGCAAATTTCGCGCGTTCTTTTGCTGCACATATCGGCGAGAATGAGTTGGCAAGCGAGACGCTGCAGTAAAATGTTAGAACACTACATTTAAAATATATAGGCAGGCGATCTGGAAACAAACAGTCTTAATCTTGTCCCCTTGCTGCGCTTCCCCAGCGTTGCCCTAAGCCAAGGTCTGTACCCCACACGGGGTGCCCTTAGTTTGTAGTCGCGTAGTTTTTATGCTCCTGGCCGGAAGCCTTACAGACTTACACTCAAGGCACACAGTGTAGTCCAGTTAAGCAGACAACTCCCTAGGTTGACCTGAGAGATGCTATAAAAAACGAAGCAAACTGTCAGCCGCTCACTATTCGTCATCGGCTTGGATGGGGCGCGAACGTTGTGGATTTGCGACCAAGGTCCCGGTTTATTGACACTGTTTGGTCTGTGAAGCTAATTCTGTAATAGCACATGAAAGATAAGCAAATAGTGAAGTTTTATTGCTTTGTGTGTATGAAAAGACTATTCGTTTACCGCGGACCATTTCCTGGTGAGATTTGTTTTTAAATTACGTTTTTCTGCAATAATATCGACGGTCCCTACGTATATAAAGACATGTCGAAAATGGCAATTTTTTTTTATTGTATCGTTGGCTTTAGATTATCTATGCGCACATACTGACATACGATTTTTTATTTTATTTTATTTTATTTATTTACCTTGTTTTACAAATCGTATAAAAGAACAAGTATTATAAATACAACGAATAAGTGTCGTAGATGCGGACATCGATACATATCTTTTTGTACGGTGTTTTAAAATGCGTGCCACTCGGTGCGAACGCGGTCTTGTCAGACTTATCGCTATTTACGGGAGTTCCCCGAACGAGACAGGTCGATGCTTTTTCGTGTGATGAACCAATATTAATGTTTTGATACAGTTTAGATTTAGTTGTGTGTTATTTAGTTATAAGTACTCATATTACCTCCAATAATAATATGATGGATGAAATAGTTGCTAAACGTGGCGCCAATGAATGGCTAGTTGTTTGTTTCCTTTCGTTGACAACAAGGTTAAAGCTGGAGTCACAGATTTTAGATTCTGCTTGTTTTTTTTTTATGTACTTATATGCGGTAAATAAGTCCCATCGATTCCTAGAAAAGGGCCACACCCTAAATAAAAAAATAAACTAATTTACACACCAGATGAATGGTACACACTGGTTCGTTGGGCTAAACAGAATATTCCACCATATACAGTTGTAGAAGTAGACCAAAACCTAGTCTTGGGTTTTAAAGCTTGGCTGCATACTAAAACCTGGACAAAAGATACAAATTCAGAATAAAATTTCTTGTAATAAGGTAAGAGAAGTAAAAGTACAAGGGAATAATCCAGACATAATAGAATTTAAGTACGACTTTTCTGAAGAAAATTATAGAAATCTTAACTGTAGCAATCACTTGAAATTGACTAGAGGGAGGAAAAAGAAGGAACAAGAACTAATTCTAGAGAAGGTGTACAACAATCCTATTCCTATCACTGAAGTTAAATATAAAGACTTGATTAGTTTTTGCAATACTTTGATTATTCCAAATAAGTATCATGACTTCTATAGAAACCTTAAGCATAGTGAGGAAGAACAGGGCAACGACGAAAAAGATTGTTAAATTTATTTGTAGTTTTTTATTTATACATTTTGTTTTGTTATTTAACTACTAAGGGAACTTTATTAGTAATAAGATGAATCAGTCTGAATAAAACTGTGATGATTTTTAAATTTTACCAATTAGGTGTTAAAGATGAGGCACATACTCAAACAATGCTTTGATGATTATTAAATTTTACTAAATAAGTCGATAGGTAGTTAATTAAGCTGAGGTACCTATTTAATAAAACTGTGATGATTATTAAATACTAGGTACCAATTGCATTGCTAGACATGATTAGGCTGAGGTACATGCTTAAAATTAAAATGGTTAATTACTAATATTAGACAACAGTGATTTTTTATGTTTAGTTCCTACTTAAGTCTATAGGTACCTATTATTTAGATGCTAAGAAGATTGTTTTTTAATAATAAATAATGTTGAATTTATATACCTTGTTTGATCAATAAAACACGAAAACCTGATAATTTTAAAAAGACATGTCTTTATTTACATTACAAGAACTATAGTCCTACCCCGAATGACTAAAACCACGTATAAAGTGATATGTCTTCATTGAAGTCCTTTTTATATCCATGGGTGACGATTTCAGGATGTTTAACGTATTGATTTAAAAATAGTAACATAATCCTATATTTTCATAAAACATTTTATTTAAATTCTATATCAGACACTGTTTTTATTTGTTTCCTGCGTATAAAAAGGTATCATAGACATGACTGACATACTTCTATTTTATTATCGGCGTAGAAACGGTCATCTATTAGTTTTTTCAAGAAAACCTAAAAAAAAAAAATATGTGTAAATAGCATTTTAAAGCTCTTAAAACTGTTAAAATATTGTAGAAAGAAAATATTTAATATTGGTCATAGAATTATTTCTAGGGCGTGTTGAACACAAATTACGCTCTCCTGTAAACCTTGGTTTTTGACTTGACCTTATGTACGTAGGAACCGTCGATATGTCTCTGGATGATGGATGGGCAGACACTGAATATGTATATTTGTATTTTATTGTAAAACTGTGAATATTATGTTATAAGTTTACTGTCCTAATTAAATTGTGTTCGGAATCGGGCAGGTCGCTACCAAACATCTGAATTGAACTATCATTACTTGCAACTCTTGAATATGTTTTAGTTATAGTTTACTTATAAGTACTAATTATACCATTGTATGAGAAATAATACTTCTGCGCCTAAATGTACACTTTTTTAAATAGAAAATTATTATTATAAAAAAAAAATATATATAAGACTCGATCCTGGATCAACCTATCCTGTGACCTGCACTGCAGAAACCAAATGCTGAATCTCACCACCACTAATACTGGTACTATAAACCGTGCTTAAGTTTACAATTTCAGCTTAAAGGACATAGATAAGTTCCAAGTAACCTAATTAAATGTGTTTGTTCACATGGACGTCCGTTTTCAAGGAGACGAAGAAATAGAAAGAAAGAAAGAAAATTGTTTTAATTGGCATTAATAACACCTTAAAAGTTATACAAAGTAAATAAACAAACAATACTAATAATGCCAAAAGGGCCTCGCTCAGTATAATGCTGGCAACACAAGGTGTACGCTGTATTTTCAGCTGCAGCCCACGAGTGCCATACGGTCGAAAACACAAACATACACATATTTAAAGTCATTTTTTTGCACAAATGCCAATCGAATTGTATTGTTACTGAAATTCATTAAGAAACAATAAGAAGTAAAAAATACAAAATTAATAACATTGGTCAAATTAATTAACGTGTAAAGTTTATAAAATACTTGAGCAAAATGATAAAATAAAGGCCGCAACACGAACTCACGTCTTTGCGTGAGTAGATAATTTTATCTACACAGGTAGCTATTTTGCCTTTGACAACATTTTGGAACTAAAATTATCCGTTTAAAAAATAACAAAATTAAATATATCCGTTGGTTTAGTGGTCACAAGCGTGATTGCTGAGCATAAGATCCTGGGTTCGATTCCCCGTTGGGACAAATTGTCATTTGGTTTTCCCATCAGGAATTTGTCAGTAGCAGCTTCGGAGTCTGTATTTGTGAAAGGTTGATGGCAATAGGCTCGTCGGCCCTATTACATTGGACTTAAACATAACTGGCGAAGTGTAGGTGTGCTAATGGGTACACCTCTAACTAAACCCTTCAGGGATGCTATGTTCTTAACTTATCACACATATCTATACATCTATGCAAATAAATAAAGTTGAAGTGTCTGTTTGTAATATAAAAAAAAAAATGCTTTTTACTACATGCATATGAATGTATGGTACATATACCAAAATATTTTTTTTTTACAATTTTTGTCTGTCTGTCCGTCTGTCTGTCTGTTTGTTCCGACAAATCTCTGGAACGACTGGACCGATTTTGACGGGACTTTCACTGGCAGATAGCTGATGTAATAAAGAGTAACTAAAACTACTACTATTAAAAAAAAAAACGCGGGTACAGCTAGTCTTTTATAAACAAAAAAGCTGCCGTCAAAATTCCAGTTTTCAGTAAGCCCTAAAACACAACCAGAATGAAACTGTTAGAAGTGAAATATTCATAAAAATACTAGAAAAACGTTCCCCGACCAACACAAAGAGTTACCAACGTCTGAAAAACGTTGGCCATATAAAAATATCATGGCAGTCGCATCTGAACGTTCGATGTTTTTTCAAAATACAATACTTCTGTCTGGTATAAATACTAGAACAAAATGGTTTGGAATTCTGTTCGTTTTGCAGAGATGGAGGATTTTTCATAGGTTACGTTGTTATTTTAAAAGAATGTATATAGAATTTGTGTTTAAAAATTTTCAGTGATTTTGTATTTTAATTTACTTCCGCGCTTTCTTAGCTTAAAAAAGAGTAACCATGGAGTTTTTTGCCGGTTCTTTTCCATAGAAAACGACCAACCTGAACCGAGCACCTTTTGTCGACGTTTTATAAGTGCCTATGTAGTCCTATGTGAAATAAAATATTTTAATTTTGTTTTTTTTTTCATTGTTCAATTGCAAGTCTCTACTGCGATTGTCTCTGATGGTCAGTCGGATTATATTTTTTTGTAAACCGCCACTTTACCTCGTCATCCGTCCGAAAGATGACCTTGCAAGTCATAGGCTTCCTCCGAAAATCGCCACACGGACTGGCCCGTATTTTTTAATAAATGTTTTGGGATTATTTGAGTTAAACTAACATAACATAACGTCTGTTAGACACCCTCATTTTGTCAGTAAAGTTTAGTTCAAGTCCTATGTCTTACAGGGAGCGAGTCATTAACCAACATGGCACAAATCCAAACTCTGTTGCTGCCACTGTCAAATCCCCAATGGAAAAACTCAATAACACTGCCCAACTTGAGCATCGAACTCAAAACTTCTTAGTCAGCAGTTACGCTTGGGACCACTCGACAAACGAGGCAGTTCGAAACTAAGAAAGGATCTATAATTAGTGCTCATTGCGTAGAGCAGCAAATAATCAGTTATTTTCGTTGTGTGCTCTCCAAAGAAGAAACATAACCTATCCCAACTTAATTAATTTCAGGCTGTTTTATTTTATTGTGATATCCAAAGTGTTGAGTATGAATGTGGATGGGTATAAGAGTAGAGGAAGACCAAAGAAACGATGGATGGACTGTGTGAAGGATGATACGGCGAAAAAGGAGGTGTATGATGAGCTGACGAGTAATAGAGAAGTATGGAAGAAGAAGACATTCTGCACCGACCCCAAATAAATTGGGATAATGTCAAAATAATGATGATGATGGTTCAAAAATCATTTGGTGAGGGTTTAAATTAATAGTTCAAGTATTCCTCGTCCAGCTAACATTTATTAGTTCGTATATTTCTGTTACTTACGACTCCTGCAGGATATGATAATTTTGGTTTACAAATACGAGCAAATAATCTGGTGCGCTGACGTTTTAAGTGGAAACAGAGTATCGTCTAGATGCGCTTGATATTATAAAAAAAGTAATATGCAGACTGTTCTGAGAAGTCTTGTGTTTACGAAGCTGCAATATTATTTTTCATAAATCCACAAATTTTCTACTTTGCATGTTTTTATTGTTTATCTGTCTTTTGCATTTTATGAATTCGATTTCGACCATAGTGGTTGCTCATTTCTAAGCACTACATCTTTTACATATTTTTATTGTCTCTTATTACTGTTAAGTATGTAATGCTAATAGGTGCAGGTACCAAAATAAATAAACAAACTTCCTAGAATTAATAAAGCAGCCATAGCCGGTTTTCTTATAATATGCAACTGCCAATTGGTATCAAACGCACACCAGTTAATTGTTGCATTAAAGCGTATGTCCCATTTCCCCCTACCATAATGATATCTTCATTATCAATCGTGAAATTCACACCCCAACCCCATTTCATCACTTCAAAAATAATAAACACACAGTACGTACCCCTCACCAATATAATGACGATTGAATAGCAACAAATCATACGTCAAGGTACCCTCATGATGTCCCCGCTGAGATAGATGGCATCGGTGGGACGATATCGCGTGTCGAGGGCATTTTGTAACCATCACTGATAAGATTGTTGGAAACAGACACTAAATGCGGATGTGGCCGTTAATGCTCATTTATTTTTACATTTGTACTCTTTGATTGTTCGGGAGATTGACTGATTTGAGGTTTCAGATCTTGTCTGTGGAAGATGCGAGTTTTGCGAAAACACTTTTATTCGTGTTCTTATCGTGTCGATGAAAATTCAAATGGAGTCAGCCCAAAATTTGGCGATGAGTTTACCACTTTCAGTAGCACCCATCAGCTCCTGTGACTTGCAAACAATAGGATAAGCAGAACACAATATCAAGATTGCGTTTATGGGGAAACACCACATTTACACACCAGAGCACAGTCATCTATGAATTCACACCTGAAAAGATTATCCTTGCTTCGGCCAAACTGTGTCCGTAGTCTATTTAATGACTCTGAGACCTTTAATAGCACATATCATATCGAAAGATCGCGCAAATTCTTGCTGCAATAAATGCTAAAAATAATATTAAGCCAAATTTAATAAAAGAGTTATGACGTCAATCCACATTTTCTATCACATGATGACAGCAATATAAACCTTGGCAATGGTATTTTTAATAACCAATCAATCATTGAGAAAACTCAAAAATCTACAAAAATAATAACACTGTTAAGAACCGTTTAAAAGCACTTCAAAGTCTACGAAATTATTCGCAAGTATCCGAGAAATTACTAGGACAGCATACGTAAATAGATTGCTAGACAAAACATTTTAAATTGTAATCTCAATTCGTACAAAGCGCGTATTGACTCAACAAAATGCTAACATTATCCCATTGTTAGGATACTTGTGATAGCTCTTGCCAATCAATTCAGTTGGCTCTTTAACGCAGGAGAAGCTAAATCTAGAATGATTTGTTTAATAGTTTGATTTACAAGAAGTGTGGGATTTATGTCTGCTCATTCATTGATGTTGTGTAGTAGCAATATCGTTGAAAGACCTTTGAAATCTTTGCAAAATGCTGCAAGATGATTTGTTACTTATAAGTAACTGGTATTTTTTATATCTGAGGCCTAAGGCAAAGTGATTTTATAAACCATGACGATGATGTAAAGGTCAAAAATGTAATGTAATGATACAAATTAGCTACCATCATTTTTCTAGCCTATTTCCAATGTTAGGGTCGGCTTCCAGTCTAACCGGATGCAGATGAATATCAGTATTTTACACGGAGCAACTGCCTGTCTGACCACCACAACTCAGTTATTACTGGATTATCCTTGGTTAGACAAGTTGTCAGACTTTCGAGCCTCTGACTTACTGTACCGACTATCAGAGATCTACAATTGACAGCCGGGACCAACGGCATAACGTGCTTGCCGAGGCACTGAGGAAACTTGGTATGTAATGGGTGGTCACCCATCTAAGCAACCGCGGCTTAACTCTGAAGATAAACCCGAGTGGTGCTCCTCAATGATATAAGCTACCAAAAAACCTTATTCCAAAGTTTGCACCAAACCAAAGTTTAAAAACCTATTGCCTCGTCCAAGTCCTCAGTATTAAAAATTCGGCAAAAAAAAAAACTTTGATAGGTACATACTCAGTATTTATAACAATAAGCTGCCCGAAACGTTAATACATTTATAATCTCTCTTATGTTATGTTTCTCTTTACACTTTGTCTGCTTCGGAAACGCGGTACGCAGACAATAGTTTCACAAATACTAAAGAGAATTTACTAAATTAATAACCCATATTTTTAGCCACCATTTAATTCCAAATGAAAATTCAAAGGCACAAAGTACCCGAAGTATAAAGCGTTTACCATGATTCACATAGTTGATACTAATTGCTGTGGCGCCAACGAGACAGAAATTTATTTAAATCTAACCGCTTCTGAGAATCTCAATAGATGTTTAAAATGACATTGTATAAATAACTGGAAGTGTACCCCTTTGAAAGTCGATGCTTTCGGATAAATAGAGTGCTGATTGAATAAGTGTAAAGCTTAAGTTGTTGGTAGAAGAAAAATGTGGCTTATCCAGTTGCTTTTTATAGAACTTATGGATGTTACAGTAATGGGTTTTGGAGCTAATGTAGTTCTTTTCAGAGGTTGCCCATCAAAGAACAGTGATGATAATCTAATTACACAAATTAAGACGTATTTAGAAACAAATATGAAACTAATTGCTAACGCCTTTCTAACATGCTTTTATTAGCATCACTTGCAAAAAAGAATTGAAAAAAAATCTTAAAAGTTAAAGACCCACTTGCCGATTTTCGATTGAGCTGAAATTTTGCTTAAATGTTTAGTTTGGATGACAATGCATGGTTAGCTAAGTGAGATGATTCTAAATCCAATATGGAGGACTAGTTGTCATCATAATGGTATCAAATGAAAGGGTTTACTGAAAGAACACGAGAGATAAAATGACGTCACTCTAAAGCGTGTTTTTTTTTTTGGGTTTTTAACTAAAATATTTTATTATTATCATAGGATTAGGCAGGAACTACAGCACGCCACCACTGACCTTCTTCAATCTTAACATAAGTTACTCCTTTTGCTAAGTGCGCGTTCATACGTCTAGTCAACCACGAACGCAATTTGCAAGTACTACGCGTCTGGCCATTTTCACATTCAAAAATTTTATAATCTTCACATTCAACTCAATCCCAATAATGACAGTACATACCCTTTCAAAAGCGAACGCATCAATAACTCTTAATATTGACTTTCGTTTAAAGATCTACAGTATTTACCCAGCAAATATTGCACATCCCAGTTGACCTGATTCCATCAAGTTTTGAAATTACTTTCTCAGGAACATGTAGCGCTGTTGCGAACAATAAATATGAAAAGACTTTAAAAAGGAAACCATGTATGTAGATTCCCCTCTTTAAATGATGTTTTTATGACCGTATGACGTTAATTAAATTAATTAATGGGTAGATTTTAAAAATAAAGTTGACTATTAATATCCTGCTGTGACTGTACAGTGGTATGAAGAGAGACAGGGATTAAAGACTGCCCGTATCCGTTTGTGAAGAATTTCGTATGTGGGTTGTTTTATGTTAATTTCATTGGTCATCATTTTATAATTTGTGTTTTTTTTTTGTCTTAGGGATCGAAATAGTTTTAATTTTGGTTATAAGTATGGTTAGGATAGAGCTTCCTCAAAAATTATATTTGCTATGGCCTTGGGCGATAGATACTTTGCCGTTGAATGAGTAATCTGTATGGATGTGATCACATCTTATAAAACATTTTTCAGCTTATACAATATGATCATGATCATCGACGAAGTATTCTTTGTTTTCTTTTCTTTTGTCTTGTATCTCCTATCCCATAAGGTCACCACCATAACTTAAGCTGACACAAGTCTTATTCCTGTTAAAAATAATGTCGCTGCATTTCGGTGCACCCGGAAACATTGTAACTATGGAATCATGTTTCATTTTTGACACCACCACATCTATCATTATCAAACATTTATTTATAGCCCCGTCAATCATAACCACATTTTTGTACTCCCTTCACATAACAACCCTTGTCAGTCTCCACAACATTAATCTTTTTGACTTTAAAGTTTCTATAATTAGTAGAAAATGTTTCGAACAATGCGCGCGACATCATCTTTAGCCACAGAAAGTGCTCCCGCTCGTCTCAAATCATCTACAGTTTACAATATGTCACTTAGATCAAAGAACTTTACATCAAACGCTAGGGTAATGAGTAGCAAAGAACTTTCTGTTCCCAAACTACATTCTACTACTCCACCATAAAGTTCTTTTTCACTTGCTTCGTGTGCAGAGTCTTAAAAGAATACAGGTTGCAGAGATTTATTGGTGATCTTTTTTTAACCGACTTCAAAAAAGGAGGAGGTTCTCAATTCGACGGTATGTTTTTTTTTTTGTGTGTATGTTACGCGATTTCTCCGCCAATTGTGGACGGATTTTCAAAATTCTTTTTTTGTTCGAAAGGAGATACTTTTGAAATGGTCCCATAGTCACCAAGTCAGGATCTGATGATTGGATCCTGGAGAAATCGAGGGCAACCCTCAAATTTTATAGGAAAACTTACAGCGGTTTTGGTATTTTCTACAACAAGTGAAGCATTTGCGTTCAATAAGAATCATTCTATCATCAGATCTGATGATGAATCCTAGAGACAGGCACCGGAACTCAATAATAAGACAATGTATTTTAGCTGTGTTTGGGCTTGTTGGAATTGTAACGGTATGCAATTTCCAGGTGTATGTACAAGTAATAATTAAAAAAAATTAGAAATCTTTTTTTTTTTTTTTTTTTTTAACCGACTTCTAAAAGGAGAAGGTTATCAATTCGATTAGTTTTTGTTGAATGTACACCGATTACGCTGAGACTTATTACTTTACTAACTTCTTTAGTTTGATGCGGAATAGTTGCTATTTGGTCCCATAAAAAATGTTATATGTATAGTTTGGCCCTGTAGTTTTCATTTTATTTTATTTATAAATTTATCACGTACACCTATTTCGCCGTGATTACTGGACCGATTTACATGAATCTTCATTCATTTGGTAGAGATTTATTATCTTTGCTTCGGTACTTTTTTGTCATCCCCTTTATTATGCATTTTGTCCTTTGTCGTATGTATGGACGATGTGCTGGTGTCTAGTAACAATGTAAAAATGATACTAGACAAGAATTTAAGTGAGATACCACAACTGAAAAGGGTATAATAAAAACTTTTTACAAAAAAATATAACCGACTTCCAAAAAAAAAACAAAAAAGTGCAAAATAATATTTTACTTTCGGAAGTCGGTGGCAAAAAAAAGAAAGAAACAACAACAAGACAACCGACAAGTCACCGACTGACGAAAGTAAAATATTATTTTGCACTTTTTTGTTTTTTTTTTGGAAGTCGGTTATATTTTTTTGTAAAAAGTTTTTATTAACTTGACGACAAACTTGGAAGTGGCGTTAAATATATCCCTTAATTATTACTTGTTTATAATACGTTTGACGTACATTTTATGTGTTCGTCTATTTCTTCATTTTCGTTTATTTTAGTTCCGATGCCGTGCAAGAATTTGTTTAGACAGCGGTGGTGCTGTCGCCAGAAATGTCTGTATTTAGAAAACCGTTTTTGGATTGATATTCGTATCTTACTCGATGTTTTTCTTCAGAAAATATCTGAGCGCGTGATAGTGTTTGAGGTAAATAAAGAAGCTGTAGAAATATAATCTTTTGCACGTGTTTTGCGTTACATATAAAAATGTGTTAAAATTTATTTTGTCTTCTGTTTGTGATCAAAGCGTACCTGTTTACTACAGCTAATTATCCGAGTTACTAAATTCGTTGGTCATAAAATTCACATTTAACATTTTATTCAAATGCGACAGAGTCCAAAAAGAGGTTAATGTTTTAACTGCCTTAACTATTGTTCTTCTAATTTTGTCTTTATATTATTAGTTTACTTTTTCTTCTTTCACAATTTTAAACGGTCAAGGTAGGCTATTTAGGTTAGAATACTCTAACCTACCTACCTATCTACCTATCTATCTATATATCCCTATCTTTAGATAGGGTTGGTAAAAAGTGCATTGCAACGCATGCCGGGGACAGCTAGTTTGAAATAAAAACATAATCCTCTTCAGTCGGGTAAAAGGCACTGTGCTGCGCTGAATCCAAATAAATTTCGATAGGCCAAGAAAATGATGAAATTGTACATTGAAGATCAATAAGAAGTACTTGAAATAGCTGGTACGCTTAACTGCTCATGACATAACTATGTTAGGCTCGACTTCCAATCCAACCGCTGCAGCAGAATGCTAGGATTTTTAATGTAGCTACTTACTTTTATTTGACCACCTTTCTAAGCTAGTCTTTCTTTATCGTCTGGTTAGTACCTTACCTATGACAGAGTATTTATGCCACCCATAGGCCTCTGCTTTGGCTTTACATGCCTGGTTTCCTCACGATGTTTTCCTTAATGTGGTATCCCTTTTTTTTTTTTTAAGGATGGTAAATCATCAAATGGCTTCTACCGCTCTGGGCGGAGCGGGAGGGAGTGTCAGACTTGTACTGACTAAAACCCATCCATGTTCCTTCTTAGCCCTTTGTATTCCAGGGCCACGGTATCTCTTTCGAACAACCCGCAGCCCTGGCAGGCATCGGCCCTCTCGGACCCCTTCCGATTTGCTGACATCTCCTTGTGGCCCGCGTGGAACACAAACGCGCCGTCGGCATGGCCTGTCGTCATAAGACGGGCGGACGGTGAGCTAGCCCATTACTCACCGTCCACAGGCCCGCTTCTACGGTGGCCGGGGCCCACTGGTTGCCCCCCGACACCCGGGGCGTCTCCCGCGACGTGAGGTTCTCTCCCTCTCACATTCCGCCACCTCCTTCGCTAGCATGTTTATGTGGTATCCCTTGGTTAAGATTGTGCTTTCAGGTTTTTGACAAACCGTATCAAAATCGGCTTGTTATGTGTAAAATTTTGTAAGCCTCTGACGTAACCAGCCACGTGCTACCGTTTTTAATTGTTTATAATAACTCCTAAACTTAATTACACAGAGACCTATAAATAATTTTATTAATCCACTTGGCTCAATAGAGACTCGTAAAGTATAATGTGTAAACATAATTTACGGTTTATTGAATGAAAAAGTAATAAAGCTAATCGGGTAAACTTTTCAAGGCCGTTTTTGAGGAGATTGTAATAAAATTATCTCTTTGTTGGGAGATCTCATTTTTATTATAGAAAAGCTGTGTGATCATCGTGGGCCTGTTGGTAGAAATAAGTAATTGTATTTCATTTTAGGGTTCCGTATTTTATGGTGAAATTGTGATAATCATGGTCTTGGGTTCGGTTCTAAAAATCGTGTTATTGGGCTTCGTTTTTGTGTGTCAGGCCAAGTTTTATTAGGTTTTTCTATCAGTAATTTCGCAGTAGCAGCCACGGAGCCTGGATTTGTGCGCCGTTGATGGCAATAGGCTCGCCCCCTATTTTAAGTTTTTGGTATTTAAACAGTATCTCCATACAAGTAGGTGACTTAAGAGCGTTTATTCCTTACCGCTTTTCATACAAACTTTCAAGTAGTTTTTTTCCGAAATGACTGAACCGATTTAAATGAAACTTTATACGCATAAGCAGGATAAATAGGTCTAAAAAGTTACTAAAAAATATTTTCAAAATGTGTTTTAAAACCAGAGATAATTGGAATTTTCTGTTTCTATAGAAAATTTAAATTTGGTCTAATTTAACTGTAACACTATTTTTCGAAAATGTTTTTAGTAACTTTTTAGATCTGTGTATCCTGCTTATGTGTACGAAGTTTCATCAAAATCAGTTCAGTCATTTCGGAAAATAACGACTTGAAAGTTTGTATGAAATGTCGTAAGGCGTAAACGCTCTTAATATAAAGCAACACCTATTCCGCTATGGTTCAAGATGACCAGAAATCAATGTGACTGAGAAATCATCTAAAAACTAGCACACATTGCTTCGTAACACTTTTTTCTTAATAGCGTTTGCGCCTTACGGCATTTTATACAAACTTTCAAGTCCTTAATGACTGAACCGATTTTAATGAAACTTAATACACATGCAGGATACATAGGTCTAAAAAGTTACTAAAGACACATTTTCGACATATATCTTTAAAAAAAAAAAGATAATTGGAAATCTGTTGTTGATGTTTCTGTGATGTTTCTGCGGATAATTTATAATCGGTCTAATTTAGCTTAAACACTATTTTTCTAAAATGTTTTAATTATATTTTTAGACCTATGTATCTTGCTTATGTATATGAAGTTTCATTAAAACCGGTTCAGTCATTGCGGAAAATTTGTGTGAAACGTCGAAACGTCGTAAGGCGTACGCTCTTCAACCAATGATTACGAAATACATGAAAACACAAAACTCATACTCGCGTCAATCTAACTTGACACTGACAGGACTTCAGGTCATCTTGACAGAGACAAAAATCCAGTGAAAGTATTAAACAATAAAAAAAAACGTCCCATTTAACTCAAAACTGTCCAAAAATTGATTGACAGAAACTCTTTGCAAAATATAAAGAAGAATGGACACATCGCCGTTTTCAACCCACTTCAAAATGTAAGTGTATACTAAAGAATTCTTTTATAATGTAAATAGTTACCCAGTTAACGATTGTAGTTGGAAATAGGTCAAGCGCGAGCTGCGCCGCTGTGGGATGGTAATCGCGTTCAAACATAGGTATGTCCGTATTGTTGTTATTCTTTAGAAAATGTTCTGAAGTATGTGTTTTGAAAAAACAGAGTTGAAATCGTGTTTTGACGACCTGAATGACGCAGTAGCAGTGCATTTTGTTTTGTTGTTAAAAATAACAATGTTGTATTCAAGCTAGTACAGTCGTGGTTGTAGGTTTTAGCTAAAGATATCTATTGTTTAAGACTTTCTATTTTTTATGGTGTGGTTTCTGGGTTTTTAGGGTTCCGTACCTCGATAGGAAGAAACGGAACCCTTATAGGATCACTTTGTTGTCCGTCTGTCTGTCTGTCAAGAACCTTTTTCTCAGGAACGCATCAAGGTATAAAGCTGGAATTTATATCAAATACTCAAGTTTACTGTCCCTTAGAGTTGTGAAAAAATTAAACATCTAAGCCAACGCAATCAAAAGATACAGCCAGTCGCAAGGGAATCAAAACCTACAGGGTAATTCCTGTGAACTCAGAATCTTGAAATTTGGTACGAAGCAACGTCTTATAGCATATATAAATAAAAAATTGCAAAAACCATAATTTTTTTGTTAAATCATGTAATAAAAATATTTTTAATAATTTTAAACTTACTATCCCTTTGCTCATGAACGTGTAGAGGTATAAAAATGAAATTCATATAAATACTCAAGTCTATAATACCTTTCAGCTGTAACAAAATCAAATTTCTATGTCAAAGCAATCAAAAGAAACAGCAATTTGAGCCGCATGTTTACAAACTCGCAACTACTCGCAAGGGAATCAAAACCTAAAGGGTACTTCCAGTCGACCTAGAATCTTGAAATTTGGCATGAAGCAATGTTATATAGCACATATAAAGGAAAAAATCCGAAAACCTTAAATTGTTCGTTATATCACATATTTTAATTTTTTCTGTTCAGTAATTTTGGTTTGTACGGAACCCTCGGTGCGCGAGTCCGACTCGCACTTGGCCGGTTTTTCTGAGGAAATCTCCAACGCTCTAGGTTACTAACAGTTAAATGCGAAATGTTGGAAATGTTAATATTTGCGTTTAAAGTTCGTTTAAGACAGTACTTTTTGCACTTTTTGTTTGAATAATTCTTCAATGTCATTGAAAACGACAAGACCAGTGTACGTTATAGATTTTACATTACACAACAGTAAACGTCAATTTGATCTACCTAACCTTTCTGGCTATGCCGGCGTGATGTTATGATGCAAAGTTGCAACCAACAACTTATGACTATCATCAATGAAATTGAACGCGTTCAGAACAGGCCATCTGCACTGAAGAGCTGTCAGCGTCATCATCACTTCCTATAGAATATTTAAAATAAAAAGTCTGGAACTCTGCTTAGATAATGCCAATGTTGTTCAAATTGACAGCACGGTTGGCGCAGTGCGATTCACTGCTGCGCTGCGTGCCGCGGGTTCGATCCCCGCACGGAAAAAATATTTGTAAGGCTTACAGATAGTCGTTCCGGATCTGGCTGTTTGTGTATATGATTTTAAATGTTTGTAAACGCACACGCGATATAGGAGAAATTACTAGTGTGGGGCAAAGTTTATAAAAATGAAATTTGACCTTAGTTATTGCAGTGTATTTCTTATCATTCTTCGTCTATTCAGATTGTGATATTCTGCATCAAAGTTGAATTCCTATCTCCCCCTTAAGTGAACAATCTCACCTCCCATTACAAATAGCTCAATCTCACTAAGCGTGCAAGGCACTCTCCAGCATCTATCTACCTACTAAACAAACAGATCCGACCTTCAATTAGCACTGGCATTACGGCAGTTTGCACGCGATGCGTTGCGTGTTGCAGGCACACAGTTGTACTTGTTCTAAGTATGGTTGCATGATGGAGGAATGCAGGACTTCCAGATGTTGAGGACGTGATTGTAGGATTTTAAATGATTGTTTAGTCTATGGTAATAAAATACTGGTATACATGTTCATCCGGTTAGTCTGGTAGCCCCAACATAGCTGGGAAAGGCTAGGCAGATGATGATGTTTAGATTTTGTGTAACGACAGCTCGGTTAACAGAGTGACACTTATTGATGTGAAATCGCCTTGAACCACGTATTAACAAGCATTTTAGTTGATGCATGGCATTGTCTTCGGTTTTGCATGGCATTCTCTTTCTGGCGGCTCAAGCCGATTCTGTGTCGTTAAGTGTGATCACTTCCTAAAAACCGGCTAAGTGCGAGTCGGACTCGCGTACGAATGGTTCCGCACCATTATTTATAAAAACGTCCAAAAAAATCAGCCAAAAAAAAAGCACTTTAATATTTATTTTATTCTGTTTTTAGTGTTTGTTGTTATAGCATCAACATAAATACATAACCTGTAGAAATTTATACTGGCTAACTATCACGGTTCATGAGATACAGCCTGGTGACAGACGGACAGCGTACTCTTAGTAATAGACCGTTTGACCCTTTGGGTACGGAACCCTAATTAGTGTACCTATAACAGTCTAAAATTCTTAATTTTATGAATGTCTTTTAAACTTCGGCTTAACCATTAAAGTAGTCTGTAATTTATAAAACAGATCGGTATAATGTTTTGAATTTATTGAGTAGCAAATATCCTGATTTACATAATACGGCTTATGTTTAATGCAAAACATTATCTCAAATAAATGCAGATAATTTTCCGGAATTCAACAACCCATTCATTACACATGACAAACGAAGCAATCATCCAGTAACAATTTTTCTTTTATTTGTAATACATGTTTCGCATTGTTCAATTAATGCATCGCTCATGTGACTGCACTCCTATTAATTACTGCTAATAGTAGTTGCAGCATCAAGGGATTATCTTACACCTCATCGCGAAGGCATCCTATTTGTTTGTTTGTGTCGTGTTTGTCTTATAAGTGTAATAGGCTGTGAACATTCTTTAAGATTGGAAACTGGACCATGCATTGCATATAAATGCCAACGCCTTTTTGTGTACGGGCATTTCGGGCAGCTAAGACTATTAGTAACTTATAGTGACCTTCAAACCGTTAGAAAAGATCGAGAAGGATCATATCTGATGCTAAAGTAACCTTGTCTATTTTCTTCTTTAACCTAAGAACTAAAGACGACTTTAGGATTTTGTTATGAAAGAGACAAGACTTTCATAGACAAAATATAATTAGAGCCTAGTTAAATGCCAGTTTTACAGGTTGCCCAAGATTTGGACAGTGGCTGTTTCCTGACTTGATGAAACATAGTAAAGCGATACAACTTGATACTATAGCGGATACTGTATTCTTGGGGATTACTTTCGATTCAAAACTGCTGTGGGGCGCGCACATTAGAACTCTTTCGGGAAGGTTAAGCTCAGCTGCCTATGCAGTTAGTAAAATAAGTCAGCTAACTGATGTAGTCACAGCTAGGTCAGTATACTACGCTTATTTCCATAGTATTATGTCTTATAGAATTCTACTTCGCTGTAACTTCAAATATTGTAAAACCAAAATAATTTTAAAAGAGTAACCATGGATTTTCTTGCCGGTTCTTCTCCATAGGAAACGACCAACCCGAACCGAGCGCCTTTTTGTCGACGTTTTATAAGTGCCCATGTAAATAAATAAATATTTTGATTTGTATGGATGTTTGCCTTTTCGACCTCGCGAAAGGTTATTTCCTTAATGATTACTAAGAAGAAAAAATGACAATAAAAACACCAATAATACATTTTCAAAACATCCATCGTACAAATCCGAACAGAAAGTAAAATCAAATGAATCAGATAGAAACACAGTTCGACATACCTTCAAAACATTAGTTGCCCCACACATAAAAGTCAACACAAACGATTGAGTTATCCGGAACGATTAATAACAATAAGCCCGGTACACACTAGCGGAAGCCGCGGTAACCGTATGATTAATGTGCAGTCAATAGTGTGCACCCGCCTTGTGTCCTGCTGATTGAAGTTTTATTGGTGTTTTTATAAGGGTGGGGGTTAAATAGTACAAATAGAATAATATGATAAGAGATCTGTTGTGTAGCAAAATTAAAATTAATGATTGGTTTAGTTATGAAAATAAATGGGACTGTTTTAGACAATAGTCGAATTAAGACGAGGACAGTTTCAGTTAAAGTAGAAGCGCTGGGGTAGGCTACGAAAGCAGGTTGTTTGTTGATTAAAGTATTTTTACATGAAATATTCAATTAATGCGATTGAGGAGCTCGTGGCTAAGTAATAACAGCCACACGGGTCGAACTTTAAGGTTAAGCCATGCTTGCAGAGGTTGGTCCGTGGACCATAATTACATACCGAGTTTCCTCCGTGCCTCGGAAAGCACGTTAAGCCGTTGGTACCGGCTGTCAATTGTAGATCTCTGATAGTCGGTACAGTAAGTCAGAGGCTCGAAAGTCTGACAACTTGTCATTTTTAAATCTTTGACAGTCGTTACACGTAGTCAGTGGCCCCAAAGACTGACATCCAGTTTTACCAAGGGGTTTCGTATTACCCAGTTTTAGGTTGTGGATGTAAAATAAGCAGTCGCTCCATGTAAAATACTGGTCACCCCAATACAGCTCGATCCTGTCAGGATAAAACGCTGCAATCTGTAAAACGTCAATTTGAGAAAAACGCGTTTCAAAAGTTTACATCTTTAACTTTACGTACTGATGATGATTGCCGACAGGCTCGACTGTCCATACATACGACGCTGCAGTGACTTGCACGTCACCTGCAGTCGTCGGCTGTCTACATAAATTGTGACAGGTGTAATGTTTATTTCTTATTTTAGTTTGTATGGTTAATTGTGTGTCGTCTATTATTTGTTATTATTTAATTTTTGTGTATTTTTATGTATTGAATTATGAGTCCTTGTCACTTTAATGAATAAATGAAATTAAATTAAATTAACTCATTAACTAATTCAATCCAGTAAGGATATCCGACTTGAATTGATTCATACCAGAAGTAAAAATACATGTATTCAAGATATTGTAGATATTAGAAATTGTACAGATTAGCACTACTACTAGTCTGTGGTCTTTTTAGCAGGTATTTTTAAGGTAAATAAATTGAGCTTGCATTGTTTTACCAAAATACAAACACGTAAAACCGCTATATTGATGTGCGCCCGCCTCACTCGCGCGCCCGCATCTTTCTACCTATCACGGTAAAACGCTGCAATCTAGCTAGATTACAGCGTTTAGCAAAAACATTCATCCGAACTTTAGGTTATTATGAAGTGTAACATTGAGTTTTTTTTGTTAATGGAAACCATTATTGTACTGTAGATCGAATCCGTACCTAGCTAACATCACGTAGATTATTTTATTTTGTATTACCATAAAGCGATGGAACCCGAGTGACAGCGTTTCTTTTCTGACAGGGTCGAGCTCCATCTGTATGCAGCCAAACCTAATATGTTGGAAAAAGAATAAGCAGTATGATGATACATAGAAGAAGATTGTAGTCTTTGTCGGTAGCAACAAAATCAAGGTTAGTATGAAACAAGTAACACGGGTGTTCTATGTGTAGGCAGAAGTCTAGTAGTTGTAAAATGTTCACCCACGTCAGGAATTCCGTAACAATAGCTCAGATTATTACGATCAGTTTAAAAAACCACAGACCACCAGACTAGAATCATGAATCAGAATGAGTAGAAGCTTTGTTTCTGTTGCTACGATTTCTGTAAAGTGTGTCATAGCAAATACATTTTATATCAGTGGTACTCTGTTTATGCAGAGGAGCTCGTGGCTAAATAATATCAGCTACACGGGTCGATCTTTAAGGTTAAGCCATGCTTGCCGAGGTTGGTCCGTGGATGGGTGACCATAATTACATACCGAGTTTCCGACTTGTGAAAGCACGTTAAGCCGTTGTTCCCGGCTGTCATTTGAAGATCTCTGACAGTCGTTACGAGTAGTCAGAACCCAAAAGTCTGACCAAGGGGTATTGTATTACCCTGTTACCGGGTTGTGGAGGTCAGATAGGCAGTCGCTTCATGTAAAATACTGGTACTTAGCTGCATCCATTCAGACTGGAAGCCGACCCCAAGAAAGTTTGGAAAAAGCCTAGGCAGATGATGGTACTCTGTTTATGCAATGATAATTATTATATCAGCGTACGGGTTGATGACGAGACAGTATGCTAGGCAAATGCCGCAGAGACTATCTACCAATCTTTCATGTATTGTTTAGTTCATCTCACCATCCCAGACAAACCCAGATTGCATCTGCCATTCGACTTAGATGGCCTTACCAGTCGCCATTTTAGTGTCGCGGTCTTTTCTTCTACATATACAGGCGTCGAAAACTGAAGTATTGTGATTCAAACATCAGATAAATATAATATAAAATAAATAACGACTAGCAAAGCTTTTCCTCAAGCTCCAACGTTAGAGCCTATAGGTCACAAGGCTTTGACATTTAAACTACACCACCTACTTAAAATATGTTCAACCTACTAAAATTCACACATCATTAAACCAGTAGGAATAATCTTTTAATACATCAAAACTTGTCGATATTATCACAGCAACCCACGTTTGTTCGCACGGATAACTTTTTATACTTGTTAATCAAATATACTTGGTAATTCACGTGTCTTTAGAAATAACAATACAAAAGAAGTATGTTTTAAGATCAGAATACTGGTTTTTGAATTGCGGTGTTAGCAGCTACTATTGACATTACCTGCCAAGCCTGTTACCTGCCAAGCCTGTTCCTACCTATGTTGAGGTCGGATTCCAGTCTAACCAGATGCAGCTGAATACCAGTATTTTACGTGGAGCGACTGCCTATCTGATCTCCACAACCCAGTTAGTACTGGGTAATACGATACCCCCTGGGAAAGACTGGTTGTGAGACTTTCGAGCTACCTGTAACGACTGTTAAATATCCACAAATGACAGCTGGAACCAACGGCTTAGCGTGCTTTCTGAGGTACGGAGGAAACTTGGTATGTCATAGGTGGTCACCATCCACGGACCAGCCTTAGCCACGAGATCCTCAGCAGCGTCTAAAGACGCCATTACTAATAAATTCGTGACAGTACCAGGTTTCGTTACTAAAATTATTCGGAGACGGACTGGAGCTACCGATATAGCTTGCAGGGTTAGCAAGCTTGAGATACCGTGGCCCTGGAACACAAAGGGCTAAGAAGAAACATGGATGGCTTTTAGTCAGTACAAGTCTGACACTCCATTCCGCTCGACCGAGAGCGGGAGGAGTCATTTGATGATTTCCAATCCGAAAAAAAAAGGGTTAGAAAGCTGAAGTGGCAGTGGGCCGTAACTGGAGGCCTACTCTCTTTCTCCGAAACGTAACTGCGGCAACGAACGAAAATTAAACGTAGTTACGTTTGTGACCCTACTCTATATCATTTGCGGACGCACACAATACGTTCGTTCACGTTAATCGTCTGTGAATTCGAACTTCTTGTGTGCGTCCTCAAATTATATATACGTTTCGGAGAAAGAGAGTAGGCCTCCTGGTCATATCTGTCGAAGAACCACTGAGTATAAATAGACACGTATCGTGAAATATATCGGATGCGAATCCCATCAATCCAATCCAATCAACAAAAACCAGACTTCTAAACATACCATGCTGAATGTAGCACCAGTCACCAGTAGTCACCACACACGATACCAACAAATTCCGTTGTAGAAAAATATTAAACTACTTTATTACGGGAAACCGACATCAATTATTCTAATTGAACATTATGGTTTCCGTTAAATTATATTTTTGGCTGCCACTCGCCCGCAGTTTTGGTCGGATGAATCCAAACAAGTTAACTGTGTAAACTTATTCAAAGTAAACCTTAGATACACTTACTAACATATATACTTATTCAAACTTCAGATCAGGACAACAATCTTTACTTAGCAGATACATAGTTTAAGCGTTAATCCTGTCACTGTTGCACAACTTTCAAAATGCAAATGTGAGATAGAGGTAAAAAAATGTGTAGACCAAAACACCTGCTATAATATAACGACTCGGTATATTATGACCTTTATCTTTTTAGTTTTTTTTTTTACCAACGCAGCAGTCCTTAATTCATAGTTCAATAATGAAAAGTCAAACCCTCAGCTCATAATTTCCCTTACCGTCAAATATCACAAAAAAACGAACCCTCATTCGCACCATTTTTGGACCATCGAAACGTTTCCAAACATAATGTGACATAATAAAACGTTTCTCTCAAAATTCGCCTTAATTCGTTCCATTAGCCGTCGCCAAGAAAAACAGGCTTTCAGCACTTAATGGTTGGTTACAGAAGGCCTAATTCATACAACGAGCGAAAACAGGCGCATTGTATTGTATGATACTTGATGTCTGCCTCGTTGATCGAGTGGTGGGCAGCGCGACTGCTGAACATAAGGTCCTGAGTGCGATTCCCACGCCGGGTAAAGTGTTATCCTATAATTTCCCCCCCACTGCTGGGACGCAGGCCTCCTCTCTATGAGAGGGAGGGAATCCAAAAGGCTGTAATCCACCAAACGGGCCCAGTGCGGGTTGGTAGATGTCACATGTCTCCGATTTTTAGTTCTAGGACATGCCGGTTTCCTCACCATGTTTTCCTTCACCGTTTTTGAGAGCAGCGGTGATGAAATAATAATTCCACAAAGTAATGCACCTGGCTGGGTTCGAACCCACGGCTTGCTGCTCGTAAGTCGGGGCTGCCACCACTGGGCCAAATTCAGGTAGCAGTTTTTAATAGGTAGGATAACTAGTGCCATCAACCGCACATAAATCGAGACCGTGGGTGCTACTAAGAAATTAGTAATGAAAAATCCCAATAACCCAGAACCTCATTTTCAGCTTTAATTATCAGCTCTTCGAACCCACGGCTTACTGCTCGTAAGTCGGGGCTGCCACCATTGGGCCACCGCTGTTCTCCTGCATGCTGCTCAGAATCTGTATTTATGTCCGGTTGATAGATGCCCTATGCTTCCTATAGGCCCCCCTATTACATAGGACTTAAAATATAACTGGCAAAATGTGGGTGTACTATTAGGTACACCGCTGCCTAACACTTCGGGGATTAAAGGCGTAATGCTATGTTATGTATTATCTACCGGACTGGTGTCCGCTTCTTCACGTCCAAAGCGCGGGTTTGCGTACGGGTGAGAAGAACCAGCAAAACATGTGTGGTAATCGGTTGGCTTGGTGTGGGCATATGATGGATCGAAGGACCGAGAAAAATGTCGTGAGGAAAGTTTTGTGAATGAATATGGATAGGTTTAAGAGTAGAGGAAGACCAAAGAAACGATGGATAGACCGTGTGCAGGATGTTATGGCAAGAAAGGAGGCGTGTGATGAGATGACAAGTAATAGAAAAGTATGGAAAAAGAAAACCTTGAGGCGCACATGGAACACGAACGCGCCGTCGACACGGCCTGTCGTCATGAGACGGAGGGACGTCCAGCTAGCCCATTACTCACCGTCCACAGGCCCGTGCCTACGGTGGCCGGGGGCCAGTGGGTGGCCCCCGATGCCCGGGGCGTCTCCCGCGTCGGCTGGGACATCAGGTTCTCTCCCTCTCACGTTCCACCACTTCCTTCACTAGCATGACTGCTTCGAGAAGGAGGCGACGGTTTCCCATTCCCTCGTTACCAAAGCCTTGGCCCAGTATGTGGCGACATGTGGGCAGTATGAGAACAAATGATTTGCTGACTCGGCGTCCTCTATTCAGCGATCTCAAACAAATGACAGTCACGAGTGTGCTTGCACTCGCCTGCGCAGTTACGAGCACCAATATGTAAACTTTGCACTAAGCAACTTTAAAACTGGACAAGTGCGATTCGGAGTTTCGCACCTTTACCGTTTGACCCTTTGGGTACGGAACCCTAAAAAAGAGTATCGCCTACTGTTCTGATTACATAGTATTTCATATTAAATGATAAATGATATTTATTTTGCAAATAGGTTTTTACAAACACTTTTACACGTCATTTTTTTTTTAAACTAGATGGGGCTGGTGTTTCGTACCTGACTACTCTGAGAAGAAACAGCCGAAACAAACTCAGAGGTTCTCTGTTAACTTATTAATATGAAATAGATCCTATATCAAAGTAACAACAGTTATTTCTCGCGAAAATCGCTTTAGGAAAGTTAAGGTATACATTTTGGAGCTCGTGACTGTACGTGAAGCGTGTCTATGCGTGCGTGTGTTTTTGCTCGTTGTGTAGCGAACCTTCTGAACCAATCTATTCCGTGTCCCCAGTGTTTTTAGATTTGTCTTAAAACGTGACAAATCCGTCTTTGTGCGGACAATATTGTTCTGTTTTAAAACCCTGTTTAGGTTTAAGTGTAAGAGGGATTTATATTGGAGTATTTTGTTCCATTAGTGAGTTATTTTTGCTTGTCTGTCGAAAATTAAGCTTAGTAGTTCAATATGCAAGTTTGACGTTGTGGAAAAGGTGTTTTGAAAGATTGGCTTTTATTTTTGGGAAAATTAAAAGGTTTTCTATGTAGTGTCGTGCTGTATTTGGCTTGTTCATTGTCAAGCTTAATTGCTTTCGGGTTAGTTTTACATAGCTAGTTTATTTTGAAACTGACTACCTTGGTGATCTAGTAGTTGCAAGAGTGTCTGTGGAGCATGAGGTTCTGGATTCAATTCCCGGGTCAGACAGTGTTATTAATTTTTTTCATCGGGAATTACTCAGTAGCAGCCACGGAGTTTGGAATTGTGTCCGAAAGATAGCAATAGGCTCTCCCCTAATAAATGGGACTTAAACATAACTGGCAAAATGTGGGTGTTCTAATAGATAAACCCTTCAGGAATTACAGGCGAAATGTTATGTTATGTTATTTTTTACATGGAAACCAGAAGTATGCAGGTTTTCTGCTATGTTAGCCTTCGGAATTTCAGGTTTACCTTTTCCCAGTTAGAAAGAAAACCAAAAGAAAGTTTAAAAAAAAAAATCTTGCAAAAAAAAACAGACTTCAAAAACGCAAATAGTGGAAAATTACTTTTAGCAGTGAGTGAGTTTTTTCAGTGACTTCTGTTTCATTGATTGAATTTTTTGCCTTCTGAAGCTAAAAGTTATTTTGAGAAAGAGAGAGAACATACAAAAACTACAAACAGTTGAATTGAGAACCTCTTCCTTTTTGGAAATCTGTTAAAAACCAATACCTCCTTTTTAGACTTCTCTTCAGTTAGGCTAAAATAATTAGATAAATTGGCAATGTGATTCAAATCTATACTATTAATTATTTTACAAAACTGAAGAGTTTGTTTATTTGTTTTACGCACTAAGCTCAGGAACTAATAAGCAGAGTTGAAAAAAAATGGTTTGGATAGCCCATTTATCGAGGAAGGCTATACAAGGTGTAACGGAAAGGGTATACAGTATGTTAGGTTAAACGAGGGACATATTGAGGGAGGGTATTCAGTATTCGATTCTCGTCCCAAATATGTAAAAAACCTATAACGTATATAGAAGAATTTTTAATGTTTTGTTTAGTGCCTAGATATTTTGGACTGTCCTAAGCCAGGTAAGTTTAAAGTATGAAGGGAAAATGGATTATACCTAAGAGTCATTGACCCGCTCACATGGTTTGCGATAGTATTAAGTCGCTAGCGCAAGGGTGTCACGTTGCGTGACATTTGCGAAAATTTTGGTTTGGTTCTGTCTGTTATTTATCAGTGTTTTTTTTTGTTTATTATATTTTTATTAGTATCATGTTAGCATGTACTATTATGGGTTTGAATATGTCCCTCGTTTAAACTAACATACTGTATACATACTTAAGGGTGTGCTAGAGACCATCAAACTGAACATGTTTCTCCATCGGACAAACATGGTAATAGCGAAAAAATTATCAGCTGCTTCATACAGAATTTCGATACCTATTCGACCCAAATGCGGCAGCTGATCTTTTTTTTCGGTATTACGATGTTTGTCCGATTGAGAAACATGTTCCGTTAGATGGTCTGTAGCACACCCTTAAGTATGTATGTAGCCTTTCCGTTACACCCTGTATAACATCACGCTACAACCAAAAGGAGCGGAGCATCAATGAAAAAACTAGCAAGTTCGCGCAGACGAAGTTCCGCGGGTCAGCTATTCGCAAATAAATCACGAAGTTGCCGATGAAATCAGGTAATCAATAAGCAATAAAATAATATGTTGTACATGGATCATTTCATTATGTGGATGTACCAGTTTTATGGTAAACATAACAAGTTATGTTTATGGATCACATTCGTTCGTAATTAGTGACACATTGTCAGTCAACTGGTCCAGACCACCAACAATGATTTAATTAGTAACAGAGATAAAAATATGTAAGATAAGAAAAAAGTTTTTGAAAAAACTTTGTTCGATTTAAGAGATGTGGTATGCTAATAAACGTAGTATGAGCTTTACGGTGCCAACCAGTCCATGCTTAACTCGGTCAGCGAGAGGACGTGGGCCTAAAGTCATTCATCTACTTATTGATAATTTGGTGGTTTTATTCTAAACCCTATCTAGTGTAACTAGTGAACACAACATTGGTATTCTAGTCGGCACGGTTGGCGCTGTGGGTAAGCGATTGGCTGCCACGCTGCGTATGGTAGGTTCGATACCCGCACGGAACAAATATTTAGATGACCTACAGGTAGTTGTTCCGGGTCTGGCTGTTTGTGAATGTGACTTGTTTTTGCACCCACGATAAAGAAGACATTCGCAGGGTGGGGAACGTATTAAAAAAAAACGACGGTTTATTCTCCGGATTTTTAAACACGATGCAGTTTTATTTTTATTTTTGAGTGGAACGGAGTTTTTTCAGAAGTATTTAAAAAGTTAATTGCGAGAATCGAGAATATAAATGCAAGATACTGTACCATCTGGCGTTTTATTTTTCAGGATTTCAGGACAGGAGTATGTAAACTTTCAAATTAATTGGGTACTCACAGTTCGTGAAAAGTTCGTTCGTGGAGGAGCTCGTGGTTAAATAATAACAGCCGCATGGGTTGATCTTTAAGGTTAAGCCGTGCTTGACGAGGTTGGTCCGTGGATGGGTGACCATAATTACATACCGAGTTTTTCTGCGTGCCTCGGAAAGCACATTAAGCCGTTGGTCCCGGCTGTCATTTGTAGATCTCTGACAGTCGTTACGAGTAGTCAGAAGCCAAAAAGTCTGACATCCAGTGTTATTATTATTATTCCATCCATTATTATTATTACCAAGGGGTATCGTATTACCCAGTTAATGGGTTATGGAGGTCAGTTAGGCAGTCGCTTCATGTAAAATACTATTACTCAGCTGCATCCGGTTAGACTGGAAGCCGACAAAGAAGTTTGGGAAAAGGCTAAACAGATGATGATGAGTTCTTGAAAATCTGCATTTGATAACTTATTTTATGCAAAAACTTAAGATAATCTATGCATTTAAGTCACATAACATAACGCCATCACGCTTCTTAATCCACGAAGAGTAAGACAGAAGTGTACATAGCAAGTAAACCTACATTTCGTCTACAGTTATGTTCAGGTTCCATGTTATAGGGGGTGAGCCTATTACCATCAAACGGGCACAAATCTAGACTCCGTAGCTACTATTGAGAAATTCCTGCAGCAATTGTATTCAAATCAAATTCTAGAAAAATTAAGAGAAAACGAAAAAGTATACCCTTTAAAATCTTTTTGGTCTCATTTCGCTGACTGATTTCACGAGAAACCTTTTAAAAAATCCGGCGTCAAATAACTGAAAGTGTACGTTACTACAAGGCCACTTCACACCCCGATACGGAACGTGTTTCAAGCGCCGACACGCTAGTCTAGTGGCCTTAAGCGACGATCCTGCCTATAGAAATCAGTCTCAAGAGTGTTAGTACTTGTTATCGCCTTGTATCTTTATTTTTCTAGTAATATTAGCTTTGTAATTTTCCGGGAGTTAAAAGAAAGGTATTGGACATTAGGTTTTGGTAATAAAACTGATTTTTGTTTGCATTAATATCAAAACTGCCTTTGGTCTGTAATCCCCGTCGAATGGTTTGGCAGAGAAGTATATAATAGTGCACCCAAATTTTGCCAGTTATGATTAAGTCTTATGAAATAGGGAGTTAGCCTATTGCCATCAACCGGGCACAGATCCGAACACCGCAACTGCTACTGAAAAATTCCTAATGGAAAACCCAACTACACTTTGCTCAACCCGCGAATTGAACCCAGAACCTCCTGCTCAGCAGTCGCACACTTGTCACCCCTAGACCAACGAAGCAGTTGCAAATTGCATGTAGTTGGCGATATAGTTGGCGATTGCATATCTGACCTCAAACAGTTACTGTGTGACACAATACCAACCTTTTTTATTCCACGCGAAAAACTAGTAGTTGAGAGTTTCAGATCTTGCTGTTACAATATTAATGTGCAGTTAACGATTAATTTTTATGTTTCAACCATCATTAGATAAATTTTTGTTTAGTTTTTATAAATTATTTCATAATTAATTCTACTTTAAAAACTTTGCATGCCTCACGGTAGAATGTATTGGATCCTTCTCTTACTTAACACCATATTTTTGTACCTACATTCATAGCAAATAAATTATTTCAATTGATTTCATTTCAACACTGACTTAATCAACTTGTACACACAGTTCCATTAAGTTCTTACCCCCTCCAAAAGACATGTGCGTTCTAATCCGTGTCGGGCCTTGTTTGTTTTTGTATTTTGTAAAAACATTGTATTATAATTAATTTATTGTTTTAGTGAATAAATAAGTTTAAGTTTGTATTTTTCTTTTAAGTCGTAACATTTTAAAACTTGAGGGGTTAGGAAATACTGACGCTGCCTGTACCGGCCCTCCACTTATAACCAGCATGAAGATACATCCATTGAAGCCCATGATTCAGGCCAGGATCAATTTGCGTGTGCGATTTACAGAGTAATGGCACTCCGGGTCGCACGACCGACGGAGGGGACTCACCTGTTCAATTCGACACATCCTCTCTTGTATTAGGCATAGTATTTATAGATAGATTAGATATAGCTATACAAAACAGTGCCAAAAAATACATTGTGCATTGTGATTGCTAAGGAGACTTATGTAAATGTTATGAAAAATACTTGTTTTTAATTCGGAGAAAAAACACTTCTGCACTTTTCTTGCATTTCATACAAACTTCCAAGTCCTTATTAGTCCTAAAACACTAGGAAGTGGCGAAGGGCGGGCGTTTTGGGGGACTGTCTCTTGTAATTTTGACGTTCAAAAAGTGCTGATTATCAGCCTAGTTTGAATAAATGACTTTTGATTTTGATTTTATTTCCCGAAATAACTGAGCCAATAAAACTTCATACGCTTAAGCAGGATGTAACATAGATCTAAAAAGTTACCAAAAACATTTTCGGAAAATACTGATACAGCTAAATTAGACTGATTATAAATTATCTATCGAAACAGAAATTTCCAATTATCTTTTTTTTTAATACATTTCGAAAATGTTTTTTGTAACTTATTAAACCTATATATCCTGCTTATGCTTATAAAGTTTCATTAAAATCAGGACTTGGAAGTTTGTATAGATGCCGTAAAGCTTAAACAATCTTAAGCTATAGTCGTAATATCAATGCAAAAGAAGTATGTAGAGAGTTTCGTCGAAAAATGTGTAAATGTGATAAATATTCTTTCCTGAGGTTATTTAATGACACTGGCAGATATTCTAAAAGTTTAATTTGTAATAACTACAGCTGAAAACGTGTACAAATATCGTTTAGGTAAGGTTTTTTATAAATGTAACAACCTAGTAAAATATCTAGAAGTATGACGAAATAAAAAACGTGGAACGCTGTTATTTATGCGCAAACATACCTTTTATGTATTATGAAAATCTTCATTCACTTAAAATATTTTTTAACAATGTCATTTCACAATTTAATAAATTAATAAGAAGTTATACAATCCGTGAAAGTGCTTTTATATGTGCAGACAAATATAATAATACCATTCGGGTCGTAAATAATAAACGACTACATATTTTGAGACAAACTTGCAATTTTCAGGCCGCAAACATAGATTTAATAGACAAAAATAAATATAAATCAGTCATAGACTAGACAGATGTGCTTATTCTCCGAATGAATTAATGGACAAATAAGTCTATTTACTGTCTAGGTATTTGGGTAAAATGAATCTTCGTTTGTTTTAGACGTAATCTTATATATAAAATCTTGTGTCACAATTTTATTTACCATACTCCTCCGAAACGGCTGAACCGATTTGTATGAAATTTTGTGTTCATATCGGGTAGGTCTGAGAATCGGCCAAAATCTATGTTTCATATTCCTAAAACCCCTTCAAAATTTTCGCGCGAACGAAGTCGCGGTCAGCAGCTAGTATTGTTTATAAACAGACATACAAATGTACATGAATTTAAGGAAAGGTTACAGACTTATTCAAGCTGCTTTTCTGAAAGTTAAAAGTGTCGTTAGGTACGAAGATCTATTCGTGAATGATCATCATTGACAGCCTTGTTCTGTCCACTGCACAGATGCACTGGGTTTATTACTCTTCATCCATCTGCGCCGTGCTTCCCTGGTCTTCGGGAGTATCGACCAAGTCTGGATTTATGGATGACACGTGAAATTTAGGAGCCAAAAAGGAGTTTTTGTGAGGACATTAGGAGTTATGATGGATCGGTGTTTAATACTCTTTCACGCAAAAACTACTTGAAGGAATTTAATGAAATTTGGCACACAGATAGTGTATAACCTTGACTTTAACCCGCAAGTGCGAGCTCCATGCTAGTACAAAATAATCGTTGAGTCTCTTCCTAAACCAAAAGGAAACTTTGTAGCTTTAAATTCTTGAAATAATATTTATCGAAAATGATTTGATTGTTTGACAAACCCAAGATTTAATGCAAAATGAAGATGGTTTTTTTGGCAGTATAAATCTATAGATACGAATACCTTTCAAATATATAATCACTAGTAATAAATAATGATTGCGATCAAAATGGTGTATTCAGTGTAAATATCTATAGAAACGTCACACATTTCATTAGTTCACAATAGATTCTACACAATGTACTACTAATGTTAGTAATTCATTACTCCTAGTTATTATAAATTGTTTCACTGAAACACAATGGACTGTGTATTGTAATCTGTAATATTTTGACTTCAAAAGCCGCATATTATGTGTAAAGTTATTTTGCATTAAAATGTAAAGTTCTTACTGTTTACAATGTATTTTAGTGTAGTTTCAACGGTACATTAAATTACAGGTTTTTCCACTGTATTATTGAAGGTTGACACTAGAATTTTACGCAGTTTGAAAAATTTGTTTTAGAAAAGGAAATAGCGAAATCAGTCATGCATGACTAGAGTGTAAATATATTTAATTATTATTTTTAAGAACTTGTCATATTTGACATTATCATTTAAAGATATTATTAAAATATTATTTACCTCAAAAGAAACACATCCACTTCACACAATCACAGCACGAGTCACAGATTCAAAAACTCACAAAAAACGGAACGTCTAAAATTCGAACCTCAATTCAAATGACCATTGAATTCAACCGAAATCCAATTCGAGTTTCGAACCTCGATTAACGGAATCCGATTCATATTTCGAATGCTTATTTTTGAAAACGGAGAGACGCGCGCGCGCGCGCTCTTCCAAAGATATACTAATTTACGATGGCGCGTGAGTCGCTTTAGCGCTATAAATACATTGCTCTGGCGATTTCCAGCTGTGTCTAATGGCGATTATCGTTTAGGGATTATTGTTTAGAACCTAATAAGATACATGTATTCGTCAAAATATCGAGGAGGTCAACCTACGTACTAGGTGTTAATTTAGACGCGGGACAGACATGAAGGGCGTGTAATACAACGTTTATCATGAAACTTTATACATTTATGGTCGAATAACTGAAAATAAAAACCCGGCCAAGTGCGAGTCGGACTCGCGAACGAAGGGTTCCGTACCATTATTTATAAAAACGTGCAAAAAATCACTTTTTTGTATGGGAGCAACCTGAAATATTTTTTTATTTTGTTTTTAGTATTTGTTGTTATAGCATCAACAGAAATACATAATCTGTAGAAATTTCAACTTGCTAACTATCACGGTTCATGAGATACAGCCTGGTGACAGACGGATGGACGGACGGACGGACATCGAAGTCTCAGTAATAGGGTCCCGTTTCACCCTTGGGTGCGGAACCCTAAAAATGGTAACGCAGTTTTTTTCCGTATTTTGAGTTCGTCCCACAGTAAAAATTGTTCAAATGAGTATATCACTCCCTTAAGGTTTTTTCCTTAGTTCAATTATTATTAAAGGCCACCACAATAATTATGAAGAATGTTACAAATATTTTTTTCAATACCTATTAGGTACTCTAATATCTAAATAGTTAACCTAGGTTTAATGTTCTTTAAATATTAAAACACATTGGCATAACAACATGATTACATTATTATAATAATCGATGTTTACGTAATCCAAATCGAGTTAGTGTCGTAAAGGCGATTAATCGATCATTCTAGGTGAACGAGCAATACTGCTAGTGCGTACCTACATATATGTATGTAAAAGTAAAAACTTGCTATTCATGGAAAATAGGGATGATGACTGGGTAAAGAAAACGAAATTCTATTTTGTCCGTCAATCAGGTAATACAAAAATATTAGATACGTATTTTTTGTTTTATCGAGTTAACAAAAGAATACTTAGTTAAAACGCATTAAAGTTGGAGAGTGGGGGCTCACTACGTCACAATTAGGTATAAAATGTACTGAGCCGTGACGTCATGCGCCATTTCAACTCAAAATATCTCCGTAATTTTACGATTACGTGAAAAAAGAAAAAATACGTGTCAAATACTTTTTAATAATCTACCCGATAAACAAATATAAAAAAAAATGAGTCACCATCCCTATTGTATGCTACAGTCAAAACTGTAAATAGGACCAAACCACTTTTGACTGGTTAAAACCCTTATCAAGTCAAAATGCGTTTTGTCTATTAAAACTATCTGGTTTGAGAAAGACTTAATTTCAAATACATAGAATTACTACAACCGATGTTTATCAAAAGGTCACAATTAAAACCTAACAACCTAAATTAAAGTAAATGTAAGTTATTGGGTGAATTTCAACAAATGCCATTTTTTTTATCATATCGGTGAACTTTTTCATTTATATATTTTTTGTATATTTTTCAGGTTTAATGTAATCTTTAAGATATCAAATATCCCCAATTTTAATATCATCAACGTATCACTTAAGACTAAGGAGAAAATTCAGTTTGAATTCTGGTTTCCACCGATATGACAAACCGGCACCGAAATTTTTTTCTGTACACCGGTATGATAAGTTTATCCACCGAAATGATGTACATATCCAGCGATATGATGATCTATCACCCTTTGAACATCAAAAAATGAAATAGTTAGTAGGTACCTATATATTTTTACAAGGGTGACTTAGAACTGAAGACCTGAACTAAGGGTATAAGTAGATCACATCCAAAGAGAACTGAGTTCTTAGAAATTCAGTTGCAATATACACACATCAAAAGTGTCTAGGGATCAACATATATTTTTGCAATAACTTTTCTCCTGATTGATATTAATTAAAATTTTCTTTAAGGATTCATCAAATAAAGTGTTTTCGTTTGTCACAGTAACGATAAACCAAGTCACCTTTGCATTAATAAAGAAATTTGCCATTTTCTAATAAAGGGATTTTTGACATTTGAACCACTAACATTAAAGTTCGAAAAAAAGACTGAAATAACAGTTTTCTTTAAAATTTTATTGGGTAACTTAAACAATTAATAATCCGTGTTTCTACCGCGAACACTAACAACACAAGAACATCGGTTTGGCATACTCAAAATGAGTTCATCCAAATCACGCTGTGGAATGGCCGCCCATGTTCGTTGCAACAACAAAAAAAGGTCTTCTTGCGACTGGATACCCTCCATATTCGGCAGAGCTCTTCTCTGTAGCATATCCCATGCATGCTCAATCGGGTTCAAGTCTGGCGACTGAGCAGGCCAGGGCAGGACATTGATGTTAGCTGCGGCGAGAGTCTGTCTTACAACTCTTGCGGTGTGCGGTCGTGCATTATCATGCATTAACTGAAATAAGGGACCGATTTGCACTTGTAGAGGAACGATGACGTCTGATACAATCGTCTCAGCATAAATTTGAGCGTTGAGGTTGCCTTTGATCCAAATCAACTCAGTTCTTCCGCCGATCCAAATACCTGCCCATACCATGATGGTTCCACCACTATAAGGATGGACTTCCTGGCAGGATTTTAATAGCTGTTGGCGTCCAGGGGTTCTCCAGTGTCGTATACGTCTTGTATCCGGTCTCATACCAAAACGAGACTCATCAGAAAAGCACACGAAACGCCATTGTTCTTCTGCCCAATTTCTGTGTTCAAGAGCCCATTGATATCGAATCCTACGATTGTGCATTGCTATAGGTGGTACCCGTAGCGGTCTTCGGGAATGAAGGTTCACTTCATGCAAGCGGTTTCTGACTGTTTGGTCGCTAATTAAGTTCCCTGAAGAGTGATGAAGCCTCACGGCTAACATCATGGCGGTTATTGTTGGAGCTCTTCGAGTTAAGATTTGAATGTATCGGTCTTGTCTCCGTGTGGTGCAGCGATACCGTCCTCCATGGCGCTCAGCCACGGTACCAGTGCTTCGGTAACGTGTCCAAAGTCGACTGATAACACTCTGACTTGTATTCAGAGCTAAAGCCACAGTACGTTGCCGGGAACCAGCTTCTATCATTCCCACGGCTCTGAGCATTTCTTCCCTGCTTAAATGACGTCGCCGCTCCATAATAACGTTGGTTTTAATCAGTAGTAGGGAAACAGTAGCACTAATAATGTCTTCAATGCGTTGTATGTTTTTATAGGGAAAATATTGACAGCTGATTTTCATCTTTTACTCGAATTTGATTCACAGTTCCTGATTCAAATTATGAAATGCACCAAAAAGGATCCATATAAATTTATAAAATCATAAATTTATTACAAAGCCACATCTCAATCTCAAGAAATCCGCATAAAAATGCTTGATCCCTAGACACTTTTGATGTGTGTATTTATAAAAATGATGTACATATTTTATTATATATACTTTCTTTTTTATTATATTTACTATAGGTACTATGAATTAAAAAAAATGATTATTTTTATTATCATTGTCTTTGTAATAGTATTATACTTTACTTAACGAAATGATACGGGATCTACCGATATGATAAAACGAATCACCGAGATGATAAAATGATCTAGCGATATGATAAAGTAATCCACCGATGTGACAAAACTGTGCGTTGATCATGAATCAAAACACCGATATTAGATATAAGACACCGATTGGTTCTTTCGGTGTAAATAATCACATCGGTGGTAATAAAGACCACCGATTACAGCGATATGAGAACAGCGACGTGAGAAATAATACACTTTTTCGAAAATTAGAAAAAATGCATAATATTTAGGATAAATTCAATAACAGTCAATGAAGCTAATTTACTTACTACCTGTGTTAGAACCAAACAACAAAAATAAAACTACTCATTACACTAGAAAAATGCAACCACCGATACTATAAAATAATTGTCCGGGAGCAACTGAAATGGCGTACTTATGTTATTTGCGAGAATATGCAGCGATTTGACACAAATCCGTCCTGACTGCGCACTAGCACACACTAACGAGGAAAATAAAATTGGGGTGGGGACGCTGTCGGACTCGTCGATGTAAAGTTAGGTTTAAATTACTTTTGTCCAGCGATATGAGAACATTTTGCAGGACAGGTACGTTTGTGCCTCTCAGTAATAATAATCGTTAATTATGTAATAAAATATGCTATATATTAATAACAAAACTAATATTCTATAAAATAGAATAAGTTATATACTTAACTTACTTATTTCTATTAGTGTATAAGCTTTTTTGTTGGTAAAAAAAGTAGAGGGACAGCACCGATTTGAAAAAACTAGAGGTTTATGAATTTATTTCAGCCTTTGTAAATAGTCCTAGGCAAATTATATTTTTGCCACAACCCAATAACTACCTATTAAATACTAAAAAATATAATTCAGAACGATATTCCTTTTTTCAAATACTAATTTCACCGAAGACAAAAGAATAAGTCATTTGGGAAATTCACCCTATTGTTAAAATAGTTTGACCAGAACAACCAGTCAAAAGTAGTTTTGACTTATTAAAAATTTCAACTGTTGAAAACAGTTGGTAATGAAAATGTAACTATTTCTGCTATTTAATTTAATATCTAGAACTAGTAATTTATTTTGAAGAGTCTCTTATTTTGCATTGCTGTCACATCCAAGTGATCTTTGAGCATAAGGTAAATTTATCTGTTGGGTCGATGACATAAAGCTGTCAGAATCACCGTACGTAAAAATCAGTTTGACCGTGTATTGAACTTTTGTAGAAACAGCTGTATTTTTTAAATTATTGATGAAAAAAAAAACAAAATTGTTTATTGATCTCCACAAATCACATTCTATTAAATCATCATTTCATCGTTTCAATTGAATTAAGTGGCGTAGCAGTTTATCATTTTGATCTCATTTTTATTATAAGCGACCCCGAAATGCACGACAATGACACCCATGAAGGAAAAACTTAAAAGTTTCTTCGGCGCCATCCAAGATTTTCATTTTCTTTCCTAGCCGGAAACCTATTATGCTAATAGTCATTATGACAACTAACATTATGCGAATTAAATTTATGGCAAAACAAATAAGCCTTCAAGATAATTCAAGACAATTATTCCAAAATAAACTGTATGCCAAAAAAAAATTGCAATATATTATTATGGAAACACAAATTATACCAAAATAGTTATATCAAAGTATATTAGGAAAAAAACATTATGCGAAACAAGGGATCCCATTTAAATCTGTATCAAATTTACTCCCACTTTATCTGTCTAGAATGAAATTATTATCCAGACTGAGTTTAATCTATCTAAAGTTAATATCTGTCTTATGTGTATCAACTTAAGCAATATTAATAGTTATAAATACGCATACAATCACAGAACTTAACTGTTACTGCTTAACTGTTGTTGTTGTTATACAACACTGTAAAACTAATAAAATATGAAGGACGGTATCGTGGGTCCGTTTACAAACATTTAAACTCACATATACAAACAGGCGTAAGCCGTGGGTTCGAACATAGGCAGGCACATTACTTTGTGTAATTTATTTCATCACCGCTGCCCTCAAAAAGGTGAAAGAAAACATCGTGAGGAAACCGGCATGTCCTCGAAGACATGTGACATCTACCAACCCGCACTGGGCCCGCGTGGTGGATTACAGCCCGCTCCCTCTCATAGAGAGGAAGCCTGTGTCCCAGCAGTGGGAACATTATAGGCTGATGAATCAAACTGTAACCTTTTATATGTGTTAATATGTGTAACTGAAATAATAAATTATAGCTTTAGGTATATGTCATTGCAACGCTGCGTTAACCTGTTACACTTATTAACACTGTTAACACTTTTATATCAGTTACAGAAATGTTACGGTTACACTTTTGTAAGTGTTTTGGGTTAACACATTGAAAACACATTTTTAGGTGTTACATAATTTGATTCTGTTACCAATTCAACATGTTACACTTAAAGTCAAAGTCAAAGCATTTATTTTAATTAGACCAATACAGGCACTTTTGAAAGTCAAAAAACAAAACGCAAAGCTACAGTCCCAGTCACAAGGCATAATAACTTGTGAAAGTACTGTAGTTGCCTTATAATTCTGTTTTTAAGTACCTGGAATAGGCTCGCCCCCTGTTACATGGGACTTAAACATAACTGGCGACATAAACTGAACTAAACGTACACCTCTGCCAAACTCTTAGAGGAGTACAAGGGCAATGTTATGTTAGCTATCACACAGAATTCCCTACTCAGCCGCAGATATAAAGATTATGGCCTACGTTTATGACAGCTACTGTTTTTATTACCTTTTACAGATATCGTATTTAGATTTGTACAGGCGAGAGATTTTGCTGTGTTGCAGGTTAGTTGCCGGCAACTAAATAGTGGAGCAGTTGTTCTGCGTCTTCTTACAGTGACGATAGCATATTTTTGGCCCATGATTCAGCTATGCGAACTCCGCTCACTGAAACAGAATAAGATCATCAAGTGCGCAGGTGCAAGGGTTGTTGTCAGCAGTTATTTTGTATAGAGAATAACAACAAGCGGTAATCGTTTAAAATCGTTTCGTATTCTGTTTGGTTTATGATTACACGAATTACAATTTTAATGTTTTCTTGTTGAAAGATGATTTATATGTTGTAATACTGGATGTATATAACGCCTTAAGTATTTGAATTTATCTACATAGAACAAACTCTATTTGTGAATTGTGTTTGTCATATAAAAAGACAGAATAAAGATGTCACAAACCTAATATACAATTTATATACAATTTTGTATAGTTATTTTAACTTATTTTACATCGTATGGATCATCTTTCAACAAGAAAACATTAAAATTGTCCAAGAACAGAAGCGAGGAAAAGTTGCGCAACTTAAATTTCTTAGTCTGACAACAAACGCCACGTATTAATGTTGTCACATGTTGTAGTTAACTTGTTTATCTGTGGCCATAAATAATATTCTTTTAACAGAGTCATTCACACCCGTTAAATCTTACATTTTTGCGGTTTTACAAGCTTTTTTAACACTGAGATTTGTAGAATTAAGGTGAAAGCGCCAAGGTATCCCGCAAAATTCGAACTTTCTTACGTTTTTTGCAATTTGCTGTTTAGTGCCAGGTTGTTTGTTGAAGTAAATGTGATAAGCGTCCACAGCAAGTATGTATTTACAGAATTATAATAATTAAAATCCTCAATAACGATAATTGAATCCCATTGAATGACTTTTTCATGAAATGAATCGAGGGTATAAAATTAAATTTTAAGTCTGAGGCCACTAATGAAAAAAAAAAAATTGTAAGAACACAATAAAACATTCATTTTCTTCTATGAATAATTATTTCCAAAATGCATCGGAGCCAGATACAGGGTGAATTTTTCAAGCGGGTGGAAGAGTAATCCAAAACCATGAGGATTACCCTTCCACCCGCGGATTCCCCCAAGGATTAAAAAAAAAAAGCATACTGTATTATTACACCATTCGATAGTGTCGCTGCTTAGTATCAAATTCTGGGAAGTAATGAAATACGGCAAACTATAGAAAAGAGTTATTTTTTTATAAAATATGTACATAAGAGTAGGTAATAGTTAGCAGTAACCAACGAACAACAAAACTTTGACATCAAATATTTAAGTTCCGATATAATTTTTGGCAAAATTCTTTAAGGAGTAATTATTATTATATAATCTTTGTGGCCGCTGTGAAAAAAAATCATGAAAGTGATTTATACAAACTTACCCAAACCCTTTTTTTTAGGTATTCATTAAGGGGTCGCCTTTTGTGAGTGAAAACAGACATGAGTACAGAATACATAAAGAGAGTCAAAGGTAGATTAGACTTGTTTTCTCATTAATGCATAGTTTTACTCATCATTACGAAAAGAAAAACTTTTACAAAGAGATTAGAAAAATAACACAACATTATATCTACCGAATCACCACAGTAATTTACATTAAAATAAACAACAAACAGAATTTCAAAGTCAGCTAATCTGTATGACACGAAGTTCTACAGAGAAACAATAATTTAAAACTTGAAGAAACACATTTTAATAATGTACCAACTCAAAAAGAGCTAAGTGACCGTAGAAGCTTTATGCATTATTTTTTTCTGTTACAACATTAAAACTGAATATAAATGGATGTCTGCCACTTAAACTAGGCCATTCTGAATTTCAGGGACGTCTCTTTAACATAATTAAGCAGTATTTTGCGAGAAAAATCTTTTTGAAAGTTTTTACCGCAAAATAATTCTTATATTTGTATTTCGTTAGAAAAAAGGTCTCATTTTAAATTTATTAAAAAAAAAACCTCCAGTTTTAGGTTTTGTTTGTCAAATTTATGCTAAGCTTCTCTGTATAATGCGCTGTTTTTATTCTTGAAATATGATTAAACCTTTTAATGTGATACTGTAATTTCAATTTCAACACCTAACGTAATCCATTTATATCTTTTATTCAAACATTTTTTTATACTTGAATTGTGAATTGAAAATTGAAAATTGTGGGTAGTATACTTATTTAACTAATGCATCTTTTAATGTTGATGTACCTTTAAAAGAGAGTACCTACATACGTCGTAGGCTCATTCTGTCCAAGTTAATCTTTTGAATTCTTTTCACTGAAGTATTTACACCACAAAATCAGACTTCAATTGAAGAAAACTGTCAATCAACGCCACCTACCCCAGTCCACTGCCTTCCGCATCCAGTCTGACCCAACCACCGTTCGGCCTATCTAGCACCTGTGCATGAAAATCAATGCTCTTTGCATAATTTTAGTAGGACGTTCGATTATTTATAAATAAACCAAAGACATATGAGACTAATGATATGACGACTAACAGAGGAGTATGGAAGAAAAGACATGCCATGCCGACCCCAAAAAAAATGGTATAAGGGATTGAGGATGATAAATCAACATAAAAACTAGAACAATTTTGTAAGACCTAGTTTTTCACACGTCTAATGAACCTAAAACCACAGCTATAAAACCAACCAGAAGGAACCATCAAACGACCGTCCAAGGCATAGGGACGCACATTTACTCTTTATTAGGATAACCATAAACGCTGCGTCAGCGGGACAGGACCCGTTCGCGAAATCTACGCAATTTCTCTAATGGCCTACGATTCATAATAAAACAATGATGTCCCCACTTTACGATGGATAAGGAGGAATATTCACGATGTTATATAAAAGTAAGATTTCGTGGATACGGCTGAGTGGTAATATTTTTAGAATAGCTCGTAATTCATTTGCTGATTTGGTATATTTTTTTATTAAACAGCGAGTTTTATTTTCTTGTATTTTTGTGAGATCCGATTTAATATTTTTAGATGTTATTTTATTACTTTGTATTAAACCTCACAGAATCAATTATTCTTTGGGCAACATTCACCAGGCCAAGAATTTTTGCGGCGATTGAACTTAACTGTTTTTAAAGACCCTGTCATAGAATACAGAAATCACCCAGCGGGAAGTAAAAACAAATAGTAAATGAAAGGGAAATAAATTATTTTTTTACTCACAAAAACGTTTAAAACGTTAAATCTTTATAACGTTTAGGGATTGTTCCACGGAAAAAAATACTACTGAAACAATTCCCCGAATATTTTTACATACTAAAAAGATAGAATGGCCGCGTGTCAGATGAACTAGAAAGTAATTGGGTTCCGTACGTTGCATGTTAGATTTTAAAACAGGAAACATTGACCAATACACAAAAAACATTTTTGTTAAATTGTTTTTTTATTCGGTTGCTTCATGAATAATGATTTTAAATTCCAATACAAGTTCACATCTCCCTTTTAAGATAACATGCAAAAACACATGTTAAAAAAATAAATAAAGGGAAAATGTTCTGCATTGCTTTTCCATGGAAATAACAGTTCCTTTCGAAAACATGTAACTTCGACTAATGCACGCTGGGCCCGCGAATAACTATATTCCACTTCGTCTCACAGAAAACAGGTTTGTGTCCCAGCAGAGTGGGAAAATTGTAACATTAAATGCAGATTATGCTTATGGCAAGAAACCGTCTATCCGTTACTAAGTTTTTTAGTAACTTATAAATTCAAAACCGGATAATACACAAAGACTTTGCACTCAAAATCAATGCATTGCGTACTTACTTTAGATCCAACGATGAATGAAAGGAATGCGAAAAAATACCAAAATTGGTGTGTGCACACACGGCTAATCCGTGCAAAATTGCACTCTCTCGATACATCGACTCGACTACGTTTCCAATACTTACATGAAAGTTACAGGCAACGTAAATACATAAGTTTGTAATAATCAAAACTATGTTTTTTAAACATCACTTAAACGCGATATTACAGAAAAGGTGTTTTTTACGCGAAAATTATCATGTCAGAACTATTCTCTGATTTTAAATAAACAGATTTCCATAAAGTGCTTTACACAATACTTTTATACAAAATAATAAATAATTTAAGGGAACATTTCTTGAATTGCTTTTGCGTGAAAAAATATAAGTATGTTTTTATTTATAAAACATTTCATGGATTTAGTTACTATTAAAATTTATATTAACGTACGGATCTCTACAAAAATATGAAAATATACGGAGTGTTTATTTAGCTTTATCAAATCGGTAGTCTGCACACAATTGTCTCGGCGTAGGTGGTATGACATTAATCTCAGGACCTTGTTTCAGATTATCATACAGTGTGGACACACGAGTGGGTAGTTGTGAATGCTGAACAAATTGTTGGTAGGATAGATCATGGTTATATTTTTACTGTTGTTTCTTTTTTGTTGTAAATTGTTGAAGTTTGTTGAGTCGCTTTATAGATATTACTGTGCCAAGGAAAGTTTTTTTCCGATCGATTAATTGTATAACACGATGTGGCTTCATCGCATTTTCTGTCTCACGACATTTCTCAATTGTGATAATTGTCCGTGTCTAGGTATCTTCATTTTCTTTAAAACAATTATGGTGCTAAATACACTGCCGACATAAATACACTAATACCGCAACATTCCAAGAAATAATCGGATGGTCTTCGGGAACTAGGTACTTTTTGTAAATTTCATAAATTGTTCAAGGCGTTCTCCATGATAATCGATTGGTGAGTCAATTAAAATAATAAAACTCAACTTGAATAGACACAACCTTGTTGCCAGGATTATCCACCAGCAAGTTGCTTTGAAATACAACCTTGTGGAATCAGAAGTGCCACATGATGAGTATGCGCTAGACCCACTTCTCGATAAAGGTAATATCACGTTGTATTGGGATCGACCTATCGTCACTGACGGGACTATTGTTGCCAACAAGCCTGACATTGTGTTGATAGATCGATTGAAGCGCCGCGCAATGATTGTTGATATAACGATCCCGCATGACGAAAACCTCGTGAAAGCAGAGAAAGATAAGCAGTTCAAGTATCTAGATCTGGCTCGCGAGGTTGTCAACATGTGAGACGTGAGTACAGCAGTCATTGTGCCGATAGTCGTGTCGGGCAATGGCTTATTAGCCAAAAGCTTCGACCAACATCTGTGCAGTCTTTCGCATGGCAGCTGGATCAGGGGCTTGTTTCATAAAGCAGTACTTCTAGACACGGCACGTATTGTTAGGAGGTTCCTCTCTCAAGAGCCCTGACCACCGGTAGCCCGGACCCTGTTCCCGATACCGGTGGGCTACTATTTTTAATATTTTTTTAGTAAAACTTGTAAAAATAATAAAAAAAATGTAAATCATATTTATATAGATGAATAAACGAAATCAAAGTAAATTATATTTTATTTAAAAATAATCATAACTCTGAGAAACCAGATTAGACACTAACCACATGAAAAAGTAAGGAAAATAAGACATCCGAATAGAATCCCGTATAACCTCAAACACTTAAGAAAACGAGCGCACATTACACTCTGTATGTGTTGCGGCTACAGTTCTAACAAACGACTAATTATCATACACACGCATTACATCACACTGATGTAATTTATTGTGAGAAAATGGACGGCTGAGGAATTGTCTCGCGAAATACTGGAGGTATGGTAGCAGGAGTTTTTGAGGAGACGGTTTTTTTTTTTGGTTAGATACAACATATATGTTTGAGGAGGAGTTCGTGCCTAAAAATAATAACAGCCGCACAGGTCGATCTTTAAGGTTAAGCCGTGCTTGCCAAGGTTGATCCGTGGATAGGTGATCATAATTACATACCGAGTTTCCTCCGTGCCTCGGAAAGCACGTTAAGCTGTTGGTCTTAGCTGTCATTTGTAGATCTTTGACAGTCGTTAAGAGTAGTCAGAAGCCAAACGTCTGATATCCAATCTTACCAAGGGGTATCGTATTACCCAGTTTCTGGGTTGTGGAGGTCAGATAGGCAGTCGCTTCATGTAATATACTGGTACTCAGCTGCATCCGGTTAGACTGGAAGCCGACCTGAAGATAGTTTTGTAAAGGCTAGGCAGATGATGATGAAAACATATAAGATTGATTTTTAACATCACATAACATCACACCTGTAATCCACAAAGGGTTCGGCAGAGGTGTACCTAATAGAACACCCACATTTCGCCAGTTATGTTTATGTCCCTTGTAATTGAGGGCAAGCCTACTGCCATCAACCGGGCACAAATCCAGTCTCCGTGTCGGCTACTGAAATATTCCTCATGGAAAAACCCAATAACAGTTTGCCCAATCCGGGAATGGAACCAAGGACCTCATGCTCAGCAGTCACACTTTCGACCACAAGACCAAAGGGCCGAGAGAGAGAGAGGGAGAGAGTATTTATTAGCTAAATTAACGTGACCACAGATAAACAAACATCACGTTATTACCAAAAGTACGTCGTAACGTTCGTGTAGGGTAGTTTTATGGTTTCACCATCATTACACTAATAAGAACTGTCCCTTAATTTTTTATTCCATTCTCATTTCCTCGGCTATACTCAACTACACAATTCGTCACACGGCTCTTTGTTTCAAACCTATTGTTTCGATTTTTGCGGTTTTCTTTTGTAATTTCCAGCAAAATCTCTTTATTTTCCGTCACTGAAGCTTTTTCTTGACGTAACAAATTTATTTTTGCGCTCGGTTAAATCGCCACCCGCTTCATTTCTTGCGGAAAATTAAATTACTCGACCGCAAAGTTACGTTGGTTTTTCTTTAATCATGATTCATTTCCTGGGTGAATGTATATAGACTTTATTTTGTGAGGGGTAAGGTTGGTTTTTAATTGGTGGGAGGGGAAGTTTTCTAATGATATAATGCCATATTGTTTTTGTTAAATACTAGTGGTTTTTATGAAGTTTCTTTGTAGCCGCGCAGAATGTTTGTTTCGAAACGCTTTTGATATTGAATTGTATGTTTTTTTAATGAGGAAAAGGCTCTCGACACCTTGTGGTTTAATTAGGAAGTAAAATAATACAGCTCTTCAAGACATTTTTCCTCAATAGGAACCTCATTTTGGTGTGTCCTTGGGAGTATTCATGATCATCATCAAAAGCCCGATTACAACCACTGCTGGGTATAGGCCTCTCTTGGCTTAGGCCAAGCTCAGCATCATCCAGAATATTGTCGCGATGGAAATTATTTCATCTGCCTATCTCGCCGCTGGAGAAGAAACACTTTTCTTTACAATCCATGGACGCCACTCAGTCATTAGGAGTATACATTGATAAGAACTCTTTTACAAATAATATAATATTTAATATACCCTTACTTTGTCAGCTGAGGAGCTCGTGGCTTAATAATAACAGCCGCATGGGTCGATCTTAAAGGTTAAGCCGTGCTTGACGAGGTCGGTCCGTGGATGGATGACCATAATTATATACCGACTTTCCTTCGTGCCTCGGAAAGCACGTTAACCCGTGGGTCCCAGCTGTCATTTGTAGATCTTTAACAGTGGTTACGAGTAGTCAGAAGCCAAAAGTCTGACATTCAGTCTTACCAAGGGGTATCGTATTACCCAGTTACTGGGTTGTGGAGGTCAGATAGGCAGTCGCTTTATGTAAAATAAAATACTGGTACTCAGCTGCATCCGGTTAGACTGGAAGCCGACCCCAAGATAGTTTGGGAAAAGGCTAGGCAGATGATTACTTTGTCATCTTAATATAAAATCAATAATTAAGCCTTAAATAGGTTACTAAATAACATCTTCTGCAACACTTTCAGTCAAGTAGAAACACGCCTCGATTGTTTTGTTCACTTACAAACCTGATTTTCAATAGAAATTCCCGTCCAAAATTAGTAACATGTAACATTTGATTTTCTGTATCAAACAAAGAACATTTGGTATCAAAGGTACCGATCTGTAACTTCCTGCGATTCGGCGGTCGTAAATCAGCGAGGTTGCAGCGTTGCGGGAACGTTGCGGGAACCCAGCGTGAATGCTGCGTAAATGCTGCTTTTCTTTGAATCAAGGCTTGTATGCTTCTGTTTATTATAACGGGCATCTGAAATCTGTGTGTAGGTATGTGAAAGTTTGGGGTAAATAAATTTTCCATACGTACGAGATTAGTATCATGTATGCTGGCTGTTATAATAACTTTTTAATCGACTTCAAATAAAGGTAGTGGTTATGCGTTCGGCAATAAGTTTTTTCATGGTTGTTCATCAATTTCTACGTCATTGTTGGCCTTTCTTTCTTGTTTTAGTAATTATTGAAGTGAAACTTCTTATGCGACTTCCAACAAGTTTAACGCTACCATGGAGGGGGAATATTTTCTAAAACTCATTATGAGATGGCAGTATTACAAGATTTGTGACTACGTAGTTCTACAACTAGGTACGCAAGATGGCGTGCAAACAGTAATGCATTTGACTCTTCGGTGTGACCAGCCATCGCTCAATTTCCATGAGTAGAATAACCTCGATAAACTTATGCAATAATTATGTAATGCAAAAAGAAAACCACAAGATATTATTTAGAAGCTCAATAAAATAACGAGAGTGAATGCGTGGCACTCAAACGCATGCGTGTAGTATTACGAAGTTTCACTTCTTCCGCGCGGAGGGACTCCAAGCACAATTTTTTTTTAAAGCGAACTATGCGTATATTGAGAGATAAGTTTACGGTCTGCTTACTATCATCATCTTCCTGCCCATGGCCCATATTACTTGGGGTAAGCGTAACACATTTTTTTCTTCCTTTCTCCTCTATCAACCGTCACACTACCATTTACTCCTGTCGCTTTCATATTTATGTTTTATCCCATATATTCGAAAAGGACGACTAGGTTCGCCTTTAAGTGCACCCAAAGGTAGTGTTTTCTTTATGAAACGTTTAGCGGGCAGTAATGAGTTTTATTCCTCTTTTTTTTTTTGGAACATCTTAGTGTTCAGCGCCAAAGAAATCGAACGCAAATATTGTTTGATTATAGACTGGCTGGTACGACGGCCCATAGTCGCGCCGCCCCAGCTGAATAACAATAAATTGTCATAATTACGAAAATGTCTCAAATGTTAGTATAAGTTTTTAGTTGTTTTATTATTAGATACCATTTAATTTTAATTTAGTTGTTACTCTATGTTTTATTAAATAATAATATTACAATAGAATATTAAAATAAATAAAACAACTCCTTATCGAATAGATGGGATGAAAAATATATTTTTGGCCCAGGCGACGTACTTTGAATCCCTCGCTACGTTCAGGATTCTACTAAAGAATCCCTCGCTACGCTCGGGATTCTACTCTAGAATCCCTCACTTCGCTCTGGATTCAATTTTCATTCCTCACACAATCCATCCATCGTTTCCTTGTTTTTTCTCTCTATCCATCACTCTTTAGTTAGTTATTAGTCACATGCGATTCGTCCCTGCTCACCATATGCACATACCATGACAGTCGATTCCCTTTCAACTTTTCTGTAACAGGTGCAACCTTCAAAGTTCCTCTGTTACTGTGACCCATATCAGTTTTCATACTTAACAAGAGGGCTGGCTATTTCTTTGGGCATAGAATTCAACGTGGCAATGCCGCCAGTCTTTTGGGCACGTTTCCGGATGACAGCGATGTGGAGGAGTATTTTTACGCCTTAACGTCCTGTTGTTTCTAATTTAGTTTATATTTAGTTAGATAGTTTATGTAAATACTGTTATTTTTATTTTAAATAAACAACTCCATCACACATCACATCACTTTTTAACATTCGGAATTACCTGCCAAGCCCCTAAAACCATCAAAATAGTACAACTTGGTAGACAGTCTCGATTAACAGTAGCCAAGATGGCCGCCATGTTTGCATAATTTCGTTTGTTTAGGATCACCAACAAAAGGGCTTCTGAAAGACTGAAAGTAATTTGATAAATATTAAATTTTCATCCTCCTTGTTGAGAGCAGCGGTGGCCCAGTGGTGGCAGCCCCGACCTACGAGCAGTAAGCCGTGGGTTCGAACCCAGGCAGGCGCATTACTTTGAGTAATTTTAAGTAGTTTTTAGTTTCATCACCACTGCCCTCAAAAACGGTGAAGGAAAACATTGTGAGGAAACTGGCATGTCTTAGAACTAAAAATTCGAAGACATGTGATATCTACCAACCCGCACTGGGCCCTTGTGGTGGAATACAGCCCACCCACTCTCATAGAGAGGAGGCCTGTGTCCCAACAGTGGGAACATTATAGGCTGATGATGATGATCCTTCTTGTCTCATTATTCTCTCTTGGTGGTGGGGTGATTGCAGCGTCGGGTAAAATATTTTTACCTAGAAAGTGGAAAGTTGCATAGTCTCTAATCTTGAGGACATCATTTTGTAATATACATCACTAGATTTACAAGATTCTTATAGGAGTTTCTTGACCGTTTTATCGTCTCCATAACAGAATGATGAAATTGAGGAGCTCGTGGCTAAATAATAACAGGTCGCACTGATCGATCTTTGAGGTTAAGCCGTGCTTGCCGAGGTTGGTCCGTGGATGGGTGACCATAATTACATACCGAGTTTCCTACGTGACTCGGAAAGCACGTTAAACCTTTGGTCCCGGCTATCATTTGTAGATCTCTGTCAGTCGTTACGAGTAGTCATAAGCCAAAAGTCTGACATCCAGTCTTACCAAGGAGTATCGATTACCCAGATACAGGGTTGTGGAGGGCAGATAGGCAGTCGCATCTGGTTAGATTGGAAGCTAACCCCAAGACATTCTACTTTGGGAAAAGGCTAGGCAGATGATGAACGGAATGATGAATTTGAATATCGATATGAAGAACAGGGCGTAAAGTTCCTTAATTGAAAATGGAGGATCTTCCGACCAGGGGGGTTACTATGACGCTTAAAACATTATTGTTCCATTCCTATTCCAGAGTGGGAAAGAGATGGAGCTAGACGACCTGTATAGCTCCGTCTCTTTTTCACTCTGTAATAAGAATGGAGCAATAATGTTTTAAAACGTCATGGTACGCCACCAGACGGCTGTTGTATCTGGTGCGTTAATGCCCGACGGTTGTTGTCGGGTTTTCCTACATATCCGTAGGCTCAGGTCTCGGATAACTTTAATAACACGATTCAGAATTTTGATGTTAGTTCTGCCTTTGTGGCATAGTAGTGTATGTTGCTGTTATACTTTTTGTACTGTCCGCTAAAAGTTTGATAAAAGCCAAAAACATCTCATCATCATCAGCCTGTATTCGTCCACTGCTGGACATAGGCCTCTCCCATGACACGCCACTGAGCACGATCCTCGGCCACTCTCATCCAGCTCTTGCCAGCCGCCTTGCAAAGATCATCGCTCCACCGAGTCTGAGGACGTCCTACGCTACGTTTACCGATCCGTGGTCTCCACTCAAGAACTCGTCTACTCCAACGGTTATCGGTTCTTCGGGTTATATGGCCGGCCCATTGCCACTTCAGCGTGCTTATGCGGTGGGCTATGTCGATATCCTTAGTTCTCTGTCGGATCACCTCGTTACGAACTCGATCTTTCAGAGAAACTTCTTTCAGACAAAAACATCTGTCGTACTTTAATTGTCAACTGCTTGAACGTCTCTTCTCATAGGTACTCTCAGATTTAAAACTGCTACACAAAATTGCAGCTGGCTAAAATTAAATAGGAGATAAAATGATATAGTAGTTTGGTAAATGATTATAGAGCCCATTCCCTCTCATTGATAGGAGGCCTGTGTCCCAGCAGTGGGAACATTATAATCTGATGATGATGATGATGATAGTAGTTTGGTATACTTCCCCGAATCATCATATCAGCCTGGAATCATCCACTGCTGGGTATAGGCCTCCCCTTTCTTCAACCATACTTCCCGGTTCTCTGCGTCCCTCATCCAGTTGTTCCCCGTGATTTTGAAGACATCTTCAACCTAACCAGCTTAAAGCACCGTCCTAGTTTTCTTCCCAAAAAGGACTCTCTAATTTCATCACAGCAGTTTTGTTTTTTTTGCTGTATTTTATGAAAATAAATATTTTTTGAAGTGAAAATTCTAATCAATGCGACTTCCAACAAGGTTGCGTTAAACGTTTAACGCTACCGTGGAGGGGGTGTAAATGTTATATAATTGGATATTTCTCTACTCGAAAATGATAATTAAAAGATCCCATCAATTGTGAATTGTAAGTAATAAAGTTTGTCTTAAAAAAAAGCAATATAATTTCACTAAAAATCAATTTCTACCCCTTCCTATTTTCATTTCCCCATTATGAAGTTTCACTTCTTCCGCGCGGAGGGACTCCACGCACTTTTTTTTTTCTTTCTCTTTCTTTCACAGTTCTTACTATTCTTTGCAGCGTACATGGTAAGTGTGCAAAAAAAAATTCTTTACTATGAAAGAAAATACTTTCTAAGTTAGTCAGTAAGTTTTCTAAGTCTATGACTTAACTTTTCTAACCAATTCAGTCATGAGTCTACGGCAATAGCCAGTTTTACGGAAACCAAGCTTGCAGTAACCCCAGTTCGAACCGTAAATCGTAACCCAATTCGGAGTTCAACCAAATTAGACGTCCAGCAACTATTATGACATAAAAAAGATAATTTAAATTTACGCCATCCTCATGGACCACCAGGGCACCAACAAACTAACATCCGTGACCAACATAACACATAAATCATGCATGGTCTAATGTTAAATGTGGAATACGCAACGTAGTTCCCTTGAGCAACCTGGTACTGAGGTTTTCTTAAAAAAATTAGAACCAAAATAAATTATTTATTCTTGTCTTACAGAATAGAGCTTCTTAAATCGATTCTGCAAGCGTTCTCCGACAGTCGTTTCTCCTTTGGACTGTTCACCGACAGGACGTTTCGTTTTTGAGAGATTCGTCGATAGAACGTGTCACCCATGGATGTTTCGCCGACAGAATCTTGCGTCATTAACTAACAGACATGAGTATGGATATAGGGGCCATACCTTACCTATTATAGGAAAGAACAAGGAAGGTTAGGTTAGACTAAGGATCAGCAAAAGATTGGTTCTGCAGACACCTCTAGGTGTTGAAAGAGATACTATTCTTCACATGGGGCCATCGAACTGCTTTTGAACCAGAATCAAATAGAATCAATTCAAAAGTTAGATACACATTCGTAAAAGCTCATTAAGTTAAAGGAGACGGGCGAGACTACATGTATTTTGGGACCCACTCTTAGAGGTAGCATTCATCATAACAACTTATACGTAGTTGTAAAACGACTAAAGACTATCAGAAAAGTAAATGGAAAGTAAGACGGAAAAGTTGGGAGAAAAGAGATATACGTCTATTCACAAGATAACCTAAAAATCTTACGATTAAGGTTTTTAACAGTGGAATGACTCCGTAATTAAGATGAATCAAAATATAATAATATTTAAGACGACTCATAAAAGAAGATTCGAATAAACTACTGTATTTCCCTCGCAGTTTTAGTTCTGACTTTACGTGTTTTGCTTCTCGTCATAAGCCAAAACCAGAATTTTTACTTCATTGCCTGTACCTAATTGATGAATCATAAAACTGCTAGACTGCAGCTAGAGACTAAACTGATTACCAACCCTGTAATTAGTTCAATCACTATAAAAACTATGTTGTTACGATTTTGATCCATAAGCGAATTATAGTCAAGTAAAACGATTCATATTACGCTGAGAGTAGATAATATTGTTTTACATAAATTATAACAGCCAGAGCTGACTAGCTATGCACAGCTATTGAAAAGCAGGGTTTGTTGAATAAAAAAACGATGAGTAATAAATCTTATTTTTTGGTATTTTTACATAGTTTTTATTTTATGCAACACAGACGTTACGATGGCCAAGTTGCTGTCGGGTTTCATTTTCAGGGTCGCAGCTTATCAGCCCCAACATGAGTGACAAAGGTAGTTGTCTCCAGTTATCTGGAATTAATTAATTATGTTTAAATAAATAAATTCACCTTTATTGTAATAAACATAAAGAGTTCCATGTATAAGTAACAAAAGTGCCTGACTCGCAGAGTGTATCCAGGTCCCCACGAAAAGAAAAACAGAAATGTAGTTTGATATGAAAGATAATATGACCTCTGATACCTGTGGAGCGGTATATAAATATTTCAAGACAAAATGCAACAGCCACCCATCTTCCATTTTGATGACTGAAACATCTCAGTAAAATACACTACTTCTACTGCTACCTCGGCTAGTCTTTTACTGTATACTGTTTTAGTCCGATAAAGTATTGGGCAACAGTAAGAATGAGCCTAATATAAGATTACAACAGTATGTATTTATGCATATAAAAGCTAAACGAATCTTAGTTTGTTGTTCAGATAGATATCCTAAATAAGTTCTTTACTTATGATATAAATACATGTTCTTTTACGAATATACTTACATCACGTGGATACACCCATCTCTGAACTTTTTCAAAGCTCTGAGCACCTTCATCAGAGAGACGACGCCTCCGTAAGAGCGCAAGTCGTAAGGGAAGAAGAAATTAACGCAACGCATGTTTGTGGTTAAAATCAAAGTCCAAATCAAAAGCAACTAATTGTCCAATGTCCAGAGAAGAATGCGGTAGTCTAAGACAGGGTGCATTATCTACATTTCAAGATGTAAAGGCCAAGTCGTCGAGAATCTACAAAATCGCAATGATAAACATAAAATCCCAGACAAAAATACAAACATAACGATGGACTAGATCATCACAGATCTGGCAGTGACAGTAGTGACGGGACTCAATGGATCATCATTGATAACGTTCCTTTATTAGAAATACTATAAAATCGCCACAGTACCATTTTTATTAGATGCTTTTGCATTGTTAATTGGCGGTTTAATATCAGGTTTGCATGTTATTTTTTATGAATTTTTGACATAATTGAATGTATAAAAACTAAGAGAAAGATCCATTTGTGGTAATAAACCCATGAACAAAAACACATGTCATTGGATTGGAACGTAATCGGAAAAATGTTGCGTTTTGTAAGTGCACGATTACTTAATTTTAGTAAATTGAAAATTATTTATAACTTTTGATTCCCGAGTCCTAAAAAATCAATATTTAATAAATAAATATGTCATAAAATTGTAGTTATAATTATTTTATATTTACACTGGAACGGAGTTTAGTTAATTTTCAGATTCTTTGGGTCCATTTTCGCCAGCCTTCAATAAAGTATTCCCATTTGAGCACTGATTTTAAGAGCACTAATGCTGAGAGCACCAACGATATTCCCATTTGAGCACCAATCAATATTTTAGCTTGGTGCTCTATCGGAAATATAATAAAAAAACAATTTCATTCCCATTTCATTCTTGACCCACCCACCCAGAAAAATTGGGTATTCAAACTGCAATTTTTATTGCAAAAATTGCGGTTCGAATACCATCTTTATGTTGGCATAATACAAATAAGGCCATGACGGTTTAAGAACTCATTTTTACAAAATTATCGCAAATAAATTGCAAGACTGGTTAAGTCTTGCAATTTATTTTACCAAATTCTAGACACCTAAAATTACTATTCCACAACCAGACAGCACTAAAAACTAATATAATTTTTAACGGTTACAACCAGCAGTTTGGGTGACAGTAATTTTCATTAACAATCTCTATTACCTTCGAATTTAGGATAAGAGTTCAGACTGTGCCCTAAAACCTGGCTAAATATTGTGGGCGGTCGTTAAAACAGAGAATTTCTATAAATTTTAAGCTACTAAGAGGGAGAAAATTTTGTTCCAGACTGTTCTTATTTATCTAGGTCGGTCTCGGTGTCACCGCTGCCCTCAAAAACGGTGAAGGAAAACATCGTGAGGAAACCGGCATGTCTTAGAACTAAAAATTCGAAGACATGAGACATCTACCAACCCGCACTGGGCCCTTGTGGTGGATTACAGCCCACTCTCTCTCATAGAGAGAAGGCCTGCTGTGTCCCAGCAGTGGGAACATTATAGGCTAATGATGATGATGCTCTCCGTGTCTGCCTAAGCAGCTTAGCAATGGTGGCCAAGTGATACAGACCCCGATTAACGTGTCACCCAGTCATGGGTCACTTGTCCCTTTGTAAAATTTGTTACATCTACCTCAATACAAATAATCATAATTATGGCGAATGCAAACATAAAGAATCCGGTGGAACCAAAAATTCGAAAACATGTAAAATTCTCCTCATCCTCAAACAGGTAATGGTAACCTAGTGCGGTAACAGTAGGGACATTTTAGACTGATAATGTGTGGTTTCTGATGTATGAACCAAAAGAGAGTTGAAAATTTTGGAATGGAAAAACTCGTATACAATCATATAATACCAAAATATCGCCACTCGTGTTAACTATACTAATATTATAAACCGAGTTTGATTGCTTGTTTGTTTGTTTGCTTGAACGCGCTAATCTCAGGAACTACAGATCCGATTTGAAAAAATATTTCATTGTTAGATAGCCCATTTATCGAGGAAGGCTATAATATCATCACGCTACGACCAATAGGAGCGGAGCAGCATTGAAAAATGTTGCTAAAACGGGCAAAATGTGACGCAGACAAAGTTGCTCTGGACTAGCTAGTTATTATATAAGGTCAAATTAAACTAGCTAGTGAAACAACACAAACGCGATGTATATCAGATCACGTTAAAACAAAAAAGTCATAAACCTCATACAGTCTCACATTATTGCTCATTCAGAACGCATCTATCATCTAAACGCATCCGATTCAACCCCCAATTTCACGCGGCACCGCTCAAAAACGTTCGGGACCATCCGAAAAACACCGGAAACGGCCAATAAGTTAGTAGAAACGGCTAGAAACGTTCAGAAAAAACTGGACGTTTCTAGCACGTGCGCCGCCTTTGACAACTAGTTAGCCGTGATTCGAGGGGAACATGCTCCGTGAATGGACAAGAAATTGTCTTTTGAAATTCGTTTTTTTTTTTTCTCCATGTTGTTTCGTTTTAGTCCAAACAAATGTAGGAGGCGTAGTATTCTCGATTATATTCGTATGAATATGTCTGTGGAATTTTTTGACACGTTTGTTTGGTAATGGAATGTTTGCGGGAAACAAAAAACAAAACATGTTTGGAATATTGGGAACTGCAAAGTCATACAAATTCAACTCTTCTATTGATGGATTAACTTCTACTGAGTTTATCACACACCTCAACATCAACACGGACTTCTCAGTACCACAGTGGCTAGATTTGGACCTGCTGATGGCAATAGGCTCGCCCTTTACCACATAGGACTTAAACATAACTGGTAAAATCTGAGTGAACTATTAGTTACACCTCTGCCTGACCCTTGGAAGATTACAGGCGTCATGGTATGTAATGGTATACCGCACACTTGAATCGAATCAGAAATCAACAACTGACTAGCTAGGCAAAACAATCAACATCATCATCTGCCTAGCCTTTTCCCAAACTATCTCGGGGTCGGCTTCCAGTCTAAACGGATGCAGCCGAGTACCAGTATTTTACATGAAGCGACTACCTCTCTGACATCCACAACCCAGTAACTGGGTAATACGATATCCCTTGGTAAGACAGGATGTCAGACTTTTGGCTTCTGACTAAACGACTATGAAAAGTCTACAAATGACAGCCGGGACCAACGGCTTAACGTGCATTCCGAGGCACGGTGGAAACTCGGTATGTAATTATGGTCACCCATCAACGGACCTTCCTCGGCAAGCACGGCTTAACATTAAAGATCGACCCGTGCGGCTGTTATCATTTAGCCACAAGCTCCTCCACAAAGACACAATCAACAATCATAGAAAATTATAGCTTCTCTTTCTAGTATCAGCCGAGTACCCAGTGAGTTCACACAACTCGAACCCCGCATAAAACAAACTATGCAGCCTGACTCCAAGATCTGTTACACCGCAGCAGTTAATCAATTCGCTTGTATTAAAGTGTCGTAACATTTATTAGAGCAACTGGGTGCAGCTATAAAACATGATATCCGTCGCTAATTGTGGTGCAAGCGATATTAATGATGTTGGTACGAGTAGTTGAGGCGCGTTTAGATGTTTTTAGAAGGCCTGCTTAAGGAGCTGCGCGAATAGAATGTGAAGGTCTAGACTGCGCAAGTGCTCCAGCACCTAGGCCAAAAATTAGTCGTGGAACACCATGTGGTTTTGACCGGTAAGAGTCTGACAGACCCCTTCTGTACCCTGGACCCAGCAAGTCGGCCCAGGGTTGAGGCGCGTTTAGAGGCATTTAGAAGGCCTGCTTAAGGAGCTGCGCGAGTGGTACGTTAAGGTCTCGACTGCGCCAACGCTCCAGCACCCTGGCCAAAAATTAGTCGTGGAACACCGTGTGGTTTTAGCCGGTAAGAATCTGACAGACCCTTTATGGACCCTGGACCCAGGAAGTCGGCCCAGTGGCGAAGATATTCACGAGGATTACCACACGCAAGAAAAAACATTAAGGAAGCAAGGAAGGCTTAACCGAAGCAAGGATGCCTATCCTTGCTTCGGTTAAGCCTTTCTTGCTTCCCTAAGGTTTTAGTTGTGCCTAGACGAAAACTTCGCGCGACTAACGCTTTAGGAAAAGACTGCGATTCGGTTAAGGTTTAAATTTACAAAAATGCTCAAAGAATGCAAGAAACAGCGGTGTCACTTGAAAATCGTAACCGTCTTGTGAAAATTAAGCCTGATCAATGAAAGATAAAACTGACTAACTGTAAAATACGTCATATACAAAAACTTTATTGCCAAAAATGTAACAGAAACGTTTTACATTGACAAAGGCAATACCTGTAGGTATCTTTGGCACCAAAAAGATGTGCATTAATTTATTAAACCCGTTCAATTTACAAGTCTTACTAAAAAGTTATGAGGTTTTGTGAAATATTGCAAAATAAAAAGTTAAAATAACACAAAAAGGTTTTAATATGTTTTCCAAAGCAAATATTACAGCTTTTTCATTTTGCAGAACGTTATAATCTGGCAGTCTTGTACTCAATTCTCTATCTAAACCAATAAATAAAATTGAAGTCTCTGTTTTTAATTTTAAAATAACAGCTTTCTATTAAATGCATTATACCTAGTATTAATAAAAACAAAAAAACATACGTAGGCCTATGTATTTTCAAGGTTTATAAGGTACTTAAAAAAAGCAAAGTGTTTGTCTGTTTGTCTCCGGAACAGATGGACCGATTTTGACTGGACTTTACTGGCAGATAGCTTAGGCTTTTTATAGAGATTTTTCAAAACATTAAACAGGACACGCCACAAATTGTAAGCAAAATCCGATTCAACTATAGGGCAGTCTAAAATATTTTTATAACAATTTCACGTGGACGAAGGTCGAAAAGAAAGAAAGAAAAAACTTTTATTGGCGCAATTGCCACACGTTATTAAAAACGTTGTACACACGTTATTAAAAAAAGAAAAATAAAACTTAAAACTAAACAAGAAATACTGTGTGACTCACGGCAGCGCCAAATAGGCCCAGTTTAGCATAATGCCGGACAACTAGACCCAATAATTGCCCAATGCTGGTTTTCAACTAAACCTAAATGTCACGGGTAACAGCTAGTAATACATATGTGTACACACCCTTAGTAACATAGGAAAATTAATATGAATATAGTGGTTTTAACTTTGACGTTAGATTGATTCATTTACAACACTGCAATCATTGTGTGACTCAGTGAACTCTTTTGCTTTTTTTGAGTGTCTGCATACCAGCCGGATTGTCTGGCCTAAGTTATGTGCTCAGCCGAGGGTGTGACGCAGTTTGACAAAGGGATTATTGGCTGCGTTATTGATGTTTATATAAAATCATATCTTTGTTAATGGGCTTTAAGGAAGGTCATCATCATCAGCCTTTTAATGGTCCCACTGCTGGGACACAGGCCTCCTCTCTATGAGAGTGAGTGGGCTGTAATCCACCACGCGGGTCCAGTGCGGGTTGGTAGATGTCACAAGTCTTCGATTTTTTTGTTCTAGGGCATGCCTATTTATTTCCTCACGATGTTTTCCTTCACCGTTTTTGAGGGCAGCGGTAATGAAATAAATTACACAAAGTATTGCGCCTGCCTGGGTTTGAACCCACGGCTTACTGATCGTAAGTCGGGGCTGCCACCACTGGGCCACCGCTGCTCTCTCTCTGCTAAGGAAGGTACTATTGACTATTTTAGCATCTATGCAGCCTTTTTCCAACTAGGTTTGGTTCAACTTCCAGTCTAAGCAGATGCAGCTGAAAACCAGTATTTTACATGGAGCCACTGTCAATCTTACCTCCACAATGCGGGTAGTATTAGGTAATACGATACCCCTTGGTAAAATTGGTTGTCGGACTTTCGCAAGTCTTTCACAGACGTCACAGATGTAACGACTGTAAAAAAGCCAGCGGGGACCAACGGCTTAACGTATTTTTGAGACCTGGAGGGAACTCGGTATATCATGGTCACCCATCCCCAGACCGATCTTGGCAAGCGCTGTATAACCTTCAAAATCGGCCCGTGCGGCTGTTATTATTAAGCTACGAGATCTTGACTTGTTACGGAGGAAAAATAGGAGGAGAGTTATAACTAGAACTACGCTTAACAATATAACAACAAAATTGCAATAAAAATGGTTCTAACTGCAGTGACTTCACTACCAATCTTGCATTATAGACTCATTATTACATTTTGGCATTGACTACACTTGTGTGAAATTAGAATGACATTAAACAACAACTAAAAAAAGTAATTATTTGACTCGCACAGCTGACTGGCAAAATACAATCCATGTCATCATTGGACAATTTCCTAGTCCCAACCCGACCCAAATCCACAACATTTGTATCAACACAAAATCTCCGAAACCATAAGCAAATAAAACTGCTTACATCGAAAGCAACTAATACATTCGGATCAAACAAACCATAGATTCATTGCTGAATCGATGCGTGAAATAACCAAATAAACTGAAAGCTAATCAAACAGCACATGGCCGACATAAAACTGTTGGAATCATGTATAGATGCTGTAAACTAGCGTGTCAATAAAGGGTGCCTGTTTACGAGAACGACGGACAATGTGGATGTACAGGGGGATATGGATTTTGAGGAGGGAATCAGGAGTTTTGTGTGTCTGAAAGTTTAGAAGGCGAATATTAAATAATTTTTCAATAATTTTTAAAATTTTTGACAAACAAGATAATAGAGCAATTGGTCTTTAAATGTTTACACTGTCTCTGTCTCCTGATTTATATCATCGTCATCATCAGCCTATAATGTTCCCACTGCTGGGACACGGGCCTCGTCTCAATGAGAGGGAGTGGGCTGTAATCCACCACGCGGGCCCAGTGCGGGTTGATAGATGTCACATGTCTTCGAATTTTTAGTTCTAGGACATGCCATGTTTCTTCACGATGTTTTCCTTCACCTTCTTTGAGGGCAGCGGTGATGAAATAAACTACACAAAGTAATGCGTCTGTGAACCCACTTACTGTTCGCAAGTAAGGGGCTGCCACCACTGGGCCACCGCTGCTCTGATTTATGTAATGGAACAATATTCCATTCTCAAGACAAATATTGCTTGTATAATATGGAAGTAATTGGTTTGATTAGACTATCTATAGCCTGCTTCATGAATACAGAGAAGATACCATCACATAGGTCGACGCTGAGTTTTTGAGTAAGAGAAAAAGTAGTGGGTTTAAAAAAAAAAAAAAAACAAAGATAGCCAAGTAATTTAAGTTTTACCCTATCATCTGCCTAGCCTTTTCTCTCGAACTTCTGCTTACTCGGTTGAGGTCGGTTTACAATCTAACTGGAAGCAGCTTAGTATCAGTATTTTACATGGAAAGACTGCCTATCTGACCTCCAAAACCCAGTAGTACTGGGTAATACGATACACTTGGTGGAGACTGGTTTATGTTTTATCCTAAAACGGACAAAAATGTTGGTAGGGAATTTTTTATCGCCACCTCATTTCTCCAGCTAAAACAGTTACAAGTTGCCATGGGTTTTGGGAACTGTTCTTAAGTATTTTTAATGGTCAAAAGGTGGTCGGCCTAATTTGATTTCTCGATATGCTTTAGTTTTAAAGTAAAAACCAATGAGAAGGGAATCTTTATTTTACATACATACATCCCAACATAGTTGGAAAGAATAGGGGATGATCACATTTTTTTTTCTTTGTCCGTCGGGTAGTTTATTGATAAAGTATTATATATATAGACACGTATTTTTTCTTTTTTCACATGGTCATAAAATTACGGAGATATATTGAGTTGAAATGGCGCATGACGTCACATGTTGGTAAGTTTTATACCTACTTGTGACGTAGTGAGCCCCCACTCTCCAACTTTAATGAGTTTTAACTAAGTAATTTTTTGATATTTTGTTAAAACAAAAAATACGTATCTAATATTTTTGTATTACCTGTCTGACGGACAAAATAGAATGTCGTTTTCTTTACCCAGTCCGCACCCCTATTGTTATTTTTCTTAACTATGTTGGGGTCGGCTTCCAGTCTAACAGGGGCAGACAGCTTAATACCAATATTTTACATGTAGCGACTGCATAGTTTACCTCCACAACTTGTTAAACCACTTAGAAGCTTTAAAATAATTCACTTTCAATTTACCGCATACTTAAGTAGTTGAAGCAATTTGATCAGGTAAAAAAACTATACTAGGTGTTTTTAACCGAGAGAGCTTTAAAAAAAAGGGCTAGGTTTTATACTTTCTAAGTATCCCGCGTTGTAGACGACTGATAAGATTTTCTAAAGGAACTAGGTTAAATGCATTACACGACCCGCTTCGACGTCATTATATTGTGCCACAGGAAAGTGTTAATGTTTTTTCCTTAGATACTACCTAACCTATGTCCTATATACATACTACTATTACTGCAATACTGCAGAAGATTGTAAAAATATATTTGCATTGTATAGATTCAATCACTTAGTATTATATAATTGCATAGTACATGTGTGAGTACTATGTACTGTAAAGCCACCATTTACTGAGTACCTACATCTTTCATTGACGCGAATTTACCCTGTTGGTTGAGTGAATGTCATGCTCACTTTAATGTCACGCTGATAGTGGCGGGTGTGTCGGGTCATTTAGTTCCCTTCAATATGGTTGAGTTGAATGATGGCTGATACATGCGTCATGTGCGTGAACGGGCGCTGTCACTTGTGACTGGTCATCTCTTAGCTGCCACGGTTTATTTTAATTAGATTATGTGTTAGATAGCCCATTTATCGAGGAAGGCTATAGGCAATATATCATCACGCTACGACCAATAGGAGTGGAACAGAAATGTTTTTTTTTGCAAAAACGGGGAACATGTGACGCAAACGAAGTTGCGCGGGACAGCTAGTTCTAAGATAAAATGACAATAGAATATCATGAAATGATTTTTTAAGAGGGCTATTAAATTTCTGTTAATGGCCAGTTTTACTTAAACGTCATTCATCATAGATGCCAATAAAAAACACACTGCTGAACACTTTAGAGCAGGAGGTAAACATTTCAACAGTATTAGGCATTCTCAATTTCTAGGTGTTGTGTTACTGAAAAGGTTAAAACTTTCTATTTTATGGTAGGTAGGTTTAAAGCATTTTCAACCTACGTGAGACTACGTGAAGTTTAATTTAGTGGGAATTATTTATGTTCTGTTTAAAATGGCTCAACAATAACTTCGACTAAACATCTTGATTACTAGACAAAACTATCGACAGAGACGATGATACTGTTGTTTATTCAAAATTTCTTAAAAAAATGAGCTGATGCTTTCGTGTCGTTATAAAATCACCCCATAAGTACATTACTAATTCTGGGTGACCGTGAAATGTGTACCTTCGTGTATCTACGCGGAGACTGCGCTACAGATTTGGGCGATTTGATGAGGAAGGTCGGGAAGTCTTTAGTCTAGTAAACTTTAAACAAGATCAGGTAACTGCTTTGAAGTAGGCTGACATATTATGGATAGAAGATCGGAACTTACTCTATCGTTTGGAAATTAATAAATAAACAATATTTATTCGTTCAAGACTTAAACCTATTTTACAATAATAAGTTTTAACCTTATATTGGATTAAGACAAGTAAGAGGCAAGATACAAAACGTGTGCGACTGGGCTTAAACTAGGAAGATTCCTGTGCTATAAGCTCCAGTTGCTTTCGTCACCACCGTGTTCAAGCAGCCAATTTACAATATATGGTGCGGTGCAAGGTAATTATGGCATTTTTATTTTATTTAATCAATCTCTGTGTGCATGCATGCGTGCGTGAGTGTACATGTGTGTATGAATATATGTTTGTGTGTATGTTTGTGTATGTGTGGTGTGTTTATATGTTTCTTTTGCGTGTGGTCATAGGCTTGAGAGTCTTTATTTTATATTTTTTATTATATTTTCTTCTTTTTTATGTGTTTTTATAGGTAAGCTATGTAACTGTATTTTTTTACTTATCTTATTATAAAGGTATGGGCCCATGTAGCACGGTTGTCTCCTGAAGAAGTCTGTTTTACACGGTTTCAGGTCTAAAACAAGGTCTTTCCTACGTTTGTTTTTCAGTTTTTCCGGGTCGTAAGTTGAGCCTTTGTGGGCTATAATCAGAACCCGCCTGATATAAAGTTGTCGAACTGTTAAAACCGCAGAATCCTTATATAGCTGCTCTGTTGGATACCGAAAGTTTTTTTTGTGTATTACTTTGAGAACTGCACGCTGGGCTCTTTCTAGATTTAGTATATGAATTGCGAATAACTTTTAAGAAAAACATGCTTCGGTATGATAAATTTTCGAGGTCGACCTAGAAAGAGGTTTAGAGTGCTGATGTCGAGATGACCTGAACGCGTGGGCGGTTCGGGGTAATTTAAAGAAAAAGTACCTAGATTGATTTATGTGTTGTGCTTTTGCCTAGTTAGAGGTTGAAAAAAAGTAAGTTGCACAGTTTTCTTTTCAGTCTTTTCAGAAGAAAAAGTGAATATGTGAGAAATTTGCGTACAATATGTCAAATTTTTGAGTAATAAGATTGGATAAAAGGCAATAAGGCAAGTAATGTTGAGGAAACAGCCATTCTAAATACCATACTACTAGAAAAGGACCTCTAAAACCGAAAAGAAATAAAATAAAATTACCCCACAATTGCGGTCTGACCCAAATGTTTAAAAGGGTGAAGACACAATTTTCTAATGAATTTCAACCGAGTCTTGTGTAACTGCTGTAATTCACTTAATAATTATGTTTGGGAATAAACCCCGGACGAGTATTAGGCCACGTCCACATTTGTTGACATGCGATCGGCTCGTTTGGCCGCCGCCTTAGCAACGTAATTGATTCAATCCGCTCTATTGGAGCCATGGTGATAGTACTGCCATTATTTTAACTATGCTTTAGAAACTAAGCTGGTTTACTTTGTTAAGAAGATAATAATTAATCCTCGTTTTTGTATCGCTTGCACCTGAATTTTCTTTTTTGTTGGTCGTATATTTGACTAGCCTATGCCCGTGGCTTCGCACGCGTGGAGTTCGATCACTGTCTCACGGGATTGTACTATCGGGATAAAAAATATCCTATGTGTTAATCCAGGTTATAAACTACCCCTGTGCCAAATTTCAGTTTTCGCGTGAAAGAGTAACAAACATCCATCTATCCATACTTACAAACTTTCGCGTTTATAATATTAGTAGTATTTCTCTGTCTTGACGTTTGCCTTCAATGGTTCTGTTGCATCTGAAATGTTTAAAGAAGCAATGATTATTTTTAAAGCTCTAATTGAATTTAGCAAGTTCTGAAAAGCTACATTTGACCACCTGCGCTAATCCTATACCTACATTCTTATAACTGCCATCATCAGTCACTTCCACAGCCCGATTTTATTAATTGCTGAACATAGTCTTCTGTTTGCTAAAGTTATTCCCAATTTTCACGAGCCAGCCTCATTCAGGTTCCACAAGCTATACTTTCTTCACTCTTATCGTCTTTTTCCTGCCCTTGCCTCATTTTAGATCGATCGGGGGTCAGCGCAACACGTTTTGTTCTTCCATTTTCCCCTGACGTCAGAGAATCATTAACTTCTTTCTCTCTTATATAAATCATTCTCTACACAATCCTCCATCATTTCTTTGGCCAAAATCTTCATCTATCAACATTCATATCCTTCACTCTTACAGTCACATGCGTTTCATCACTCCTCATCAACGTACTACTCATACCAAAACAGCCCCCTCTTAATTCTTTTCTGTAACTGTTCCTGATTTCTCTTATCACTGTCATATAATAGGGGATAATCCAATTTTTTGGAACGAAGTTCCTTATCGCGCGTTGTGAAAGGGGGCTAGACGGAAAAAATTCTTACGAAAAGTTGTCACGACACTTTTTGCTATAGTAAGCTATTGTAAGCTTTATTTCTTTAAAATAAAGTTGAAATTTCCTTAAATTACGTACTAGTGGGGTGTGTATGTAAGTAAGGAGAGATATGATTATTATTTTGAGTGACCGAACTACAAAGTACAAATTCGGTTGTGCAGTTAAGTAAGACGTATTGCTTCGAATTAAGGATTAATCTTCCTTAAATTAAATATTTTATTTTTCGCACACTAACTTAAATCTAAAATGTATTGATATTATGTACGTGAAAGGAACTTCGTTCCATCCGGGTGTCCCTTGACACCTCTCAAGTTTTTTTTCTTTGTTCGTCGGGTAGTTTATTGAAAAGTATTGGACACATATTTTTTCTTTTTTCACGTGGTCATAAAATTACGGAGATATATTGAGTTGAAATGGCGCATGACGTCACATGTAGGTAAGTTTTATACCTACTTGTGACGTAGTAAGCCCCCACTCTCCAACTTTAATGAGTTTTAACTAAGTAATTTTTTGATATTTTGATAAAACAAAAAATACGTGTCTAATATTTTTGTATTACCTGTCTGACGGACAAAATAGAATGTCGTTTTCTTTACCCAGTCCGATCCCCTATTAGGGACGTTCCACTCATGTCTCTAACTAGGGAGCACACAGCTTTAGGGACGCGACAGCATTAAAGTCTGATATGCCTACTGCCTACTAAATTAATTTTAACGCTACAATAAAGTTCCGTCTAAAATATAAGCGGCAACACTTAATCCTTTATGAGGAAAGTTTCGAATGTTATTAATACTAAAATAAGTTTTAACGCTTTGAGTGAAACTGTAAAAAGTAAGTGTGATACTGTGTGAAATATATTTAACAGAAAAGTTGGGAACCTGCTTGTTTTCAGTAACACTAAGCGGTGCCTAAATATACAGCGCTGGATTCAACGCTACTTTCAGCGACGAGAGTTCAAAATTTTAATAGTGCAAGTGTATTTGGGCATTATTTTAGGGGTCGATTAATGGCAACGAGTATAAATGACGCAGACACTGAACATTCTGTGCTAATAGCCCTTATAAATAAATCAGTCTCATGTAAGTTCTCTTTTAGAAGAACTCGAAAAAGGTCATGATACATTTTGGCAACGTAAAACATGTTCGTTTATCAAAGTCGACATCTTAAGTGTTAAAAAAGGATTAATGTAATTTGATGGGCGTTATAGTAAGTATCTTATTTGATTCAGGTATAAATAATGTGTCTCGTCGCTGTGTCTCTAAATATATATATAAACTCAGCGTGAGTTTACACATGAGACCAGACAGAAACCACGATTCATTCACGCTACAATTCTTACATACAAATTTCTTTTTGCATCATCCATTTTCATCCATCAGCTCTTCTTCATTCATGAAAGTCATGATAAGGTTTGTGTGATCGGAATATCACCATTTAGTAGCCACTATCATTGTATTTTAACTAAGATGGGAAAAGAGAGAGAACATTTCACACAAAGTTAAACTTCAACAATTTCTTGCACAAAAGGTATCAAGTTCATGGCCGCCACGAACACTTTCATCTCAACAACAAAAGGAATAAAACCTATAAATAAATCAATCGAATCCAACACATACCAGCTACCACAGAAGCTTCTCAATTATACCACCATTACAGTTCCAACGAAACCCAATAATCTTCGTATAAATAAAACATCTAATCGTTTCACGGACTGTAAACACAGGAACATCTGAAACAGAAATAACGTTATAAATAACTACACAAATAACGATATAAATAACGGTTAAAAGGCATTTCTTTGTCGATACATGGAGACTGATTTGTGAACAGTTTTGTGTTGTCGCGGCATAGATTATGACACAGAAGAGACGACTCGTTATAAACCATTCTGAGGGAACTTTCCTTTTTCTGTCAAAAGTTACGTTACGTCTGAAAGATAAATTAATTTTGGAGCCACTAAGATGGCGCCGCACAAACCAGGAACGCGTCGCTAGTATTAATATAATAGTTTATTAATATAATATATATAATTTAATATTAAATGTTGTTGTTTAATGTTGGAGTATGCAGGGAGCAGCAGCGTTCGGTGTTTTCTGCCTACTCCATTAAAAAAATGCGTGAGTTTTTGGACGTGTATAGTTTAATTTTTGCACTTAACGCACATTGTCTTTTCTTAGCTAGCTTTTTCATCTTCTCGCTTAGTTCTTGAGATTAGCATTTTCGACCATCCAAACAAACAAACTCTTCAGCTTTATAATATTAGTATAGATTATTGTTATCGATAAAATAAATAATTAAACAACCACCTCCTTTTGACTTTCAGACAATTTGAGCTACATGTTGAAACTATTTTTAAGGTGCCATGAAAACGAATACAACAATGGAACAATGTATTGTCTAGTCTGGTGACTAACATATAATCATAAAAAAAAACAAATATCTGTAATTAACCACAGAAGTTATAAAAATAAAACTCCCACCAAAGTCAAGACAGCATAAATGCCTACACACCACCTCTACACAAATACTCTTAGTCAAAATATTCTTAGTCTATTTAAAGCAAGAATGTTGGTAAATCGTGCGACTGTCGACTCTATTGTTAGCTTTGCCGCGTGTCCGATCACGTGACCTTGGATGCTTTGTACTTAGATGAGCATCTGCTGTCTTTGTACCTAGGTATTGTCACAGTCTAGCTGTATTACTTAGTTACAGTCGATCAATATCGGAAGACATGATTGCTGTCGTACAGACAGCACATCGAGCTACCCAAAACTATAAATTTCACTCAATCGACCTTGAACCTAATACTTTAACGATATAGTTGAAAATCATTTCAAAGAAATTTGACAGATTGTTGCTGCTTGTCATGCTGGCGCCTGTACATATCACAAAATCCTTCGCCGCTGCTTTTGCGACTAGCGGTGTCGTGAAAGATTGCTTTATAAAGATGCACGAAGACAACAAAGTGTGAGACGAAGACAGAGTCTACGAGCACGAAGACAGAGTGTACGAGGCAACCCTCCAACTCCCATAGCATCATATTCCACGGATTTTTTTCCCAGGTATTTTTTTATAGTTTTTTCAGTTACTATTCCTTTATTTCAATGTAAAATTACATTTTCTTTACACAGCACCATTTATGTAAATAATACAGCTATAAACAAAAAGTCAACAATACCAGGGTTATTTGATATTATTAGGTATGTCTGTGACTTTCAAAGCTCATTTTGCCTGTCATAGTGGTTTTGATTGACTCATACGGGTAGTGAAGACCTGGATGTTATGTCACAACTTGGCCCTTTGTCCAGTAGTGAAATGCGATAGCGTTATAGAACAATCGTGTGGCAGGAATAAATCATACTGTAATAGGGCAATTGTAGCGTGTGGCCAAATTCAGAACTTATGCCGCCTTCTATTTATTTCAAAATAATTCTTCAAATGTTTACCTACAACTCTCTGGCCTCCCGTCAACTTGTTTCAAGCGCCTAAAGACCATTGGCTACGCCCAATACTGTAATTCTGAACATAGTTTAGATCTATGCCCAAAAATTTGATTCTGACAGTTCTGTCAAAGTATAAACGTTGCACCACTGCGAGCAGTGCAGTAGGCTGTGGTAATGTATTTTGAAATAAAAAAGGATAGGTACACGTCCGTACAGATTAGCATTCCGGATTAGGGAGTGCTGATATGTGGTGATGGGTTTAGGATGTCTTTTGATCTTCGTTTCCAGGAATGTTTAGTGGGGTAGGTAACTTTGAGAGAAAACTGACCAAGAATGTTCTGATAAAGCTAAGATAATTGTAATTCTATAGCAATGAGATGATTATTACTAAAATCTATACCAAGGAACTTCATGCAGATAATTTATTATTCTGTTTGTAAAAACGTATTTGCGCCTGAGCCCTATAGGCATTTCGTCAGAGCCTAACTGAAAACAAAATAAGTTGTCCCATACATATTGACTGTGGAGGTATTGCAGCTTTTTTTTACAATTACCGATGAAAAAAATAGTGCGTGGAGTCCCTCCGCGCGGAAGAAGTGAAGCTTCGTAATACTACACGCATGCGTTCGAGTGCCACGCATTCACTCTCGTTATTTTAATGAGCTTCTTAATAATATTTTGTTGTTTTCTTGTTGTATTATTTTTATTACATAATTATTACATAAGTTTATCGAGGTTATTCTACTCATGGAAATTGAGCGAAGGCTGGTCACACCGAAGAGCCGAATGCATGACTGTTTGCACGCCATCTTGCGTACCTAGTAGAACTACGTAGTCACAAATCTTGTATTACTGCCATCTCTTAGTGAGTTTTAGAAAATATTCCCCCTCCATGGTAGCGTTAAACATGTTGGAAGAAGGTACGCAAGATGCATAAGAAGGTTCACTTCAAAATCTATGTGGTTAAGAATTATGTACTGCACTGTTTTCCGTCGATATCACTTCCAATCTGTTATAATAATAATATATTATTTATTTTGAGTAACATGAGTGTTATGTTATGTTTACGTATGAAATTATAAACAATCTATGAACATGTCGGATCCGGTCATTAGTACGGGCAGAAAATGAATAGAAAGCGCGCCAAAGGTGTCGTCACGCGACTTACTTACCAGTCTACCCCAACCTAAGCGCGCTTTTACAGAGTCGTGATGTTTCTTGTGCTCGCGGCAAGACAGTGTGTGTCTGACAGCGGCGGAGTCAAGACGTCCCGAAACTGTACTCCGATTCATGGTGCCTAGTGTTATTGTGTTGCATAGTAATTTCAAGTAATTTGTTAGTTCGATAAAAGCAGTGTACCGTGTGTAGTGTGTGTTCTCATAGAACGAAACCTATGTTCGGCCCACATGGTGACCGAGTCTAACGGAATAAATCACCCCTAACTACGACAAACAAATTAATAAACCTAACAACATTAATTTTCGCCAATTAGAACATGTATTTTCATGGAGCCTGTTGCTAGAATTATTTAATTAACTCCTACGAAGTGTATCTATTTCCATTTAAATTTAGAATTCTCGATTAGAATAGCGAGTTTGCAATAGGTGTCAAGTTGTTTATGGAAACATCAAACTGTGATTGGCTTTGGAGAAATCTTAGGAACTTTATGATATTTACATTTGGATTCTGAGAAATACTATCCCTCACAGAAATAGGTCATAGCTCATAATTATCTCACCGAATAAGTTAGCTAAAGTGCCAATGGGCCGGCCATTTTTTTTTAGAAACCTTGGCCCTCACTTGGAATTTCTCCAGTATTGTTGTTACGATGCATTTACAAACATTTAATCTCACATAGACAAACCAGCCAGACCCGGAACAACTACCTGTGAGTCATACAAATATTTGTTTCGTGCGAAGGTCAACTTCACTTAGCCAACCATGCATTGGCATCCAAACTAAACGTGTATGCAAAGATTAGCTCAATCGGTTGAAAATAATTGTTTTAAAACTGAGTTGCAAGATTTAACCTAAACAATCAATCACAAACATTGCAGCTTTTAATAAAATATTGTAAAAATCTATTCATAACATTAATAATTTTATTCTTACCATTTTCGCAATTATAAAAATTTATTGTTTTAATCAGCTAGCGGCGCGGCTATGGGCCGTCGTACCAGCCAGTCTTTATTCAAACAATATTTGCGTTCGATTTCTTTGGCGCTGAACACTAAGATGTTCCAAATTCAAAAAGTGTGCCGCAATTATCTTTGCGGCGCACTTTTTGAAATAAAGAGGAATAGAAACTCATTACTGCGCGCTAAAAGTTTCTTATAGAAAACACTACCTTTGGGTGCACTTTCCCCAGCAACAATTATACCAATAGCAACAAAGTCTATACCTTGTCCTTACATAAATAACATCTATTGATCCAACACCCATTAACATAAAGGTAAAGTTTACACAACTAATATTTATCACCCATTTAAAATAGCAGGCCAAAAATAATTTACACCAGTCCTTAAAATCTCAATAGCGGTTGATAAATCTATACTAATTGACAATATGCTGACATGTTGGAGTTACAAGCACTCCCAACTATAGCATCATTTGGCATGTTTGGCAAACATTGGCGGAGTTATTAGTATAAGTCCTTTGGATGACAGGCACCAGCTGGCCTCGGATCGGTAGAGAATGGAACGAAGGGACGGAAAGATGGTTGATGTTGATGGTGTTGGAGTTGGCAATGACTGTCCTAGTTTTGGTGTTGATGGTAACAAAACCAGAGACTCATCAACTGTAGACCAAAGCCATCGCGTTCTTGGTCGATGCCCTTTTTTTCTGATGGCACATCATCAAATGACCCCTCCCGCTCTGAGCGGAGCGGAAGGGAGTGTCAGACTTGTACTGACTAAAACCCATCCATGTCCTTCTTAGCCCTTTGTGTTCCATGGCCACGGTATTTCTTTCGAACAGTCCCGCAGCCCCAGCAGGCATCGGCTCTCTCGGACCGCTTCCAATGTGCTGACATGTCCTTGAGGCGCGCGCGGAACACGAACGCGCCGTCGACCCGGCCTGTCGTCATAAGACGGACGGACCGTGAGCCAGCGCACCAGCCAAGCCTACGGTGGCTGGGGGCCACTAGGTTGCTCCTGACGCCCAGAGCGTCTCCCGCGGTGGCTAGGACGTAAGGCTCTTTCCCGCTCACTTTCCGCCACCTCCTTCGCTAGTATGACTGCTGCGCAGAAGGAGGCGACTGTTTCCCATTCCCTCTCGCTCCGGACCATGGATTGCACCAGGGCCGGACTGGGGAGGTCGCCGCTGCCAATCGCCGCTAGGACACGGCGGTGCTCAGACCTAACGGAACAGACATCCACAGTGTGCTGCACCGTGTCCTCCGGGTGATCCTCGCAGTGGTGACACCCGGGCGTTTCCTCCCGCCTGATTCAGTGCAGGAACCTCCCGAAACAACCGTGTCCGGTGAGGACCTGCTTCAGGTGCAAGTTGAGGGTGCCGTAGCGCCTCTCCAGCCACACCTCAAAGAGGGGACTTATCGCCACTATTGTGGCGGGCCCTCGGTCGAGGCCCTTTTGTCTTTATTTCCTTAAATACAGAGTGGCGAGTTACAATATAAATGGATTATGAGTTTCTTTGGGAATGTTGCTTCATGTGATGGGTAGACTCACCTCCCTCAAGGATCCAGGTAAATCTACAAAAGTGAGGCTAGATAATTGAGTAAATAATTGCAAATCCACATTCATCATTGGGATAATTTTAAAAATAAGTTAAGACTACGATTGCAAAAGCATGATTTATTATGATAATTTATCATAATTAAATCAACAGTTACACAAAATATCATAATACATCTGATAAAAGTAACTCGAATACTGAAATCAATAGTTCCAACAAATCTAATCTATTATCCGACCCTGCCAATTTGAAGCTAAAAGCCAAGAAAACTCCAATAAATCTATCGAATCATAACAGTAATGAATCATCCTAATTTCATAAAACAATGATATATCATGTCCGAAACAGTTCACATTTAGTACAAACGCGGGAAACTTTCAATTACAAAGTTGGACCCACGATACCTGGAGTCTTGCCAGCCCAGAGTTGCCATATGAAATTCTGGAACTACTATAAATTCAATTATTCAATTCTATTTGCAACCGAGACATTTGTACGTCTAAGTTTTTCTTTGCATCTCTCATTTAATTTTGGAGGACTGCAGCAGTGCTGATCTTACAGAATGCTCGACTTGAGTAGGGTAATAAATTCAGGAAAGTTTTGACAACAGATATTCTTTTGCCAAAAAGGAGTCTACTCTTTAGATACTGACTTGGATTTTAGAGAGATAACGAACTCTATAGAAACTATTCCAAGTCATTACATTTTGTCGCGTGATCCACCTTGTCTTGTTTGTTTCTCTAGAAGAGGCCCTTTAGAGGCCTTTTAGAGAATAAAATTGATAAAGTCGTGAATTCACTGCAATAATGTTTCCTTTTTGTGCTGAAGAGTAATAGAGAAGTATGGAAGAAGAAGACATGCTGCGCCGATCTCATATACATTGGAAAAAAGGTCAAGAGAATGAGCATTATGACCTAAGTTTATGATCCGAATATCTATAAAAACGGGCCAAGTGCGAGTCTTACTCGCACACAGGGTGCCATAGCCCCAAACAATATATTATTATATTGTTTTGAACGGTCAATATATTAATTAGTAAACTTCCACTCAACCGCAAAACTAAATTTGTTTTTCATAGTAAGTTAATGATAAACAAAGTTACTGCTGCAGTTTGGTGAAAAAGTCCCATATCTCAAAAAACTAAATATCAAATCTTATTCAGACCAATTTTTGTAGAAAGTTTTTTTACGTTCTACATCCCCACATTTTTTTTTCAGAATTTTTCTCCTCTTACTTTAGAAATTAGAGGGGGGGGGGACACCTTTTGCCACTTTGGAAGTGTCTACCTTTCAAAAGATTGACTTTGAAAAAAAAAATGGTTATAGGAACCCCTATGTCATTTTTAAAGACCTATCTATAGACACCCGACACGTATAGGTTTGATAGTTTTTTTTTTATTTTTTAGTTTCAGTTCCATGTGGGGGATATCCTTATCTATATTTTTTTTTCTTTTTTTGTACAAAAATCATAAAGCGGTTCACAGAATACGTCTATCTACCAAGTTTCAGTTGTGAGTCCTAATAGTTTTGGAATAAAGTGGCTGTGACATACGGACGGACAGATAGACAGACATGACGAATCTATAAGGGTTCCCTGTTTTGCCATTCGGCTACGGAACCCTAAAAACAGCAACAGTATGAGAAGAAATATTATGTTACAATCAATTATGCGATAGTGATAGAATGGTAGCACAAAAACTACTTGGAAACTGGTGTTTGCAAAAACTATGGGAAATAGCAAATACTACGTAATAAGGCTTTACACCTGACGATACGATCGATGTAGTTTGCTAAATGGCAGTCAAAAAAGACCGACAACCTGTCTTACCAAGCTATGTTTCCAGAAACTGGGTTGTGGAGGTCAGATAGGCAGTCGCTCTATGTAAAGTACTGGTATTCAGCTGCACCTGGTTAGACTGGAAGCCGACCCCAACTAAATTAGAAAAAAGGTACGCAGATGAAAGTGTTTCGCACAGTTAAAGATGGCGGTTCACATCATTGCGGGTAAACTTAAAGTAATTAAAAAATAATAAGAAAAAAGGATTGTGTGGTTTTATGAAACCACGGTAAAAGTGAAACTTTTTTTCACACTATAGACATTTAACTAAAATTTTTTGGAATAATATTCCATTAATGGTATAAAACGTATAAAACGCAAACGGGATAAAGTGAAATTTTCACTTTATCCCTATTCCGCGGCCGAGCGTCACGCGACATGCAACACACAGAGGAAAAAGTTTGAGACGATGTAATAAAAGTTTCACTTTAAAATGACTATTTTGTATACAATGTCGTTACGTGTTAAAGTCCCATCTATACTACAATACTACATACTACAAATAAATAAAATTGAAGTGTCTGTTTGTAACATTAAAATAACCGCCTTTTACTACATGATGAATTTATATACGGTACATATACCAAAAATAACTTTTTTTTAATTTCTGTCTGTCTGTCTGTTTGTTCCGGCTAATCTCTGGAACGGCTGGACCGATTTTGACGGGACTTTCACTGGCAGATAGCTGATGATTGTAATGAGGAGAAACTTAGGTTACTTTTATTTTAGAAAAAAAATAATTCCACGCGTACGAAGTCGCGAGCACAGCTAGTTATAAAACACTAAGAAATGACTATTTTGTATACAATGTCGTTCCGTGTTAAAGTCCCAATCACAATAAAATTACAGTTTGCAACGGGTTAACTACAACCAATCATAGTGACAGTTCTCAGCCCAAGTAATTAACAGTTAATAACACTTTGATTGCCCCTAATTGTGTGGTTTTACTTCATGATCGCGAAGTACAAAGATGACGAATGTCTTTTTTACTATCTTACGCAACAATATTTATTAGTGTATTTCGTCATTCATGATAATGAAAGAAAAACTAATTTAGGAGATGCGATTTTTTATCCTGTTCACGCAATATTAAACAGTTACCTACCTACCATCATACATCAAGTCCACGATAATACATTACTAGCTGTACCCGCGACTTCGTCCGCGTGGAATTAGATTTTTCTAAAATAGAAGTGTCCTAAGTTACTCCTTATTACATCAGCTATCTGCCAGTGAATGTCCCGTCAAAATCAGTCCAGCCGTTCTAGAGACTAGCCGGAACCAGACAGACTAACAAAAATTGAATTTTTTTTTTATGTGTCCCGTATATGCATTCATATGCATACTAGTAAAAAGCGGTTGTTTTTATATTACAAACAGACACTTCTATTTTATTTATTTGTAGGTATATATATCTATTAATTAGAGGAGCTCGTGGCTAAATAATAACAGCAGCCCGGGTCGATCTTTAAGGTTAAGCCGTGCTTGCCGAGGTTGGTCGTGGATGGGTGACCATAATTACATACCGAGTTTCCTCCGTGCCTCGGACAGTTCGTTAAGCCGTTGGTCCCGGCTGTCATTTGTAGATCTTTGACAGTCGTTACCAGTAGTCAGAAGCCAAAATGTATGACATCCAGTCTTACCAAGGGGTATCGTATTACCCAGTTACTGGGTTGTGGAGGTCAGATAGGCAGTCGCTTCATGTAAAATACTGGTACTCTGCTGCATCTGGTTAGACTGGAAGCCGACCTCAAGATAGTATGGGAAACAGGCTAGGCAGATGATGAGATATCTATTAATTAATAGTGAGTAAAGACCAACCTCAATAAAAAAAACTCGTCCTAATTAATTTAGGATCGGTGCAGAATGTGCCGTCGTCTTCCTCCACACTTCTCTATTCGTCGTCTGAAAATACATCGCAAAGTGATTCGATACTTTGGTATTTTTCCACTCTTATAGCCATCATATCATGCTTTATCAAAACAAAACCTTCCTCACTAAATTTTCTTTATTCTTCGGCTGTACATACCCAACCCATACCAACTGATTTCCACAAAACTTTATATTCAACGACAAAACCGAAACTGTACAACTCAAAAGCGTGGACACTTCTAAAACTATCCACTTTTAAATGACACAATAACTCTTACCAAAAGACATCATATTATTCCCTTGTCATAATCCCAATTCATGTGGGGTCGGCGTAACATGTTTTCATCCTCCATACTCAATACTCAATACTTTATTGCATTCCAAAATGTGTACATGTAACAGTTGGTATGTTGTACTTCTCTATTACTCGTCATCTCATCAGACACCCAAACCTCTTTCAACCCCCAAACTGTCCAAAAATCGATACTAACCCTAACATTTAACAATCGAGTAATGAATCGTCTGCCACTCGATAATCGGAGCGTTCGATTCGTATTTAATTATGTCGATACATGTAAATCGGAAGATGAAAATTGATCACCGACCGCGCTGTTCATGAATATTGAGCTATGGCTCGAACGTGGCAAATTTCATGTAGTACTATCATAATGTGTAGGATTGCAGCCGGCAGATGGAATATTTAGGCAATTTTGTGTAACAATTGTTCAAAGAATTAAATTTTATATTGTTGTAGTTTAGTTTAGGTAAAGTAATGAATGAAGTAATTTTTTTTTCTTTTAGATAGGTAACGTTGACAATGATTTGTAACGCGTAGATCTTACTCATGATTCGAAAAATCTTAGCTTAAGTTATTTAAGCTTCAGAACGAAGAATGCGGTAAATCTTAGTAAAACTGTAATATCTGAAAAGTAGGTACGAAAACTGTTCAAAACCAAATGTATCAATATCTTGAACACCTGCAGGTTCAGAAGCATTTGATTCGAAAGTGTTTTTTCGAAGTTTTCTTTGTTTACTTTCTAAACTAACGAATGTATTTTGATGCCATCATTTGGAATATTTATTCCAAAAGGAATAAAAAAAAAAACTGGATTTAAATACAACCCAGAAATCTCTATATTTCGAAATTGTAATCATTACACTCTTGCGAAAAAGGGCTCTAGAATGGACCACGCCAGTAAACCGTACTCATGGATGGTAAACAATTTATCGCCCTGATAATGCGATAGAGCGGTTCTTGGCTTCATTAAAATTTGCCCTTTGATCTCTCATACATTTGTACTACACTGTTAATATACACACACGAGTATTTCAATAGTTATTTAATTACTCTGCTCTTTTTGAGTTTATGTGAAATTCTTGTGTGAAAATTTAGTAGGTATGTGTGAACTTTATGAGCTCTTTCTTTACATTTTCATGTTAAAATCAAAAGTCATTTATTCAAACTAGGCTGATAATCAGCACTTTTTGAACGTCATTATTACAAGAGACAGTCCCCCAAAACGCCCGGCCTTCGCCACTTCCTAGTGTTTTAGCTGGGAAGAAGAAGTGGCGGAACAAACTCCCCAAAAACACGATAAGAAGGGGTCAGTGCGGTAGTATAATATGACAGTGAATACTACTACAGTTTTAATTTCCGCGTCTTAGCGTTCGACGAATCAACATCTCCTGTGGATGGCCCTATGTCCACGTGGAGGGTGACTATGTGTTGATAATAGGTTTAGATTGCATACTCAGTTATAGAAAGTTTATATTGTTTGTCCCGGCTGTTATTTGTAGATATTTGACAGTCATTGCAGATAGTCAGTGACCCAAAAGTCTGACAACCGGTCTTACCAAGGGGTATAGCATTTGGCCGGATTGCCGCCATGGGATCTGGAGGCGATAGTCCTCGCGCGCCTGCACGAATGGCGCGCGGAGGCACTACGCCGGGGGGAAACTCCGCTGCCGCGGCAAATTGTCGCTCAGCGGACAGACCTCCGGCACGATCTCATGGCGACATGGAGACAGCGACTGTCGCAACCACGTGCAGGGCACGCCACAATAGTGGCGATAAGTCCCCTCTTTGAGGAGTGGCTAGAGAGGCGGCACGGCGCCCTCACCTTCCGCCTGACGCAGGTCCTCACCGGACACGGTTGTTTCGGGAGGTTCCTGCACCGAATCGGGCGGGAGGAAACGCCCGGGTGTTACCATTGCGAGGATCGGCCGGAGGACACGGTGGAGCACACCGTGGAGCTCTGCCCCGCTTGGGCTGAGCACCGCCGTGTCCTCGTAGCGGCGATTGGCGGCGGTGACCTCTCGCGTCCGGCCCTGGTTCAATCCATGGTCCGGAGCGAGAGGGAATGGGAAGCCGTCGCCTCCTTCTGCGAAGCAGTCATGCTAGCGAAGGAGGTGGCGGAACGTGAGAGGGAGAGAACCTTACGTCCCAGCCGCCGCGGGAGACGCCCCGGGCGTCGAGGGGCAACCAGTGGCCCCCGGCCACCGTAGGCGCGAGCCTGTGGACGGTGAGTAATGGGCTAGCTCACCGTCCGTCCGTCTCATGACGACAGGCCGTGTCGACGGCGTGTACGTGTTCCACGCGCGCCTCAAGGAGATGTCAGCAAACAGGAAGGGGCCCGAGAGGGCCGATGCCTGCCAGGGCTGCGGGTTGTTCGAAAGAGATACCGCGGCCCTGGAACACAAAGGGCTTAGAAGGAACATGGGTGGGTTTTAGTCAGTCAAGTCTGACACTCCCTCCCGCTCCGCCCAGAGCGGGAGAAGTCATTTGATGATTTCCCATCCGCAAAAAAAAAAAAAGGGGTATAGCATTACTAAATACTAACTGGGTTGTGGAGGTCAGATTGAGGCAGTCGCTCTATCTATACTAATATTCTAAAGCTGAAGAGTTTGTTTGTTTGCTTGAACGTGCTAATCTCAGTAATTACTGATCCGATTTGAATAATTATTTCAGTGTTAGATAGCCCATTTATATATCATCACGCTACGACCAATAGGAGCGGAGCAGTAATGAAAAATGTTGCTAAAACGGGGAATATGTGACGCAGATGAAATTGCGCTGGACAGCTAGTCTAAAATACTGGTATTGAGCGGCATCCGGATAGATTGGGAGCCGACACCAACATAGTTGAAAATAGGCTAGGCAAAATATGATACATTTTTGGGCAGGACGGTGCTGCTCTCTGCTTTTAAGCCTCAAAATTACATTACATTTCTATTCATTTTGTTAATCTTTTAGGTGTAGTGAGCGGTTTTGGCAATTCTACACTTTGTTTGGCAAAACGGTCAATGAAGGCACCCATGTACTTTGAGCAATTGGTGTTTATACAACCTATTAACATTATTTGATCTTTCTATTTGTGACATTTGGAGAGCAGCGGTGGCCCAGTGGTGGCAGCCCCGACTTACGAGCAGTAAGCCGTGGGTTCGAACCCAGGCAGGCGCATTACTTTGTGTAATTTATTTCATCACCACTGCCCTCAAAAACGGTGAAGGAAAACATCGTGAGGAAACCGGCATGTCCTAGAACTAAGAATTCGAAGACATCGACGTCTACCAACCCGCACTGGGCCCGCGTGGTGGATTAGCTCAGCCCACTTTCTCTCATAGAGAGGAGGCCTGTGTCCCAGCAGTGGGAACATTATAGGCTGATGATGAGTCTTTCCATTTATAATGTTTTACAATAGACTTTTAAGTAAAAGAACAATTCATAAATACGACATTTTCTGAAAACCCACACAGATTAGTCAAAACGTTCAAACATAACTCTCTCCTAATAGACACGAATCCGGAGTAGTGAAACATGACAAGACAAGTAAGTAAAACTACTGGTTATCTTGGAAGCCGCGAGGAATTTAATCACGATGTTCTTGCTAACTTCCTTAACAGAGCAGTTTGTTCGGCGATATGATGTGTGTATAATGTTGTAGATAAGTGGGACGTTCAGTTTTTTTAAGAAATTACTGGAGACGGTTTAAGGCTGCGTCATTGGTCTTGTCGTCGCAAGCTTGACTTGGAAATTGAACGCAAGACTTCACGTCCTGGATTCGATTCCCGGACAAGGTGTTATAGGGTTTTTCATCAGTATTTTCTCAGTAGCAGCCGGGAGTCTGGATTTATGCCCGGCTGATGGCAATAGGCTCGCCTCTTAAAATTAAACATGATTGGCGAAATGTGGGTGCATGGAGCCTGTTATTACATTTTGTTTAATTGACTATTTTGACAAGGAGGTCCGGTCCCCCTCCCCGAACCTTGCTCGAGCCAGCCCGCGATGCTGTGCCAGTAGTTTTAAATCAGCCCCTAAATAATGATAAGTAAGTTAAGTAAGTTTTTATGCCCTGGCTGGAGGCCTTACTCTTAAGGCACCCACAGGATAGTCCGGTTAAGCAGACGACAACCTCATAGGTTGAACTGCGAGATGCCATTCATAAAAAAAAGGAGGTCCAGTCCATATGGCCATGACCATCTGACCTCCACAACCCAGTTAGTACTGTGTAATACGATAAAACTCCTTGGTAAGACTGGTTCACAGAGTTTCAGACTTCTAACTACTCGTAACGACATTAGTATTTAAAACTTCGAAGTTCGGAATGACAGTCATGTACTCGTAGTCTGCTGTCTAGTGTAAAAATCATCAGTGTTATCTCGTAGAATGTGAAAAATTGGTCTCAAAGCCTTAGGATAGAATAGAATAAAACTTTATTGTACACCAATAACAAAACATAACGGTTTTACAAAACTGCTAATTTTACGGTTACAATGGCGGTCTTATCGCTGATAGCGATAACTTCCAGACCAGCCTTAGCCTTATAAAAAACCTAACCTCATTAAAATTATCAAGATAACACTTTCAAAATCAAAATTATACAACCGCTTCATAATCTCCAATTACCAAGTGGCATCTTAGTATATAAAATAGTATTTCTAAGAAAATCCTAGTTTGCCATACACACTACCACACACATTCATATATACATGTGTATGCAAAATTTTCTTAGTATTACTACCCTCACCTCAAATCAAATCAAATCAAATCAAATTTATTCGTAAATGTAGGTTTCATTACAATAAGATGTTATACAGAAATGGTTAGTTCGCTACATTTTACCCGAGAGCATACGAATCATAATAGAGTTAGGTATGTCAAAACAATAGACACAAAATTTTAAATTAAATAACACAATTACATATTATTAATACACATTTCCTTACGTACTAACACACACAATTATTAAAGTAAAAACAAATAAATAAAAATAATCATAATCAAAACGTCTTGTCCTCCATAAACTCAGCTGTGGAGTAGTAGCTTTTATGAATTAAAAATTGTTTTAATTTTTTTTTAAACAAATTATTATTAAGTTTCTTTAAATGTCGTGGGATTTTGTTGAAAATAATTGGAGCCATTCTATAAAAGCTTTTACTTAGGAGTGCTGTTTTACTGCGATCAACACAAAGAATGTTCGATTCCCTTTTTCTCAACCGTGGATCGGCTGGGGCTTTAACTTCGAAAAGTTGTGGGTTTGTCTTAACGAACACTGCCACCTCAAAGATATATAATGACGGCAATGTAAGAAGCTTCAAAGATTTAAAATATGGCTTACAACTATCCCTTGACTGTAGATTACATATAGCGCGTACGCATTTTTTTTGTGCAATAAAAACGAAATTCTTGTCTGTCGAATTACCCCAGAAAATTACTCCGTATCGTAGAACTGATTCTACGTAGCTATGGTAGGCAATAAGCACGGCGTCACGGTTTACATATTTAGACAGCTTATGAAGAGCAAAAGCAAAACTGTTAAGTTTTTTGCAGATTTCTTCAACCTGCCATTTCCAAGTAAGTTGGCTGTCTATCACTAACCCTAAAAACTTTGTAGTATCCGTTTTTGTGACTGAATTTCCATTGTGACTAATATTAATCGGTAGCTGACGTTGTCGCTGACTAAAATGCATTATACACGTCTTTTCTAAGTTAATTTTTAAATTGTTTGTCTCTAACCAATCTATTGTTTGCTTTAGTGTGTCATTGATTTCTTGTTCATAGTTGTAGGATTCATCTTTTTTTATCGTTATTGTACAATCATCAGCAAATAATACAGTTGGGTGCTTGACACTTTTTGGAAGATCATTTATGTACACCAGAAATAGTGGGGGACCCACGCAAGTAGTGTAAATAGTGGGGGACCTACGCAAGTATGTATGGTACCCATACGTATATTATGTACCTACTCTTATATACACAAGTACCCACTAAAATAACCGACGATATTAATTTTCTCGAAACTGTAAGACTTCGACTCCATACTTAATAGACGTTCAAATAAACCAATCAGTAGTCATTCGAATCGAAATTGAATTGAATTGCTTGATATCATATTATTTTAAGGGTTATTTTTCTTTGAGATTATTTGAGAGTCGAATGAAATTTTGATTTGTTTAAGTATCACGGATGAATACGTTAAGATTCTGATTGCTTGGAAATGCCAAGGTAGTACGAGTACTTTTTTTTTTTTTTTTTGCGGATGGGAAATCATCAAATGACTTCTCCCGCTCTGGGCGGAGCGGGAGGGAGTGTCAGACTTGTACTGACTAAAACCCACCCATGTTCTTTCTTCGCCCTTTGTGTTCCAGGGCCGCGGTATCTCTTTCGAACAACCCGCAGCCCTGGCAGGCATCGGCCCTTTCGAACCCCTTCCGGTTTGCTGACATCTCCTTGAGGCGCGCGTGGAACACGTACGCGCCGTCGACACGGCCTGTCGTCATGAGACGGACGGACGGTGAGCTAGCCCATTACTCACCGTCCACAGGCTCGCGCCTACGGTGGCCGGGGGCCACTGGTTGCCCCCCGACGCCCGGGGCGTCTCCCGCGGCGGCTGGGACGTGAGGTTCTCTCCCTCTCACGTTCCGCCACCTCCTTCGCTAGCATGACTGCTTCGCAGAAGGAGGCGACGGCATCCCATTCCCTCTCGCTCCGGACCATGGATTGAACCAGGGCCGGACGCGAGAGGTCGCCGCCGCCAATCGCCGCTACGAGGACACGGCGGTGCTCAGCCCAAGCGGGGCAGAGCTCCACGGTGTGCTCCACCGTGTCCTCCGGCCGATCCTCGCAATGGTAACACCTGGGCGTTTCCTCCCGCCCGATTCGGTGCAGGAACCTCCCGAAACAACCGTGTCCGGTGAGGACCTGCGTCAGGCGGAAGGTGAGGGCGCCGTGCCGCCTCTCTAGCCACTCCTCAAAGAGGGGACTTATCGCCACTATTGTGGCGTGCCCTGCACGTGGTTGCGACAGTCGCTGTCTCCATGTCGCCATGAGATCACGCCGGAGGTCTGTCCGCTGAGCGACAATTTGCCGCGGCAGCGGAGTTTCCCCCCGACGTAGTGCCTCCGCGCGCCATTCGTGCAGGCGCGCGAGGACTATCGCCTCCAGATCCCATGGCGGCAATCCGGCCAAGAGGCTCGCCGCCTCGCCGGAGATCGTACGGTACCCCCGGACCTTACGGCCTTACGGCTACCACCTTCTGGGGCGCGTTCAGGTAATGGGCGGCTCGCCGCCTCAAAGCCCCGTAAAGGGCCATAGACCGCACGACCCCCGCATAGAGCCTCCGGCAGGAGGCGTTTGGACCCCCTAGGTTGGGCAAGAGCCGCTTGAATGCAGCCCCTGCCCGTTCCAGTTTGGGGGCCAAACGTCGGAAGTGCTCAACGAAGTTCCACCGGCTGTCGAGGACAAGCCCAGGTAGTACGAGTACTTAGGTATTAATTTTGCTCTTATTTATTTTATTGGAAGTTTCCTGAATTTATTGGTATCAGGGCTTTTAGTGTAACCTATCAAAGAAGTACTGTTCAAAATAATCATGGAATCAAGCCTGAATTCCCCTAACAGGAAGTATCATCATCTTCATCATCATCATCAGCCTATAATGTTCCCACTGCTGCGACAAAGGCCTTATCTCTATGTGAGGAAGTGGGCTGTAACCCACCACGCGGGCCCAGTGCGGGTTGGTAGTGTCACATGACTTCGTTTTTATTTTTTTTCTAGGACTTGCTGGTGTCGCAGTGTTTGTTACCAAACTCCTCCGAAACGGCTGACCCGATTTGTATGAATGTACGTATCGTAGGTCTGAGAATCAGCCAACATCTATTTTTCATACCCCTAAAACCCATCAAAATCTCCACGCGATTGAAGTCGCGCGCAGCAGCTAGATAATTCCATAAAAACATATTATAAACGTCACTATCACGCAAAAATAGTTCCCATAACACGATATCGAATGAAACCCATCAAGATACGCCATAAGATCTGTATTCTATAAAAATATAAGGCAAACGGTATGGAGCGAGGCGCGTGTACTATCGCCCGATGACACGTCAAACGTAGCGTGACGTGTTCGGGAGCTAGGGAGCTTTATTATTATATCATGATTTAGATAAAAAGAAGTATTTTTTCATGGGTGTAAAACATAATGTGTTTTGGCTATGTAAAGGTACAGTTAGAAATAGTAAAAAAGTTGAGCAATCGAGTTGATCAGTGGGGAAGTAGCGAAAAAATCAGGCATTACAATATCATATATGACATCGTGAGCATATATTTTTCGACGGCATGGAAAGGCAAGTCAGAGACCCATGGGCGACGTAAAAACTGTGACACCAGGTTATCCACACGATAAAGCAAGAAGAAGCCAAAGAAGACTTACAATCTACAATACGGTCCAAGATTACAATCACCAACCAACTCCACATATTGACAAACTAGCTTATGCCTTTTTTTTTTTTTTTTGCGGATGGGAAATCATCAAATGACTTCTCCCGCTCTGGGCGGAGCGGGAGGGAGTGTCAGACTTGTACTGACTAAAACCCACCCATGTTCTTCGCCCTTTGTGTTCCAGGGCCGCGGTATCTCTTTCGAACAACCCGCAGCCCAACTAGCTTATGCCTAACATGGTTTTGATAAAAGAAGTATTTTTGTATGGGTGTTTTGGCTATGTAGTATTTGTCTTAAATAGGTTTTTTATGTGTGTTTTGGCTGTAATTTGTAGAAATAGACTTTATGAAGTAATAAAGAACACACAACATAAAAAAAAAACAATTAAAAAAAACTTCCTTATCTTTACATTTTGTAAGCCTTATTTGGGGTGCGCCAAAGTTCACCTAAATTTTCAACTCCGATAATTGGAAATCCGAAAATGTTCTTCCTAACATTTTTCATCCTAACAATCGCAATTCCTAAGTACTCTGTCCCTAATGTTTTAATTCCGAAGCATTCAACTTCATAATGTCAGTAGCAATAATCATCTATTAAACTTTTATTTGTTTTCCTATATTTTCTCAACATAACCATCTTTTACACTATTATTCAAAGTCATATCTTTTTTGTTTAGATTTATTTTTTATTAATTAAAGCGTCTTCTTTAATTTTATTTAAAGAGGTGTGTACCTGCAAAGATATCCATAGGTTAGGTTAGGTTAGAACTGTGACCAACTACGCGTGAGCCGAGCGAGCGAAGCGAGCGGTGCCGCGGCAGCGGCCGGCGAGCGCTACCTCGAAATTGGTCGCGAAATTTTTCTAAATATTTTTTTCATTGTGGGGGCACTATAAATATCATCTTCTACCCACATATATTATTTATTACACTTGGTAAATGTTTCTTTCTGAGTATGAGTGAAAATGTTATGGTAATTATGTTTAGGGATAAAAGCGTTATGATAAAAAACAGTAGGAGTTGAAATATATTTACAATAATGATATTATTAATAACAATTTTCGGAAACATGAGTGTTATGAGCATCGCTGGTAGCACTACAAATAGTATGAATGAAAACTTTAGGATAAAAAATTTTAGGAAGAGTGATCATTCGGATTACAAATCATTAGGAAGAACAATTTCGGGTAAAGAACTTTAGGTGAGCCAATATGGACCCCCTTATTTGTCATAAACCATAGCGGATATTGAAATAAAACATAACTTTGCTCACATCAATGATCTAACTCCAGGGTAAAAAATACATGTGGAATATGGAATTTTTGGAATCCGTAGAATTAACATATACTTACGCGGTTACATTTACCCTAAAGTTCTACAAACAATATTTTCCGTCAAGTTAGTCATCATCATCATCATCAGCCTATAATGTTCCCACTGCTGGGACACAGGCCTCCTCTCTATGAGAGGGAGTGGGCTGTAATCCACCACGCGGGCCCAGTGCAGGTTGGTAGATAACACATGTCTTCGAATTATTACATAGTTTTAGGACATGCCGGTTTCCTCACGATGTTTTACTTCACCGTTTTTGAGAGTAACCGTGATGAAATAAATTACAAAAAGTAATCTGTTTGTAAGTCGGGGCTGCCACCACTGGGCCACCGCTGCTCTCAACTGTCTAGTTAGTATTTTACTATAAAATATATTTAACAAAAACAACACCTAAACCACAATAACCAAACCCCATCAACACAGATATCTATTACAGATTAAATTTCAATCTATAAACCTAAACCGGGGTTACAAAATCCGTTTAAAAAACCTATCATGCCAAGGCAAATTGGAAACCGGTTCTAAACAAATTGTTTTATACAAGTCACGATCAGATTACACGTGAGAGCCGTGAAGGCAACAGGAGGATTACTGGCGATCGGTGTGCTGCCGTGAAAAACATTGGTGAGAGGAACGAGCATAAACGCGCGACGAAATTTGACGAAGAATAACATTCATTCATAAAATCATGCCTGTTTTTACCGAAGGATTACCGTTACAGGTGGCCCAAAAGACTGACAACGAGTGTTAACAAGGGTCTTAACAACTCCTTGCGTCGTATTCCTCAATGCTGAGGCTCGTGACCTCCCTTCAGTGTCACCTTCTCTCGGATGATCTTTCTCCTACTGTTTCTGCCTCTGACTGTGTGAAAGGCGCTGTGGACTGTGGAATCAAGGGCGGTGCGGATCTGTTCAGACCATCGTGTTGGTCTGCGTCCACGAGGTCTTTTCCCATCCGACTTGCTGGTCACCATTAGTTATTCAAGGTTACCATCGTATTTCCTCGCATAGTGACCGAAGTATTCCAAGGCTCTGCGCAGGTACTCGGACGACAGCCGTGAGGAGATTTTGAGCTCTCGCAGTAAGGGGTGTAACAAGGGGTATCGAGGTACAAATCCAAAGAAGACCGCCTCTTGTGGAGTTTGAATAGGTAGTCGTTCAATGGCATCATGTTCCTGCTTTTGTTCCATCGTATTTGGGGTCGACGCAACATGTTTTCTTTTCCAACTCTCCCCTGCTAGAAGTCACGGCATCATTAACTCGTTCCTCTTTGTTAAATGCTGATATTCAGCTGCATCCAGTTAGACTGGAAGGCGACTGGAAAATAAATGGGTTGGCTAAGCAGATGATGGTTATAAAGCAGGATTAGGCAAAGTTGTAGCTGTAGTATACCCACATTACGCCAGTTATATGATAGGGGGTGAGCCTGATTCAGAAATTGCCCAGGACCTCATGATCAACACAACGCTTGCGACCACAAGAATAACGAGCCTGTCAATACAACTATCAATAAAACTTTTAGTTTAAATTCACGACAAGCACAAATTAGTAAAGTTATGAATAAGGTCTTAGGCTAATAGGCTCATAAGGTCTACTTTTAGGATCAGCATGCGTCGCATGACCAGTATGACCACTGGAGAAACGAGTTTTTTTACGGAAGAATTGACATAATGACAGATAGACATGACAATGTGTTAGATTGTCGATTCTTCCGTCTACATAGCCTGTTTTTACGGCAGTCATGCTACGCGTGTAAGGTCTTCAATCAGTGCGTCCTGCCAGTAATGACTTTTACGGGGCCGAAACGTGGACTCTCACGGTACGGTTGGTCCATAAACTCAAGGTCACTCAGCGAGCTATGGAGCGGGCTATGCTTGGAGTCTCTTTGAGGGATCGCATCCGGAACGAGGTGATCCGACAGAGAACCGGAGTAGTCGACATAGCCCACAGAATCAGTAAGCTGAAGTGGCAATGGGCCGGCCATATTAGCCGTAGAACCGATGACCGTTGGGGTCGACGTGTGTGTAAAGTCGAGTGGAGACCGCGAATCGGCAAGCGTAAGGTGGGACGCCCTCAGGTTCGGTGGAGCGATGATCTTCGCAGGGTAGCTGGTAGCAACTGGATGAGAGTTGCCGAGAATCGGGTTAAGTGGCGAGCGATTGAAGAGGCCTATGTCCAGCAGTGGACTGCGGTAGGTTGATGATGATGCTACGCGTGCTGTCAGACGGGTACGGGCAAACTGAGGACTGGAGACGGACAACAGCCAGACACTGACAAATATTTCACAATTATGGTTTCGCTGAACCTTAACTCCGCGCATTCGTGGTAGGCCCTTTGGCTAAAATGTTGAGTTCGCAAAGCTTGTTTGAATTGCGTGTGTCGCTGTGGCGTTAAGTTTGTTTTGTTGCTGTCCAGCGGATTCGTTTACGGATGGAATGTATGGTAGAAGTGCTACACCTCGAATTTGACATACATATCATGCATACATAAAGTACCAACATATAGGATACGTAGTAATACATTTTAGCCAGGGAAGGTAGAAACCACAGAACGCCATTACTGTTAGTAGCTGTTGCCTATGGTTGCATAAACAGGTTAATTCTTGGATGATTATTTCATAAAAAATTGCTCATCAGTCTCTGTGTGCTGAATATCCAATTCATCAGTATTCATCAGTATTTTGAACATCAGTCCCCTCATCAAGTGAAACCATATGCATATATGTATACAGCATTTACCTAAAGAAAAAAAAGAGATGCAGGTCACATCCAAATGCATTTTATTTCAATATCACCCCACAACACAGACTTCCTAAGAACTTCAACTTTAAAGATAAAGACGCCTCTAACACTAAATCTTTAGCACTGAACTCCCCGCCTATAATCACACGCCCCAGGTGTTCCGATGCACTTGTCTGCGAATAAGTTTCCATTGAGCCTCCCTCTGCCACAGCAGACTTATTATTAGTATTAACAGTACTTCAACTCAGGACGGTAAAGAAAAAAATAAAAATAAATAGTCTCGCACAGACCAACAAAAAATTGCAACTGGCAAGTAAATAAAATTATAACAGCCGCACGGGTCGGTCGAAGGTTAAACTACGCTTGCCAAGGTTTTCGACAAGACTTTCCGTGCCTCGTAAAGCATGTTAAACCGTTGATTCCGGCTGTCATTTGAAGTTCTTTGACAGTCATCACATGTATGGCCCGTAAGTCTGGCAATCTCTCCTACCAAGGGGTATTGTATTACCCAGTAACTAGGCATTCGACAAAATCTCTGGTGTCTAGTTAGTCTGGAAGCCGAACCAAACTAAGTGGTGAAAATACTGGGCAGATGATGAGGATACAGTCACCATCTGCCATCACCTGCCCAGCCTTTGTTGGGGTCGGCTTCTAGTCTAACCGGATGCAGCAAAATATCACTATTTTACATGAAGCGACTGCCTATCTGACATCCGCAACCCAGTAAATAGATAATAACGAAACGCCCCGGTAAGACTGGATGTCAGATTTTCGGCTTCTGACTACTTGTAACGACTGTCAAAGATCTACAAATGACAGCCGGGACCAACGGCCTAACGTGCTTTTCGAGGCCAGGAGGAAATTCTGTATGTAATTATGGTCACCCATCCACGGATCGACCTCGGCAAGCACGGCTTAACCTAGAAGATCGACCCGTGCAGCTGTTATTATTTAGTGACGAGCTCCTAATTATGAGGATACAGTATTTCAACTAAAAACAATATCGTGGAAATCGGCTCACACACACACTTGTAAAGCACACACACATGCAAATCGTTTACACGAATACCAAGCACGTTTCAGGTAACGGGTTACTCTAGAGTTATTCGGTTTGTCGAATCGGGACAAAAGGGTACAAAATCTATACTTATGTGTAGTGCAACATAACAAAAAGTCTAATTTACAACTTACTTACGCGTTTTATTTCACAAAAAATGCGTAGTTGGTTTACTGGCTTTAAGTATACTGTGTTCTTACTCCTGTACTGAACGCAATACCACATGATCCAACGTTGTGTGATTTTATGATAGCCGTATTGTCAGCTATGGGATATTGAATTTAAAATACGCGATTTTTAGGTTGATTGTTAAAGACAGGTAGGTTGCAGTTGTGTTCATTGGACCAATGATCTGAGGCCCGCGGCTTCGAACATTCTGGTTTCCTCAGGATTCTTTGACGGTTTTTGAGAAAGCAGTGGTGGTGAAATAAATTACACAAAGTAAAGTGCCTGACTATCTGGGCTTCAACCCATGACTTGTAACTCAGTGCGGTTACAAATGAGTCTGTACCGCCTTCATAATATGACGGCACGGTTGGCGTAGTGATTGGCTGCTGCGCTGCGTGTTTCGGGTTCGATCCGCGCTCGGAACAAATACATTTTTCGCCCTACAGATAGTTGTTCCGGGTCGGGCTATTTGTGTATGTGAGTCTAAATGTTTGTAAATATACTACGATATAGGAGTAATGCGTAGTGTGTGATAAAGTTAAAATGTTTATTCAGATTTTTTATGTGTCCTGAAGTTTGAAAGCAAGATCCCAAAATAAAATTCAATCGTTATCGCTGATAGAATAATTATGACCATTTATCTTTGCCCTTAGTGCTGGATTTAAGTTCCCTCATACAATTTCTATTAATCAGTTAATTAAGCCTTGGTAGTCAAGAGAGGAGAAAACTTAAGTTCATTAAACTCGACCAGAGCAAAAAATGCAGCCTATCAAAAAATGTCTAATCAATGTCAAATGCTCATCACTCATCTTCCGTCTCAAAGCTTCATTTAACATTCTCAAGTCAGAAACGATCAACAAATCAGAATGCGTCACAACTCACATCTATAAAAATATTTGGACCATACCAAAAAATTGTGGGAAAGAAGTCTTCTTTTTAACTGAAAGTTTACTATTAGGGACGGTTCACACTAAACGTATAGTCAGCGGAAAGGAGCGTAAGCGGCAAATTCATGAAGAACTATGAAAACCCAAAATTTAAATTTAATTTCAATTAAACCAGTAGAAGCACTTTTCAACTGTCAAAGAGTCAGTCAAATAGTTGGAGCTAGTTGTCCGTTCTAAAACGTAGATCTCTATGTAGGGTAACGAGCAAAAAACTCCATGGATGGCTGGCAATGAATCTGCCTTTCTTTTCATTCAACTTGGCAATGCCAATGACAGCGATGCGGATGATTTTGGATACCCATTGCGGGCCGAGATCGCAAATTTTACAATTTACTTTTTAAGTAAGAATAATGCCAATAGACTGCACTTCCACCAACTTATCTTTGCAGGTGGCAAAACACAAGACTAAAAGAAATGTACCAAGTTTGACATATCGATGCATTTTTACTTGACAAGAAGGAGCCATCAGAACAGTACGTCTACCATGAGTTTTAACAATCTATACTCGCTAGCGTCTGTAGTTAAAAAAATGTATGAAAACTTTTACAGCGCCTCTAGCGGATAGTTGGGTACTAAAATGCGCAGTAGGAGTCACTATAGTTATCTATCCTACGTCACCGTGTAGTAAACTAAACTACAGCGACTGCAAGTTTGGGCTTCATTTGCTTAGAATTTGGTAGTAAGCACCAACACAGAGCTGTGTTGGTGCTTACTACCTTCAAATGGTACCATTGAAAAAGCTAACTATAGTATTTGCTAATTGACAGAACTATTGCAGTTACGTCAAGCGATCTAACTATGACAACTCATGGTAGACGTACTGCACACTTGAAGTAGTCATACTAACTATACTGACTGTGGCGGCTGACTTTGTAGAAAGCGTAACGGTGTAAACCGTCCCTAAGTTTACGGTTAATATAATTTTTAGTGCAGGGCTTCCTAGAATGAGTTACGATTGAATCTCTGACATGATGCCGCCATGTGTCGTTAATGGGTGTTAGGAAATTTTGTCCTTTTGTGTCAGTGCGTAAGAGTAGTGGGAAAGGGTTATTTTTGATAGCCGAAAATATGGCTTTAATTTCAGGACAATGACAGCGAGTAAGTAAACCGTTGTTTTAGCTTGTTCTAATCATTCGATAGTCTGTATGTAAGGTCTGATAAGGATGCCAGGGCTGCGGGAATGTTCGAAAGAGATACCGTGGCCCTGGAACACAAAGGGATAAAAAGGAACATGGATGGGTTTAAGTCTGTACAAGTCTGACACTCCCTGCGGAAGGAGTAATTTGATGACATCCCATCCAAAAAAAGAGGTCTTAAAAAAAATGGTCGATAATGATTTTGCTGAATGTATTCTCTTGACAAATCTAATAACTACCAATACTAAACATGCATTGACAGTTACCGATATCAAATCAGAGGAAATACTATACAAAAGCATAGTAATCCATATGGTATGTTTAATTTTCGTATCTTTTAATCAGAATGTCTACTGGTTGAAATCAAAGATAAATAATGTCAACTTTTACTTATAAAAGTTTAGACATTATAAGCATGCCTGTGCACTTTGCAAAACAACATAAAACACTGCAAATAAAATTAACGATTTTCTCTGTTTTATGTCTTCAAACACATGGATGGGAAACAAATTTAATTTGAACCGAGGACCATTTAGAGGAGAATCGGTTATGGTGTGGTTTTTCACCATGTGGCCATCAGGGTCAACATGCGTGGGTACAGATTTTGCATCATTAAATGTGAATTTTATTTCCCAATCAAGAGAGTCCAATTTTTATTACTGTGCTGTGAAATAACTTGTTTCAAAGCAGGTAGGTACGATAATTGAAAAGCTATTTTTAAAATAACCATTGGTTGTGTCTCGTTGGTCTAGTGGGGGACGCGTTACTGCTGAGCATGAAGTCCTGGGTTCGAATCCCAGGTAAGACAAAGTGTTATTGAGTTTTGTCCATCAGGAAATTCTCAGTAGCCAGGGAGTCTAGATTGTTTCCCGGTTGATGGTAATAGGCGCGCCTCCTATTACTTGGGACTTAAACATAACGGGCGATATGTGGGTGGACTAATGCGTACACCTCTGCCTAACCCTTCGGGATTACAGGCGTGATGTTGAGGTTGAGCTAGTTTATGTCATAAAACTTTAACAAAAAACACGAATAGATTTTTTGTATATCTGCTAATAAGCTACTAATAATACCATCATCTTCCTGGACTTTTCCCAAACTATCTTGAGGTCCGCTTCCAGTCTAACCAGATGCAGCTGAGTACCAGTATTTTACATGAAGCGACTGCCTATCTGACCTCCACAACCCAGTACCTGGGTAACGATACCCCTTGGTAAGACTGGATGTCAGACTTTTAGCTTCTGACTACTCGTAACGACTGTCAAAGATCTACAAATGACAGCCGGGACGAGCGGATTAACGTGCTTTCCGAGGCACGGAGGAAACTCGGTATGTAATTATGGTCACCCATCCACGGACCAACCTCGGCAAGCACGGCTTAACCTTAAAGATTGACCCGTGCGGCTAGTATTATTTAGCCACGAGCTTATCAATAACGCCAATATTTAAAAATATATCACCCCTCATCGATTCAAAACTCCCTAATTAACACGTGAACAGCCCCCTAAAACTGCTTCACGCAATCAACACACAGGAAATGAAACAGATAGACAATCGAATCACACTCCCTTTTAGGTAAAAGGGACCTGGCTGACTACACGGTACACAGCAACCAAGTTATCTGTGCAGGTGCGAAAACACGGAACTAAAATAAATGTAGCAAGTTTGACATATCGATGTAAATTTTCGAACTGCACATTTAAAGTGGTCTATACAGTGCAGGGGTGAAAATAAAGAAAAAAAAAACAATTTTCATTGGAAATGTCATGCGTAACTAAGGGGCAAGGGAGAGAAAATGCAATTTTGTCAAGTTTCATTCACTCGACCATACCTACAGCGATAAACGCCTACACTTTGGCGTGGTGCGAGCCGAGCTAATTGACCGAATTTTTCTGAAGCAAATGATTCTTGTAACACTGAAACAATGTTACAAGGATCTTTATTGCCATAAAGTTAAGATAATTTGCAAACCAAATCCAGTATTTCATCCAACACCACTATTGTTAGTTCTCGAATTAGGGCAGTACCACACTTACCCGGTCTGAATATTTAACGCTCAGCGCGCGACCGCCCTGTGTGCTGTGAACATGCCCTTATTGTAGTCTCCTCAATAGAGACGTGATGGTTGGATCTGAACGTAGATTTCTGCTTTGTTTCAATCGTGCTGTGTCTCCAATTTTGATGAGCGGTATGAGGAGCTTGTTGCGTTTTATTTTTCTCATAGCCCGAAATTCGGACAACCAATCTTGCTAAAACAAAACAGTCTACAGTAACTAGGTTTTAATGATCAGATGGGTAATATGTATGCAAAGCTCTGGTGATTTTTCGACTAGATTCCGACCTGCCCCTCCTCCAAACGCTCGGATTCGATTTCGATTCGGAAAGTCGTATGTTTATCTCGCTCGCTTTCGTAATGCCAAAACAAGATAGACATACGACTTATCGAATTGAAATCGAATCGCGTTTGTGAATAGGGGGCCAGGGCATTTTGGGAAGATTTTTGAATTGCCCTCTGAATCTGTTTTCGTCCAAATCACAAAACGCACGATGTAAATTTATATCAGCGATGCATCTAGTGGTAGCCGGGGTAACGAAACCAACAAAAAGCACGTATTCCTGTATAACATTACGCCACTAACCCCCGAAGGAGTAAGCAGCGGCATATATTGCCCTCACATTTTGCGACATCATTATCAGTCCCATGTGATACAGCCGCGCAAGTCTATTACGTATTAAGAGGCAAGCCTATTCATATATTTTTCCTTAATAATGCTCCCAAAAGAACATAATATTTTGGCAGCAATTAAATCATTTGGTAGGTAGAATATGACTGGAACCAAAAAACTTTGCAAGGTACCTCCATCTCTCTCATAAAATAATATCATCGTCTCCAGCCCGTATCCGGGGTTGGTGCAGCTCTTTTTATTTCAGATTTCTCTATTACTTGTGATCTCAGCCTATCATCCTTCACACAGTCCATCCATCGTTTCTGGGCCCTATGGGTGACCGTCCATGGACAAGGTGCCTCGGAAAGCACGTTAAGCCGTTGGTCCCGGCTGTCATTTGTAGATCTTTGACAGTCGTTACGAGTAGTCAGAAGCCAAAAGTCTGACATCCAGTCAGTATTACCCAGTTATTGGGTTGTGGAGGTCAGATAGGCAGTCGCTTCATGTAAAATACTGATACGCAGCTGCATCCGGTAAGACTGGAAGCCGACCCCAACAAAGTTTGGGAAAAAGGCTAGGCAGAAGATGAGTATATTATATTAGATAGATGTCTAGATTTTCACCCACAACTTCGTCTAAGAGAAGCGAGTACTTAGCTCTAGGTCATTATGATTCCACGGTCCAACCCTTTTGGAATTCTGGAATGGCGTTGCTAGTGATTTTTATAAAATATAGTAATTTTATAGCCCTAATGAAACCCTATCGCAGTTAATTCATGCCATTCCTTCACAATTCATCATCATTCCCTTGCCTTTTTCCTAATTAAATAGATAAAAAACCATCAAATTAAATACAGCCTCATGATATCGCGTAAAACGTAAAACTACACTATATCCTTCTAACACCAAACCCTCCAACGCGATCCCGAATTTAGCGAAAACTATTCAGAAAATTCATACTTGAAGTTCACAAACTATGAACAAAGGTTAATCAAGCTGATACGCGATGCAAAATGCTTCATATCGGTGCTATATTTGAGCATTCTTCGCGTGTCAAATGCTCAACTTTGCCAATAAATTCAGAAGTATTGGAGGGTTAGTGTCATGGTGGATTGGTGGTTGTAGTTTAATGTAGCTGAAAGTGAGATTATGGTTTAATCAGGAATTCGAAATTTTACATATCAAATCAAATCAAAATCATTTATTTCAAGTAAGCCAATTACAGGCACTTTTGAATAGTCAAACAACAATAAAAATGAAGCTACAGTCCCAGTCACAAGACATAATAACTGTGAAAGTACTGTAGTTGCCCATTCCAAAGCGTAGATCTCTATGGAGAAGAATGGGCAAGAAACTCCATGGACACTCTTTTAAATCATTATGTGATAACGATGTAGCAAGACGTGCACGTTAAAAGTGTCCATAGTAAATAAAAAGACAATTAAAAAATAAAATAATTATATAATGGGATAATAATTATATATTAATCATATAATGGGAGACGGTCCTATGATGAAATTCTCTTCCCATTGTTTCATTGTAGGGTCAGACTAACACTATATTTTACAGACGACAGTATAAAATAAGTTTAAAGTTTACACGCAGGTGTCCTATGGTCTCTAGCCAGATTGCAAGTGAGAACCAGTAGATATTTTCCCCTTACAATCAAACTCAAGGCATTCATTTCAAATATACCAGTTTCAGGCACTTTTTAATCGTCAAAAACAAGATGTTGCGGTATCTACCGACAGTCCAGAAAGATCTGTAGTTGCCCATTGGTTATTTTAGTTACATATCTGGTACATGCGAAAAAATGTAAATTATCCTTTATTTGAAACCGAAAACAACCTAATAATATAAGGGTTTAACAGCGCTGAGAAAGATCAGATATCAAGTAATCTGCTTTCGCGAAACCCAGTTAAGTAATGAAAAGTTACCTCCAAACAATTTGATAGCTCACTTCTAATTAATTAACGAACTAAAGTACAGTATAGCCTTACTGTTTGTTGTGTCATAATATCTGATTCGTAAGTACCTGGGAGCAGTAGAGCCCCGATTTACGAACAGTAAGCCGTGGATTTGAACCCGCATGGGTTCAAATCCACGGCGCATTACTTTGTGTAATTTCTTTCATCACCGCTGCTCTCAAAACGAGGAAGGAAAACATCGTGGAGATAACGTTGTAGAACAAAAAAATGGAAGACATGTGACATCTACCAAACCACACTGGGCCCGCGTGGTCGATTACATCCCTCTCCCTATTATAGAAAGGAGGCCTGAGACCCAACATGAGTGGGAACATTACAGACTGATTATGCTAATTACCTTAATTACTATTTGAGAGAAGAATGTCATTGTCGATTACCATCCATTCGATTTGTGTAGTTTTTGGGGATGAGAATCAGCTGCCACATTGACAATTATAATGTCTTGGATTTTCCAACAAAGTCCATTGCGTTATTAAAGATGTCGAGCACGGGGTTTTTTTCTAACATATAAAGCAATGGATTACAGCTTCTAAATCCCTTGGATTCTGACTGAAGGTGTGTAAAGTTGCTGCGGGTTGTTGATACCGCGGCCCTGGAACACAAAGGGCGAAGAAGGAACATGGGTGGGTTTTAGTCAGTACAAGTCTGACACTCTCTCCCGCTCCGCCCAGAGCGGGAGAAGTCATTTGAAGATTTCCCATCCATAAAAAAAAAGTGTTTTACAGTTGGGGTCCTAGATTCAATTAAACTTGCAAGGACTATAAATCTACTTGACACTACAAAAATACTACAGTTCTTGCGATTAGAAAAACTATCGGTGTAGGTATATGTAGGTGTATGGTAAAAAAAGAAATATTATAAATGCCAAAGTAACTCCTGTCAAACGCCTGTGTAACGCCTGTCCGTCTGTCCTTTAGACTAAAAACGCACTAACAGGTAGCTTGGTTAGTGCCTAGATTCTCAACGTACGTTCTGTACCTGTACTAACTGTACGTTCTTCTCAAGCCACCTGTTAGTGCGTTTGTAGACTTATCGACAAAAAAAATTAGATGAAGTTTAGCTCACGAATAAAGTATAACGTAGTATGTTCCCGTGAGATAATTTTGGACCACGCATATCACGTGGACGAAGTCGCGAGCAAAAGCTCACCTGCGAGCCCTTTGCATTAAATGTCTATGCATAAATGTACCTGTCTGTCTGTTTGTCTGGAGCCTAACCCTTCCCCTTTTATTAGAGCTGTAGCTATTGAGCAATAGCCTCAGAATGTTTGCAAAATTGATTGAATAGCTACTCCCTATTTGCCTAGCAATGTCAATTGAAAAGGGGAGTGCATTAAGATATTTATCTATAGCTGGTCTGTCTAGACTGAAGGGTTTATTCGATGACTGAAGATTATATTTTCAAAAGACAGTCTAATTTATTTATTTATTCATCTTACACACACTATCATTACAGGATAACCCCAATACAATAGTGATTTGCAAACAAACACCAACTAAATTGAAAAATAAACTTACGGCTAATACATAAAAATCTATCTAAATACAAAATCAAACAGAATATTAATATTTAAATATAACTAACATAATTCAAGAAAACTTTTGCGAGTTCACTCAGATTGCAAGAGAATAGGTCAAGTCTCTCATGCACTTCGTTACCTAATTGATCACTATATCAGCTGAACTGTCCACTGCTGGATATTGGCCTCTCATTTCTTCTGCAATGTATTCTCGGTTCTATACGTCTTTCATCCTTTCCTCCTTTCCTTTCATCCTTTCCTGCAACTTTGATGACATCTTTAACCCGAATGATTTAAAAGCAAACCTAAGTGAGATTAAATCAGAAATACTTCCTAAGATTCCATTTTTAAATCACCATAAAACCTAACCTTCTATCACAAAAAACGCAATCACCAATACATTCTTTCTGAACTTAAATTCAGCAAGAAAACCGCAAACAAGGACCAATGAAAGAAACCCTTACGCTGAAATGTATTAAATGTTAAAGTAGGAATAAAAAGGACACCAGTAAAACCCTATAGCTGGTCATATCCTTAAAGCCCGGTTTCCACCGGCGGCAGAGACTAGCGGTGCAGAATTGACCATTCGCATTGGTTGAATTCCACTTCGAGTCTTCGTCCCTTTTGTATGTTTCCTCTCCGCTCCGCTCATTTCCAATTAAGTAGCAACCGTGGTCAAAGCATAGCCATCGATGGCTACCAATCTACTCACATGTTAACACCTACAGCCAGCTACACACGAATGTGTGGCTGGCAAACAATTGAAGCGCGCGGCTAATGTGTTAAATCTTCGTGTGCATCTTACATAGAAGTAACGCCTAAGCTCCACCGTTGGTCTCGTGGTGGCAAGCACAAAATATTCTGAACGTAGGTCCTGGCTTAATTTTCTATTGAGAATTTTGGAACAACTCTATGTGAAATGGGCAACTACAGTACTTTCACAAGCTATTATGCCTTGTGACTAGGACTGTAGTTTTTTGACTTTCAAAAGTGCCTGTAATAGTTTAATCGAAATAAATGCTTTGAGTTTGATGTTTTGATGATAGTTTAGTGATATCCCCGTGCTTTTTAAACCCTTAGGTTTGCGCTTTATTCCTCGCCGGCCGTGGCGCATTGCCGTTCTATGTCACTATGTGAATGAGGAAAGAGAGAGTGCACCTGTATTTGCCCACACACTTGTGCAATATAATATCTCCCGCATCGGTGGCTAGTCGCAAAATGGACTGGAGGACTACACATAGCAGTGGATGGTCGACTTTATTGTAAGCGTGTGCGCATATGGTCGTCAAGTTATTACCCACAGTGCGCGCTCGGACTTAGTTCTAGTACTTTATTGTGAACCGTTAAATTTTACAGCCATGCATAAGCTGAACGTTTGGGACAAAGAATTGGGAGTCTCGGGTTGGAAAGAAAAGTGTTATGTGCCTATTTTGTTTGAGGATCTATGGGGAAGCCGCATTAAAGAAAAAGTAGAAAGAAGACTTGGAAATTAATTCAATCCCTTGTGTTTATGGCTTCCAAAAGATTACGATGAATTAATAACCTCGACCTGAAATACAGGTCCTCTCTCTAACCTAGATCTTGATCCAGGGTCTCACTAAACTGTAACCTGTTTTTATGGCAATGAAGAAATTTATTATTATTATAAAAACCGAAACATAAAACTTTCACATGTTGATAATTCTTACTCTCATCTTAGAGGTTTAAAGTAAGTAAGTATGCAATTATAATATTCACAAAACACTAGTAAAACATTTCTTTAATTTTTGTAACACGATATTAGAAAATGCTCCGTCACCTTTTCTACCTAACGCCACATCTACATTATCAACCTCACCGTCTGCACTGACCATCAGGGCGAGTTTTACGTCGCTGTCCGCGCCACACTTTTTTCCACCAACTTTTTGTCTCGCAAAGTTGGCAACACTGGCAGGAGCGCCACATGCCTTGTTCACACTACCAACTGTTCCCCCTATGAAGTTAAAATTAAATGTACTTTTAAGAGCTTATTGTTTAGAACCGTTATAAATTTTATTGTAGTTATTAACTACAGCCATTTGACTCCAGTTTTTACCCAGCACCACAGTCAATGAATGTAAGGAGGATTAAAATTATATTCCGTTCATCACCAATTCATATTTTTTCTGCCCCTATCTCATTTTATTAGGGGTCGGCACACATTTCTTTCATACCCAGCCTATCATGACTGCTGCAGGGCAAAGGCATCTTCTAGAGAAGGCACCAGCATTGATTAATGTTTGCTTGAAGCGGGTTGACGATGTCAGACCTATAAGGCCGGTTGTACACTTACGTTTTATTCACCGGACAACGGACCGATTTTTCGCCGGATTTGCGGTGGTGTATGGTTTATAAAGAATGTGTATACTTGCATCGGGCACAGATACGGCAATGGCGCTTGAAAACGGACCGATGTCCGGTGAAAAAAACGGACATATACAAGCGGTCTAATAATTATAATTTTTCCTAGTCGTCGTCTCATGATAAGGTAAGGCACAAAGATAAGACATTATCTTTGTTATTATGAAGAATGAGCTTTAAAAAGTTTTTAATTGTTAAGTTACCACTGCACCTTTTAAAAAGGGCGACATAATCTCCCCCTAAGTTTTTGTTAAACCGGTTTAGTTCTATCTTGTTTCGATAGATGGCCCTGTGCATTGACGTCACGTTTTTGAATCGCGGTGTTAAGATTCTCCGCTGTTTGGTTGGGTCTCATGGACTATGTATGTACACTATCTCTGGTTTCCCTTCAAAACGTATAAATCTTTCGCCTTTTACTAAAGATTTCCGTGGAGGGGAACACTCAAATGAGTCTTATGTATTTTTGAAATACTCTGCTTCGGCAGAGATTATAAAATTATAAACTTACTTACGGTAATAGTACTGTAATGCCCACCGTATTATGAATAATTAAGAAAGGGAGAGAAAATATTTTTAATAGGCACATGCCACACAAAAGTGCACACAAAAAAAAGGATTGTGTGGTTTTATGACACCACGGTAAAAGTGAAACTTTTTTTCACACTATAGACATTTAACTTAAAAAAATTTGGGAACGCCTTTCACTATATCCATACTCCGCGGCCGACCGTCACGCGACATGCAACAAACAGACGAAAAAGTTTGAGACGATGTAATAAAATTTTCACTTTAAAAATCTTAAAACTAGACAGAAAAAGATAATATTGTGTGTCTCACGACTGCGTCAAATAGGCCCAGTTCAGCAAACTGCCGAGCAGCTAGTGCCTGACGCTGGTTTTCAACTGGACCCGAGATAATGACGAGACGGACGAAAAACAGTTAAATTGAAGTGAAACTTCTTATGCGACTTCCAACAAGTTTAACGTTACCATGGAGGGGGAATATTTTCTATTACTCACTAAGAGATGGCAGTATTACAAGATTTGTGACTACGTAGTTCTACTAGGTACGCAAGATGGCATGCAAACAGTCATGCATTCGACTCTTCGGTGTGACCAGCCTTCGCTCAATTTCCATGAGTAGAATAAACTTTTGTAATAAAAATAATAAAACAAGAAAACAACAAAATATTATTTAGAAGCTCAATAAAATAACGAGAGTGAATGCGTGGCACTCGTACGCAATAAGGTATAATCACATTTTTTTTTCTTTGTCCTTCGGGTAGTTTATTGAAAAGTATTGGACACGTATTTTTTCTTTTTTCACGTGGTCATAAAATTACGGAGATATATTGAGTTGAAATGGCGCATGACGTCACATGTAGGTAAGTTTTATACCTACTTGTGACGTAGTGAGCCCCCACTCTCCAACTTTAATGAGTTTCAACTAAGCAATTTTTTGATATTTTGATAAAACAAAAAATACGTGTCTAATATTTTTGTATTACCCGTCCGACGGACAAAATAGAATGTCGTTTTCTTTACCCAGACCGCACCCCTATTACACATGCGTGTAGTATTACGAAGGTTCACTTCTTCCGCGCGGAGGGACTCCACGCACTATTTTTTTATTTCTTGTACAGTTTACCAAAAAACAATGATCATTATTACACTGGTGGATATAATATAAAATAGGTCTGCGGTCCCTGTTTATAGAGTTCTCGCTATTTCTACAAAACTGATCTACAGTAATAGAACTAATGAGAATAATATACAAGGTAGAATTGACACCGATGCACAAACGGTGACCATGTATTCAGCACAAATCATTCTGAACCCCTCCTTAAATTTTTTCATTGATAATTTTAAATAAAAGTTACCACACGTTAACGGTAGATGTGAAACATCTATGTTTATATTAGGATTCATAATTAATAAAACCTTATAATGCAATATGCAGTAAAATGGAGAAAAAATACTTTACTTTATTAAAATTATAAGAATTATGTCATTTTATCGGGTAAGTAATATATGATATAATTACAAAATCTCTAATATTTACAAGATATAACAAATCTATAATTAGAAACTATAATTAGAATCTATAATTTTATTCGATATAACGATCAGTTAATATAATAAACGTTAATATAATATAATTTTCAAATAACTAATTTTTATAAGCATAACATACATTTAATATGATAAAACGCCTATATGAGGTATTATAGGTATAGGCAAGCATGCAGCATGCAACATGCAGCAGGCATGGTTTCTGTTACGGCTCCGGCGCTGCCAGGCTCCGGCGGTCCCATGCGAGCTTATCGTCGCAGATGTGTTTCACGCTCACCACCGCGGCTTCGGCTTGCTGGCCGGCTTCGCCGCCCAGACTCAGCCGTGGCGGCGAGTGTTAAAACCACCTGCTCCTCAGCTCGCGGGCCGCCTCGCCCCTCCGCGCCTACGCGATTTTAAATTACACTCTAGGGGTAGGGCAGACAAGACTACGTGAAGTCGGTTTTGGAGCGATTTGTTTCTGTCACTCCGCTCTGCTCCCGCCTAAACCTTCTATTATAACCCATCCGAGTCGGATTGCTTTGAATTGGGGTATTAATCATAAAGATGGTATCAATATTAAGTATATATTTTAAACGATAAGCCAAATGATTTTCGATTAAATAAACGTTATATCCAATAACGTTGTACGAAATAAGTTTTAGAGTTTATAAATGTTATATCTAATGAAATTATATCAACTGTTGGTATAACTCACGTTTATTATATTATCTTGAGAACGTTATTAAAATGAAATTATACCAAATAGCTTTATATGATATGATACGCACCCCATTTTATCATGAAACTGAACCATTGGCTATTATTTTTTTTATTATTTAAGCATATGCAGTGAGTTTCGTTAAAACTTTTTCGCTGCATAATCTTTTCGTACAGAATTCAAGATGTCGCCATGACCACACAAAAATTGCTTGTAAGGAAGCGGGTACCTCTAGACGCGCCTTTTTTTATTTGATATGGGTTTGCTCTTGACTCTAGTCTAGGTCAGAGATGACAGAGACAAAGTCTACGATGGAATGAACTTAGCCAGAAGAAGACTGTCGACCCTTAATTTGAACCCGTCGTGCAAAACCGCCCGTATACGCGCTAGCTGGCAACATCGCCAGGTCGATCGACAGACCCCGCGCTAGCCCCTCACTCCCCTCAATCATCCGTTCGTGATGTACGCTGCGCATCGCTGCCAGTTAGTTTCGACATCGCGACCTATTCGCGCGTTTTAACATGAGTAAACAAAAAAAGATGTTTTGTATTCAACGTTTAATCAGTGAAGTAGAAGCAAGACCATGTTTATGGAATAGTTTGACAAAGGAATATAGCGATAGGGCGATGAAGAAGGCAGCTTGGGAAAACCTCTGTGCTTCATTCGTACCTGAGTATTTTGAGTCGACCGATGCAAAAAAACATGGCATAAGTAAGTATCCTTTCACTTTAAGCGGCTTTTTAAGCGACTTCTAAAAAAGGAAGAGGTTATCTATTCCAACAGCATATTCTTTTTTTTTGTTTTTCATACAAGTTCTCCGATTTCTCTGCGCTCACTGGTCCGCTTTAATTAAGTTGTTTTTTTTCAATTGGTAGAAAAAGCTAGCGCGGTGATCCCATGTAAATTTTATTAACTTTGTTTGGGCAGTTTATTAGTTATCCTCTATATTATGGTTTTTTTTCATCTTTGTCTGTGTGGATGATGTTCTTATAATTTCTAGCTTCAAGTTGTATACGACCCCTTCACGAAGCCGTCAACCAGGAAATTCGTACATCAATCTAGCAAAAATTATTGCTGGGAAACGACTTTTTTTGGGGTGAAAATTACGTCTTACGGTAAAACTGAATGTACCGCACTCAAAACATTGTGCTGATGGATGTATTGAATAGTTGTCGGGTCGTGGAAGTTTTTAAAGTAAATTTATAACATAAAAACTAGTTTTAAAAATAAAAGAAGTTGATACTTTGACCTCCAATATCTCCGTAACTAGATGGTTCCCAGGTATGGTGTTGAACACAAATATCGCAATGATGGGGAGAACAACTGCTTTCGGCTTCGACAATGGTCTATTTACACCATTTATTAAGTAAAAATTGATACGATTATTTACAAAAGTAAAAAGGGTAACATACAACCGACTTCCAAAAAATAACATTAAAAAAGTGGAAAATAACTGTATAACTTTACTTTTGACAGTGTTTTTATTCAATAGCTTTTTTAGCTTAGCCCGGGTTGCGATGAAAAGAGGATGACTTTATAAACGACTTCTGATAAAGCAGATGGATAATAATATGTATTCCGCCAGTTTTTTTTTTCTTTCATGTATGTATGTACAACGATTACTCCATGATTACTGGGCAGATTAGGTGAAGTGACGTCACTTTACCACATAACGTTAATTTTATTTTGTTGTGTGGTTAAGGCATAAGAAGGTAGAAAAATAGGTATTTACTTGGAAAGTCAAACTACTTTTGTTTCAAAATCAAAACTCATTATTTCAAATTAAGCTTTCACTCATAATCAGCATTTTTTGAACGTCGAAATTACAAGAGATAGTCCCCCAGCTGGAAAGAAAAAGTGGCGAAACAAACTCCTCAACAACACATCTGTCTGTTAGGTTAGAAAAACCAGATTTTATGCAATAGAATTTAGAATTTTCAGCACTAACATAAGACAGAATTAAGAGGGTTTTTTTTTGTATTTGATTGTTTGACTCTTGTTTTGATGTGTGATTACGGTTTAAATGTGGCCAAAAAATTTAAAAAAAAATACGTTCAAGAAAGTTTGATTATAACTCTAGGGATCCTTCTAAATACATATTTTAATTTGTGTATATACATTAGTAAAATCCTTGTCTCTGCAAAGAACGTTTCATTTCTACTTTTGGGCATCTTTAGATGCTTTGTTACTTAGAAGATATAATAAAATAATAATTTAAAAAAATGTTCATGATACAACTAGATGTTGAACTTTGGAATGCTCAATTTATTATGTTTCACACAGCAATACATCAAAAATAATTCCGTAAAACAGAGAGAAACTGACAATTTTTCGTCAGAAATTATATTTTTTATCTATGAATTTATTATAATCCAAATTCCAACAAAAAGCATTAAATAAATATTTTGTAACATAGTAACAAATTAAAGTTACCTTCCTTGATAAAAATAACTAGTCCATTTAAAAGTAAAATTATATTTTTAAACAATTGTTTTATGCAATGATAAAAATCAATATAAATCTGGGCCATGTGACAAAGGCTCATGTACGTTTGTTCCTGGTATCCGAGGCATACCTGTTTGCCTGAGTGCGTAGCGTACTTCACTAGACGCACACGCGCGCATCCGCTGCCGCACGTCGTCTAATTTACCTAAACTGAGTTCTTTTATTTTGTAATAGCCCTGTTAAAGAAAAAACATACCATACTGTATATATGACAATTTTTAATTTTATTTTTTTAGTTTGACTTTAATAATTTTTTTCTCAGTCATTTTATGTTTTTTTTTTTTAAACACAAATCTATTTATAATCTCTAATTGAATTTAAATGTAGTGTCATCACCATCATGAAACTTCTCCAATAAATCAAAAAATGTTTGTTATTTCCAGTGGTAACCTTCCAGAAAAAGTGGAAGGTCGTAAGAGATGCTTTCTACCGAGAATTGAAGAAGAGTAACGCAGCATCTGATTCTGCAATCAAGTTTTCAAAACAGTACGCCTACTACGAAAATTTAATGTTCTTGAAAAATATTTATGAAATAAGGCCAAATAAATGCGACGATGAGAGCAATAATGAAAGTATTACCATTGAGTTTGAAAATAATGTGGACAGTGACCATGACCATGAGTCTCAAAGTACAGTTAATTTTATCGAAGATAAAGCACATCCTTGTCAACCAATACTTAAAAGAAGAAGAACAGAAGAAGGAGAAGATAGAGTGTTAAACATAATAGAAGATCATTTAAAAAGGAAAAAAGATGTTGTCAACGATGCAGACCGACAGTTCTTACTGTCACTACTGCCTGATCTGCAAAGTATAGATCCGAGAATAAAATTCGATTTGAAATTTGAAATTATGCGTGTTTTCAAAACCTATAAGGTTGAACATTTAAAGCTTAATACTTAACAACAAAAATAAAGATATTACTTTTTATTGTTGACAAATTCTTCAGCAGATTCTACTCTAGTCGTCATCTGCCTAGCCTTTTCCCAACTTTATTGGGGTCGGCTTCCAGTCTTACCGGATGCAGCTGAATACCAGTATTTTACATAGACCGACTGCAGATTCTACTCCAGTATTAATGTACATTAATTTAGCACCACTCCTACTACTTAAAACAAAGAAAAAATACCAGACTTCTTGATGACTTGTTTGGATTATTAAGATATTTCTTAAAAACAGTGACATAACTACATATTATATAACCTTTGTGCTATCGTATCTTATTAAGTATTTAGTGCGTACTTACATAAATAAATAATATAATAATAACCACAGCAGCTTCAAAAACATTCTCCATCCCATAACTTTTGCCCGCGACATTCCACAGAAACATTCTCCATGGTACTGCGTAAGATCGTAGTTTTCTATCCCTTTTTTTTAATCGGCTTCTAATTTTAGTGATTATTGGCTTTCAAATCCAAATCTTCAGAATTAACCTCTTTATGATAATTACGATATTTATGATGATTATTGTGTGATGATGAATACAGAGAAAAGTTATTTTAATTTATTCCAAAAAATGGCTTTTATTAACCTTATCCAACCTCGTATTCTTCATAACTGAGGGTCCCCTGGCGTAAATCAATCTTCTGCTTGACAATATTTCACCATCTGTGCGTTTCCTTGGCATTGTGAAACGCATCTTGGAGCTTTGAGTCTAGCGATGAGCGCATTTGGTCCATCATCTATGTAGACTACAACTCTTCAGACGCTTGCAATAGTCCTTGCCAGTGACCAGAATTCTAGGTTATGGCCATCTTTTCTTGCGAGGTGACCGAAAAATTCCAAGTCGTTGCAGATATGTTGTATGAAGTTTGGTTTTTATTTACTTAGACTTGTTATTGCAGAATGCAGTTCAAGGTATTTGGAGCGTTATCTTCCAGCAACGCCTCTCAAAGGCATCCATGTGGCCACTATCGGCTATTTTAGAATCCATGTTTCCAAAAAATCTGCTGGTCCTTACATTTTGACCGCGCGGGTATTGCTTTATCGGAATCAGCTATATTTTCAAAGTCAGGGTTCAGAATGGTGTAGGTACTGAATAGCTGAATACGTGGTCACCGTTTGTGCGTCGATGGTGGAAGGGATTCCACTTTTTAGTAGATCAAACTCACCCAAAACACAAAACATTAATTTATCAATTAAATCATTTACAGACACTTTCCAATTTACTGTCCATGAGTAGGTCAGTCAGAAAGTTGAAACTACTGGCCCAAAGCTTAGCAAAGACAGCTCCCGAGGCACCATCCCGGCCCAACAGTAGGCTTGTAATTTCCCAGTTTAAATTATGAGTTCTTATGGATACAACCGGGCACACATTTCAACCCGCCAATAACAAAAACAAATATAATTGAGCCGTTTGGGGTTGAAACACTAGGGCCATGGGGCCGAGTGCCCACCTTGTGTATCGAGATATCGCTAAACGGTTGGTCGACTCTTCACGTCACCAGAAGGCTGGCCTTTTTTTTGCCCAAAGAATCAGCATTGCCATCCAACGTGGCAATGCGGCCAGCGTTCTGGGCACTTTTCATGTTGACAGCGATGTGGACGAATTTGTTGACGCCCTGTAATTTTGATATTTGTACATATTTTATTATTATTTTAGATATATTTGTTGTTTGTAAATAAACTGTAACCATATAAAAAAATGAGTGGCATCACTGGCATCAGTCAGACTAAAGAGCCCCATGTCAAGCTTGATTTGTCTAGGACAACAGATATAAGGTCGTTATCGTTCTCACATATATGTAATTATTAAAATAAATGATGTAACCAAGATATAGTAACACATTTTGATTTAAAAGAGTGTCCATGGAGTTTCTTGCCCATTCTTCTCCGCTACGCTACGCTTTGGAATGGGCAACTACGGTACTTTCACAAGTTATTGTGCCTTGTGACTGGGACTGTAGATTCGCATTTTTTTTTGTATTTTGCCTTTCAAAAGTGCCTGTAATGGTCTAATTGAAATAAATGCGGTGGTATTACACTTATCAAATATCTTTGTTCAATGTACAGTCCGTGGTGACTCAAAACTGTTCGTTACATTTGTTTGTTCGCTGTTCATGTAATAGCTAGTTGCAGTGGCAGTGGTGCAGTGGTGGTACTTTCATATAAGCCCACAAGCGTGACTTGCCCTTATAACCTACCACTCTTCATAATTTTCGGGTTTCTCAACAGCTTGCTTGCCTTATGAGCTTGCCATATTCTTGGCCTCTAGGCACGCCACTGCTACTTCCAAGTGTGGGTGGCATAACAACCACTTTAGAAAGCTGTGTTTTATTACTTACATGTCATGTAAGTTTGCCGTGACGTCTGACAAGAGTGGAACAAGATAACAAGCTGCACCGACGACCCCAAGTGGAATGAACTAGGGCAGAAAAATGACGATTTCATGTAAGTACGCTTCAAATGAGTTATCTGAAAAAAAGACAAATTATTTTTTTATCAGTTAAACTAGCTGTCCCGCGCAACTTCGTCTGCGTCACATTTTCTCCGTTTTCGCAACATTTTTCATTGCTGCTATATAAAATGGAGTACATTTCAGTACAATATATTTATATAACTTTTCATGTTAAAGTTGATAAAAATACCTAAAATCTATAGTGGTCATGGCAGAAAGGTTCTGCCTAGCACAGCCACGGTCGATGTGTACAGCGAAAATTATATGAGTACATTTTTTAAAGTCGCTAGATCAATAAAGTACACATTTTTTCATTAATATTTACCGCATTAAAATTAAGGTAATCATCCATGGTTGTGCTGGAGAGGATGACACCTTATTGGTCGTGTGATTGGCGTGATGATATATAACCTATAGCCTTTCTCGATAAATAGGCTATCTAACAAATTCATCATTTTTCAAATCGGATCAGTGGTTCCTGAAATTAGCACATTCAAGCAAACAAACAAACAAAATCTTCAGCTTTATAATATTAGTATAGATATCACCGTACACGTTTATAGAGTTTTGCTAGACAGTTTTTTTTAACCCTGTATGCAAGATAATGCAGAGATGTAAGGTACACCTCTGCATAATCTTGGATATTGTATGTTTATGTTGTTAAGGGCCGGTTTTGTCAGTATTCCAGCGTAGTTCCCCCATCAAAGGCCAACCATGTCCCAAGACTATGTGTCTAGGGGAGTGGATATCACAATAAGTAATAGCTGCAAGTGTGGGTAGCATAGCAACGACTCTGAAAAGTGCAGCGTCACAAAGGCACTCAGTTCCTACTCGTACGTCGAGTGGGAAATTTTATTTTCGTGTGACGTCTTTTTGCCGTGGTGTAGAAACTAAGAAGGAGCGGGTAAGTCTCGCCTATTGGTCGATACTTGCGTGACCAGAGGGTTGGGTCTACCTTTGGCCAAAGAGAGCCATTCAACGTGGCAAGGCTGTCAATCTTGTCAATGTTTCCGGATGCCAGCGATGTGGAGGAGTACTTTGACGGATAAGTTTCCTGTTGTTTTTAAGTTATTTATATTTTGTAAGTTTGCTTATGCAAATATTTAGTTTTAGAATATATTTGTCGGATCCGGTCATTAGTACGGACAGAAAATGAATCGACAGCACGCCAAAGGTGTCGTCACGCGACCTACTTACCAGTCTACCCCCACTTAAGCGCGCCTTTACAGAGTCGTGATGTTTCTTGCTCGGTGCAAGACAGTGAGTGTCTGACAGCGGCGGAGTCAAGACTACCCGAAACTGTACTCCGATTCATGGTGCTTAGTGTTATTTTGTTGGATAGTAATTTCAAGTAAATTGTTAGCTCGATAAAAGCAGTGTACCGTGTGTAGTGTGTGTTCTCATATAACGAAACCCATGTTCTGCCCTCATGGTGACCGAGTCTATCGGAATAAATCACCCCTCACTACGACTTATTTAATGGAAGAAAGTTTGTAAATAAATTATGAAACGACACATGTAAATGTTAAGTAAAATAAATGTTTTAGTCTTAATTTAGTCCTTTTTGTGTAAATATGGAGTTTGTATTATTATTTAATTAAAGTGGGTTAACAAAAGTAATTATAATCTTCAAAGAAAAAGTTTGAAAGTGGCTCTTGCGACAGAAAAGTTGTGTGAAATGGTGTTCTTTGGTATGTGATGAGGTGGGATCAAACGCAAGTGACTAAAAGAGTGGTGAATATGGGAAAACGTTGATGGATGAAGAGGTAGAGGAAGAACAAAGAAAAAGTGAAAAAGTGGATAGATTGAAAAACTGTTGGTTGACAGAAGGACTGGAAGAAGATCGTGTGTTACGCTGACCCCAAATAACATAAGGTAAGGGCTTAGGCGATTATCACACTGCCACGCATCACGCTGCAAGTTGCGTGTCAACGCATCTACGCGCCTACTTGCGGGAGTGCCGATCTGCATCATCGTGCGGGTTTCTTACGCACTCGCGCATGATTCTCCGCTTATAGGCGCGTGATCTGCATAAACGCGCGTGGATGCATTTTCTGTGTACCAACACACAGAAAATGCATCCACGCGTCTGTGCGTGTTTTCTATACAAACGGAGATAGTTAATAATTATAAGCAACGTTAAAACAAGCATTCATGCTCTACGCTGCGTGGTGCGTGGCAGTGTGTTAATCGCCTTAGTGAAGCACTGCGGGACTGTTCGAAAGAGATACCGTGGCCACAATATACAAAGGGCTAAGAAGGAACATGGATGGGTTTCAGTCAGTAGGTACAAGTCTGACACTCCGTCCAGAGCGGGAGGAGTCATTTGATGATCTCCCATCGGTCAAAAAGAAAAAGGGCGTAGTGATTTTTTTATCGCTGACTTATTAGTTAGTAATACGACTTGTTTGAAATTTCAATTCTTAAGAGATTACTGTATTTCCCTCTCCCGCCACAGTTTATAACTTGCCCCAAACCCAAAGCACAACTTTAATTCTATAGATCAAAAGACAGACGCGGTGTCTTGCTTTTAGACATACAACAATATGCGCTCATGACGCATGCGCGACACAGACGAAACATTTTGTTAGAAATATGGACTGACGTCAACAAAGTGAGTCTAAGTACTAGGCGGGGTTAATAAACCATTTGTTTTCGTTTCGGGTAGTATTAAAAAATGGAGGTAATCATATTTTTTTTGATGTTGATGATGACAGTTATTGTAGACATATAAATTGAATTAGTTATTTGTAGACGTAATTCTTAGGTTGTCTACGTGTTTTATTGGGAACGCTGGAGGTAAATAATATAAGGTAAAATAAGGAAAGTAATTATTAGTATTACCTTTTTTTTGTCAATTATCTTTGAAGTTTCCTTGGTGGATTTGTCGCGCTTGGCTAGGTGGCTCCCTGGATGGGTTAAACCGTTGGTTCCGGCGATCATTAAACAGTCTTAACAAGGGGCTGTCGTCGCATATTACCCAGTACTAACTGGGTTGTGGAGGTCTGATAGGCAGTCGCTACATGTAAAATACTGATATTTAGCTGAATCCGGGAACTCGACCTCAAAACACATAATTGGGAAAAGGCCGCCACAGGATGATTAAAAACTTGTCTAAGAAAAAGAGGTTAATTATTTTACATCATCATCATTTCAGCCGAAAGACGTTGTACCACTGCAAGACATAGGCCTCCCCCAAGTGTCGCCACATTGACTGGTCCCGTGCGACTCTCATCCAGCGGATTCTCGCAACCTTCACCAGTACGTTTACCATGAGTTGTCATAGTTAGATCGCTTGACGTAGCTGCAATAGTTCCGTCAATACGCAAATACTATAGTTAGCTTTTTCAATGGTACTGTTAGATACGCAGGATATGGAAATGAGACTCGTGGTAAGGTTGAGTATGGAATGCTTTATTTCGAAAAGACTGTCCCTTTTATACAAATTCAATAACAAAAATCAATGCATAGTGGGTACATATAAAAAGTTAGTTTGAACACAATATTGTCGATATACCCTACGTGCTGTATTATTTCTGTGAGGATGATATTCCGTTACAGTACACCCCCTCAAGCGAAGCGTACAACTGGTTTCACTATGTTGGCAACAACATAAAAAAAAAGGCGTTGGCAATACTGCCAACCTAAAAAACGTTCTGTTCTCAGCTCGCACCGCTAGGGCGCGGTCACGATTTGCATTTCCACTAATTTCTAACCTGTTCAAATAGCTAATCAATATCTATAAGTTAATGTATATAAAATCAGTGATGTGTACGTTACCTTAGTGGTTCAAAAATAAACAGATAAAGTTAAAACAACGTTTTACTTGATCGCCACGAAAATCATCTCCCTGGCGTGGCTGGTGCCCGCCATTTGGTCCTTCGTTTCGCCGAACGCCTGCGTCTGCATTCAAGAATTACAGAAATTCGAAGAACACAGAAAGCACCAGAAATCAGAGCCTCTGGAAGTTGAAATCGTGTCTCTGCCAGAAAAAATCGCGTGTCATTTCTACGTGTGTGTGTGTGCGCGCATCCATTATCCATACATATCGCCTCGTCGTACGCCGTCGTGCCAAAGCTTTGTGTGTGATCACGTGGTCAAAGAAGAAAGTTTGGTCGGTGCGTTTGGCAGTCAGTCCCTGCCCGATTCAAGAAATCACACCGAACATAGCTACATTAGCTACAAAAAGTCACGTCGCGAGCCGAGTGCGGCCGAAGTGCGCCGACGTCACCCGAAAATCCACACCGAATCTAGCTACGAGACCTTCGTCGCGTCGAGTTCCGAGGCAATTGTGTGCCGAGTACAGCCGAACGTGAGCCGACTTCACCCGAACGCCGCCATTGCTGGCAACAGCAATCCCGCCAAGCAGCGCTTACGGCGTCATCTAACCCACGTGAAGTGAAATCGCCATTTTTAGTGTATCCTGGTATCCACTAACCACTGTTATTTCTTTGTGTCGTGTAATTTTCTGTTGTTCACTATGTCAACCGATTTAAAATTGTTTGTTGCAAACCGAGGTTATGCAAAGGCGTCGATTACGCGCCTCAAGAATAATTTGCAAGGTAAAATTCAATCTTTATCAATAGAAAATGTAAAGGCTAAAAAAGCTCGTCTAGAAGAAGTTTTCCGAGAATATAATAGACTGTGTGTAAAGATTTTATCGATTGTTGAGGAAGATTCCGAGGATTCTGGGGAGATAGAGGAAGTTTACATTGATCTCATAGCCCAATTAAATACGGTTCTCGTAAATAATACTACTCCATCCTCAGAAATCTCGGAGGCTTCGCTCTCAAATCATAGTAATTCGCGAATAAAGTTGCCTAATATAAATATTCCTACCTTTACGGGAAAGTACACAGAATACTATGAGTTCATTAATATTTTTAGCGCTATGATAGATAAAGATGAATCCATGTCGTCGGTTGAAAAACTATATTACCTAAAAAGTTTTCTTAGTGGGGAGCCCCATGCCCTGATCAACAATTTACCCCTTCAGGGACATAGTTACGCGGAAGCTCTGAAACTACTAAAGGAAAGATATGACAACGACACATCAGTGATTCAGGAACATATTTACACAATTATGGATATTCCATCGATTAAGTCTACACCTGCTCACTTAAGAGGCATTGTTTCAGATGTCAAGCAGCACATTGCGGCTCTTAAAAACTTGAAGGAGCCGGTTGAGGGCTGGGACAACATACTAATATGTATTATTTCCCGCAAGCTGGATCCTGCTACCTCCCAAGCATTTACATTGGAGCGTGACCCTATGGTAAAACCAACTATAAAGGAATTGCTAGACTACCTAGCACGTCGTGCTCTGGCCCTAGAGGCCGGTAATTCTTCAAAGAAGCTTCAGGTACCAGCAATCAAGGTGGCTAGCCACGTAACTACAGCGCTGACAGCTCCAGCATGCCCTTACTGTAAGTCATCTGATCACAAACTTTTTAAGTGTGAAGCGTTTGCGCTTGCTGCTCCTGGACAACGGGTTGAATTTGCAAAGAAAAATAATTTATGTAAAATTTGTTTAGGACAGCACAAACAACGCAAATGCAAATTTCATTTTAAGTGTGCAGAATGTAAACAGGGGCATAACTCCCTATTGCATGGCATTGATGTACAGCAAGCTTCAACAAATGTGGCTCTTAAAAGTACCTGCAACATTATGACCCCGGTGCTACTGCCTACTGCGCAGGTTAAGTTAATTACTCAGTCAGGCAGCATTGTTTATGTGAGAGCTTTGCTTGACAGTGGGTCACAGGTTTCTTTTATCACTCAGCGCACCCTTGATTCATTAGGCTTGATCCCTGAGCACACTAACTCCAACATTGTTGGCATTACCAACATATCCAAAACAGTTGACAAATGTATAAATCTTGAGGTTCATTCCACCATTTATCCATTCAAAATAAATGTCAATTGTCATGTGGTAAAATCCATCACAACCAAATTGCCACAAACACACCTTGATGTGTCATGCATTACATTCCCTGCGAATTGCAAGCTAGCTGACACAAGCTTTAATGTGCCTGGTGATGTGAACTTGTTGCTTGGAGCTGACATTTTCTTCCAGATTCTGTTGCCGCCGCTTGAGAGTGCTCCTGCGGGCAGCCAAACCAGTTCTGCAAACGCCACTTCACAACAGCAGCCATCAGTAGTTCACACAGCTTTTGGGCACATTGTCGCTGGGCTCACCAACATTCCATATAAGAAAAATCAGGTTGTATCCTTACATTGTAATGAATGTAATAGCAGTTTAAATGACACTTTGAAGGCATTTTGGGATACTGAAAAAGTGCCTGAAATCTTCCCAGAGCAATTATCTGAGCATGATTATTGTGAAACGTTCTTTAAGGAAACTACTATTCTTGAAAACAATAAGTTTCAAGTTTCAATGCCCATTAAGATTCCATTAGAGCAAGTAAACTCAGAGCTGGGACAATCATTTCACATTGCACTCAAAAGATTTATCAATTTAGAGAAAAGATTGCATAAAGATAAAAATCTATTTCTTGAATATAAAAAGTTCATTGATCAATACGTTGAATTAAAACATGGAGCGTTTTATGACATACGTGGGTACAATATGTCTACAGAACCTGTATATTTTCTTCCTCACCATGCTGTTATTAAAGAGTCCAGTCGCACTACAAAATTAAGAACAGTGTTTGACGGCTCCATGATTACTAATAAAAAAGTTTCCTTAAATGACCTTTTACTCAATGGTCCAGTAGTGCAGAAAGATCTTTTTGATGTTCTTCTCGCATTTAGATTACATAAACTCTTTTTTATTAGCGATATTCGTAAGATGTTTAGATGCATTAATTTAGATCCTAAGCAATGTTCACTGCAAAATATACTATGGCGTGAGTCACCTGACGCAGATATTCAGTGCATACAGTTGAAAACTGTCACTTATGGTCTTAAGCCATCATCATATCTTGCTACTCGCTGCCTCATTGAACTTGCAAATAGGTATGAAAATCAATTTCCATTAGCATCAAAAATCCTAAAAAATAATACTTATGTTGACGATATCTTATCCAATAGTCCAACTAGTACTGAATTAGTAAAAATGCAATCTGAGTTAATTCAGCTTCTTGCTCTGGGGGGATTCCAGCTACACAAGTGGGCATCTAACTGTGGGCCAGTCCTTGACAGTGTTCCCAAAGAAACTCATCATTTTGGGGATTTGGAATTAGAGCGGCATGACATGTTTTTAAAAACTTTAGGTATCAACTTTAATGTTAACGATGACATGTTCAAGGCCAGTTGCCCTAAATCATATAACAGTACATGTGACACTAAACGCGAAATATTAAGTTACATCAGTTCATTTTTCGACCCACTTGGGCTAGTAGGGCCTATATTAACCCGTGCTAAAGTTATCATGCAAGCCCTGTGTGTCAGTCAAGCAGGCTGGGACACAAGTCCACCTGAGGATATCAGGACAATGTGGAATGACTTTGTTAAAGATTTATCTAGTATGGGGACAATTAATATTCCTCGCTGTGTCAAGCCACCTGATACTGTTTGTAACGAACTGGTAGGATTCGCTGATGCCTCCAAGGTGGCGTATGGTTGTTGTTTATACCTACGTTGTACTGACGAACAAGGTAATTCTCATGTTCAGTTACTGGCTTCCAAATCTAGGATAAATCCCATTAGGAAAAAGTTAACAATTCCCAGGCTTGAACTTAATGCTGCACTTCTGCTTGCTGAACTGACTGCAAAGGTACTACTCACACTTTCGATACACTTGCATATCACTGACACTCACCTATTCTCTGACTCTCAAATTGTCCTAGCATGGTTAAAAATCGGACCAACAAAGTTACAGGCTTATGTTGCAAATAGGGTAAGGGTAATTTCAGAGCTTTCGCGTGATTGTCACTGGCAATATGTCGATAGTTCAAACAATCCTGCAGATTGTCTCAGTAGAGGGTTAAAGCCTCATGAACTCAATAATCATAAGTTATGGTGGCATGGACCAGCATTCTTACATAATATAGATTATCAATTTCAATCAAATGTTCATGAATCTCCTTTAGAAATACCTGAATTAAAATCTGAGAAAAATATAAAGGTTGTATATACTGCAATAAATACTGATAGTTCTAATATTTTTGAAATGTTAAAGAAATATTCAAATATCAATAAAATTACTCGTTTACTTTCTTATGTAATAAGATTTTGTAATAATGTTAAGCATAACAGTACAAAACAAAAGGGTGTTTTAACAACTTTAGAATTAAGAAAGGCATTATTATTAATTGTTAAATATGAACAGTATCAGTATTATGTAAATGAGATTAAGAGTTTGTCATCTCACAATCAAGTCTCAGGCAATTTAAAGCCACTAAATCCCTTTCTAGATAAATCTGGTATTCTTAGAGTAGGTGGTCGTCTGCAGAATGCCCCCATTCCATATGATAAACGACATCCTGTCATTTTGCCTAGGGAATCTGTTATCACGAGCTTGATTGTGAGAGATGAGCACTTAAAAATGCTCCATGCAGGGCAAAAACTGGTATTAAGTTCAATAAGACAACGATTTTGGATTGTCGATGGACTACGAACTGTAAAAAAGGTAATACATAAATGTGTAACCTGTTTTAGGCTGAAGGCGGTAGCGGCATCTCAGCTGATGGGTTCCTTGCCTCCCGAGAGAGTCACCGCATGTCGCCCATTTCAGAAGGTTGGAATGGACTTCGCTGGGCCGGTATCCGTAAAAAACAGTCGTATCAGAAAACCAGTTATCAGTAAAGGTTACATTGTTTTATTTGTATGCTTTGTGACAAAGCTTCTTCCTGATCGCGTTGTTCTCTGTGTGTCAAATTGTCCTTGTTCGTTCAGAGTGTAGGCAGGCTTCAGTCGGTCGATTGAGACGTTGGTTACTCTTCCTGGTAGTTGTAGCTTGTAATATTTTTCACATCTTTCCAATACAGGAAACGGGCCTTCATATGTCGGCTGTAGTGGTTTTTTAGTGCAATCCTTACGCAGGTAAACATTTTCGCAGGTACGTAGGTCAGAGTGTACAAACATGTTCTTGTTGCTATGCGTTGTCTCGGCTGGTCGGTATGCGTTGATAGTGTGTCGCAGCTGTTCGACGAAATCATGACTCATCGTGCTTCCTTTAGTTTCAACAAAAAAATCTCCAGGTAATCGCAGCGATGTTCCGTAGGTGTATTGAGCAGGACTAATCCCTGTGTCGCAGCGAGTTGCCGCGCGTAGTCCAAGTAGTACGGTCGGTAACTCGTCAAACCACTTCCCGTTCGTACTAGTAGTGCAGCGTGCGGTTAGTGCGGCTTTGAGTGAGCGGTGCCAGCGTTCGATGATTCCATTTGATTGTGGGTGATATGCGGTTGTTCTTGTTCTGTTTATACCCATTAGCTTCATTAATTCTGAGAAAAGTTGGCTTTCAAACTGACGACCTTGATCGCTTGTGATCGTGATAGGACAACCAAATCTTGTTATCCAGCTTTCATATATCGTTTTGACTATTGTTTCTGCAGTTATGTTGTGGAGAGGTAATGCTTCGGGCCATCGCGTGTACCGGTCGATAATAGTGAGCAGGTACTTATGTCCATATTGTGATGGTGGTAGGGGCCCAACAATGTCAACATGGATATGTTGGAATCGTTCTGATGGCGGGAATGTTGCAATTTGACTCGTTGTATGACGACTAACTTTTGACTTTTGACAGGCTTCACAGGCTTTCGACCATCGTCCCGCGTCAGCGTTCATGGATGGCCAGAAGTATTTTTCACTCAGTATTTTTCTTGTTGTGCGCGTGCCGGGGTGACTGAGGTTATGTACACTTTCGTACGCTGCTCGGCGAAATGATTCGGGTAGGTACGGGCGAATATGTTGTGTTGATGTTTCGCATAGTATTTTGCACGTTGTGTTTGGTAGGACTATGCGCTTCAATTGTAAGTTGCTTTGCTTCTTTAGATTATGGATAGTGCTATCTCTTTCTTGCGCTGTAGCTAGTTGCTTGTAGTCGATCGTTGTAGGACACGTGATGGTTTCTGTGTTGATCCGTGATAATGAATCTGCGACTATGTTTTCTTTCCCGCTGATATGACGAATGTCGTTTGTGAATTCGCTGATGTACATGAGTTGTCTGGCTCGGCGTGGTGTCTCACTGTCTGTCGATGTTTTATTTATCGCATAGGTTAGCGGCTTGTGGTCGGTGAATATTATAAGATGTCTTCCTTCAAACATTTTTCTAAAATGCTTGACGGCCATGTATATAGCTAAAAGTTCTCTGTCGAATGTGCTATATTTGACTTGCGCGCTTGACAATGATTTTGAGAAATATCCCAATGGCTGCCATTTGTTGTGTACATATTGTTGTAGTACAGCACCGGCGCACTTATCAGAGGCGTCAGTCATCAATGCGATCGGTGCGTTATGTGAGGGGTGAGCTAGTAATGCTGCGTTTTGTAAGCCAGCTTTACATAGCTCAAATGCCTTCTTGGCTTCGTCGTTCCATACAATCTTTGTTTTGTCTCGTTTCTTGCTGTTGTGCAAATATGCATTTAGAGGTGCTTGTATTTCGGCTGCCTTTGAAATGCAGTCTCTGTAGAAGTTGACGGTGCCAAGGAATCTTCTTAATTGTTCAATGGTTGTGGGTAGTGGAAAATTGGTGATTGCTTCTACTTTTTCTTCTGGAGGTTTGATGCCATCTTGTGAGACAGTATGTCCAAGGAACTTTATCACTTTCTTGCCTAGTACACATTTCGATGGATTTATAGTGATGCCGTATTTGTTCAGTCGTTGTAGGATGGTTCGTAAATGTTGTCTGTGTTCTTCTTCTGTACTGGAACTTATTATGATGTCATCCACAAAAGGGTAGGCAAAATCGAGTCCGTGGAGTACCTCGTGAATAAAACGCTGGAAAGTCTGTCCAGCATTTTTCAGTCCTGGGCACATGCGGGGAAATTCAAATAGCCCGAAAGGTGTGATGATGGCTGTTTTTTCTATGTGTTCTTCCAGAACAGGCAATTGTTGGTATGCCCTATTTAGGTCAAGCGTTGAGAATACCTCCTTCCCGTGCAACTGGTAAGTGAAATCCTTCAAACGTGGTACCGGATATCGGTCTGGCTTGGTTATGGCATTTAGTCTTCTGAAGTCTCCACATACTCGTAAGTCTCCGTTTGGTTTGGGTACTACGTGAAGTGGACTAGCCCAGGGGCTCTTGCTTGGTCGGCATAATCCCTGATCCATCATGGTTTGAAATTCTTTCTTCGCAGCTTCGTAACGGTGCGGTGGCAGTGGACGAGCTTTGCAGTATAATGGCGGCCCAGTTGTTTCGATATGGTGCTCGACGTTGTGCTTCGGAGTATTTTTCATAGTAGAAAGTCTTGTTATATCGGGGAATTCCGCCAATATGTCATGATATTTTTGTTCCAGGTCTATAGTTCTGATGGTTGGTGCTGTGGACTTGCAAATGGACGTCTTCACTGACAAGTTAGTTATCTTGTCGATTAAACATTTTCCAGCGAGGTCGACTAGTAGAGAATGGTGCTTCAAAAAATCAGCGCCGATGATAGGCTTACTGACTGCTGCTACGACGAACTTCCATCTGAATGGTCGTCTCAGGTTGAAATCTAGGTCTAATGTTTTTTCACCGAAGGTAGCTATTTCTGTGTTGTTTGCTGCATATAGTTATGCGGTTGGCTTCAGGATTTCGCAGCGTTTTCCAGGAATGACGGATATGTTTGCACCAGTGTCGATGAGAAAGCTTAGATTTGTCTTCTTGTCTTTCAGGAATAGACGGTGTGATTTTTCCCAGGCGCCAGCTTCCGTCTCTGCTAACACCTGCTTTAGTTTCCCGAGCTTGAAGAGTGCTTATCTTCAAAAGTACATGGTCTAGTACATTTTCGCGCCTGTCCGCCGAACTTTCGATGAAAATAACAAACGGAATTGTCGTTATACTCGGCCCTGTGTTGTTGGTTCGAGTCCGACCGGCGGTTATCATGCGGCGATCTGTATGAACTGCGTGATCGATGACGCGCGCCTCGCCAGTTGCGCCCGCGCTGCCTTCCGTAGCGGCCGTGGTGTGTTTTTAATTCCGATATTTCTTTCGCCAACATGTCGATCTTCGCGTGAAGTAATGCGTTTTCATGATTTTTAGCTACAGGTGGAGTGGATGGTGTTGCCGTCGTGTTGTGTACTGCTGATATTTGGTGGTGAAGTTGTTCCAGCATTTTGTCGGCCATTATTGCTAACTCATTTAGCTCGGTTTTCTTGGCTATAGTTTCGCTCACAGCTAGAATGGCGCGTACAGATGGAGGTAGGTGCTTCGTCCATATAACACGAAGCGTGTTGTCAGCGATGTTGTTACCGGCTAAATTTTGCATGCGGCGTAATAGTTGCGAAGGCTTCAAATCTCCTAGTTCCACGTTTGACAGTAGCCGCTCGAGTTTAGTGTGGTCGCTCTCGTCGTAGGTTTGGATGAGCCTCATCTTCATGGTAGCGTATCTGTTGTTTTCTGCTGCATGTCGGGTATCGAACATGATGTCTTGAATTTCGTCTAGATCTTGTAGGTCGAGTTGGCGGATGAGCAGCTCCGATAATTCCTTGTCGCTTAGTTTTCCAGCAGACACGATCGCTTCAAATTGCAGGAACCAAAGCTTGATTCTGTTTCTCCATAGAGGCGGTATCCGTTGGTTGTACGAGACGGCTGACAGCTCGTGCGAGTCTTTATGCGGCGATGATGTTTCACTTCCATCGTTAGTTTTTGAAGTAATCGGGTTCATCTTAGGTTCTTGGAGTTTCTTCAGTCGGGGTCACCACTGTTAGATACGCAGGATATGGAAATGAGACTCGTGGTAAGGTTGAGTATGGAATGCTTTATTTCGAAAAGACTGTCCCTTTTATACAAATTCAATAACAAAAATCAATGCATAGTGGGTACATATAAAAAGTTAGTTTGAACACAATATTGTCGATATACCCTACGTGCTGTATTATTTCTGTGAGGATGATATTCCGTTACAGTACCATGAGCTGTGTTGGTACTTACTACCAAATTCTAAGCAAATGAAGCCCAAACTTGCAGTCGCTGTAGTATAGTTTACTACACGGTGACGTTGGATAGATAACTATAGTGACTCATACTGCGCATTTTAGTACCCAACTATCCGCTAGAGGCGCTGTAACAGTTTACATACATTTTTTTAACTAAAGACGCTAGCGAGTATAGATTGTTAATACTCATGGTAGACGTACAGATCATAGGTCCACCTAGTGGGACGCCTTCCAACGCTTCGTCTAACGGTTCGCGGTCGCCATTCCAGAACTATTCGGCTCCATCGGCCATCAGTTCTGCGTGCAATGTGCCTGCCCACTGCCACTTAAGTTTGGCAATTCTTAATTAATTACATATTGCTCTAAAACAATATAATTTCAACATTATCGTGTTCAAGATTCTTTCCTCTTATTTTGTATGCCAATTAAACATAGCATTATTTCTCATAACAAACATACAACTTCCTGACTTTCTACGAAACATTAATTACTCCCATGTACTACAGGATATGACAGGAATGGGGAAGGACGGTAGTAACGTAGATTGCACACACACATACACCACACGCACACACAGATATACAGCGTGTAACGGAAAGGGTATATACATACTTAAGGGTATATCAGCTGCTTCATACATTTGGGTCGAATAGCTATTAAAATTTTTATGGGCAACAGATATATTTTTCGCTATTACGATGTTTGTCCGATGGAGAAACGTGTTCAGTTTGATGGTCTCTAGCACACCCTTAAGTATGTATATGTTACGGGCAATTTGATAAGTCCAGGCACTATTAATAATGGCCGGTCTGTATTTATAATGCCCGACTAGAATGGGCGATGTGATTAAAACAGCATGATTAATCACTTTTCCCGGCCATTATGAATAATGCCCAACCTATCTTGGGCAAAGTAATAAAATATGTGAACTGTAGTGTTTTTGTTTATTAAATGAAATTAAACTTACTACTTAAACAAAAAATAACCTAACCTAACCCAATTGCCCGGCTACAAGTAGGGAATTACTCATACTGCCCAGTCCAAGTGATAAAATCAAGCTATCTCAAACACTGACTTATTACATGGACCACGGGCCGTCGGGCATTATTAATAATGGCCGGTTAAATTAATAAATTAATCACTTTGCCCATCGCTCTTGGGTATTATTAATAATGGCCGGTCCTTATCAATAATGACCAGTTAATCACGTTGCCTGTAACATATATACCCTTTCCGTTACACCTTGTATACACAAGCACTGATGATAAGTTCCCATTAATGATGGGCCACACACTACTTTAACTGAGATAGCGACCTTCAGTTAAAAATTACCTACAGCCTTTGATGTTCGTTAAAAAAGTTAGAGCTGGAGACGGACAGACTTACTAAAGCATTTACATAACATAACATCACGACGGCAATCACCCAAGGGTTAGGCAGAGGTGTACCTATTAGTACACTCACATTTCGCCGGTTATTTTTAAGTCCTAAATAGGTTAAGCCGTGCTTGCCGAGGTTGGTCCGTAGATGGGTGACCATAATTACATACCGAGTTACCTCCGTGCCTCAGAAAGCACTTTAGGCCGTTGTTCCCGGCTGTCATTTGTAGATCTTTGACAGTCGTTACGAGTAGTCAGAAGTCTGACATCCAGGCTTATCAAGAGGTATGGATTACCCAGTTACTGGGTTGTGGAGGTCAGATAGGCAGTCGTTTCATGTAAAATACCGGTACTCAGCTGTATCCGGTTAGACTGGAAGCCGACCCCAAGATAGTTTGGGAAAAGGCTAGGCAGATGATGATGATGAGCATGTAAATAAAAAAAAAACAGTTTCTTATAAATAATAATAATAATCATTTATTAACAGATCATACAATCAATTTGTTAGTAATACATACACACTTAAGTACTAGAGTTAGTAGATAATTATAAATTGTCAAAATCATAAAAACAATAATGTCAAAATCACCATCTCAATCCTGTCAACATCATTAATAATGTAAAAAAAACTATTTGGAAGTTGTTATTTCATCATCAGCCTACAACAGTCTACTGCTAGACATCAGTTCGATAGTTTCGAAAATGGCTAGGCAGATTGTTTAAGTCCCAAATAATATTAGCCTATTGCCATCAACCTGGCACAAATCCAGACGCCGTGGCTGCTATACTGAGAAATTCCTAATCCAATAACACCTTCCCCAACATGGGAATCGAACCCAAGATCTCATAATCAGCAGTCACGGTTGCGACCACGAGACCAACGATAACGGCATTTATAATATTAGTATGAACAACTCCGCATCACCTTTCTGTGATACACCTAAATTGTTACCTAGAGAAGATTGGAGAAGATTTTCTCAAACACCTACTTGCCGTTTTGCCTACCATTTTTCCAAACGATATGGGGTCAGCTCCTAGACTAACTGGATGCAGCTGAGTACCAGTAATTTACATTTAGCGACTGCCCATCTGACCTCCACAACCCAGTAACTGAGTAATACGATACCCCTTGGTAAGACTGGATGTCAGACTTTTGGCTTCTGACTACTCGTAACGACTGTCAAAGATCTACAAATGATACCCGGGACCAACGGCTTAACATGCTTTCCGAGGCAGAGAGGAAACTCGGTATGTAATTATGGTCACCCATCCTCGGACCAACCTCGGCAAGCACGGCTTAACCTTAAAGATCGATCCGTGCGGCTGTTATTATTAAGCCACGAGCTCCTCTCCGCATCATCTTTCTGTGATACACCTAAATTGTACCTAGAGAAGATATTCTCAAAACCCCTACTTACCACAGCACTGTTATTCTAAAACCTTTATACCTTCATTCGTACAGACAGCGCTATAAATAGTTACCCCCCCTGGCGTACTAGGCGGGACTGTAGTGGGGTTAGCACATACTGACGCTGTCTGTAACAACATAGCTGGCATCTTAATCTGATAGATTAAGACTAGATTTACGACTGAGGATTAACGCTTTAATTCCAGCATTAAATAAAGACGTGACCCTTTTCATGGTGCCTAGTTTATGGTGTAATTGAATAGTGGTCATTTTGTTTTGATTTGAAACAAAGTAATTTTCAGGACAAGTTACGTTTCTAGATCTAGGTTCTCCAGTCTCGTCTAGGTTTTGAGCTGAAATGTTCGAAAATACTTTTAATAACTTTTTAGACCTATGTATCCTGCTTTTGAGTTTCATTAAAATCCGTTGAGTCATTTCGGAAAATAAGGACTTGAAAGTTTGTATGAAATGTCGTTAGGTATAAACGCTCTTAACTAAAGGCTTCTCAAAGTCTCTCTGTATCTAGTACATCTAACATTTCACCATTTATGTTTTAAGACACACAAAATGTGTGGATGTCTCTAACTATTCTCAATCTTATTTTTATTTATTTTTTATTTTATTTTTATTTACTTTTTTCCATTATTTTTTAATCAGATGTTTTACAATAGTTTCTTAATCATTACACCATTTTGTTTAGAATAGTTACAGCACGGATGACAACATTTGTGTCACTTATTTAATCTAGTCTTTTTGCAATATCTTCTTTTTTTTTTGTATAGACTATTTTTCTTATTTACCGATTGTTTGTAAATGTATGGACATTGTAGGCCTTATAGATTCCTAGAACCTTGGTAACTTTTTATCTTGTTCTACGTTTTGTAGTAAGCAACGACTTATTGTCGGGCCTACGATGTCCACTCATACTTAAGTGCCAATGCTGTAACATAGAAAAATTGTAAAGCCAAATGATTTTAAAAGAGTAATCATGGAGTTTCTTGCCAGTTCTTCTCAATAGGAAACGACCAACCCGAACCGAGCACCTTTTTGTCGACGTTTTACAAGTGCCCATGTAGGCCTATGTGAAATAAAAATTAAAAAAAAAAAAAAAAAACAATATTTATATATCCTGGACCCCTATGGGAAATCATCAAATGACTTCTCCCGCTCTGGGCGGAGTGGGAGGGAGTGTCAGACTTGTACTGACTAAAACCCATCCATGTTCCTTCTTAGCCCTTTGTGTTCCAGGGCCACGGTATCTCTTTCGAACAACCTGCAGCATATCCTGGACCCCTTGCTCAGCGTTTGCGAAAACTGGATCTACTCAACCCAGCTATGTTATATGCTGCTTTTATCAGACACAAAAATAAAATTACAGAATTCTGCAAAGATCTACAAGGTGTTGTTTTGCATCCTCGTCAAATTCGAGGATATAACTATGCTACTGATTCTCGTCCCGAATCAATAATAAATTAGGTAGGTAATTTTTTATTTTATACGGAAATCGGTAAGTGTGAACCACCCTTGTTTTAAACGTGGCCCGTCTGGTTCTTGCCTTATAACCTCGCTTCAATCTCAAACGTTTATTCGATAAGTTCTTATTCCCTAAACCACGTTACCCCTTAACGTGGTTTAGGGAATTATTCTGAAATACTGACAAACTTAAACAACCAAAAAAAACAGCGTATATTAATAATTAACTAGGTACCGTAATTTAAATTGCTTATTTATGTCTTTTGTGGCAACCTTCTGAATTTTGACGAGGATGCAAAACAACACCTTGTATATTGTTCCCATCCCATCATCATGCTTTAGCCCTTATCCCAATTCACTTGGGGTCGGCGCAGCATCTCTTCTTCTTCCATACTTTTCTATTACTCGTCATCTCGTCTGCCAGGTCCCGTCTTGCCATATCATCCTTCACACAGGCCAATTTTATAAAACCCATTTTTCAAATGAGTTAATGCAATTCTATTCTTTATTCTGCAAACAATTCTAGTATACAGTCACACTTCATTTCTCCAACATTTCGGTATTTCAAATAACCAGAGATCACGTTATAATCGTATAATATCTGACTGTAGCCCTAAATCCATTAGGAGGTCTAGGACGAGTAATTAGCCAAACGACTGTAGAATCCAGGGATTATTCCTCTTAACCTAAATTACCTGCAGAGTTACTGAGCTAGTGTTGGTACGGTAAATTTCCAATAAATAAAATTGTACAATTTCAAAAGTAGATAATATTATCATACAATTCTTGATTCGGGAAGCACGTTAAATTAAATATCCACTATTTTTGACAGTTCTAACTGGTAGCCAGAACCTCACATTTTTGACTAGCAGTCTAAAGCCCGGACTATACGGACGCCCGGACGATAGAGGAGACAAACGATGATGTGAGAAGCGCAGAGAAGAAGAGATGCGTAAGAGCTAGGGTGTATCCACTGAAGCTGTGCAGATATGTGCAAAGCGAAGAGAAGAGATGTGCACCGCACAAAACTCACAGCACACAGCTCACCGCACACAGCACACTTTTCAGCACACGCCGCCCATAGCACACCGCACGCCGCTCACACCACATGACCACACCGCACGCCGCTCACACCACACTGCACGCCGCGGGGAAAGCGATTGCCATTGTTCAAGACCTATGGCCTTCGACCAAAAATGATTTATGTTTGTTTTTTAAACTATATCCATAGGTACTAATTAATACTCGTAATGCGAATGTCACTCTGCTTGTTTGTTACCTTTTCACGACTAAACGGCCGATCGGATCTTAGTGAAATTTGGCAAGAAGATAGATTTCAACCTGGGAAAGGACATAGGCTCTATATCATCACGCTACGACCAATAGGAACGGAGCAGCAATGAAAAATGTTGGGAAAACGGGGAAAATATGACGCAGACGAAGTTGCGCGGGACAGCTAGTAAGGTATAAGGGACACCGACGTGATAACGTTTATTTACATTTTCACAGACCGTCAGTCTGAACCCTATGTGGACATTTTATTTGAAGCTTAAATATTTATTTTATTCTGTTTTTTGTATTTGTTGATATAGCGGCAACAGAAATACATAATCTGTAGAAATTTCAACTGGCTAACTAACACGGTTCATGAGATTATACAGCCTGGTGACAGACGGACGGACGGACGGACAGCGAAGTCTCAGTAATAGGGTCCGGTTTAACTCTTTGGGTACGAAACCCTCAAAATGAGTGGCATCAGTCAGACTAAAGAGCTGCATGTCCCAGGATGATTTGTCTAGGACAACAGATATTTGTCCCGTTTGACCCTATGGGTACGAAATCCTAAAAAAAACAGCTGTTTCCTACAAAAGTGCAATACGTACGGACAATAAAAAAAAACTGATGTCCCATACACATGTATGTCCCATACATATGTATGGGTGTGTATGGGACAGCTGTTTTTTTTTAACCGTAAGCCCAATCTACGTCATTTTGACGTATACCCCGGCGAAAATACGCTATCTTTTTCACACGCACCACTGGATTGTCGCGACCGTTCGAACCAACCCAGTAGCTGTCAAGATCTATCAGGAGACGGCTGCGTAGCTTCTGTAAGTGCCGCCATTTTGTCGTAATAACGTTATTTTACGTACATTTGACGTATGTTTAGGCTTTACGTAACTTTTACAAATGTTCAAGACTGTGTATGAAGAAAATTTTTTTTCTTCCTATTTTATATTTTGCTTTGATAAGAGTTTATTTAATTCTAAGAATGAGAATTTTAATATGGTTATTTTTTTTTTAAATATTATTATGTAAGAAAAACTAAGAAGGATCTAATTGCTGGTTAAATTTCTTATGTTTGCAAAGTTATTATTGTAAAAGTATAAATAAAAAGCAAACTTTCTTTAATTGATATTGTTTTATTTTATTAGACTATATACTTAATAAATAATACAACACCTAGTATATATCCAATATAAAATGATTAAATATAATCGATTACATTATTGCTCGTCATTTTTACGTATAATTGGGATTTATAGCCGTAAAAATATGATTGGGCTTCTAGGGTTAATGACCATTGAAAAATTTCTGTGAGGGTTCAGAATAATGTAGGTAATGATTTCGTGGTTAGCGTTTTCGTGAATGATAAATAAAACAAATGTGTATTTTTGTATATTTTAATAGACATTAAAAAGGTATTATCATCATTCATATTGGATTTACGACTGACATCTGTAGTGAAGGTGTCGACCTTCTATTAATTTTAGAATTATTTGTATTTTTTTTTTTAAATAATATTATTTTAAAGTAAATGTGGCTCAATAGACACTGAAGAGTTTACATTTATTAATCTTTGAAACGCGTGATACATACTTAGACCATTATGTTCTAACAAATAAAAAATTAAATATTTATATCCACTCACTCTACCTACACACAAAGTGGTTCGTCTCAACCACTAGTTCTAGGAACCACTTTGCACTACACATACATAACATCACGCCTGTGTTCCCCGAGGTGTTAGGCAGAGGCTTACCTGATAGTACACCTCCACTTCGCCAGTAAACCAAGTTTTAGTCCCATCTCATAAGGGGCGGGTCTATTGGCACAGGGCACAAACCCAGACTTTGTGGCTGATACTGAGAAATTCCTAAAGGAAAAACCTTAAATACTTTGCCCGACCAGGGTATACCCAGTATATTATAATCTTACCTAGTACTCGTCGCGGTTGCGACCACTCGACAAAAAGGCAGTCAAAAATTATTATATTTCAGTGGTTTTATTGGACAGCAAGAAAATGGTATTGAATGCAGGATCATCTTTGCGTTCTCTAAAACGAGTTGTATCCTCCAATTCCAACGAAACCATCCTTTCTTCATCCCCTAACCCAGCTGCATTAACTGCCGAACTAGTTTTAATTCCCCCTTTTAACCCCCCATAAATGCTTATTCTGCTTAACTATTTGTCGTCTGTGGCTACCCCTGATCATATCGAATGGGTCCAGCTAGGTAATTTATACAAAATATGGTGGCGCCAGGGGTTACGAATACGTAGGGTTATAACAGTAACATTAGTATTTAAGCATGCGCCAGGCATGAAGCGGGTTAATAGTAGTGGTGCCATGCGGCTGTGGTGAGGTAGGACATGGATTTTGGTAATTTTTGGGATTGTTCTGGGTGTGCGGGATCGAATCTTTGTTATTTTACGTTTATGTTATCTTAATGTGAAAAAATTCTCGGTGGCTAGGTAGCACTTTCGCAGTGTGAAATGATTGCGAATTTCGTTTAGATCTTGTAATTTAAAAATTGTTTCTAATTTCCAAGAAGAATTTCCAAAGGTAAACTGAATCGGGGTGGAAAGGACATCGATGCACAAACAAAACAAACATTGATATCGGTAAACAGCTGTTTCACAGAAGTGCAATACGTAGGTCAAGATACTCGTATATGAAAGAGCGAGTTAAGGAACAGTCAAGATGAAGAAGAGCTCCTTTCAACAGAAACAACAATCATCTGCCAAACGATAGTTCTCCTACGTATCCTGCTGATTGCTTATTATCAAAACTGCGATGGACACTATTAAAGGTGTCAATCTCAAAGTCAAGTTCTGGGCTGACATAATTTTTAAACGATTGCCATCCATAAGGTAAGAACAAAACTAATATCTAAATTCTTTCACAATAAATCTTGTCCCATCAACTTCAGTACAAAGGAAGTAGTAGAAGCATAGTTTTTCCTGTGATATTACTATTTATATTATGATATATATTTATATTATTTTGATATATTTTATAGTATTTTATGTATCCTTTGTAGTTTGGTTTAGTATTCAATGTACTATAATATTTTATAGATATACACCTACCACTGTTTGTCTCTGCATCATCCAAAGGTTGACTGGTAGAAAATGCCTATGGCATTAAGTCCGCCTTTGTACTATATGCTTGAAGTGTTAAATAAATAAAGGAAGTCCTAACCATCATCCACAGCATAGCCACCCTACCTAATGGCGGTCATGCCTTACTCGTCTGCCATTAAAGACATCTGACGATGGTTAAATAATAATTAGGTCCCGCACGTGTTTCTAACCACGCATGGTGATATGAGGACTATGAAACGTAATCGCTTTGGCGCGATAGTGGAACCGGACCTTAAAGTTTCGCTGCAACTTTTATCTGTACTTCGAGATTTATGTTTTGACGTTTTGTGGTAAGAGGGGGTATTTGTATTACAATACATCGTGTGTAATACGATGTGCGCTTGATTGTTACTCCCTTTTCTATAGTGTTTGTCATAAAAACTTACCTCCTTTTTTTTTCGGATGGGAAATCATCAAATGACTCCTCCCGCTCTGGGCGGAGTGGAAGGGAGTGTCAGACTTGTACTGACAAAAACCCATCCATGTTCCTTCTTAGGCCTTTGTGTGCCAGGGTTAAGGTATCGCTTTCGAACAGTCCCGCAGCCCTGGCTGGAAAAACCTTACCACCTTACATTTAAACTTACCACCTTACCTTTGTAGCGGCATTTAAAAAAGTCCTACTGCGCCATCTTTGTCATAAATGAAGAACTAACATCAAAATCCTGAATCGTGCATTTAAAGTTATCCGCGACTTTAAGACTCTGGTCCAAGGATCCTCCCTTTTCTAATGGGTTGAAGAACTTTACACCCTGTTCTCCATACCTCTATACTGGTGATTCACCTAAGTACCACCGCACCCACCGCATTGAAAGACAAATCTTTTCATCACGGCATGGTGAGATGGAATGAATGGAATAGATGGAAGAAGTCTTCTTCTTCATTCCAATTCCTCATTCCAAACCATCTTTATTTTCTAGTAGGTAGTTACTTAGTCACATACTAACTTGTTAACACCGATGATGTTTCTTTTTCTTGTAGTAGTTTCATTGGCAAACACTAGATTCGAAGAAGTGCGTATCTAGTAGTAGTTTTTACTTCTTTGCTAACGAAGACTATCCACAGTACTTGTCTACTAGTCATGAAGTGTTGAGGTTAGGCTGACTTTGATTGAGTGGCAGTTTTTTTCTTCAGCCACTTTCCAATTAAAACCTTTACTGACACAGACCTTTGATTTTTACGCCACGTATACGTAACAGTAACAGTATCAACTGATACTGTTAGCCGGCGTCATCCATCTGCTGGCCAATGGCCTCTCCCCATGACTTCCAGTTGTTTCGATCCAGGGTCAATGTGGACCACTGGTCGCTGTCTTGCCCAGTTGGTCCTTATAGTATAACTTTGAAGTCGCAGTTCAATAAAATTTAATTCATCTGGAGGAGCTCGTGGCTAAATAATAACAGCCCCACGGCTCGATCTTTAAGGTTAAACCGCGCTTGCCTAGTTTGGTCCGTGGATAGCTGACCATCCATGACATGCTGACCTTCCTCCATACCTCGGAAAGCACGCTGAGCCGTTGGGTTCAGTTGTCATTTGTGGATCTTTGAGAGTCGTTACAGGTAGCTCGAAAGTCTGACAACCAGTCTCTCCAAGGGGGTATCGTATTACCCAGTACTAACTGGGTTGTGGTGATCAGATAGGCAGCCGCTCCATGTAAAATACTGGTATTCAGCTGCACCCGGTTAGACTGGAAGCCGACACCAACATAGTTTGGGAAAAGGCTAGGCAGATGATGAGTTCAATAAAATTAAATGTCGTGCAGGTCAGCGCTGTGTGAACGGCCGCTTAAATAATCGTACATAACGTGTCTGACAGTTAAAACTACATCAGAAAGCGGTGAACCAAGTCGTATGAGACTTATAACAAATAGAGGTGTCTGTCACGGCGACTATAAATTATGTCGTCCTAGACTAGTAATATATTGGATAACTTTATAATCTGATAAGTCTGAGGCAAAGTCAAAGTTTATTTAAGTTTAAGACACAGTACAATGTCAATCTAGGACCATATCTATGACATAAATATCATTATAGATATTTTAAGCTAAATTATATTCTACTAGCTGACCCGCGCAACTTCGTCTGCGTCACATTTTCTCCGTTTTCGCAACATTTTTTGTTGCTGCTCCGCTCCTATTGGTCGTAGCGTAATGATATATAGCCTATGTCCTTTCCCAAGTTGAAATCTATCTTGCCAAATTTTATTAAGATCCGATCAGCCGTTTAGTCGTGAAAAGGTAACAAACAAACAGAGTGACATTCGCATTTATAATATTAAGTACGGATAGTATGAATTCGATATTTTTAAGATTTTTCCCATAATTTATCATCATTCTCTTGCCCTTATCCCAATTTATTTGGAGTCAATAATAATACCCCGACCTGGGAATCAAACTCAGGATTCCAAGCTTTCCAAGAGACCAAAGGGAGAGGGGAGTCAAAAGTGTACGAGATTGACGAAGCTATGAAGTCGTTTTAGAAAGACAAACGCTTTGATAATGATTGCCACATGATGGGTGGGCTTTATGGATAGGGTTAATAAAAGTCATATTTTGTAATTAAAAAGACCATTCTCTTTATTTCTCATCACACAATCATGATCATATCCTAAATCATCACAAAGAGATAAATTTTCCAAGTTAGGATTTTGGAAGTAATCTCTGAAACCGCTCAGCTGATTCAAAATTTTGTTCACAGTCATTGGATGTGGATGGATATGTTTATTCGACGCGGACGAAATTGTGGCAAAAAGGTAGAGGATAGGAAAGCTACCCGTGGTTATGAAAATTTATAAAAAATATAATAATACAGTAAAAGTGTTGCGAGAAAGGAGTTCGAGGAAGGATTTGGGGAGGCCTTTGTCCAACTGGGCGACAGTACAGGCTTAATAAAAGAATAAAAAGAGTAGTTATAAGCCATCAAGAAGTCCCCGGTATTCTTTCTTTGTCAAAAAGTAGCATTGGTCCCTTCTGTGCCTAAACCATAAATTGATGTACGTACTGGAGTAAAATCTGCTGAAGATTTTGCCATTAATAATATTAAAGAAAACCTATTTTTGCTTTAGGTTTTCATTTAGCTTTAATGTTTCAACCTTATAAGTTTTCATAGCTCGCATAATTTCAAATTTCAAATCGAATTTTATTCTCGGATCTATACTTTGCAGATCAGGCAGTAGTGACAGTAAGAACTGTCGGTCTGGATCGTTGACAACATCTTTTTTCCTTTTAAAATGATCTTCTATTATGTTTAACACTCTATCTTCTCCTTCTTCTGTTCTTCTTCTTTTAAGTATTGTTTGACAAGGATGTGCTTTATTTTCGATAAAATTAACTGAACTTTGAGACTCACGGTCATGGTCACTGTCCACATTATTTTCAACCTCATTGGTCATACTTTCATTATTGCTCTCATCGTCGTTTTTATTTGGCCGTATTTCATAAATAGGTTGCAAGAACTTTAAATTGTCATAGTATGCGTACTGTTTTGTTGTAATCTTGAGTCCAGAAGCAGATGTTGTGTTAGTTTTCTTTAGTTCTTTTAAGAACGCATCTCTTACTCCCTTCCATTTCTTCTGAAACGTTGCGACTGGAAAATAACAAAAGAACATTAGTCAATTTCAGAATCGGTAAACTGGTTCTTTTTATTCGAAGGCGTCGTTTGGGAATTATCTAACTAGACTGTAGGTACTACCGGGATAAAAAATACTTATTTTCTAAATATATGTACTGATCTTCAATCAGCAAAACAATCATTGGTGTATTCCGTTTGTCATCAAATCAAAATTGTATTAAATAAAGAGGTAATTATATGCCTGTATCTACTAACGCTGTCTTGAACAACAAAAACTGACCTTACTGCTACGTAATACAGCTGCTTTTCTAATCAAACTACTGGCTACATACAGCTCTCACATGGAATTTTGAAAAGCGCGCGCATGCGGCACATTACATTTCGCTGTGGACCGCGATCAAGACTGGCTGGCTAGAATCTATCTGATAGATAAACTGGCTAGCCAATTTGGCGGTAAATAAAAAAGAGGCAGTGTTAAGGACTGGCCACATAAGTGAAAACTCAAAACAATGGAATTACTGTGTTCTTTTTTTGAATGATTAAATCTGTACACAGGTAGTTATACATCCAACCACACAAGCTTCTTGGCATCGGTCAAGTGCTCATGTCCCACGACACAACATACAAGAATAGTGTTTTTTTTTTTATTGCATGCCCCACACTAGAAATTTCTCCTGTATCGTGGGTGCGTTTACAAACATTTAAACTCACATACACAAACAGCCAGACCCGGAACAACTATCTGTAGGCCATACAAATATTTGTTCCGTGCGGGGAACCCGCGACACGCAGCGCAGCCTGCAGTCGATCGCTCAACCACTGCGCCAACCGTGCCGTCAAAAATCTACCACTAGTAACAACATTAGAAGATACACACGACAACCAATCAAGCTTAATCAACCAGTTTATGCGGATCTTTCATTGAACCGAAAACCTCTACAAACCAAGGCCATGTTATACTGGAATGTTTGGAATGTTTAGCTTGATGTCTCGCCGTGTGTACATAGATTGATTCTCGCTCGCGTAACTGTGACGTCACAGTCACAAGTTTAACGCGCGAATACTTCAACACCGCACCACAAAAACTGGTCCTCTATTTATCGAGACGCGGTCGAAGCTAAAACGGCTAGTAAAGAAAAAGACATTTTAAATGAATGGAACTTACGTATGCCATGTCTTTCTGCATCGGGCGACTCAAAGTACTCAGGTACGAATGAAGCACACAAGTCTTCCCAAGCTGCCTTCTTTTTCGCCCTTTCGCTATATGACGCTGTCCTGCTATCCCATATACATGGTCTTGCTTCTACTTCACTGATCAAACGTTCAATACAGAAGTCGGTTAAAAACCAAATATCATTCCACCCCATTGTAAAAACGCGCGTATTTGGTTGCAATATCGAAACGAACCGCCGGCGATGCGCGCCGCGCTGCGTTTGAGGGGAACGGACGAGCGAGGGGGAATGAGGAGCTAGTGCGGGGCAGCTCAATATAATATCGAGGCGTTGTTGCCAGCTCGCGCGTATACGAGCGTTTTGAGTGTCGCATCGTTCTATCATCATCGCGCTGACTGACACACGAAAACAAGCTCTAAATCGATGTTCATAACGTCCACTTTCCGTTGCACGCCCGTTCGAAGCGGCTTCGTGTCGTCATGCCGCAATTATTCAAACGTGCAAAAACGAGTTTTAATTATACGGTTATAACGTCTAATATTCAATGCCATAAATCGTAGCAAGCAGATAAGACGGCTATCGTAACGTGTTTTAATGCTAGTAGAAAGATAACATAATTATATTTTGTTGATATTAGACCTTTTATGAGACATTAATACAATTAATTCCCTGCTGCTTTTTAACTAAATCAAATTTATGAAACAAAATTCTATCTACTGTACTACCTATTAAAATTTCAGCAAAGGTAATAATTTTTCTGTGTTGGTCAGTTATTTAATTGTGACCCTACTTTTGACGTCATAATAGGACACTAAGATTTACATCATTATCATAACATCACGCCTTGTAATCCCGGACGGGTCAGGCAGAGGTGTCACCTAACAAATAAACCCAATGCGGTATAGGGGACGAGCCTATTGCCACCAACCCAGCACAAATCCAGAGTCCGTGCTATTGAGAAGTTCCTGATGGAAAAACACAATAACACTTTGTCACACCCAGGAGTCAAACCCAAGACCTCATGTTGAGCAGTTGCGCTCGCAGCCACTGGACCATTGAGTAGTACTCAGTTGTAAATTGTTAAGGTTGGTATGCACTCGTTAAGATTGATAAAATCATGTAGATGCCACCTAGTTTAAACGCCTACAAATATTCTCATAGCACTATTATAATTAATCAAATGATTGCATGTTGTTATAGTAAAGAAACATACCTAAGAAATGCTGCCAAAACAGGTGACTAAATCGTCATACTGTATGAATACAACATTCGATTTTTTTGGCTGAATCATAAATCGTCCTAATCAATATTTTTTTTTTTTTAAATTTTTAAATAACACTTTTACATGTCACCTCTTCTTGTTTTATTTTAAAATTAGATACAGCCATTGTTCGTACCTGACTTATCTGAGAAGAAACAGCCAAGGCAAAATCAGAGCCTGGTCCAAATTCTAACTCAGGTCATAAGGTGCATATTTGCATAACACGCACCCGCAAGTCCGCAAGTCGACTTACGCGAAATCCGGTTACTTAGTCAAGTCACCCGTGAACCAGTTACTAAGATATCGGAAATTACTTAACATGCTACCAAGTGGTACCTAATGCCACTAAGTAGTGACGTTGTGTGCAATTTACGGGCCCACTTAGGGCACCTGTTCTACTGACGACGGTAAAACGACTCTATGGGGAAGACATGGAATGGGGAAGATCATCAAAAGGTAATTTTAGATGGCGCTACCTTGGCTAGGTCTCAATCTGACCAACTTTGAAATATAAAATGACTATCAGATTTTCACTGCCTCTTTAGTCTAGCGACTGCTAAGCTTGAGGTAGCAATAGTAATAGTAGAACTAGAGGGTAGGTAGGGTCCTCGGGGACGCCCCAGGCCTTGGGGCCACCTAGGTGGCCCCGGCCACCGTAGGCGAGGGCCTGTGGACGGTGAGTATAGCTCACCGTCCGTCCGCCTTATGACAACAGGCCGTGTCGACGGCGCGTTCGTGTTCCACGCGCGCCTCAAGAAGATGTCAGCAAACTGGAAGGGGTCCGAGAGGGCCGATGCCTGCCAGGGCTGCGGAATTGTTCAAAAGAGATACCGTGGCCCTGGAAAACAAAGGGCTACGAAGGAACATGGATGGGTTTTAGTCAGTACAAGTCTGACACTCCTTTCCGCTTCGCCCAGAGCGGGAGGGCCATTTGTTGATTTAACATCCATAAACAAAAGATAGGGCAATTTGATATTGGGTTTTATCATCAGGAATTTCACAGTAGCAGTCACGGAGACTGGATTTGTGCCTACAACTGTAAATCTAAAAATAACCACAACCGCAAGCGCCGCTTCTCTTCCACGGACGGCAGCCTTCGTTAGATCCTGTATTATGATATGCGTGCGATATGATCTATAGCGACCTGTTTATATGGGTAGCGACAGCTATCGTTGACAGTTGCAAGTTTTTGGTACTAGGTCACATTCAATTGTTTTGCCTAGTCTTGACTATAGAAGCTGTATTCGCTTTTCGCTAACCGTCGGCAGTGGGGCCGAAGCCTCATACCTACCAAAACCAGGCTGGGATTGAGTTGGGGGATTACGTAGGTGAAATGATAGTGGTGGTCTTTGATGTTCGGTTGGTGTAAGATTGTATCGGGTTTGTTCAATTGTGCTGATGATTTGTACCCATACATATTATTATTTTTAAAGTGTTCGTGGCTTAGGCCCCCAGTGGTCGAGGCACCTGTGGCCGACGCCCCCGATTCCCGTCATGGCAGCCGTCATGACGTCTTAAAACAATATTGTTTTAATCTTATTCCAGAGTGGGAAAGAGATGGCGCTAGACGTACTCTATAGCTCTGTCTCTTTCCCACACTGAAGTGACATTAAAACAATACTGCTTGACGTCATGGTAACCACGCTGGACAAAAATCGTACTTGATTGTTGTGACTCGTAGAACGATTCTTGTGTACTTAATATCTATTTTAGGTGTCAAGAAAAGTTTTATGTCTTTTCTCTTTTTTACGAAACTGACATTGAGTAATTTTCAAAAGCCTTTCGCTGTTCTTTTTTAAATACAAGCGTCCCTAAGTTGTCGCCACTTTAAGTACTTACGAGTACTTTTATTTCTCTTTTTGATGTTAAAAACAACAAGAACATCAAAATATTCTATGATTACATTAACAACTTCTTGATAAACTTAAAAATAACATAACAAAAATCCTCGAAGGGTTATAGGCAGAGGTGTACTTAATAGTACACCCACATTTCGCCAGTTATGTTTAAGTCCCATGTAATAGGGGGCGAGCCTATTGCCATCAACCGGACACAAATCCAGACTCCGTTGCTGCTAATGAGAAATTCCTGATGGAAAAACCCAATAACAATTAGCTTAAACCGGGAATCGAACCCAAGGACCTTATGCTACGCTGCAGGACTGTTCGAAAGAGATACCGTGGCCCTGGAACACAAAGGGCTAAGAAAGAACATGGATGGGTTTTAGTCAGTACAAGTCTGATACTCCCTTCCGCTCTGCCCAGAGCAGGAACCGTAGCCGAAAAGGACCGTATGCTAAGTAGTCGTGATTGCGTTAGACCAACGAGGTACTCACCAATGAAATCAATCCAAACGCCATACCTAATTACACCTACCCGTCGAACTTTTAAACTCGACCATATTTACTACATTCGGCCCAAAAATATAAAAGTTCTTCCACACATCGGCTAAAACATCGAGTTCCCGAGCGGACCGTAAAATTTTACAACGCAAAACCGTTGCAAACTGTAAAATTTTGAAACGGAATATTACATAAGGATATGTGTAGACCGGGCTTAGTGCGGTTGTTATCTGCACTTTTTATTGTTACTGGATATCGATCTTTTAGTACGAAGAAACTTGGTCGAAAAGATAAAATGGTCTGGTTTTATCTTTTTCGTGCGGTCTTTTACTGGGCTGTTGGGCAGCGAACCTTGCATCAGTTTCAGGTGGCAACAGTGTTGTGTTTATTTGTCGTTAGGGATCAATGTAGGATGTTGGTAAACTGCTGTGAGCTGTACTAGCAACTTTAGATACAGGGCATCCTGTAGCCTGCGTAAAACAGGGTGAATTGGGAAAAGTTGAAAGGGATTTGAACTGTTAAGTTACTTACCAACCAGGGAGTGTGTATAGGGTGTAACGGAAAGATTAGAATAATATACATACTTAGGGTGTGCTCCAGACTATCAAACTGAACATGTTTCTCCATCGGACTAATATCGTAATGGCGAAAAAAATATCAACTGCATTGGGTCGATTATGTATTGAAATTTTGTATGGGGCAGCAGATAATTTTTTCGCTATTACCATAATCGTTTGTGATTCTGAAACATTTCTCCGACACTCGTTTCGCCGTTGAACGGTTCACCGACAGAACGATTCACTTTTCATTTTTTCACCGATATAACGTTTCAACGACGAACGGTTCGCCGACAAAACGATTCACTATTGAATATTTCATCGATGGAACCTTTCCTCGGCACACGATTCGCCGACACAATGTTCATCTGCCCCTGGGGTATAAAACATAGGTAATCGACATGTAGACCTGTTTCCGTTTATTGTTTACACCTGAATCAAGTTGTGAAGACGGAACTTAAAAGTTTTATGCAACAGAACCTCACGTCCCAGCCGCCGCGGGAGACGACCCGGCCTCGGGGGGCAACCAGTGGCCCCCGGCCACCGTAGCCGCGGGCCTGTGGACGTTAAGTAATGGGCTAGCTCATCATCCGTCCGTCTTATGACGACAGGCCGTGCCGAAGGCGCGTTTGTGTTCCACGCGCGCCTCAAGGAGATGTCAGAAAATCGGAAGAGGTCCGAGAGGGCCGATGCCTGCCAGGGCTGCGGGTTGTTCGAAAGAGATACCGCGGCCAGAGCGGGAGAAGTCATTTGATGACATCCCATCAAATGACTTCTCCCGCTCTGGCCGCGGTTTAACAGTTGTGTCGACGAATCGTTTGCCGAGGAAAGGTTCCATCGATGAAATATTCAATAGTGAATCGTTCTGTCGGCGAATCGTTGGCCGTCGAAACGTTATATCGGTGAAAAAATGAAAAGTGAATCGTTCTGTCGGTGAACCGTTCAACGGCGAAACGAGTGTCGGAGAAATGTTTCAGAATCATGTTTGTCCGATGGAGAAACATGTTCAGTTTGATGGTCTGTAGTACAGCTTAAGTATGTATACAAGGTGTTGTTTTGCATCCACGTCAAATTCAAGGAGGTAACTATGCCAATGATTCTCGTCCCGAATCAATATTAAAATGGGTAGCAAATTTTTTTTTTTTTCTTTTAAGTACTCATTATTGCTTCAGGCGCCAGACAACAAAAAACTTTTATGCAAAAGAAATAACTTATTTAGTTGTGGTATCTCAAACAAATCCTGTTCAAGTAACAATTTTATACATTGCAATTAGGAAGATAAGCACATCATCCGCATACCATCTGCCTAGCCTTTTCCCAAACTATCTTGGGGTCGGCTTCCAGTCTAACCGGACGCAACTGAGTACCAGTATTTTACATGAAGCGACTGCCTATTTGACCTCCACAACCCAGTAATTGGATAATACAATACCCCTTGATAAGACTAGATGTCAGACTTTTGGGTTTTTGAATACACGTAACGACTGTCAAAGACTACAAATGACAGCCGGGACCAAAGGCTTAACGTGCTTTCCAAGGCACGGAGGAAAATAATTTAGTTTTAAGAGTGAATTACCTAAACAGTTTCCATATAAAGTCTGACAGTTCATTCTTAACAAAACCTAGGCTTTCCCCACTAGCTAAACAACAAAACGTAACGTCACCACTATCTCCTAAAACCATGTCCTAACAACCGTCCTATATTTTGGCAGTGTACACCGCGCCTAACTGAGCTCAATTTATGTTAATGTCTCCTCGTGAATAATACACACGTTCCCGAGTGCTCCCCGTATTTATGACGATTAGCGTGTCATCGACGGTTTTTATGATATCTCTCTCCTAATACACTGTTTATGAAGAGACTTAGCTTGTTTAGAAAGAGCGGACTGTTTACAAGCGTGAAGTTCATAATGTTTGCCTTGCAAATTATTATTATACCTAATATCCTATATTATCATCAAGGATAAAATTTGTAGCTAGGTTCATAAGTTTGATACTTAAATGACGACTACAATTTGTTAGGTATTTTGATTTAATTTTAAGTTTGCATGCTGAAAAAGTCAGCGAAATATGTGAAACCTTTTTATTTATAAGACCATAATGATATTTCATGCAAATAAAGAATCTTGAATCTAAATGAAAAGCATCTGAAGGGATGAGAGTACTACAAGACATGTCATGACGTTATATGAAACGTAGATCACATATCAGACAAAAGCGAAGATGGTGGTGCGAGCTTGACTCCTCCAATTTTCCCATAAGTAATTGTAACGGTTAGAGCTGCGCAGGGTAGGCTGCGCAGGCCGTTAGCAAAATAGGTAGGTAGATAGGTTGAGTAAAGTAAAACAGCCAGACCAGTTAATACATATATTAAGAGCACTAAACTAGGTCGCGGGTAACTGTCACTATGTTCTGTTCCGTTCACTATCACTTATTAATTAAAAGGGTACCGTCCCTTGGCAGCACGTGCAGACGTGGGGGGCCGGTCGGCGCCGGCTCAGCGGTAGGCCACCGGTAGGCAGGTCAAGGCAGGGCTACGCAGTGTAGGCTGCGCAGTGTACCCGTGGGGTAGGCCACAGGCAGGCAGGTCACGGCAGGGCTGCGCAGTGTAGGCTGCGCAGGGTACCCGTGGGGTAGGCCACAGGTAGGCAGGTAGGTAGGCAGGTCACGGCAGGGCTGCGCAGGGTAGGCTGCGCAGGCACCGGCTCCCGTGGGGTAGACCACAGGTAGGCCGGTCATGGCCTGGCGAAGAGCCACGTGCGCAGGGTAGGCTGCACACCGGCACAGCAGTAGGTAGCGTGCTGGGGTAGGCTAGCGCACAGCGCCAAGCCCGAGCGAAGAGCCACGTGCGCAGGGTAGGCTGCGCACTGGCACAGCAGTAGGTAGCGTGCTTAGGTAGCGTGCAGGAGTAGGCAGCGTGCAGGAGTGGGCCAGGGGCACAGCCCCAAGCCCGTAGGAAGAACCCCTAAGTCGGGGCACAAAGAATCTTGAGGTCAGAAGATAGATTCAGCTAAGCCAGCGGGATCGAAATGGCAGAGTCATAGCATCCTGTCAAAAACTAGTGTTGTACCGCGTTTTTAGTGAGGTCAATAGTTACTTACTAATTATGACATTTTAGGATTACTCGACTAATTTCAGTTGAGACCCTCACAACGCTACGTAATAAAGCACAAACGTGTATAGAGAAAAGGACGCTTTTACCCAGTAGTTCTGTAAAAATGAAGGCTAGACAGATCTAGAAATTTTATATATTAAATTGTCGGGTCACAATATTAGTTACCATACTCCTCCGAAACGGCTGAACCGATTTGTATGAAATTTTGTGTTTATCACGGGTAGGTTTGAGAATCGGCCAACATCTATTTTTAATACCAAAAAAAAAAAGGCAGCATCTTGTATGGATATAGAAGTCAGTATTTCTACTGATATTTTTATGTTGATGATAACGACAGTCTTATGATAAAACTAATCCACCCATACAATGTCCATAACCATCTAATTCACTAATAAGGAAAAGCAAGCTGGTACAGAACCGTGAAGTTTATAATGTTGGCCTTGCAGATGGAGACCAGACTTGGTGAAGTTTTCAACCGAATTTGTAGTAATAGTCGTACCAGTGACATAAAGAAGAAAAAAGACGCCAACCTGATGATTTCTACCGAAAAGAATATCCCGATAGACCGAGTTTAGAAGAACGAGGTCAGCAGTGTTTAAAAAACGGAGAGGGAGGTCTTCACTCTGAAATGAAACACAACTTCCAGGCTAAACAACAATAGACATATGTAAGAATTAAATCAGGTTCAGGAGTCCTAACAAAGACATATATTAAAACGTTCCTTCATATTCTTAAGGAGCTGCCACACTGCTGTTTAAAAATGTTCACAAACGTTAGTAAACATTTGTTAAGAAACATACTATCACAACGTTAGAAAATGTTTTCATGTTAGGTAATATCAATAAATATTTCTGAAAAAAATTCAATCAATATCAAAATCCTTTATATAGGTAATCTTTGGCACTATACATTTGTCTAGCTCTTAGTGTTTAGCGCATCCAGATATTGCGCTTTTTCTTTTCTTTTTAAACAAAAAATAAAAGATAATCCGTGTAGACGCCTCGGTACGTAAATCCAAACTGCGAGCGAGCCGATTTTTTAAATGTTATAAATGTTGTAAACATTTTCCATCGGTGTAGGAGCACTTAAAACATTTAACAATTCCTAAAAAAATGTAACAATTCCTTGTTACATTTCCAATTGTTACATTTTTTTAGTATTAGTGTTAGAAAATGTTTGTAAAAATTTTTAAACAGCAGTGTGGCTGCACCTTTACGCGAAATCTCCAAGTCACTATAACAACTATAAATGAGTACTCTTAGTAGCTCGTTATCCACTTAACCAACACTGAACTCTGTTTCACAGGTAGAATACAACTGTATAAACCGATAATTTGCAAGCATCCATAACCATTTCCTTTCCAATCCAACAAACACAAGACGACAAACTAATTAACTATATTTAGTCCCCTCAAACTATGCCAGAAATTCTCACAGCAAAGTAAATAATTACTCAAATACATTTCGCTTCAAGCAAATTAATCAAGAGAACCGCAAATCAAACGATACCGCTGTACTGCGTATTTGAGACACCATCGCACTAAATATACGAACCTTCATCCCTTTTACAAAAGGTGGATGAGCAGACAACACAAGCTCGCTACGATGCTCTGTTTCCCTCTATAAATTACTCGTCTCTGCAGCACAAAGTTATCTCTCCTGAACACAAGCAAAAACCAACCATGTTAACCCGGAAATAGAGGTAGTAAAACCCGCATTTGTAAAGTTGGTTTTCTGTGAATAAAGATGAATGGCTGAGCCCAACTGTCTCACGCTAGGTGGTCTCTGACTGACGTTGCTTTACTTAGTTCGTATATCACATGTGCCATTTTTTATTTTTGACTCCCAACTATGCTGGGACATTTTGCCTGACGGAAGGTTGGATGGATGTATAGACGGGCTGAAGTACTGGATGTATGCGCTTGATCTTTGAAGAAGTGTTGGGGCCGTGACATTCTGAAGTTGGATGACTGGACAATTGATTGATGTTTGATCGGCCATCCGTTTTTGCGAAATTGTATTTGCAATCTTCACTCAAGTGTCTTTCATATTTTGGTAACATCTCTAAAATTAAATCTAGTCTTTGTTTCAGAGTTGACATAAAAGATTTCAGTAATTTAGATTCGTCGAACATTTTGATACGAATCTTTTTAACAACTTCTTTTAAACGAAAATTCAACTCAATCAAAAAAACCACAATGACAAACATAAAAATGACGCGGAGTATTTTAATGCTCTCATAAATTATGTCGTTCGGCACTGCTCGGCTCCGTTCGTAAAAAGTCGTGAATATATCGTTGGTTAGCTATAACAAATGGCTGTGGGCCCTTCAGAGGCACTTGTCAGTTTCAAACGTACGCCGAGATGAATTGTTACGGAAAGCAAGGTGGCACTGTTGGTTAACTGGCGTTAGTTGGATTAGACGGGAACGGAGGTTAAGACTGAGTGAATGACTTTGGTTTTAGAGACTGAAATGAATAGCTTTGGTAATTAGATGTGTGTAGCGTTGTTTAAAGAGAGTTTTAATGACACCTTTATTTTTAGAACTAGCAAATAGAGTCGTTGAAAGATTTACTTTTAAGCATAATTGCTAGTATGGCTGTCCGCAATTAGTGTGCTGGATGTAATTTTGTGTCATATCTTCAAACACTATTAATTTATTATTAAGGTTAAACTAATATTCTTTAAACTCCAACAGAACCGAGTTTGGACATATGGCTGACTTTACGTTCAATTTTCAAAAGGTGACAATGAAATTTGACAGTATCAGCACCTAAAACATAGCATTAACAGCAGTTTTCTTTGTGTTACCACAGATGTGCAGAACTGTACAACCTCTATTGCTCGTGAACTTTTCCATCAACAAGCTCCGCTTAAACTTTTAATCCGCACTTAATTTTAATCATCGTTTAGAAACACCATCGTGCCACCAGCCCTGAGATACAGTTGTCAACTAAGTGGCGTGGTGTGTGGCCCATCATTAGTGAGAACTTATCTTCCGTGCTTGTGTGTGAGTGTGCAATCTACGTCACTATCGCCTTTTCCCATTCCTATCATATCCTGTAGTACATCGGTGTAATTAATGTTTCGTAGAAAGTCAGGAAGTTTTGTTGTTGCTATGGGAGGCAGGGCGCCTCTTTTTTTGAGAGAAAAATGAGTGGAAGTAATTTCAAACTCAAGAAAATTCTAAATTTAATTTAAGTGCCTATCAATGCGTTTGTAGGCAATTCATTAGACGTTTCGTATGTTAGATGTAAGATTATAATTATTTCATCCATTCATTCTAAGAATTCTTTATTACAAATTATCCGGACTATTTATTAATTTCCTTATTGGTATTTCGTCGCTATATGTACATTAATAAAGTTTGTTTGCGGTGTGTTCATTGTCTCGTCATCTTACGTGATAAAATTGTTTTCAGGGCTTACGTTCTTCGCATAAAAATTAAGATTAATTTTGTTATCCAATTTTGAGGAAATTGAAAAATTGGCCTATTTTTCTTTCTGACTTTGACTTATAGGCGGTTATCACACGACAACGCTTGGTCGGGTGGTGAAACAGATCTCACGTCGCATTGGCTTGCGTGAATTCTGTTGATACCTTAAACACGTACAGCGTCCGACCGCGCGGACGAGCGGCGCACCGCCTTTTATTACTGGCATCTTTAAACCGCGCGGACGAGCGGAATCGTGTGAGAAGCGCCATAACATTAGGAGGTCTTTTAATCAATCATCTCAGCTTATCGGAATCTACTGCTGGACATAGGCGTATCCTAGGCTTTCTGCGTCTAAGTTATCTCAGCCACCTTTCAAGGACGTCGATGGTCAAAATAGACGCGTTACCCGCTACTCTTGCCGATACGCTGTCTCTACTCCAGGACTCTGAAAGTTATCTTTATATTATGATAATTGAAAAAATTGCCATAGACTGAAAGGACTGTTTAAGGCATTTTATATGGGTGGAAAATGCTCTTAAAATATAGGAATGGTTAAATTCGACTCACGGAATTTTGCAGCAATAAAGATCCAAACTATGTTTTAAAATCATACGTGTGTAAAGATAAGTTTCTCTAATATTCAGTTTCAAACCCACACGAATATTTCAAGAAAATAAAAGTCTTAAATCCAAAATGTCTCTTTCCATCAGATCATGCATATTCTTAAGAAATTTTAGTTCAGAATTGTTTTGTTTAATAGTTTTTGAACAATTATTAATGGAAGTCATTTCTTTGAAAAATATCGGCTTAAACTCGTTTAAAAATTGTTCTAGGAGAAATATTATAAAGATATATATATCCAAGAAACTTCGACCTCCTCAAAGATAACTTATAGTTAAAAAGGGGAAAAAATACATCATCTGCCTAGCCTTTTCCCAACTACAATCGGGGTCAGATTCCAGTCTAAATAGATGCAGTTGAATACCACCATTTCACATGGAGCTTCTGTCTGCCTGACTTCCACAATCCAGTGAGTACACAAACGGTGAAGAAATATTGCCGTAATAATATAGTAAAAGGGCAATTTTATTTGTGCCTTTTCAGCAAGATCAGCCTCATCATAACAATATTACAATCAATCGCTTTTTTAAACACCCACTGAAAAAAAAAAACCCAAAGACGCTTTACCCAAATCTACCAAAAAAACTTCAAAGATAATAACATAAAGAAGGGTAAACATTACCTTAACATTTTACCTTATATTATTTACCTCCAGCGTTCCCAATAAAACACGTAGACAACTAAGAATTACGTCTAAACGGGCGACGTGTCTGAAATTCGTTTCGAGTTCGAATATTGCACATTTCCTTAGGGGATCGTTTCCAAGAATGGGCGTTATATTTTGTAACCCTAATAGGGACATATCTTGCTTCACTTTAACTCTATAGGGTTTCATAAACATGTTTATGTTGTTGGTAAACTTCAACTTTAGACTTTTTTTTAAAGACTAACACTGAAAACGGGATATTTACCATGTTAATTTTTTTTTTTGAGTTCACTTTATTTCCGCACCGGTGTGTTTTTTAGAGTTCCGTACCCAAAGGGTCAAACGGGACCCTATTACTGAGACTTCGCTGTCCGTCTGTCACCAGGCTGTATCTCATGAACCGTGATAGATAGCCAGTTGAAATTTCTACAGATTATGTATTTCTGTTGATGCTATAACAACAAATACTAAAAAAAGAATAAAATAAATATTTAAGGGGGTCCCATACAAAAAGTTATATTTTGCTCGTATTTATAAATAATGGTACGGAATCCTTCGAGCGGGAGTCCGACTCGCACTTGACCGGTTTTTTTAAACTTGAAATTAAAATCATAGTCACTCACGGCAAAAATGTTGAGAAAACGACAACTCGATTGGCTATTACAAATAAGTTAACCTCCCTAAATTAGTACCTACTTAAATATACTGCGCTGAAAGAAATTAAAAGGATCCTTTGGAAAGAGCAGAGAGAGAGAGGTTTGACCGTTTGAAACGCACTGTGTGACCACTAACAACTTGATTTGTCGACATTATAATTGACAGATGCAGTGCTAAAACTTTGATACTGGCTGTAACAGAATCCACATTGAAACCAAACGATGCATCTTAAAATCATCAGACCGGACTGCCCCATACAAAGGCGTTGGGTGGAGGTAGCTATAGGTAGCTATGAGTAAATAAATAAAGGACTAATAATACTAACATAGCATATAAGAAAAATCATTTACTAACACACTAACCATTTATGGACTATGTAATGGGTCTGAAATAAAGATTTTTTTTTTTTTTTTAAAGGAAAAACATGCCCTGACAAAGATATAGCGATGGAGGATTAAAATAACAACTCCTGAGTCTGGCTAAGAGCATAGCTGGTTACGTAGACCTGGTTACACAAAGAAATAATATGATCTTACAGAAAAAACTTTGTACTCAAATGTTTTATGTTTTTTTTTCCTGTGTTCTCTACTGTGTGTACATAAATAGTAAAATAAATAAATAAATAAAGAAGAAGCAGAACAGTCATGAATATTGTCCAGGAATTCCCTGATTTAACTTTACCTTTCTATGTTGGCGGCTTATATCCCCCTACGGAGCAACTGGACAGATTCTAAGCTGGACAGATTAGCAACTGGACAGAACATCTACAGTCCTTGACATCTGTATGCACTGTAAAAAGTACGCAGAGGAGAATGAAAGTAAAAGACGTGTTGTACCGACTCCAAGTAAGATGGAACAAGGGCAGGCATAAAAAGAAGAATCATTATCATCAGCCCATAATGTTGCCACTGCTGGGACACAGGCCTCCTCTCTATGAGAGGAAGTAGGCTATAATCTACCACGCGGGCCCAGTGCGGGTTGGTAGATGTCACATATCTTCGATTTTTTAGTTCTAGCACATGCCGGTTTCCTCACGATGTTTTCCTTCACCGTTGAAGGAGAATGTTGAAGTTCAAAACGTTCTGATCCTCAATTTCAATTCCTTTAGATGTTTTGCAAAATAACTAAATTTATACTACACCCGCAACCTTCCCTGGCGTCAATATACCAGCGGCATTGGGCTAATGATACAATATACACGATATAATACGAAATGAGCATTATATCCATGATATTAGCTGATACGAAAAACAAATGGTGCATTGAGGAATTCGTATTATAAGATATATTCAAGCTTGTTTTCCCTTGTGGGGTAAACAGAACTGAAAGCGGGCTATGCGTGGTTCTCGTTAAAATAATATGAACCGTAATTGTTTGACTGGGATGCTAAGGCCTCTTCGCTTAAAAAATATAACAAGCATTTAATATTCACAACAGAGCCATATGATAGCTCGTGGATAAATAATAACAGCCTACCAGTGTTTGTCTCTGCATCACCCAAAGATTGACTGGAAGAAAATGCCTATGACATTAAGTTTGCCTCTGTACATTGTACTTGAAGTGTTAAATAAATAAATAAATAACAGATGCTCGGCTCGATCTTCAGGTTAAACCTCGCTTGGCTAGGTTAGTCCGTGGATGGGTGACCACCCATTACATACCGAGTTTCCTCCGTGCCTCGGAAAGTACGCTAAGCCGTTGGTTCCGGATGTTAATTGTAAATCTTTGATAGTAGTTAGCTATAGGTGAAACTAATAAAGTGTCTTAAAAAGGAATCAAATTATTTTTGTTTCGGTGCCTATGCACCTACAATAGGTATCCTTGATCAGTGCAAACCCCATAGAGGTATTTCTTATACAAGTTGTTGTTTTGCATTTTCTTCAAAATTCAGGAGGTTGTCACAAAAGACATAAATTAATAATCAATTTAAATGACAGTACCTAGTTAATCTAATATGGGTATTTAAATGAAAGGGTTTCCTTAAAATGACGTCACTCTAACGCGGTTTTTTTAGTTTGGACTATTATACGACGTATTTACGTTACGTTTACACTGAGCGCTCGTGGCCATGGCTTGTGGCTAGGGCCTCTGTAGTGTCGACACAAGAATCACCAAATTCAGGTACCTTCCTCGAATTAGCCAGTTTTTCATAAGGTCATTATGACCTTTGACCTTCTAAACACTGACACAATTCCCTAACAGAGCCGCCTTACAATCACATCGATTAGTGAATAAGCGATCGTAAGTGCAAACCTCATCTATGACGTCACTTGTCAGTGCTAATTCAGAACATTTCTCTCATGGCACAACCAACATACTTTTAACAACACACAAACACCCTAAAGCTCTAAACTTATATGGAAATACGGTTCAAATTCCAATGTATATGGTGGAGGAGATAACTATAAATGTGGAACTGACATTGTTTGGTGGTACATTGAGTAAGTATAATATTAGTATGTTTCAGTTTTCAATTTAATTTAGTTGAAATACGTTTATAATTTACCAGTTTACCTAAATGTGAGTAATGTGGAAAGTACGACGCCATTAGATCATACAAGTTGTTGTTTTGCATCCTCGTCAAATTCAAGGAGGTAACTATGCTAATGATTCTCGTCCCGAATCAATAATAAAATGGGTAGGTAATTTTTTTTTTCTTATACATGGTGTTGTTTTGCAACCTCGTCAAATTTCAGGAGGTGGTCACGAAAGACATAAATAATCAATTAAAATTACGGTACCTAGTTAATTATTAATTAACGCTGTTTTTTCTGGTTATTTAAGTTTGTCAGTATTTCAGAATAACCCCCTTAACGTGGTTTAGGAACTAGGAAATTATTGAATAAACGTTTGAGGTTGTTTGTATGTGTGTAAGCGAGGTTATAAGGCAAGGACCATACGGGCCGGGTTTAAAACACGGGTGGTTTACACTTACCGATTTCCGTAAAAAAAAAAAACCTACCCATTTTTTTATTAATTCGGGACGAGAATCATCAGCATAGTTACCCCCTTGAATTTGACGAGGATGCAAAACAACATCTTGTATACGGAAATCGGTAAGTGTGAATCACCCGTATTTTTAAACGCGGGCCGTCCGATTCACGCCCTATAACCACGCTTCCATACATACAAACAATCTCAAACGTTTATTCAATAATTTCTTATTCCCAAACCATGTTAAGGGAGTTATTCTGAAATACTGACAAACATAAACAATCAAAAAAGACTTTGGTTAGACTGGATGTCAGACTTTTGGCTTTTGACTACTCGTAACGACTGTCAAAGATCTAGAGTGTTCACAAGCGCGGGTTTGTCTCCACCGATCCCGAAATCAGATTTTTCGAAACTGGTTTTTATTTATACCGTAATCAGTTTAATGCGATCAATCGCGAGATCGGTGGATACAAATATATTTTTTTTTTGTTGGAAACGGATCCCGAGATTGGTGGATACAAATTTATAATGTTCAGTTTCCAATTCAATCTGATCTCGGGATCGGTGGAGACAATAATCATGTTATGTAATAAAGTCCGAGTGGGTACTTTCGATAGCACTTAATAGATTCCCTCGGCAAAATCAAACCAAGTTTTAAATAACCCTTTTATCAATCAAATGAAATTACTACACAAATTAAAGAAAATACAGAATTTATCACTACACATTATTAGGTTTACCTGCATATTAATTTAACATTATTTAACTCATTTTCATAATATCATCGGAATATCTCCGCTCTATTTCACTACAAACTATTTAATTACATTACTATTCTACTAATTATAAAGTATACAATTAATATGAACGCTTATGCACTACCTTCTTGCTTTGCCTTCTTTTTTCAATAACACCTATAGCAACTTCTCCTAAGAAAATAACAATACTGGCTGCATACATGAAACCGATTAATATAAAAGCACCTAACAAGTTCTGGATACTCAGAGGCACAATAGTACTAGACTCTCCAGCATTGCCAGAGTGAATCAGAAGCTCACTCATCCATTTATCAATCAACCCGTTCTCCGAAACACTCCGTATAATATTATTGAATCTCTCCAACATCGGGAACCAACGCCTCGTCAGAATAGCTACCCCGTACTTATACATATTATTACTCTCAGGGAAACAGTAAATTAATGGCGCCCCTTTACCCAATTTCTGGTCTTGGTAGACGGCTTGACGTCTCGACGAAACGACGGCGAAGTTTCTCTGCAAAGCTGCCCGTCTTACACCCTCCGAAAACGTAGTCGAATAGTACTTGCGATATAAATAAAACGAACTTGCGTTATTAGTCTCAAAATAAGACCGATAAATCTCTCTACCTCCCAACGGAATTCCAGACAGTATAAGATCCGCCTCGGTACTTATCTGCTTTTCAAATCGCGGATGCATTAGGAAAGTTCTGAGAAACGATTCGTATGATATCCCCATGTTTATGCTGAAACAGAGCCAAGCGAATATTAGAATTCGGAACGTGGGGCTTTTCGGTTCGAAGGTGGCTCCCCAACCTAGTAACATGCTAAACGTCATCAGCAAAGAATTTGTCGGCCATTTTGTGGCTTTACTGTGCTCTCTGTAGTAAAAGACGTGGAACATCAGTCCCATTATAACAAGGCTGAAAAAGGTGGCCACCCATGTAGTCCACTGAAATATGATGACCAGGTTGTCCCAAGTCGGTGCTTGGCCAGCTCTCGGCAGACAAAACGTCATCTCATCTTGTAGATAGTTTACAGTTGGATGGAACCACTTCCGAAGAATTCTCGTCACTTCTACATTTCCTATAACCAGATCGGCGGACTCATTCCTTAACACCTCAAAAGCTCCCATTGCAGTTCCATTTTGGTACACAATTCCCCAATTTTCTTGAATCACCGATGTTCTAGTTATTAACGACATGTTTGTGAACTGGCTTATAATTTTGACAAGGTTTATTTCGCCGCCCTTTGCGAACACGTGGGCGTCTTCAAACGAAGTATTAGTAAGCTTTCTTACTGGAGGCATTACGTATGGCTCAGCTATGACAGCGTAAGCCACCAAGGGACAGCCCTTCATGTCTGAAGGGAACACGTCGTGCTGTTTTTGGAATTCGTTTATTGTATTATTCGTACATTGGTCTAGTATGTATACGGAATCACATTTTCCTCCACAATTCTTGTCGCTGTACGGCCTCCAAGTGTAAGATATAACCACATCATTATATTCGTCATAAATGAACACGATTGTTCTAAACAACTTGTAATCTCGAAGTTCGTTAATGAATTCCATCGCCGTCTCCTCAGCGGTGTCGTTTTCTTGCAACTGATAAAACACTATTGCTTTCGCAAGAGGATTCCAAGTTGGTAATTTGTTCAATTGCAATATATTTCTCTCTAGTTCAGATTTCTCTTCCAAAATCAACATATAATTTTTCGCTTTCTCAGGGAAATGTGAAGCGTTTGCATGCGGGTAAAAAGAATCTTTTACCATAATAGAATATTTGATACCGCTGTGTACAGTTTGCAATAATAGTCCTTGTGTTGTAGATTTATAAGAGTTGATGTTGATTATCACGATGCTGCCACTTAGAGCCTTTTTCTCCACGAAATATTTAGCGGAGAGTTTTAAAACGCACTCGGCTGTTTTTGTTGTTTGTCCAGAATTTCCAGTTGTCATTAGTAGTGGATTTTCACTCATGGTTGAAGTAAAATGTATGAAAAATAAAAGTGTAGGAAGAACGGCGAGCATCTTGGACGGCCGCTAATGTTCGCGAAGGCTGCACTAATGGTGAACTGATTCACAGTGGGGTAAAAACTTTGAACTTTAAAGCTCAGAGGTATGTAACAGTGTACGGATTCTTTAATGTTTTGCTATATGTTTTTTGTATTATATTCTAACAAACTTAATCTTAATTAAAATGGTCTTATTTATTTATTTATTTATTTATGTACACACAAAACACTTAACAGGACAATACATTAAGATACAAGAGCACAAAGGTACTGCTTATTTCAAAAGAAATTTCTTCCAGCAGAGGAAAGTTGGATTAGAAATGCAACTGCTGCTTATATTTATTAGTTCTAAATAACTTTTAGAGTAGCCTTTTGAAATATTTAAAACAAAACATTCTTCAATCATAATTATACCTATTCTTCAATCGTGTCAACATTTTCAGGTACTATACCTCAATTAATTAAAGACCCAAGTTAATATCGGTTTCCCAAAAGATCTTGTTATGTTTGAAATTAATTATTAAGTTCCTGTCGGCAGCCGGATCATATTGTTATTTTGTTGATTGGTACGTATCTTCCTACAAACACACAAGTAGTAATTATTAATCATACTTGCAGTCTTTTGGGTAACATCAAACGTATGTATGTTTCCCTGCAGGATTTAAAAACTAAAACAAAACGATTGCAACAATACATGATGACGATGTCTGTTCACACACATTCCTATGATAAAGATTTTCTCAAGAAAACAGGTGACGAGATTTTCCTGCTAGCATAAAATAACCGTGGTTCCGAAATAGCAGCAAACGGCGACACTGCAGGGTCAGGAAATGGCGAGACGATTTGGGCTTTGTACTGAAACTGACTCTATTTTGAAAAGAATGGCCATAATAACAAATAGAACAGGATAAGAGTGGAAGAAAACAAAGAGCTGGCCGCCATGTTTAAAAATGCCTACTGAGTATTAAAATCCATGTCTGTTTTTGATAGATAGACAATGAAATATCCTACAAGACAGAAATTGTTGCAGATTCCTGCATTTACTGAGCATTTATCATAATGAAGGTCTCCATAATATGTGACATTATACGAAATAGAAGCCATTACAATAAATATTTTATACCTCACCATTTCAGCACGCGACGCTTTTATGAAAATATCGAAGTTCAGAACAATCTTTATACTTTGTTTAATAGCGATGTGATTGCTTTAATGTATCGCTCGCTTTTTCTTTAGAAGGTGGGAGTTCAAGGGCGTCGATATTATACACCGTGTAAATCACCTCATCACGAAGCCGCAACCAAGCATTCTGTACATGAAACTAAGTAACTTTACGCAAAAATTATTGCTGGGAAACGACTTTTTTTTGGGGGTGTTAAATCATGTTTTGTGGTAGAGCTCAATGTAACGCACTCAAAACACTGTGCTGATGGACGCATTGAATAGAAGGGGGTCGTGGAGGTGTTTAAAGTAAAAATCTTACATCAAAAACTTGTATTTAAAAAAATACTTGTCAAAAAGTTGGAACTTTGACCCCTAATATCTCCGTAACTAAAAGGTTCCCAGGTATGGTGTAGAACAAAAAAAATATCGCAATGACAGGGAAAACCAGTGCCTTTCGGCTTCGTTAAGAGGTGTTTTACACCCTTTATATGGTTATGATTTTGGTATTAGAAAAATAAAAACAGTTTTTGGATCCAATAAGAAATTAGTACCTATGAAAAAGTCTGAAAGTGGTGCCGGTGACTGAAAATTTATGTGGTAATCGGTTGTGTTCGAGCATGTGATGCGGAGGAATGAGGAAAATGTCGCGAGGAAAGTTTTCAGTATGAATATGAATGGGTATAAGAGTAGAGGAAGACCAAAGAAACGATTGATACAGTGTGAAGGATGATAAGGCCATAAAGTACATGTCTGATGACATGTGAGTAAAAAAAGAAGGAAAAAATATGGAACAAAAAGCCGACCCCAAATGAATGGGATTAGGCCAAGAGAATGATGATGCTCTGTGAAACAGGACCTGTATGTCACTCCTATGGTGTAAGGAGCTCTGATCTGTGGATGATTTTTGACCTTGACCGTGATTTCGCAAAATTAGGTCATTATATATTGCGACTGTCATGATGAATACAACTATGACTATAGTCATGGTGTTGTTTTGCATCTTCGTCAAATTCAAGGAGGTAACTATGCTAATGATTCTCGTCCCGAATCAATAATAAAATGGATAGTTTTTTATTAACGGAAATCGGTAAGTGTGAACCACCCGTGTTTTAAAAGCGGCCCATCTGATTCTAGTCCTATAACCGCGCTACCACACATACAAACAATCTTAAACTTATATTCGATAATTTCTCATTCCCTAAACCACGTTAAGGGGGTTATTCTGAAATAATGACAAACATAAACAACCAAAAAAATCAACGGTTTTTTAATGATTAACTGGGTACCGTAATTTTAATTGATTATTTATGGCTTTTGTGACAACCTCCTGAATTTTGACGAGGATGCAAAACAACACCTTGTATAACGCTCCTGAATATTTAGATAGCAATTAGGATGTGCAAAACTTTTTCTTGAGAAATAAAAAAAGAGACAGAGCTTTGCTTTTCGCTTTCCTTCCCAATTCAAGAGGGGGCTTGTTGGTGACTTACCTTTACATTTTTATTCAGCATCATCCAAAGTTCAGCTCCACGCGATGGTAAAAACAGGTAAAAAATTATACGAAGAAAACACTCAAATCAACATAATCCTATCTTAGGTTCCACGCAAAAAATAATTGCGAAGTTCGAAAAAAATATGAATTTTGAAAAGCTTTTCAAACCCAATGGTCTACTATGGTCTAATATTGAAAAAAAAAACCAGAGAATGTACTATAAAAAATTAGTCCTTTATGGTTATTATCGCGAAGTTTTCACGGTTTTTTCGATTTTTGACAAAGTTTCGTTCGGCGCTCGACGTCACAAACTTTGATTATTCATTGGGCCAACATCATAAACAAGTCTGCAAAAATCAGAACAATCGTATTTGACGCAAAGTACCCCGTACTTTCAGGCGACAAGGTTACTATTCGGAAAGGAATCAAAGTTCCAAGGCTCAAAGCTCCTTCCTCGAGTGTACAAGAAATAACCATCAATTTCAGGTTCATGGTCCATCGATTACTTTCATAATCGTTTGTAATGTATGTGCGTATCGTTAAGATCTTTGCCCCTTTTTGACTAAAGTTTGTGCGCAGTTCATGATTTGTGACCGAAGTTAAGACGAAACTTTTCTTGAGTTCGAATCTGATAACGTTGTACGTTAAGATAAATGCTTTATTTCTATACGTGTGGTTTTGACTGCGGTAAAGTAATCTAATCTTTACTCTTTAGGTTAGGTACCCTTTGGGATGTCTTTAACTATATTCAATTTTTATTTATTGTTAATTTTAAGATCAGTAGTGGCTATTATTTTTACTCACGTCTCACGTTATGCAAAACCGTAGGCAGTATGGACAGTTTTTTTGTCAAATAGCAAAAAACCGTTGGGATGATTGTTTTTTTTGCCTTGAGTACACAATAAGTTCTCCTATCTAACGAAGCCTAAAAGGCATCTGGGTCAGACGATGCGGAAGGCGGAGAACAGTTCAGGCTCAGCTTGGGAGTGGCATACGTCAGTAGTGGACTGCGAGTTGATTGATTACTAAGAACTCATATCCAAATAATTTACATACACACACATAAGATAACACGCCTGTAATCCCCGAAGGGTTGGGCGAAATGTGGGTGTACTATTAGATACGCATTTCGCCGGTTAAGTCCCAATATCGACTCCTCAAATACTAATCCGCGATCCCCGGTCTGTCCTTAATACTTTCTTGTGTGCAATAATGTTAATAAATCAGTATTAATATTTTTATTCATACAAATACCGTTTGCATCAAAGCGTGCAGCAAGCCAACAACATATCATTTATACTAATAACTCTATGCAATACATTAAGCATGGCTTTTTTGTTACTCATAAACATAATCAAAGCAATCATGTCATGGTGTTAATGACATGATTCCTTTGATTATACATACTATACTTCTTTCGTAAATATGTTTTTTTCTTTTTGTATATTGGCACCTCGTTTTATATAGGTATATTCATGTAATTTGTATCATTTAATTGTGCTTCTGTGTGTTGTGCACTGAATAAATGGTTTAATTATCTCATCTATATATCTATATAATAATATGATGATTCGGTTCCTGAGCAATCAAGGCGTTACCAGATTCAACGCCTAAGTTGTGGGCATATATCGAGCAGTTTGGAAAGAGGACCCAAAATGTTATTTTCAATCGTCGCAAAGATTCGCAACGAGTAAACTACTTACTTTATCAGTGTCTTTGCTGTGTTCATTTTTCCTTTTGATTGCTTATAGCACCTTTTAAGAGGTCCCTACCATGTCAAAGTATTACTGCAAGCAATGGGGCACTTAATTTCGTGTCCTGCGTGACCTTGTTTGTCTATTACAGAAACTGACGCTACTAAAAGCGCCGAACTCGTGGCTCATTTCTGGGCCAACACTATTTAGAATGCCAAAGAAACGCTAAGAGGAAGACTGCAAACAGGAATTGAATGAAACAACGTCGCCATGTAATTTACATAATATATTATTATTTTTAAAAACTGTCGCTTTTACATTGAAACTAAAATTGGTCCGACCGGAATCGTGAGTAACAACATCAGTTAAACATGGTGTAACGAACGAACTTATTTTCACTTTTAACTACAGGCACAATATGAAATACCAGACTATCCTCGATTTCCAACATTTTCGATTTCTGAGCAAACATCGTTTGTTAATCAAATATTTCGTGAGTTACTGCGAGCTTGGTATATAAATTGACTGAATATTTTATCAAAATGACGGTTAAGCAGAAGCCAGCCTCAGAGGCTGAACTGCGAGATGCCATACAAAAGAAATATATCAAAATGAAATGCGGAATGTATTTGATGACTGTGCGTAAATTCACTCCATAGTTTCTCATCAATTGTATCGTCTGCTTCGTTAGTTATTTCATTTCGTGTTTGAAAAATTTCATTTTTTTCAGGCTTGGTTCTCCTAATTATTTTTGCATTCACTTCAAATTGTGCCTCTAGAAAACTCTACAATCAATTACAATATAATTACATCACGGTACAAATGATTAACACACTAAACATTACGACTAAAATTGACAGATAAACAAATTGTTTTTTACTAACATTTTGTGCCGTAAAACGAGTGTGACATACACCGTACAGTACCGCTTATGTTTACAGTATTATATTGAATAACTATTTACAATAAATGCTGTGTTTAGGTGCAGAGAATAAAAATAAGCGATTAATTGACGTCCGAGTAATGACGGAAAGGAATTTATAGCTTATTCGGTCATATAAGTTTACCGATTAAATTAGATCATATAAAGTAAACGTTTATAAAATTGGCTTTTACTGATATGGTTTTTCTATCCTATTTTTCTTCTAGCAAGAAAATAATGGTGACATTCAATGATTTAGATACAAGTGCAGTAGACGCCATTTTCAATCACGTAATTTTATTCTATACACTAAAACATCACATTAAATGCAACTTCGAATACCTAAAACCTGTGCTTTATAACAATCTATATAAATATGTTTATTTTTTCGTCTTAGTTTAAAGCTAATTCAAGTTTTTATTAATCGGAAAGAGGAAATCGGGACGGTGGATGTACAAATATACACTAGATGTAAAAAATATAAGCAGTTTTTTTATAAGTTATGGTTCGAAGAGGAAATTGCATGCAATATTTCAGGAGTATAGCCAGAAAATTGCCAGACGCTATAAAATAGTATCAGTGAAGGCAGCTTAAAATTACTGAAGAGACATTGCCAATTAAGTAGACTGTATTGTAGTTTACTGTGTTACTATCTAGCTTTATCTGCCATTGGCATTATGTTTAATTGTGATTATGGTAGTAATGTTAGCTTTTTTTAGGATCATACACCAAAAAAATATTAGGCATATACTGGGTCCCTGTGGTACGCCAATACTTATGTATAGGTGTTTTTAATATTGCGTAGCTTTTATCTTCGCAAAAAGCATTTGGTAAATATTTTTATGAATTTTGATGACTTATTATGTTAATATGAGTGAGCACGGTAGGTCTCAGACTGTCACCAACCCTTGCTGTAGTGTATCGAACGCTTATCAAAGAACCATATCCTTTTCATACTTTATTGCTACTTTCTTCACAAAATATCGCAGTACAACATCCCATTTCATGTATTTTTCATCCTTACATTTTACAGGAATTAATTTGAGGATAAATTGACTGAATATTTATTATTTAATTAACTTTCTCACTATAAGTCAATTAGGCCTGAGATCAAAGTAATCGAAGATAAGTTGAGCAAATCAATCCTTAAGGGGAGGGAATAAGGGATTACAAAAGAAACTCTTGACACTATTGTGGGACACGATCTTGAAAAGTCCTTTAAAAATACAATACTTTTTAACTTACCAAGAGTTGCACTGGTGATCGAACAACTAACTAATGTGTCCCAATAGAAATACGGAATACAGGAGGATATGTTAAAACTCAGAACATCTATATTCCATACCAAATCTACAAGCTCATACTTGTTACGCGTCCTACAATAATATACCTGTTTTCATTTCTAACTCCAAGCGAATTGAGATCTTATAGTCTGATGATTATGATTCCTTTTCTATACTACTCGTCTCGCCCTGCCTATTTAAAAATATTGTATAACATCTATTATATATAGGAAAGATTATTGAGAATCGTAAAAGTACAGTAGTCTTCAATTGAACGATATGCTTCAATTTCGTGATGGCAGCTCCAAATATAGCATCTTCACCTTATGTCTTACATAGTCGTAGAGCATTAACAATATTTGATTGTGTATCAAAATTGGACAACTAAGCTAATAAATTTAACAAAGCTGCCTGCCAAGAATATTTCTTAACGGAGGTGCACGTAAATATTATTTAAATTTCTTGGTTTGTAAAAACAATAATAATGAGGAAGTTGCATTAAAAGATGACAATTATAATTGATCCAATAATGATACACAACAATTTAATGTCTACAACCAATATAGAATAGTTAGGTTAGTCTTAGTTTAATTTAAACTATTAAAGGCAATGTAGATAGAAAAGTTAAGTCGCAAATACATGAATTATAGCAATGTACAGGTCAGAAAAGCTAAGGTTTAACAATAAAACATCAGTAACAAAAACAAATGAAACTAACTATACAATAGTAAAATGCAATTCCATATTCTATAGGTTTTTCTATCACGACCTTTTGTATACTAGACTGTAACAGTTTTGGAAGAACTATCTTTATCTCTGCTTAGAAAACATTTAACGTTGGTAACTCTTACAAGATATTGGTTCTACGACTTTATTATTACTGTATACTAATCTAGTACACAAAAGACTCAACAATCGCAATTGTACACACAAGTGACCCATCTATAAACATTATCAATTAATATTTACAAAATACTAAAAACACTTGCGTATCAGTCAGTATGTCTTATCATCTTAAAGCATTAACGCCCAATGTTCTGGCGATGTTCGATCGAAGCGTCTAACAACCACTCACTATGTTCTTGATATGTCCAACACACACAAAACTATAGTTGTCTTTTTCGTACTTGGGTTTAAACGTACCACTCTTTGATGCCGTCTCGTTTGACGGGTTGTGTCGGTATGGGCGCGAGAGGCGCGGAAGGCCCGCTGCCGTTTCTGTTGAGGGGGAGGGGTTGCAGGTTCCGTACTGCTCCTCCCGTTGGAGCACTCGATGCTCCACTTTGATAGCTCGAATGAGCCTATGAATTAAACGCAGAAAGTAAAAAAAAAAAAGTCCGGGTTAGGTTAGGTCACAGTAAAAATAGCACTAAAATAAAAATGTAGATTAAGATAAAATATGCAGTACAAATGTCTCTAGTAGAATAACCAGAGAAAAAGCTAGATAGACAGAGAGAATATACTAAATTGCAGGTCAAAATCCTTGTGCACCTCTTTTACAATATTGATGATAGCGGTCCTATCGCTGATAATGATATCTTCCAGATAATCAATTAAAACCCTTCCATCAATACCATACGAGTCTTTTTACCGGGTCGAGAAACTCAAGACGTCTGTGCGATACTAGGGGCCTATTACAAATTCTCTTCACTTCACTTCATTATCTTCTTTTTAACCCCCGACCAACAAAGAGGGGTGTTATAAGTTTAACGTGTGTATCTGTGTGTCTGTCTGTGGCATCGTAGCTCCTAAACGGATGAACCGATTTTTCAGTCTTGTCATACTTTTTTTTAAATAATTTTCGATTTCCCACCGGCTTATTGCATACAACCCATTTTTGGTTATAATTATTTTTATTTTAGGACTTAAATTCTTTAATGGGATATTTAGTGTCATTCTACAACTAAGCAACTACTCTGCGAGTACTATGGAGTTTCTTGCCGGTTCTGCTCCATAGGAAACGACCAGCACGAATCGGGCACCTTTTGTGGTCGTTTTATAAGTGCCCATTGACTATGTAAAATAAAATATCTTAATTTGATTTGACTGCAGAGCACTTCTATAAGTAGAGAATTCACGATATCTAAAAGTGTTTGTGATTTCTGTTTTTGTAATCAAGTCGTTAAAGTGCCATATCAGTAAATAAATGAATAAACTATAGTAAGACTAAATAGGAACATAAAACTGTACCTGGTTGCCCAGAAGCGCCGCACTGGCTCCTTGCTGATAGTTTTTGTCTTCTGTCACCTTATACGAGGGGTCGAACTTGAACACAATGTACTTGAGCACTATGATCACTATCAAAATTATTGCTATCAGGACCGACGCTACTATACCTAAAAAAGAGAATAATTTTTATGTCTCCTATATCAAAGTACCCAATCAATGACAAAGCGTTATCCAAAGTTGAAACAGTTTTGGTTGTTGAAATACTATTCGTTTTCAAATGATAAAAAATAACTATACTAGCAACCCTTATTATAAAGCAGTCAATGTGATTTTACCTATAATCACATTGACTCCTTACGGGTTACCGTTTGCGGTTGCTGTCGTAGGGGTGAATGTGAAAGGCCTGTTAAATGATAGTTCTGCAAGATGGAGAAACGATAGCCATCTCTTTCGCTCTGCTACTACTATTGCAACATGCTTTGATTGCATGCTTTTTCATTGCATTTCAGAACTTACCAACAATAGTCGCAAAGAATTCTGATTCAGGTGGCACCACCCTATTATCTGTTGTCTTTGGGTGGTACCACTTCGGCGTGACATCATATCCATTGTATTCAGGATGAACTCTACCCGGTATTCTGTCCTGCTCACTCTCGGTCTCATAAGTGGGCGTTCTTGCTTCTATCTCGTTCTCCCGTCGGTCTTCGTACTCTTGTATATGGTTGGCGTCTTCTTCTGTAGTGTGAGTTGGTTCGTCTGGTATGTGTCTGCCTGTTAGAGTTGGTGTAAAGTGGTAGCTTGTTCTTGTGTGGGAGTGATCTGTAAAAGATAAAAGAATATTTGACTTATTCATTAAGTTTCCTGGGAAGAAACTGCGTTGAGGAATTAGATCTGAAAGTGTTAAATAAAATTCAATTAAAGCTAGTACTTGTTTTATTTTCATTTAAGCCGAAATGGCTGCCGCAGGCATGCTTCTATGCAACCAGTGAATACCTGCGTTCTTCGCCAGATCGTCGGTGAACGGTGAACGTAATTCAAATGATGGACCTCGATGCAACAAAATTTCTTACATACATTTTACTAACAATTTGTGCTATATTTTTTTTCGGTTTCAACTAATTTTTTGGAGCTCAAGTTAATCTCATAGGAGAACCTTCACAACAATGTTTAATAAGTAACAAAATGATATATTTTTACCATCAGTAGGAGTAGTTCTTCTCTCAGGCGGTGTAGCAGTATCAACGGTGCCAGCATGCATGTTGTCATGGTCTGGCAACGTTGGCTGCCCAGCTGTGCTACTCTTGGTAGTGTCACCGGCACCAGTGGATCCATCCGTGGAACCTTCCAGAGTCTTATCCACGTGTTCAGTGGAGACTATGATGACAGTTGGCGATGTCATGCTGTGGGTACTGCTTGCGCCGGACCTGGAATTAGAGAATTAAAATATTTATGTGTTGTGTACAAGTGTTTAAGTGCAGCTTTCAATTATTCATTGAAAACTGCACCTACGGCTTGTGAATCTAACGCAACAGGGCGCCGCAAGTATCTAAACTCGCGCGTCATACCACATGGATAATGCGGGCATATAGATAGTTTTTTTTTTAAATTTATCCTCTCGCAAGTATGCTGGAAGAGATTTCTTTAGAAATAGGCATCACCTATGTACCTATTTTCTGTTCCTTTCTTCTTCTCTGTATTGTGTACATAAATTGTAAAAAAAAACAACACAGCCTTTTCAAGGAAATTTCTAAACGCCTAGTTGACACTTCCCGTGACCCAAGGGCTGGGTTTTACTTTGGCCAGAGGCTAAGTATTGCCATACAACGTGGCAACGCCGCCAGTCTCTTGGGCACGTTACCAGTTGACAGCGTTGAGGAGGAGTTTTTTGACGCTCTTTTATAATTTGTTGTTATTTTAGATTCAGTTATCTAGTTTTAAAAATAATATTGATCAGAAATTGTAAAATAAATAAATAAAATGTATTGGCCCCCAGTAACTGGACTAGGCGATTGGCTTTATTCGCAACGCCTATCTAGGCCAGATTTTATAGATTTTGTTGTATCCAGATATAATAAAAAGTGGTTTTAATTTGAGTATCAGAAGCTTACGTAGTCATCGGATGGTCAGGTTCAGTGATTTCATCGACGCTGGAGCCAGATCCCTCGATACAATCTTCGTCATCACACGGTTTCATGAGCTTGCCACTTGAGTCGCCCTAAAATTAATCATTATTAGTACAAAACAGTAAAACTTAAATCGACCGCTCAATTTCTTTTATCCTTGATTTATTTACTGACAAAATAATGATGTCTGACTGGATAATTATCTTATGCACAAACAAAACCTTTGGTTTCTCCAAAGAGGTAAAATTCGTAAGACGGATTGTAATAGTTCTGAAGTGTTAAATTTTTAATGTAATATAAATTGACATATTTGTGTACGATAGTGCAATAAATGAATATTGTAGTGTAACACATAAATGATAGTACTTTTATACTGATAATTAAAGCAATTCGTGCAAAATTATTCCCCATTAAATATCAAAAATGCACAACGTTATTATTCGAGTTTTCACTTCTGCCGGCACTCTGGAGTGCAAACCGTTTTTTTTGTGTTATAACACTTATAACCATTTTAAACAGTATTTTTTTTTTTTGGATGTCCCATATCTAAATTGCGGATCAATATACTCAACTTCCCAGACTTTACAACCAAAATGTTCATCATACCTTGTGTAACCTAGACGGAGGTCGCCTCGTAGACGGCACATACACCGGCGTGATGAGGTCATCACCAGAGCCCGCGTCGGGCAGCACGCAGGCGTCTTCATCATCATCTCTGCAGCCTGACCCTGCTCCGGAGTATACCAGCTCATCTAATACTCCTGGACCTCCGTATCCTGAAGGTGGCGTCTGGAAGGTCAAAGTAAAAATAAGTACAAAATATGAGTATAGTTCTGTTATTCGTGATCTTTACGAATTATTAGAAGAACCTGATACTTTTTAAAAGGCATGACCTTTTTCAATTGGTGGTAAAAGTAGTTATTTTATTGGTCAAGGCTTGTTAGATACTACGTCTTGCCTTGTACTTGAAAAACCCTTTATCACATTCTACGAAACCTACGAGAAATATCAGTTTGAGTCATTAATGTGGAACGTATGCTCTCTACTCCTAAGTTTTACATATTTTTTTTAGTCTTGCTATTGTTGGTGACAGAAAAATCACATCAGAGTGCGTGTATAAGATATGTAGGACAGGATATGAGAATTCATTACAGTAGTAACTCTAGTAAACGCTTCAAGAGTACCCTTAAGTAGTTTTTTCTATACACAAACCTGCTGCATTCTATTAATATCTCTGTCTAAAGGTGTATGAGCTCTTCTGGCGTCTCCCCTGACGGAGACCGATGGGTCCCCCGCAGCTGCCAGATCCAGGACCCTAACTCCGTCCACCACCATGCCAGCGATGACGCCGGCGAACGTTCTTGAGCCACCAGCTCCGCCGCCCACCGCAATAGTCGACATGCCGTTGAAGATTGTTGATTGTTGGCCTCCTGAAAACGCATGAAGAAGTTTTTAAAATGACGATTAATATGAGTCAATTTCAAGATGACATTTTTGGTATTGTGAATGGCAGACAAAGGGCTGTCGCCTACGGTGAACTTTTGCAGCAATTCTAACACACGTAGTAGTTCTAGTAACGCACGTCTGCATCGTTACTTTTGGCCGTGACACATGCGAGTTAACAACAAGAACCTAAAAATTTCTCCATGGTTTTATTAGTCATAAATCTCACAAATAGTATTTGGACCCGGTACAAAAAAAAATATGAAAGCCATTTGTAAATCGTGCCGTGCGAGTATCGAAACCAAACCACGTAATATATCGCCAAGGACCAAGTGACGATTAAGACAGCTAGCACAATCATTTCAATAATCTTTTAACCCCTCAACTGTGATGAGATGGCGCCCGCCGATGGTTGTCAATGGGCCAACAATTTCCTAATAATAAGAAATTATTGGCCCATTAACAAAAAACAAATATAAAGATGAGCACTACCTTGCTAGGGAAAGCAGAAGCAAGGGCCACCTACAAAAACTTATTAACGCGCCAAACAGAATGAAGTAGTCTGAGGAAATACACAAAGTTATACGGTACTAACTGTCACGAGAACTATCAAAAACATAAATCTCATGCGAGTCGTATTACAGCCGGCCCCACCGCCTTACCTTGCGGATGTCTAATAATGACAGCATAGTTGTCGAGCTGCAGCTCGGCGCGGCTGCCGTTCCGCGTGAACCTGGCGACGTGGTAGGCGCCGTCGTCCACGCGCGCCGCCTCGTCGCCCAGCGGCTGGTCACCACCGCCCACGTTGTAAACCATGAACAGGTTGCCGCGGATCTAAAGGTGACAGACATCATCATCATCTTCCTGTCCCATTCTACTTGGAGTCGGAGCAACACGTTTTTTTGTTCCATTCTCCTCTGTCACGTCACGGCATCATAATTTTTTTTTTCTTTAATATCATTCCTCATACAATTCATATTTTTTTTTCTTGGCCTTTTTCTCTCTCCGTCCATCAACATTAGTCCATCACTCTTTTAGGTTCAGGTTCATTATTTTTTATGGTATCATTAAATTTCTTCTCTGTATCTATACTTTGGAATGGGCAACTACAGTACTTTCACAGTTATTATGTCTTGTGACTGGCACTGTAGCTTCATTTTTATTGTTGCTCGACTATTCAAAAGTGCCTATAACTGGCCTGCTTGAAATAAATGATTTTGATTTGATTTGATTTCATTAGATTTGATTTGGATAGAACTTTTGAAATAGCTGGAAGTTTTGGGTCGAACAAAAAAAAGGCGGTATTTGAATGTATTATTTTGATGCCCTGTGAAATTCATATATCATCTGGAATTTCTCAAAAACCGATCAGTTGTTGAATGTAGCTACTACCAAACGTCACTTAATAATATTAAATAACATAACATCACGCCTGTAATCCCCGAAGGGTTAGACAAAGGTGTACCCAGTATACCGAGACTCCGTGGCTGCTACTATGAAATTCCTGATGGAAAAACCCAATAACACTTTTGTCCCACCTGGGAATCGAACCCAGAACGTCATTCTCAGCAGTCGTTCTTACCACCACTAGACCAACGAGGCAGTCAGGTGAAAATATTAGGGGCATTTAATCTTATAGCTTTTCAAAACAAACGTTTTATTCTCATCCCCTTCAAAAACCACAATAAATCAAACGTTCCAATCTACTCACAATCTCCATCTGCATGTAATCCTGTGTGTTCGAAGACTCGATCCTCAGCAGTACAGCATCAGCTTTGCTGGTGACGAAGCCTAGAGCTACTTTGTCGGTTTCTGTGTCTGCCACAGAGTCAGTTGCGAACGTGTAGGTGATGATCCCCCGACCAGGTCCGAACTCGTATGCTACAGATTCTGTAATAAATTCATTGAAATTGTTGTAGAAAGTTTTAATTGTCCAAAAGAAGAATGATGCTAGTTGAAGGAATAGGTGGAGGTCATTGCCTAGGAGTTGGAGAGTTCAAGCTACCAACAAGTCAACCAAGACAATTAGGCAACAGAATGAAATGCGTAGGCATATCTTAGGTCTTGCGTTCATTTGTTGTCGTTCTAAACTTGGTTGGTTTATTGAATTGCGGGTTAAAAGAAGGAACAGCTTAGTTCATCAGCACTTTCGAAAATATATTTATTGTTAATAACTTTGATATTTCCACTGCACACTCTCCTCCTACTTCTCTCTATCTTGGGATAATTGCTACCAGTGATTTTGGAATGAGCCTAACACTATCTTTCGTAAATTTATGCAATAATCATCATGAAAATATGAAAGGTTTTTGTAGGACTAAACCAATAATCCCAGATTAAGTTTTAACAAAAAAAAAACCAAAGCATTTACCATCGTAACACGTGGGTCCAGTAAAAGACGTCAAGTCACAATCACAGACGTAGGTGTTCCATTGCTGCACGCACACTCCTTTGTTAGCGCACGCATTATGCGTACACTTCGTTGGTCCTGCAAATAAAGCTATGAGGTCATTTTTCATTAAGTACATAAGTGGTGAATTAATATGGTTCATTGGGTTTTTAGAAGTATGCTTCTAAAGTCACAGAGCATAACAACGTAAACGTCTTGGCAGCCGCCCACTAGAGGCGGAAATTACTTTCCATATCAACCAAACGCGTGTCAAAAAAAAAAGTATTAAGGCATATATTGAGATTCCTTAATACTTTAGACAGAGCACGGAATTGACAGACTTACCAAAAATTGCAGGTGCGATTGGAATGTGTTTCAAGTTGAAGGGCTGTCCATATTTATTGAAATGGACAGCTTATTGAATTGGTAAATCCCAATCGTTTAAAATGACTATAGCAAAACGTATGCAGGGTGTGAATCTGTTCAATATTGTAGTTGTCTGAATGTATGCTAGTATAAGGAGTATCGTAAAGTTTTGTTCTTATTTCAATAAACATTGTTCAGTTTGTCATCTATCTTACCTTCACATCCCGAACCTAATGAAGAGCTAGGAACCACTGCATCTTCCATCAAAGACGGTGACTCTCCAGGAAGGTCCAGACTAGACATGCATCCCTCAAAACCTTGCCTGGACAGGACTCCAACCGGTAACGCTGTGTACATGTCCTTAGGAACACCTCCCACATACAGCACGCTATCAAGCTCAAGCATGAGGTTGGAGCCTGAAAAAACGACCCAAGGCATTAAAACAATCTTGTAAATCGTTACTGCAAAGTGGACCTACAATGCTAAGGCTAGCATACAAGGGCAGTTTTACTGCAAAGAAGCTTACTTCCTGAAGTCTGAAGTTCAATATTATAAAGATTAATCTTCAAACCATTGCGATTATAATATAATTTCAATGTGCAACAGTCATTGTCGCCTACTTACTTGTGGTATGCATTTCCAAATCCTCATCAACTTGTAGAGTATGAATCTTAGGAGTCGGCCTCCTCACAGAAACCGTATGCCACCGGTTATCATTCAAGAAGTTCTTTAATTTATCCTTCATAGTAACCACTCCATCGCCCAGATTGAACACGCAGTGTATATGCCCATTCACCAGCTCAACGGCTATGAAATCTTGTTTCTTTCCTCCATTATAAAAAAGTAATCCATCCATTTCAGTGGTACGGAAGTAAAAGTCCAAGTAAGTGTTCGCATACGCCTTCAATAGCGGCAACCCAACGTATGTATGCTTAGATTTGAAAGTAACAGATTTATAAACATTTAGCGAATCAGGTTTGACGAATTTTCCATTAAAGATTAAGTTCGAAGTATCGTAGATATTGTTGGTTTCTTCATTGGTACCAATTCCAAGTGTCTTCGCCATGTCAATGTATCTAATTCCGTTGAAAACAAACTTCTGTAGATAGCCAACAAAGTTTGGTAAAGTTGACGTCATCTGGATTTCTTCTTCAGGGTGGAACAATCCTCCTAAATGTAACGTCGATATTTCTAACGTTGATGCTTTCCCTAAAATCGTCTCGGCTGTAAAACCAACTAAAGTTTTAGTATTATGAAAACTAGAAAACATTAACAATGCAACACACCTAACCACAACATTGACTCTTAACGAAAAAGAAATTAGCAAAGTAAACTCTCATAGAACTGTTAGTAGCAGCCATTTTGAAGTTATTTACATTTTAGTTCTGCTATTACGTGAAAGACAAGCTTAGACAGATGTTCATGATCAGACAGTTAATCAATTGCTAGAAGATGCATAGCGACAACATTGAAGAGTTCTCTCTCAGTGACAAATAGATCATCTAGAGCAAATAAACTAGCAGAAGTTATCAGCATTGTCTTACTACATTCTTATAAACATTCAATTGCCACGACACTTAGTAAGTTTCATTATTTATACTATTTTATATATTTAATAATTCAGTTAGGATATTACAGAATAAAAACATTATAAAAATCATATTTTATAACGTAATGTCCTAAAAAAGTTATATCATCAAATAAACAATTTTGAAACTCAATTTTTCTTACAATTATTTAAATAAATGCTGCTCAAATATATTTCGAATTAAGAATTGTTGAAGATAATAAAAATCCAGAACTAATTTGAATATAATTGAACCTGAGCAGCATTTATCAGCTCTAAAAACTACATCAGCACATTCACAAGGAGACTACTAACAAGAAGAAATGAATATAAATGAAGTAAGAAACAATAGCGACCAACAGAAAGGTGAACCACAGTGCCAGCTATCAAACAACGGAAATAAAGCAGCTAACTACTCTCTAATAGGACGTCTAACAGATATACACTTTCCTGAAGAGGTCGAAAAGTGTCAAATTTGAATTTGCTTGGTTTAAAGCAAGGTAATTCAAATTTTTGTCTTAAGTTCTATATTTGGTTTGACTGCGTTGGCTCTTCAATTATTAAGTTATTCAAATCAATCTTTTTCTTAGCATTTGTTGTGAAATGTCATGTTTATCTTTTCATGTTTCTGTGATTATAGCTGAATGTTATTCAAATCATTTATTATTTAATTTTAATATTTTCAGTAAACATAAGGGAGTAAAAGATCAATGTCAGTGCTTGTTGTTCAATTGTAGTTTTATATTTGTAAATGGCTCCATCTTGGGAACTTGAGCGTGAATACGTGAACGAAGATGAAATCTATTGAAATATTTTTAGATACTTTGTAATTCATCGAAGTTACTGATTCGATAGATTTTTTGGACATATTTTCCGGTGGTACTTTTAACCACACGATTATCCCTGTCTTAAACAATGTACTTAAGTGAATCGTTTTCGAATGTGTGAAGAAGCTGTATTAGTTCATGTATGTGTGTGTTCACTATTCAGTTCAGCAATTCTTTGCATTTCTTCACAAAACTCGAGCAACGCAGCCAAAGCAAAACCAACCTTGTCATCGTCTACTCAGGGGTCAAAACAAAAGGTGTGCGGGAGGTGCCCCGTGCATACGTACATAACATACCGCGCACGGGCTGCGCACCGTCCACCTGCAGCTTAAGGTTTGAAGCGCGGCGCGAGAACCTTACTGTGTGCCAGGTGTCATCAGCTACGTTCGTGCCTGCTAGCAGGTTCTGGAAGGTAAGAAGGAGAAAGAATCAGAACTGTTGGTTAATAAAATATTAATTACAAATAACTAACAAAACCTCAAACTTGCATTTCCCTATTGTCCTAACCAGTCACTTACAACACAATAACACTGCCAGACCTGGGAATCAGATCAACCAGGGTTCACTCCCATACGAACTCCCATTTAGCTTAACCATCTGAATTCAGTTCCAAATTGGGATTCATATTTTGTGTCATCCATGGTCCTTGGTCCTTCCCGAAAATCCGGTAGTCGTTGTACCTCGAAATCGTTCAGCCCTTGTGTATAGGGATTTTGAAGTCCTAGTACCACGAGATCGTTTATCACTATTAAGTATCTTACTACCCACCTTTTCTCTATCCCCAAGTCTAACACTGGCCCTGACTCTCCCAGCTGCCACCGCCAACTCGATTCTATCAGCAGAATGTTCCGAAGCCGTCCGGAGCAGAAGACCAGCTCTGTTTGTTCTGAACCGAAGTAACAACTCCTCAGTTTGCGTTATATGTTCAGCACCTAATGCTGCTGTGAGGTGCTGGCTGCCGTTTAGGAAGATTGTCGCCGTTTCTATAAATAAAAAATATGATAATAAGTTACGTGACTTTAATTTAACAAACATTATAACTTCATTTTTTAAGCGGTAGACAAACCACTGGTGCTTGGCTTGACTTTTTAACCTTAATCAATAGAATCATGCACAAGATTTATTTATCTTTATGACGAAGGCGAGCCATAAATTACCGATGAAAAATTCCTATGTGGGGAGCTCAGAATGATGTAATGAATACTTGGAAACAGTTTTTGTGTCTGTATCCCTTCCACCCCAGGTTAAGTACTAACCACACGAAAAAGAGCAAGAAAAGGGTAAAATTGCAAAATCCAATATCCACTGCTTCTTCGGATTCGTTGCTCTTGAGTAAACTGACAGATTCTCCAGAAGTTTACATAGTAATATGGTACTCGTAGCTTTTACAAATAGGTGAGTCATCAAGATATCTTAGTACAAACCTCTGCCACAAGTAGGGCCTCCATAACTAGTCATGGAGCAGTCACATAGCGGTCGGTTCCACCCCTCAGAGCAGGGAGCTCCATGCTGGCACGGCGAACTGACGCACTGCTTCATCAGAACATGGCATGCTGGACGAACTGATGCTGAAAAGACCAAAAAAAAGACTTGAGGCAAACAGTGATTTCATTAATTTGCTGTAATGGGCAACTAGAGGCGGAATATAGCTACATTTTTTTTACCATTGAAACCTAATCAAATCATGTCTTATGGCAAAGTATAGTATAGTTTTATGCAAAATAATCTATTGTTTGATCTGAAACAACAACGTTTAAATTAAACTCATAGTTTTATTACTCCAAGTAGACTTTCTCAGAAGCAATGCAAACAACATCGGGCAAATAAAAGTCCATCTGACAAAAAAAAAACTAAATATCATACTCAACTAGGACTTTTAACTTACCAGAATCCTGTTGCCGTGCAAACGCAGTCAGATCCTGAGGCTTTCCATTCAGCACCAGATCTCGTATGCAGCCGACGAACCCTTGCCTCAAGGCTGCTGTCCACAAAGCTGGTGGCGTTCTTGAAGCTGAGTACTCTGACCCAAGACCTCCAACAAATAGTGGTCCATCTAATTCCAGCTGGTTTGATTCCCCTGGAACATTTTAGATTATTTGTTATAAAAAGAGCAAAGAGTAGATAAAAACAATCACAAAATCAATCGACCGGCCGACATGATGGACTACGATCTACTCCCACTCACTCCAAGTTCACACCGTCAAATCATTGTTGAAGTTCTAACACCAGTTTTGACATTGATGCCGTATGCTACAGAATCGAAAGACGGTTTTTTTTGAGCTAATCAGAAAAAAGCAACGTCTGTATCTATCATGAGTTGCTATTTTTGACTAACGTGGTGTGCAAGTTGCATTTTGGCGTTGAAGTTCTACTTCAACGCCAAAATGCAACTTGCGTCATGAGCCACACTCGTGCGTCACTTGTTTCCTTCTTTGAAAGGAAACGTGATGATTCACGTTGCAAGTTAGTCCCGTAGTGGTTACTAGCTTCACAACCTCTTTTATTTGTTTTGTCAGCAATTACTATTGCATCACACGAGCCGCATGACTGTGTATATCTGTGCATTGATATCCTATATAGACCGTCGGACTGTCACGTTTGATTTTTCGGATTCATGTGCGTATTGTATAATTATCACTTTCTTCGGTAAAGGAAAACATCGTGAGGAAATCAGCACGTTTGAGAGATATGTCTTGACGGCCTTAGATACTAGGTTAGGCAATAACCTCTCGAAATAGAAGAAGAAAATAGCAGTAGCTAAGCGGTTTCAGAGAGTCCCAGCACTGGGAAGTCATAATCTGACTAAGTAGAAGCGAAACTGACTAGTTTCGCTTATTTCCAATTAATTTCAAGGTAATGCTCATACTTCAGCAATAGGGGATAATCCTATTTTTTTTTCTTTGTCCGTCGGGTAGTTTATTGAAAAGTATTGGACACGTATTTTTTCTTTTTTCACGTGGTCATAAAATTACGGAGATATATTGAGTTGAAATGGCGCATGACGTCACATGTAGGTAAGTTTTATACCTATTTGTGACGTAGTAAGCCCCCACTCTCCAACTTTAATGAGTTCTAACTAAGTATTTTTTTGATATTTTGAGAAAACAAAAAATACGTGTCTAATATTTTTGTATTACCTGTCTGACGGACAAAATAGAATGTCGTTTTCTTTACCCAGTCCGATCCCCTATTATGTCATTTGAAGACGTTAATATTAATTAGTTTTGGTAATTACATGAATAGAGATTCGTATCCATAACAATGCTTAATATAATTATTCACATCAAATGGCTTTGATAATCTACAAAATGTATGTGAAATTAATTGACAATGTATTATCGTTCATATTAATTGTCATGACTCACATAAATTGAATCCACTCAATGGTAATTGAGTTGAAGCCATTAATTTGAGATAAAACCTTAATGACCTTTAACATATGTGGTGCGTAGATAGGACCATATTATATATTCAACGGTATCGTGCGTCACTTCGCGAATTATTTACCTACGTCTTTTATTTTCATCGTAAACGTTGAACTATAACATCGTAAAGGCTATATTATGAAGAGTGACATCAAAATTAAAAACAAAAGAAATAATCCATTGACCCACGTTTTTAAATACGCGTCCTGAAAATGTGTCGACAAGATGAGGTAATTTTTTTTTTCAATAACTAGCTGAACGCTTAGAATGTAAACTCCCTTAAATAAGGCGCAGAATTTTGGACGTCAACATGTCATAAAACAGTAGTTAAAACAAAGGAACTGTTTTATCACGTCCCAGTGTGGCCGGGGAGCAGAAGTGCAGACAAAAACCCAGAAAAAAAAATCTGAAAGAACAATAAAAAAAAACTTACCCGGCGTTTTAAACTCAGCATTAGCTCCATCTACCGTCACCCTTCCATCCCTCCCACTTCTTCTAAGCAAGAAGTCATGCCAGTGGGAGTCATCAACTCTTCTCCTGGATGCCCTGACCCTCACTCCACCAGAGCCCAGGTCTATGTGCACGTATATATAACCGTTGAGGATTTCAACAGCGAACAGATCAGCCTGAAAAACGATGGTGTATGGATGAGGAATTTGCTGAAGGTTTGTTGAAGGATTCACAGAGTACTCCACAACAGAGATACCGAGATTTATAAACGTTACTTAGCGCGTGCTTTGGATTCCTTAATAAAGTTTTCGACAAGCTAAATTGGCTAGTGTAACTATGGTTTATCTATAACACGATGATTATTACAATCAATGAACACACTTTAAGGAAGTAGCTGATACTAGTTATGGAATTAATCATTTTGTATGATCTGTGAAAGCTTGTAATGAGCAATTTAGTTCCATAATATTTTAATGTTATTAGTCTGTAAGCTTTCTTAAAATGTATAAAATAAATAAAAATACTAATAAAACAAAATTAAAACAAATAAAATTTGATGATTTTTCTTTATCGGTTTGGGTCGCTTGTATTATAGTTATTTGTAGAATCGGTTGTCGTTTAATCTTGTTTAAATCGATATCTAAACATACTTACCAACGTTGGCGGAATTTCACTAGCTAATTTAATTAAACACCCAACCGACTGTCAAGTGAAAGCGCAATATACTCACCTACGAGTGTATTTGCGATTTCTGTTTGACAGGGTGTATGACAGAATCAATGGTAAGCCAAAGTACGTGGCAAGTAACGTTTATTAATCAAGGCCTGGGTGGGTTACCACGACGTCTTAAAGCAGTATTGTTTTAATTTCAATCCAGTATGGGAAAGAGACTGAGCTATGAAGGACTTCTAGCGCCATCTCTTTCCCACTCTTGAATAAGATTAAAACAATACTTCTTTAAGACGTCTTGGTAGGCTACCTGATTGTTACAACATCTAAAGTGTTGGAGGTGCTGTTCACAATAGACAACATCAAAAATATCGCTGTAGTGTATCATACAAGAGCGATATAAATACTTAAACACTTTTTTTATATAAAACAAGGATAGTAATTAAAATATCTTGTTTAAATAAAAGTATAGTAGTAATAAAATAAGAATCATATTTAATATACTTATAATACTTAGATATAATCTTAAATAATTATAAGTAGTGTGCTGTAAATACTACATTATTGATATAAGATACTAGTGTTCCGCAAAGTTTTTATTACATATAGGAAATCATAAAATTTTGGAGGTAAACCACAAATTAAAAATCTATCGCTTGTTTGCGGTTGTTCAAGTAGGTGTCTCTCTCCCGTCTGGCTATTTAACTTTAAGAGATAACTTTATTTTTCCGAGGTACACCAACTAATGACCACGGTACGCCAATGTGCCGTGGCACACACTTTGCGGAACACTGTTATATACTATATAGTCTACTTGAATAAATATTTAGATACATATGGCAGTGAGGTAAAAATATAGTCATTGAGTTGAAAGCTGAAATAAATTGTATTAAAGACGTAGATCAGCTACAAAAATCAAATACATAAAAATCTAGACTAATCCTAATCGAAAACTGAATATCGTTGGTACAGCAGAAATCAATAAAAATGTACCTAAAACTAAAAGCGAAATATAAAAACGCTTACGTCTGACTGCACGTAATACATGCAAACTAGTCGCGAACTATTTGAATACTAACATTCGGGACCAGACATGCAAATTCTACTAAATTTGTACCAACTATCCCGCAGTAACTTAGTTTATATTCAATATGGGAGTCATTGAAAATATTGAGTTACAAAGACAAGCAAATTCAAATTGTATCTAATCAAGATCATCTTTATTGTAGCAGAAAATCTATTTAAATCAAAAGTGAGTTTGAGGACAAAAATGGTGCGAATTTGTGTAGGTATTAATAAAGCCTTCTCTACAGAAGTCTGTACGTTAGTTGGTCCCATGAATTTGTCTAGCATCAACAGTATCTAACTGAAAATTCAAACACCAATTGGAAAACAAAAACAATTTTATTTCGTTCAACGTGTTATTCTTAAAAGCATTTTGTTTTGTGCTGGGGAGTCAAATTGTGCTTCGGATTCTACGGTGCGTACCAGGTTACAGACAGATAAACATAAAAAATTCACATCATCAAAGTGGGTGAAACTTTATAAGGTACCATACACAAATTCCCCTATGTCTGTGTTCTTACTTTCCTTTTTAATCTCTTCAACTCGGTCCTACCATGCAGCACCTCAATGGACAACGATGATTTCGAAATTAAATACTTCAAGAGATTTAATCAAAATTTTATTATAACTCGGTTCATATTACATGAAGCGTTTAATAAAAGGGACTTCTAAATTCTCCCTCGTGAATTTTAGCCGCTATTATTAAATTTAAAGATTTGCGTATCCATTGAGGTTGGTGGGGTTTCGCAAGTCAGTTATTGGATTTAAATAATGTTTGAAATTTAACTTTTGGGCGGTAGTTTGATATCGTCATTGTAAACTATTTTAATCAAAAGTTATAGAAAACTAAGAGAAGAGTAAATATTGAAAATGTAAATCGAAATAGAATTATTAACTGTCTATTCAAAAAGGATACCAACAGTGATTTAAAAGAAAATATCAGTGATAATGATTTGAAATTAGCCCAAACAATGTCTTCATAACAAGTTACAGACCTATAATTTCCTAAACACTTCAAAATCAATTTCACCACACTTCCAACAATTGAATCGGAAACAACTAAGTCAGGAACAATAGAAAATAAATGCGATACCCCACGAAGCGTCGTCAATGATCATGATCGTGATTGGCTCTTCAATGATGCTGATGATGGTTATCTCTTAAGTGATTGGTCTAACCCCAAAAGCTCCACCCCTTACCGTGCAACCTACCCTTGGTGGCTTGGCGCCCATGTTGAAGAGTACGAGGCCATTGGGTTCGTTCGTTCGAAACTTGAAGGATATCGTTCCAGTCTTCACCGCTTCCCATTTTGGTAGAATCTGTGAAACAGAAGTAAATTAATTAATGTTAATCAATTGATTCCGAAAGGATTATATTGATCTTTTCTGAAATTCTAAACATAGAAATAGAATAACTTTTTAACAATACCAAAATTTATTTGACTTTAATCGAAGTCCTGTTGGTTTACAATTTCAAATTCACTCAAGAAAGAGCTTTGAAATAGGAATGGTTGAACACAAAAATAATAATCGACATGAAAATCGTTCACCCGTACCGAAGGACCAATGGCCAGCTTAGAGGTTTACTTATTTATTGATAAAGGAAAATCCCGAAAATATTACACAAAAGTTTCCGGCCCTTTATTAAGAAAACACTTAGCATTATTAGACATTCAGTACAAAAATATATTCAGGGTTACTTAGGCCTTGATTAAGGAATCTTTGAAGTTATGCACGCTATTCAGCGAGGGCTTTAAATTCTCTGAGTTTTTGAAGAGAAAATACTTAACATTATCAGCGATCAAGAGACCCCTATTGTTGGTAATGTCCAACCTATTTCTTCGACTCTCTTATTACAAATATTTTTTCCATTTTGAAAGAGATTTTACGGCACTTTTCATTACTGTTGAATAAACTATCAGGAAACGTGTAGTTCTATTATTCTTTAACAGTTGTATGCTTATATTAATTATTTTGAAAGTCAATTTGGACTTGAACGGCTCAACCAAAGATCGGCTATTTTTAATTTACTGAAGTCATTCCGTCTGTTGCACTAAGGTTTGCTGTTAAGGAACCCAACTCTGGGTTAAAATTGCTTTTATGCATGAGCTTTTCTTGTTATAGTGTGACTTTATTTTTGTAATTTACCACCTTTATTATTGGCAATGTTTGTTTATCTGAAATCACGTTCTCGAAAACGGCTCTAATGATTTCGAAAAAAGTTGCAGTAGGGCTATAGTAGTAGGATGATCTGGGAAAATTCGTTTTCTCTATTTTCAGCCGAGCATAGATCGGCGGCCCAAATCTTTAAAGTAATTAAAATCGGTCACAGTGACTATCCGAATAATCTCTAAACATCTCAATAAGACATATACCATTATATAATACCAGTATAATACCTAAGTAACAAGACCAAATATATGATTAAAAATTCAACAAACAATCAAACTTCAATCTTACTACAAATGAAATCAGTTCTGAACATCATTCGTACATTAGCTGGTGAATTATTGAGAACCACTGAAACTGGGCAGAATCAATAAATTTATAGCTTAAGCACGGGTGGGCTCGGAAATAAGAGGATATTGCTTGTACCTGAGTTTGGAAAATGAGTGTGAATTTGTGTTCAATTGAATCGTTCATGACTTTTATATTTATGAGGGCGAATTTTACCAATCTAACTGAATGCGGTCATCAAATTTAAACGGCGTTCAATTATATATGTCAATATTTCATAGAAATTATGGCACTAACTAGCGGGGGCCCAGTGGTGGCAGCCCCGACTTACGAGCAGTAAGTCGTAGGTTCAAACCCAGGCAGGCGCATTACTTTGTGTAATTTTTTTCATCACCGCTGCTCTCAAAACGGTGAAGGAAAACATCGTGAGGAAACCGGCATGTCTTAGAACTAGAAAATCGAAGACATGTGACATCTACCAACCCGTACTGGGCCCGCGTGATGGATTACAGCCCACTCCCTCTCATAGAGAGGAGGCCTGTTTCCCAGCAGGGGGAACAATATAGGCTGATGATGATGATTGCATCCTTAGTTTTTAAACGCGTTTTAGATGTTTTGATTGCGTTTAGTTGCACAGATGCTTCATTTGACGGCACGGTTGGCGCAGTGGTTGAGCAATCGACTGCTACTCTGCGTGTCGCGGGTTCGATCCCCGTACGGAACAAACATTTGTATGGCCTACAGATAGTTGTTCCGGGTCTGGTTGTTTGTGTATGTGAGTTTAAATGTTTGTAAACGCACCCACGATACAGGAGTAATTCCTAGTGTGGGGCAATGTTTTTTTTTTTTTTAAAGAGAAAGAAAGAGATTGGTCTTGGTAGTTGCAAACGCTACTGCTGAGATTGGTCTTGGTAGTTGCAAACGCTCCTGCTGAGATTGGTCTTGGTAGTAGCAAACGCTACTGCTGAGCATGAGGTCCTAGGTTCGATTCTAGGGTCGGGCAAAGTGTTATTGGGTTTTTCCATGAAGGAATTCGCAGTAGCAGGTATGGAGTCCAGATTTGTGGCAATTGATGGCTATCGGCTCATCCCCAATTACATGGGACTTAAATATTACTGGTGAAATGTGGGTGTACCTAGTATTAGGTTCACCTCTGCCTAAGCTTTCAGGTTTTTCAGGTATGATGTTCTGATGTTACCTACACAGGTTAAATTAGCCATTACTGTAGTATTTATGAAGTAAAAGGTGATTGTATACAGTGGGAATTGTAGCTCGCACTTTCTACTCTTGGCTAAATAATAACAGCCGCCCGGGTCGATCTTTAAGGTTAAGCCGTGCTTGCCGAGGTTGGTCCGTGGATGGGTGACCATAATTACATACCGAGTTTCCTCCGTGCCTCGGAAAGCACGTTAAGCCGTTGGTCCCGGCTGTCATTTGTAGATCTTTGACAGTCGTTACGAGTAGTCAGAAGCCAAAAAGTCTGACATCCAGTCTTACCAAGGGGTATCGTATTACCCAGTTACTGGGTTGTGGAGGTCAGATAGGCAGTCGCTTCATGTAAAATACTGGTACTCAGCTGCATCCGGCTAGACTGGAAGCCGACCCCAAGATAGTTTGGGGAAAGGCTAGGCAGATGATGATGTAGTATTTATGTAGTAAAAGGAGTTTGTATACGGTGGGAATAGTAGCACGCACTTTCTACTCATGTAATGCTCTGTAATTTAAATTAATTTACTCTTATTACCTATCGGGAACTATATTTCTTGTCACCAAAATTTATATTTGTCATCAAAGTTGTATCACCTAATAAATAGACTATCGCCACGAAATATTTTCGTTCTCAGATAAACAAAAAGTGTTCCCAGATATGAATTATCAAATAAATATTGATATATGTGTAAAATAAGAGATGGATTACCAATAAAATTGTAGTGCATAAGATGATATAAACTTCGTTCTTATAATAATAGTTTTATTACTTAAATAATAGCTTTGTGCTCAGAATGGTAGATCTGTCACCAAATAAATAGATCAGTTCCTTATTTCTATGAAGAAATGCCTAATACGAGACATTGGGCACACCGACTCGGACAGGTTAGGATCGAAGGGGATAGCGGGGTCTAGTGAGCGAGCGGAGCGAGCGAACTAATGTCCACATTCATACTCAAAACATTCCTCACGACGTTTTCCTCATTCCTCCGCTTCACATGCCATTATTTAACTAGTTTGGGTGACTATACATTTTTAATTAAATATTATTATTTTATAACAGACATGACTTGACCTTGCACCTTGTGGGTGCAAGGTCAAGTCATGTCTGCACGCCTGCTCATGAGACAATTCCGCAACGGTTGATAGTGCAGACACGAAGTCTTGTCAAAGTTGACAGATAAACCAAGTTTTCGCGGTAGTACACTTAGACTTTATTAAAAACAAAACAGTGCCCATGAACTCCATTATCGTCATTAAAAGCATCCATCAAACAGTACTTACCATTATTAGAGCCCTACATAATTAACAATTGTTTTAATATATCATCAAATTAGTAATGTGTTCTTATAAAACCAATATAGTTATTACTCTGCTACAGTGCCACTAGTTAAATAGTGCGCCTCGCTGTGGTATTGAAAGGGAAGGTTTTTGCAAACAATAAAATATAACACACAATATCACTCTTGTGAACCCTGAAGGTCTAAACCTCCAACTAAGTGGTGGTGTACCCATTAGATACACGTACGTTAAGTTCTATGTAGTAAGGGGCCACCCCTTTGCCATCAACCGGGCACAAACACAGACTCCATAGATGCTACTGAGAAATAACACGCACTAGACCAACGACACAATCCACAATAAAACTTAATTATTTTAATAATTTATACACGGTGTAAATCACCTCATCACGAAGCCGTCAACCAAGTATTCTGTACATGAAACTAAGTAACTGTACGCAAAAATTATTGCTGGGAAACGCCTTTTTTTTGCGGGGTGTAAAATCATGTTTTGTGGTAGAACTCAATGTAACGCACTCAAAACATTGTGCTGATGGACGAAGGTCGTGGAGGTGTTTAAAGTAAAAATCTTACATTAAAAACTTGTATTTAAAAAAATACTTGTCAAAAAGTTGGAATTTTGACCCCTAATACCTCCGTAACTAGAAGGTTCCCAGGTATGGTGTAGAACAAAAAAATTATCGCAATGACAGGGAGAACCAGTGCCTTTCGGCTTCGTTAAGAGGTGTTTTACACCCTTTATATCTCTTCTTTAGATAAGAAAGTCAAATCAGGCTTCTTTTTTAACAAATCTGCAACGAGGTAGTGGGTTCCAATAAAATCAATAAGGTTATGGCTCTGCTACAGTAACACTAGTTAAATAATGCGCCCCGGGAGGACAATGAAATAAATAACAAAAGAACGCCAACTGTAGTATCGGCTAATATGTTCATTAGAGCTAAAATTTGGACTGCATAGCTAATTTGTGTTTAGTGAAATTATTTGTAAATCATACAGAATCTAACTTCAAAATTTTGAATTCAATGATTTTGGATATTGCAAACGATTAAACATTAATCCATACTAATATTATAAATGCGAAAGTCACTCTGTTTGTTTGTTTGTTACCTTTTCACGACTAAACGGCTGATCGGATCTTAATGAAATTTGGCAAGAAGATAGATTTCAACCTGGGGAAGGACATAGGCTATATATCATCACGCTACGACCAATAAGAGCGGAGAACCAATGAAAAATGTTGCGAAAACGGGGAAAATGTGACGCAGACGAAGTTGCGCGGGACAGCTAGTAAACCATAAATGATTTCTCGTCAGTAGTTATTTCAAACTCAACAGTCAAATTGAATTAAGACAACTGAAATAATGAGCATGCAGTCGTCAGTTTTGCAGCTTTTAGCAGTCTTACTTCTACTAAATTCATATTTTCCTATAAAAATTTTGCTATCAATAACGTGGGAAAAATGTTCATGGATTTCGTCCGTCAAAGAAAACCGGTTTATGTTGGACTCATTCCAACTCAACGCGTTGTTCCTCCGACTTAACAATGAGACAGGAGTGTAGCATTTGAGACTACCAATTTTGGTTTACTTAGCTTGTGTTTTTTTTTCTGATCCTAATAATTGTTTAGTACACACGGCAACCAATCAGGCTATCCAAAAACATTTCGTGCGGATCTATCACTATACTGGTTATGCATAGCTTGATATGGCGCACAAGCTTTCATTCAATTACATCTTTTTTTGAAAAACAATACGTTCTACCCTTAAACCACACCTTTTACGCAGTAAACGCAATCAATAGACAATAATCAAGGCATTCCACGAATATGAAAAACAATGTTCTACTACAAATATTCTAAGAACCTTCAAACAGGCAAACAATACTGCGAATTGTGTACATAGGCTAGGACAATAAATGACGAAGGTTCACGAACAAATGCGAATACATACGAGGGTACGAAGGTCACAGGTCGCAGAGGTGAACATTGTAGATCCTAAGTGCGATAAAATTGGCTTTCACAAACTGAAAGGCCTGGAATTAATGGCTATTGTATGTAAGGGTTTCGATCAATTTTCTATTTACTTGTACTAGTAACTGATGATATTGATTTAACTAGCTTTGGCTCATGTGGAGTCCAGATATGATTGGATAAAAGTATTTATTCTGTTCATTAAAATCCGCAATCACAAAAGTGTGAAAAAGTAACAGATAGAAGAACAAACAGAAAAAGTTACTTTCGTGTTTCAAAATATTAGTAAGAGTTCTTTTGTATTGATAAACAACCCATGCGAATAACTGGAGTAGCAGACTGTCTGCAAATTCCATTCGACTCAACCGATTTAATATTGCTTTCATATCAAAATGTTTTCGCCCCAATAACTTCGAATATATTCACGAAAAACTTACATATATCAGAGAATATTGGAAGAGTATTATCGTCACTACATACTATTACAATATTCCGACATTGCTTGCAACTCTCATCAGACTTACAAATAGCACGAAATGATAAAAGCCAACACTGAATGGAGTCCCAAATTGAAGCATGGAAAAAGCAAGTATTTTTACAAAAAACCTTTTGTACAATCTCCTGGTCCGTTTTATATTCGTTAAACCTGCGAGGTACGTAAAATATTTTGATGTTGGTTACTGAAATAGCCCGTAATTACCCTTTCCGTAATCTGTTAAAAGCAAGCTTTGGTGAAAATCTATGAGGATTAAGTTTGCCTCCCTTTATCTTGATGGTACCTAAACGTGTTCTGTACAAAGCTCAACTGAGTTTTGCTAGTTTTTTTTTATAATCCTCGGTTGCTTTGTCGAAAACACTGCAGTTTTTACTGTGGGTGTCCGAAATCCATACTTCCATACTAATATTATAAATGCGAAAGTCACTCTGTTTGTTTGTTTGTTTGTATGTTTGTTTGTTTGTTACATTTTCACGACTAAACGGCTGATCGGATCTTAATGAAATTTGGCAAGAAGATAGATTTCAACCTGGGGAAGGACATAGGCTATATATCATCACGCTACGACCAATTGGAGCGGAGCAGCAATGAAAAATGTTGCGAAAACGGGGAAAATGTGACGCAAACAAAGTTGCGCGGGACAGCTAGTTTAATATAATTTCCTTCTTTTCTCTTTCATTCTTTTTCATAAACATGCTTTATTGAAGGTACTTTGGGATTGGACAAGAGAATCCTACTATCATTATTAATGAATGTAATCGTTTCATCATTATTAAATTTGGTAATTTATCATTCAGTCATTAGTCACCGTCTTCGTCTATAATCGATATCTTCGAACAAGAATATACTAAAAGGTTTCCTATAAAGAAAACGAAGAAGTAGGTTTTATCATGGTCTTACCACTATTCAAATTAGGACCAATGATTTCCAAGATGGCAATTTCATCATAATGACTTCTCCCAACTATATTTAGAACTCTGCTTCCTGTGTAATCCGATGCAGCGGAATACCAATTTGCTACATGGACCAACTGCCTTTTTGTGTCCACAATAGGACGATGTCTTACTTACCAGACAAGTTGTCAGATTTCCGAGCTTCTGACTACACATATCAAATTTCACTACTTGCGATTTGGAAATGCGAAATCCGATTTAATGTTTACACGGAATCTAGCAATTTTTAGAAATGAATATACAGAGTGTAACGGAAAGGGTATATACAACTTAAGGGTGTGCTACAGACCATCAAACTGAACATGTTTCTCCATCAGACAAACATCGTAATAGCGAAAAAAAAATCTGGCTCCCAATAAAAAAATCAATACCTATTCGACCCAAATTCATGCGGCAGCTGATATTTTTTTTGGCTATTACGATGTTTGTCCAATGGAGAAATATGTTCAGTTTGATGGTCTGTAGCACACCCTTAAGTTTTTAATAATAATTTTTAATAATAATTTATTTTTCACTTAACTTTACAAACTTCTACATATATAATCGTACATAGAGGCCTCCTTTTAAGTATGATAGATACCTGTGCTAGGAGACCCCGCTCTTCTAAAACTAGAAACAATAGTAATGTAGGAGTTTACATACAAAACAAAATCATCTTAAATCTAGGAGGGTATGTGTGTGTTTGTGTGTGCATGTGTGTGTGATCACGTGTGTGTGTGTGTGTGTGTGCATGTGTGTGTATGTGAGTGTTTGTCACTTATCGTTAACTTATCACACGATACTGTGTAAAAGAGTTTCAATGTCGTCATAACTCTTGGGTTTTAGCCAAGCTATTAAAGATTTCTTACATTCCTGAAAACTCATAGAATAAATATTTACATGTTTATTTAATTTGTTGTACATGGAAGAGGATTGTCTGGTGAACTGTCTTTTCGCATATGAAGTTTTCACCGAGACTTCAGGTGCAACAAGATATTTTCTTCTTTTTGTGGCGAGGTTAAAATTATAGGGGAGAGTTTTGTGTAATTTTAAAACTGCATGAAGTATATATAATTTTCTGATTGTGAGAAGACCACTAACTGAGTAAAGGTTTTCAGTAGGGAATCGATACGGTTTAAAATACATCACTTTCAAGAGAGCCCTTTGTGCTCTTTCCAGTTCCAAGAATTTCATTTTAGTGGCCCCGCCCCAAACAGGTATACAATACACGTTTAAGTATGTATATACCCTTTCCGTTACTCCCTGTATATGTCTTAATCTAACTGACTATCAACATAGAAGATAGTTGACCTCTCCGACAGTGAATCTGCGATTGATGTAGCCAAAACAATCACCTAGACATAACCCAATTCGAGATCAAATATACACCTCGTATAAGTCGTTAAGAACCGCGGTGCCAACCAAAAATCAAAACATAAGGGCCGACCAAGTCCCCGATCCGTTCTCAATGGCACTTACATTTCCCCCGCGCCCTTATCTTAACATTAAAATCAGTTATTTCCATTAAGCCCAACAACTGAAGCGTAAGGGTTGGTTCAGCGAAAGCGAAACGGAGCGGAGCTAAGCGGAAAACGTGCTGAGTTGCATTTCTTTGGTTGGAGATGTTTTTTTGCAAACGATTAGAATGTCTTTTTATAGGAAATTATGTGCTCTGTTAAGGAACAACATTGGGTAGTGTGTTTGTCTACTTATTAATACATTATTGGCATTACAATCTCAATCTGATGAACGAGGTGCTAGGCTATCATTGGATCCTCATTCCTCCGTCATGATTCAATTCTATTCTGGTTTTAGCCTGATGGGCGTGCTCTTAACTTTCATCACATCTGCTGGAAAGCTGGGTGTACGATGAATTAACTCCTTCCAAATCATCATCATCAGCCTATAATGTTCCCACTGCTGGCACACAGGCCTCCTCTCTATGAGTGGGAGTGGGCTGTAAATCACCACGCGGGCCCAGTGCGGGTTGGTAGATGTCACATGTCTTCAAATTTTTAGTTCTTTGACATACCGGTTTCCTCACGATGTTTTCCTTCACTGTTTTATAGAGCAGCGGCGATGAACTAAATTACACAAAGTTATGCGCCTACTTGGGTTCGAATCCACTGCTCAAAAACCAGGGCTGCTATCACTGGGTCACCGCTGCTCTAATGATTCCTCATAAATCGATCTTTTTAACCCCCGAACAAAAAAAGAGTCATATCGTCTCTACTCGTATTAATTAAACCCTAAACAATGACTACTTAACAATTCTCAATCCTATTAAACAGTCTTCAGTACCACTATAAACATAAATTCTTCGACAAATCTTCTAACTATTTACCTCAACGATAACGTTTAGAAGCAAGCTAGGTAAAGCTAGTTCCCTGCAAGCTAACTGCCCACTTGGGTTATAATAATTTACTTTAATGGCGAGTATCGGGCTGCTCAGAAAACGGTATTTCCTTCAGTACGTTATCGAATTAAAGAATTGGATTTCAGAAGACCCATGTAGAGCGAATTTCTTTGTTTTACATTGAGTCTTAGTTGCATGTCGATGACAATTTAAGTTAAGTCTGTAATGTAGTTAGCCACATAGTGTAAAAAGAAACGCAGTACAAGACTGTATTTGACCTCCACAATCAAGTATTGTAAGTAGCAATAATAAATTTTAACATTCATTCACTGCTTTTAAAATTTTATACTACCACAGTTAAATCTAACTAGAGAAGTTAATCATTTTCGAATGATAGTAATATCAAAGCTGTAATATTTTACTTTTACCAATGCATTGCTAGAACCTTTGAAATTTAATTGCACAGTGGTACCACTTAGAGCAGAAAATATATCCGAGAGACGCCTGGGAGAGATTCAGCGCTGAATAAAACTACCGATATATTGTATAGGAACTTATTTAGTAAACACTGAGGGATAAGAAGGACCTGGAAGGAATTACCTTCCAAGTCCTTCTGTTTAAATGCTGTTGGATATTCGTTAACGTTCTGATTGCTATAATATTTTAGATTTATTAATTTACAACATTTAAATATTTGTTTTACCGGCTCATTGAAGAATAATGCTATACGGTACGGATAACTTACAAAATAAAGACAACATCTTTTAATCACCGACAAAACGTGATCTAGTTGTAGCGACCTACAAAAGGCAACTTATAACTTGAGGACACGGTTGGCGCAGTGGTTGAGCGATAGACTGCTGCGCTGCGTGTCGCAGGTTCGATCCCCGCATGGAACAAATATTTGTATACCTACAGATAGTTGTTCCGGGTGTTTGTGTATGTGAGTTTAAATGTTTGTAAACGCACCCACGATACAGGAGAAATTCGTAGTGTGGATCAAAGTTTAAAAAAAAATAAAAGTAGTACAGCGCCATCTATTATAATACTGAAGAACTAATATCGTCTGAATCTCGCAAGCAAAGTTTACATCGACCGATATAGAGAAATCCGACAGCAACTGTCGGCAGTTGCCCACCAGACATAACACCTGTGTGGTTGGAGGATCCTCCCTTTTTTGTGGGGGATTCTCATCCCCCACAAAAACTTTACACTCTGTACCTCATACCCCTAAAAGTTTTTTATTCAAAATAAAATAAACATAAAAGTTTACTGGAATAAAACAGACTCCCTTTCTTCCAACACAAATAAAAACACTAAACCTGAAACTGATTAAGGTCATGTACACACTGAATGCAATTACCAAACGCTCATGTCAAATTTACAAAACCAGTTTATGTGGATCTCTCATTGTACGGGTAATCTATACAAAGCGAGGCCATATAATACTGGGGATGTATTGCTTCAATGACCTTTACTAAGAATTACTATAAACACATTAGGTGGTTTCAACCGAATTAAGTGGAAATATGGGTACCATAATAGTAAGGCGTGCCTTTTTACCGCAAAAAGGAGTCGATCAAACCCCTACATTTCGTGGCACATCTATTCCTGTGACTGATTGACTTGAGCTCATAGGCATGGAGTTCACGTCCCGTCTCAACTTCTGCAACACCATTGAGTTAAAAGCCCAAGGATAGTGTGTCCTTATAGCTGAAGCGTCCCGTTGCCACTCACATCTGCCTTATAAATACAGATCAGTGATCAATAATATGTGCTCACTCTTTGATTAGCCATTAGAATTACGTTTCAAGGCCTTAAAATTATAACGTGTATCCGAAATTATCCAGATTGCTCGTCCGTCATTACCCAGCAACACATTTCCGATAATGACTCCTCATAAACGTCCCGAAACCTGTCACCGAGAATCATAAATCATTCCGTTTCGAAATACCGAGAAACTTAACAGCCGACCCAAACGTTCCATTCAATCAGTACAATCTAACCCATCCCTAACTCAAATCAAATAACCACCACTTCGATCTAATCAGGTTCCCGGTGACACTCGACTAAACTCAAGAGGTCCGCTTTCTTAAGTGCTCTCGAACGTCCAATGGTCATCTTAAACGGTCCGGGTTTCCACACGAGTTTTCCGTACTGCCATTGTTTTTAATTGCTACTTAGTTTTTGCGACGGACGGTCAGGTTTGTAATGAATTGAGGACTGGTGAACTCAGTTTAGTATCGGAAAATTGTATTGGCTGATTAAAACGATCGGTTACGGTTTGTTTTGGTGGTGACGAACTGTATTAGCTGTGTTGTGGCGGCAAATTTGACTTCTGGCCGCCATATTGGTTTTGAGTGTCAAATGTTTGTTTTTAGCTGTAAGTGCGATAACAGTGTCATGTTTGTATTTTCCAGCACCAATAAAATAATATGACGGTGTTTTTAATGCTTTCCTGGATAAAATAATCCACCATTAGCTGTCATGTTAGCCTGTTTATAAATAGTGCCTTGAATTACCTGTTTTACTCTTCTACTCTTGTTATAGGGGTCAGATAGTGCAAGGCACTGCAATGTTCTCCTATAATAGGCTACCTTTTACGATATGTCGAATGTGTTCCAAAGTCTTCAATTATGAGCTTTCAAATTTTTGCTTAAATTCTAAAAAAACTGGCCAAGTGCGAGTCGGACTCGCGCACTGAGGGTTCCGTACGAACCAAAATTACTGAAGAGAATGAATAAAAATATGTGATGTAACTAAATATTTAAGGTTTTCGGAATTTTTCCTTTATATATGCTATAAAACATTGTTTCAGGCCAAATTTCAAGATTGTAGGTCGACTGGAAGTACCCTGTAGGTTTTGATTCCCTTGCCAGTGTCGAAAATTTGCGGAAATTTGCAGCATAAACGGCTGTATCTTTTGATAGCTTTGGTTAAGAAGTTTGTTTTTTTCACAGCTCCAAGGGACAGTAGATTTGAGTATTTGATATTCCAGCTTGATAACTCCACGCGTTCCCGAGAAAAAGGGTCTTGACAGACAGACGGACGGACAACAAAGTGATCCTATGGGTTCCGTTTTTTCCTTTCGAGGTACGGAACCCTAAAAACGACTAAGTCTCCTCCTCTATACACTCATCCTTAATGTCTTTTTTAACTTTCCTTTAAACGACCGTGTCCAGTATTTCTCAAAGACTATCTGAATGTTGCAATCCAGATCATTAATTGCGGGTACCGACAACCGACGCAGTCAACCTCCGAGATAGGTTACCTCTTACAGCATCTTCTGCTTCATTTTCCTAACAGACGACTTTAGATGTAATCATGGCTACATTATTTAGTGCCGGCAGTACCTAGCTTTTGTTAGTGTGACTAGAAGTGCTGATAACCTGAATTGTCCGGGTAACAAAAGGGGTGCTTTTAAATTAATGAGATGGGGAAGTTTATTTCCCGGTAACTTAGCTTAGGATATTAAACAGGTGGTTTTGTTCTTACCTTCTACGAAGTATTTATGTTTTACGTTGTTGAAACGTTATCATAGCAAAATTAATTATTTTGATTTTCTTAGTAGGGTTCTTGATTTATTTTTGTTAAATACATTGTCATGATTTTCGACAAATTTTACAGATTCCGGTATTAGAAGAGAAGTCATTCGAATTAAGAATTTCTTTGGGCAAAGAATTAGCATTGCCATTCAACGTGGCTGCCAGTCTTCTGGGCACATTTCCGAATGACAGCGATGTGGAGGAGGATTTTGACGCCTAAGCGTCCTGTTGTTTTTAAGTTATTTTATATTTAGTTAGACAGTTTATATAAATACTGTAATAAATGTATATATTAGATTTCCTAAATAAGTTCGGTATGTTAAAAATTACCTACTATAATCAATTAGAAAAATATTAGTTAAGAATTATCTACACTTCCAAAATGCGCGTCTCAACGTGACACGATCAATAGATATAATATAATAGGCTGTGGCTATATGACCAGTAACGGTTATCAGCAGAACAAAGTACCAGGAGTTTAGTCAGCCAAAGAGGACCTGCTGAGGCACCTCTTCACTTGTAAAATGGTCGTTTCTGTTGGTAAAGGTAGCGCGATCAATAGACTCTGTGGCCATGGCAGTACGACCAGTGACAGTTATCAGCAGAGTAAAGTACCAGGAGTTTAGTCAGCCAAAGAGGTTCTCACATAAAACATCTTCACTTACCAAATGCGCGCCTCTAGTAGTGAAGGGTCAGCAGTATCAGCAGCGGTACTGGCGTACTCCAAACAACTGGGGGCGACGATCATATACCAGGAGATCAGTCAACCGAAGAGCACCTGTTAAGTTACAGCTTCACTTACCAAATGCGCATCCCTAGTGGTAAAGGTGACAGGGTCAGCAGAATCAGTTGCTGTGCAGGCGTATTCCAGACGGCCTGTGACGGTGATCAGCTTGCTGCCAGTGCGGGCCAGGTCGATCAGGTTCAGGCGAAGAGTGTCCGCTGAGAATTCCACCTGGTAACAGAAAATTATTGAAAATGTTAATATCTTTGTCATTGATGGCTTGATGACCTTGAAAGGCTGGAACAGACTTGATAGAAATCGGAGAACCATTTTTTTTCTTTTTTTGCCGCAGTATTCCCAAACCACTGCAACTCTTGTAAGCCAGAAACAACAGTGGCGACCACCAGAAAAGTGGCTAAACAATGAAGCTCGACGAAGTCCCAGAGAAACAATTTAACTGTCTTGGATCCCGCAATAAAATTAATAAGAAAACAATACACACAACAGTAATAAAAACATAATTAAAAAAAGATCAAACATATAGAAGAAAAGCATTGTTGTGAAGCTTCGAAGAAGCTTATTTCTAATCTCAGAGTACTATGTATTTATATGTAGTAGTATGACTTTTCATATGTAGTCTTATGAATAAATAAATAAATAATAATATTAAATTAGCCGACGAATGATATTATATTGCAGATATCCCATCACATTAATAGAATAATTTATGCTAAGCAATCATCAAGGTGCATAATAGAATTCTGACGTTAACAAAAGGAAACCTTACTAAACAAGAAAGGAGTATTCCTTTTCCTCGGATGCACCTCAATTATCGATGCTCTTCAATTATTATTATTTTCTGTAAGAATATATCGCTTTCGTCATAAATATTACAAAAACGTTGCACGGTTGCTACAAAATCTGCTGTCAGGAAAAAAATAACTTCGCTTTTAGAGCAAACATCCTACATCCAAAATAAAGTTTCATGCAAAGTTTATTTTAAAAATACCACCACGCCTTTGTGTTCTGCACTTTTAGCTGAATATTGAATAGGCAACGTATGCAATTTTCCAACGTTGATCTTGGTCCAGATTTATCAAGGATACTCTTGTTTGATTTGATTTTCTCAAGGTTTCGTATAGATGAATATTTTTGAACAAATTGAACATAAGGGCGCAGTACAATTGAGACTCTTTAACTATATAGTACAATAAATTGCAAGAAGAGCTATACAGTGATTTCATTTACGAGGCTATCTAACAGTTAACTACTTAGTTGTCAGCATTGCTCTCGATTTAAATCTTCCAATGTGATCAAAATTTTAAAAAAACAGCACCCGATGGGTCTGAAATTCCTACATTTTTTCAATGGATATCTAGACCAAAAATTGAATTGTTTTTTTTCTGGGTTGAAAATCCTCTAGGATTTCGTTAAACTACGGCAATACATTTTTCAACCACCATGTCCATTACAGATAAAAACCTTCTTCATATAAAATATTTTTTCTATCTCACCTTCTTCAAACACCCAATAAAGTTTGTATGCACCCTTGCTCCAGGTAAAGCCCTGGCGTTGAGCGAGCCTCCAACATGAGCCCTGGATGACGCCAGCATGGTGAAGGACCCAGCCACGTGGGAATGGTCCGAGTACACATCGTCTACCACTGCTGACACCTGTGGAGAAGGAGAGGAAGATGTTAGAAGGTTCTGGAAGAAATTAGAGCTAAAGACAGAAAAAGGTAGGGTAGGCCGTACATCAAAGATAAACCAGTATAAACTGGCCTCTTGTTCTATTGAAAGACAGGATCATACTACTACCCCACGAAATTCAAATTTTCTTTTGTTTTTTTTTTTTTGAAATTTGTCGTTTAAGTGTCAGGTAGTATTTTGAACAAAATATTATACGCAGCCGTAATACGTTTGTATTTACCGAATTATAATAATTAAAATCATCAATACAACCCTTTTACGTTCATTAAATCCCATTGAATGGCAATTTCATGAAAAAGTCATTCAAATGGGATTAAATGAAAGTAGATTATTGTATTAATGGTTTTAATTATTATAATTAAGTAAAGTTATATTTGTTACGGCCGTGTTTCATATTTTTAAAAACATAAACTGAAAAAAAAAAAAAACATTTGAATTTCGTGGTGCTATCTTGTCGCTTCCACCTTAAAGTCAAAGTTTACAATGAATGTGCAACCTACTATACAAAACGGTATAATTATCTAGGACATAAAGCAGTTGACCACTTCATAGCTTCCATCAGTACATTGGGACATTATTGATTATTGGCTACCAATATTGAATTTAAATTAAAAAGTATTATAGTCAGAAATGTCCTCTGACTTTTTCATAGTAGCCCTGATCGAGATCAATTTGGAATAAATGAACTTATATCGTAACTGAAAGCAACGGTGGCCCAGTGGTGGCAGCCCCGATTTACGAGCAGTAAGTTGGGAGTTCAAACCTTGCTGCCCTCAAAAACGGTGAAGGAAAACATCGTGAGGAAACCAACATGTCCTAGAACTAAAAATTCGAACACATGTGACATCTACCAACCCGCACTGGGCCCGCGTGGTGGATTACAGCCCACTCCCTCTTATAGAAAGGAGGCCTGTGTCCCAGCAGAGGAAACATTATAGGCTGATGATGATGATATCGTAACTTGCATCAATTAAAAATGACAGCTAAAAGTTTTCCAAAGTAGATGCTCCTAAGATAAAATGGTAAATCGATACCGTGCTCCAAGTACTCCAAACCACAATGGATGTTACACCCCAATTTATTAAGCCAATAAAAAATAAGGACTTTCATTAACTTTGCGCACCTTGCAGCGAAACGCACAACCTCTCGAAGTTTCTTAATAAATGTAAAAACAAAACTTTTTTCATATCGAACCGCGGACGCTCTAATGTAAGTTGCCTTTCAACTTGTTATTACTCGTAAAACATATTGGATAAACACTTTGCTAGGAGCCAGATGTCCCTATCGTTAGGGTGCGTACGTACAATGACCAAAGAGCTTAGACAGATTGAAATTATATAGCAATGTTCGAAATTCTATCATTATAGAAGTGAGCAGTGTAATGCTCGGCTTGACGTTGTCACCGAAAAGACCGGATTCGAGCTGTTCTTGTCATTATCTTCTTACCCTTGTCCTACTTAGGGTCGATGAAGCTCGTTTTTACTTCAAGTCTCCCCTCAACTTCATATTTTATTCCATTTATTTATTTATTTACTGATTTGCTCACATGTAAAACACTGGATTGTAGGCATGCATTAAAATTTCATGACACAGTATTAAGACATGCACCCTGTAAGGGCACTGCAAATATTTATATAACTAATTATTAAATTAAGTACATATTATGATTATTACAATTATATTACATTAATTATACAAAACATTAATCAATCATTCATCATATACATTTTAAACATTTTAAAATTAATCATTATTATTTTACATTTTTGTCAAGTTAATATCGGATAATATTTTCTTCAATACCATTCCTTACTCCATCCTTTTTTTGTATGATTTTCCTTCCTTCTATCCCTCTCCAATCCAACCACCAACATTTTTTTTTTACACACACACACTCACGTTTCATCCCTTCACATCACGTGTCCATAGGAAGACAGAAAGCTCCCTTTCAACTTTTCTGAATTTCAACAGTTAAATTACTCGCCAATGCTCCCGTGAATACCGAACTTCAGCTTCAGCAATGACGTCATTAACGACGCCATAGATAGTAGTGTAAGGCTGTTACCTTTTGACCATGACCGGCTGAAAAGCCTGGCTGTGTAAATAGAATAGCTATTTTCTGTTTGGCGTCGCTTCATCGCTTTTTAAGCAGCGGTTAGGAACGTTGGAGTTTGAACCTTAATATCAATGTGATAAAGGGGTTTTAGAGAAACTACTCGTCTTTGAATGGTTTAGTAAGCATCATTGCGATTATTATTGAATAAAAAGACGAAATTGGATGGTAGTGCAGGAAAGGAAATATGGTTTTAATTACTGTTACTTTACTACACAGTGTTTTCATACATATTTTTTTTTTATTGTTCAAGTAACTTCATATTTTTCAGGATAACCAAATATGCTCATATTATTTCTATCTACTACTTCTACTAGAAAATATATATGATTCAAATTCAAGTCAAATGTATTTTGAACAGACTTCTTCCAAATCGACAGCATTGGCAGCGGCTTAGGATAAATTTGAGTTACATAAAAAGCAGGACAGGACATCGTTTCAGGAAGTCTACTCTCTTTCTCCGAAACGTAACTTCGGCAACGAACGAAAATTAAACGTTTGTGACCCTACTCTATATAATTTGCGGACGCACACATGAAGTTCGAATTCACAGACAACGAATGTATTGAATGTTATTGTGTGCGTCCGCAAATTATATAGAGTAGGGTGACAAACGTAACTACGTTTAATTTTCGTTCGTTGCCGAAGTTACGTTTCGGGGAAAAAGAGAGTAGACCTCCTGAAAAAACAGTCACATTTAAATTTCAGCGAAATACGCACAGGTAATTTTCCAAGTAGCCTCAGTAACCTCTCAAAATCCTCAAACTACTACACTTTCAGATTTCATTGAGCATCCTATTCAAATTCTATTCCACGCGGTCATTAACGAATTAAAATTTTTGTCAAAGGAAAATTGTACCCATGTAGCATTAAGCCTAAGACAGGCAAACATAAAATATTCTCATTTGTCTTTGAAACTCGTGAAAGTGAAATTTATAGTCAGACAGCTTCGGGGAATACGAAAACCTATTAAGGTCTGAGTGTGATATGAATCTGAAATATAAGCCTAGATTTGTAATTATTTTAATCAAAGATAAAGTTTTAGATTCTTCTTTATCGTATTATATCTACCTTCTAGTAAATGTCGAATAAATGTGTTTGTCTAGTCCTAACTCCGGGACATTTTAAATCTAGATCCGTTGTGTATTATCACTGAAGAAAACTTTTCTAGGAGAACAAAATGCGTTAAATTAGATACGAGTTTCTGGTAAAATATTTCAATATTAACACGTTGTCTACCAGACAATAGACACAATCGAAAATGTATTGTTTGAGGTTACCGGAGCGGCATTGAAGGTGTTATAGACGGGAGTATCATTGACATCTTGTTCCTGACCTAGTATCACGATATTTGGGTTTGTGTTAACATTTTGGTTTCTTCCTCTGTCACTCTTTCATTGAGTCCTTGTTCCACTTATTCTTTGGCCTTCCTATCCCTCTGCATCCATGAACTTTAATTGCAACGATGGAAATTTTAAATCTATAATTTATTTAACATAATATCATGCCTGTAATCCACGAAGCAATAGGAAGTACGCCCAGATGAATGATGTTAAAGTCCCTTGCAATAGTCGGCGAGCCTATTACCATCAATCGAGCACAGATACTGTGGCTGCTACTGAGAAATTCTTGATGGAAAACCTAATAACACTTTTCCCAACCCGGGATTCAAATCTAAGACCTCTTGCTCAGCAGATGCGCTTGCGACCACTAAACCAACGATGCAGTAAAATACATAATTAAGTTTTGCTTTATTGCCCGTAACCATAATATTCTCTTTACCAATAATCCGTATTTTTCTCAACCTGTCTTCACAAAAAGCTTCCCTCCTATTTCAATCGGATTTCTCGAAAATAAATCCGAGTATTCTTATAAAAGAACAAGCAACTTCCTCAACTATCGGATCATCATTTTCCATTAAACCTTATATAGAATTGTTTCGCTTTTCTCATATTTCTTGTAAGTGGAAACTCTCCGATCTCTTTATCCGTTGGTCGGGCGCAAAAGATATAATATCGGGAGAAACTAACAAGTCCTACAGTAACTAAGTTTTGAGAAATATCTGCGTCAAGTTTTATATTTTACTAAAGAAAGATAAAGTTTTTGATAACGTTAAAGTTTTCTTTAGTCGTAATTTTCTAATATCGAGATAAAAGGAGAATTATTCCCGTTTTCAAAAAATTCTACTGTTATCTTTTTTTTTTTCAAACTCAAAGCATTTTTTTCGATTAGGCCATTGCAGGCAATTTAGAAAGTAAAAAAAAAACAAAAAAAAAAACGCGAAACTACAGTCCCAGTCACAGGTATGTTAAGAATTACAAATATGTGAGAACGATGTAGAAATACGGGCAAGTTAAGAGCGCCCAGAGTTAAATATTAAATCAGTAATTCAAAAATAAACTAATTAAAATAAACCGTGGCAGCTAAGAGATGATCAGTCACAACTGACAGCGCCCGTTTACGAACATGACGCATTTTGCTAGTACTTAGTATCCTAACATAAATGCGAAAGTAAGTTTGTTTGTTACGCTTTCACGCAAAAACTACTCAACCGATCATCATGAAACTTTGTACACATATTCTTGGAGGTATTAGAAGTAACATAGGCTATAAATCATCACGCTACGACCATAAGGAGCGGAGCAGCAATGAAAAATGTTGCGAAAACGGGGAAAATGTTACGCAGACGAAGTTGCGCGGGATAGCTAGTAAGAAATAAAGCTAATGCTTTTAGTGTTTGGGCACTACAAGGACAAAACCCGGCAACCATGGGTCTAAATAGGCATTTTAGACTACTGAGCATGAGGTCCTGGCTTCGATTCCATAGTCGGGCAAAGTATTACCGGTTACTAGCTGTCCCGCGCAACTTTGTCTGCGTCACATTTTCCCCGTTTTCGCAACATTTTTCATTGCTGCTCCGTTCCTATAGGTCGTAGCGTAATGATATATATATAGCCTATGTCCTTCCCCAGATTGAAATATATGTTCTTGCCAAATTTCATTAAGATCCGTTCAGCCGTTTAGTCATGAAAAGGTAACAAACAAACAGAGTGACATTCACATTTATAATATTAGTATGGATATTAGTATGGAAGTATGGATATCAATCAGGATTTTCTTAGTATCAACCACGGAGTCTGGTTTTGTGCCAGGTCAATGGCAAAAAGGCTCGCCCCTATTACAAGGGTCTTATACTTAACTGGTTAAACCTAGGTGTACTTTCCCCTTTGGGAATTACAGGTGTAGTTTTAATGCTATGTAACAAAAACATTTAATTTCCGCATATGCTAAGATTTTCACTAAAGGAAGCTTGCTGATTAAGCATATTTATTTTACATCATCATCATCAGCCTCTAATGTTCCCACTGCTGAGACACAGGCCTCCTCTCTAAGAGAGGAAGTGGGCTTTATTAATCCACCACGCGGGCCCAGTGCGGGTTGGTAGATGTCACATGTCTTCGAATTTTTAGTTCTAGGACATGTCGGTTTCCTCACGATGTTTTCCTTCACCGTTTTGAGAGCAGCGGTGATGAAATAAATTACACAAAGTAATGCGCCTGCCTGGGTTCGAACCTACGACTTACTGCTCGTAAGTCGGGGCTGCCATCACTGGGCCACCGCTGCTTATTATTTTATTTATGCTTATTTATTTTACATTGGTTATAAATTATCTCACAGTCAAGTTGAACTCTAATGTTTATCATCTGTCGTCCCAGTAACCTTATCTATCTCCAGTTTCCACTTGGTCTAAATTAATTATTAAATGTAATAAATTGGAGTAGCTACAGTAATAAGAAGCTCGCTACCAATTAGAGCAGTTATGGTGCACTTCATAAATTGAGATTGAATTGCACTAGTCTTCAGTGACCTATTTGTTCTAGAAGCTCGGTGTCTGCAGTACGATATTATTTGAACCTGTATTTTCATTGTTATATTAGTTTGGAGATACAATATGAAACATTTCAGAGTGTATCTAGAAGACAGTATCTAATAGTTATTAGTTAACTTTAATTGATTCTGTCTTTCTGAATAACTACAAAAATAATTCATGATTGCTACTTTTGTTGTCTTCTATGTATCTCATCTATTGCAGTTAACTACTAAATACAGGGTTTCACTCTTGAATTTTTCTTTGAAGAAATCATCTAGAACAAACTTGACTTGACTAAAGTCAAGTTTGTTCTAAATGATTTCTTTAAACTACAATGTACCTACGAATTATTTTTACAGTGCGCTCGAGGATTTTTTTTTAAATTAGTCGAAACAACTCTGATCTAAAGTTCAATCTATCAAAACCAGATCAGATTCCTCTTAACTTACCCAAATCCACTAACAAAGAACCTATAGCCACAAACCCTTTACTAAAATACAAAAGATCTGATAAAACACGACCATCAAAACTGTCAACATTTCAATTCACCCATTTCAAAATATCCCCTTTAAAATCTTGATAAGCGGTGACGAGCTAGCAATAATAAATTCAAATTGTGTAACAGCCTTGGGAAGTACGTCACCTGGCGTATGGTTTACAAACGTGACGGTTATATCGAGTACCAATTACTCTGCCGGGTTGTCATTTCGATTAAACGTCTTTGTGTATACTTTAATTATAGTATGGACTGTTTCTGCTGTTGTTTTATCCTTTATTTCTACTGCTTGGTCTCTGTTTGTTTTCAGCTCTGTGATTTTAGTTGTCTCTTTAACAATTTCTGAATTTGGATTCTATTTCTTTTTCGCTTCATTATTGTTAATCTTACGTGTTGGTGAGTTTGGCTTGTTTTTTTTCCTTTGTTCACTTTTTGACTTTGATACACGTGTCAGTTTTGACATGGTATAATGTCAAAACAGGTCCCCAGCCAGACAGCTGCAGTGCCAGGATAAATTATTTGCTAAAACAAAATGAGCCAACAATATTTCCACTGCTAACAGGGAGTGCCTCTCACAGAGTTTAGGCCGGTGATCCACCATGCCGGTTCAGAACAAATTGGTAAATGACGTATGTTCCGTTTTTATATTTACTTAATTCAACTTTTACACCTCTCATTTTATCAATTATTTTTAGCCATAAGCCCACACAAATCTCCAAGTTCAATTAAAATTAGCATTCCAACAACTTTTATTACGGCTGATTCATGATCAAATACCACCGTCCAGGCGTCCACCCTTATAAAAACTTCCATTGTTTTGCATAAGACAAAGGAACTGGTAATTAAACACCTCACTAATTGGTCCAGTTTATTCATAACGTCACCAGATGGCCGGTTTATTGGGTTTTAAAAAATACGCGCCGATAAATATTCATTTGTTTGTAGTTTTATTCTTGTGTTGTCGTCGTCTTGGTATTGTGATTTAAAGATATTTATAAATAAGTAGGTAAGATGAATGGTTGTTTTCATTAGAGGCACTGAATTTCTTCACATTATTTGAATTGATAAAGAATTTGCTTTAAACACACTTCAATATGTGTAGTGTTTTTGTGTATAATATATATTTTGTGTGCAATACATATACATAAAATAAGAATTAGAATGTATGAATCACGTTTTAATAATAATAATCTTTTTATTTCAAGTTTCACAGACTCATTAAATTAAATAAGTATACACAAACAAATTCGACACATTAAATAAATCAAATATAGAGTTAAATACTATAGAAATTATGAAATTATTTTTGTAAACGAAAAATAATTCAAACAAATAGGTACAGGAAGTGTTCAATTGCATTTATGAGCAGAATTTAGTTGATAAGCTGCCGAATTTACCCCGCGACTCATTTATGGCCTCTATAAAATTGAGTCACAAGTCGGGTAAAAAGGAAGGACCTACGTGTAACTTTATCATTGAAGTTACTGCTAGCATAAGAAAGGCCCTCATAAATCAAAACCGAGTGTACATTAATTGGACATCCTGCCCCGTGAGGGACTTCACACTCGTGACCAGGTGCTTCAAATGTCAACAGTATGGACATGCCGCAAAGACTTGTCGGGAGGATACCTACACGTGTGGACATTGTGGAGAACAAGGTCATCAATCTAAAGAGTGCACTAAAAATGGTGAACACTCACAGTGTGCTACATGCTTGCGTTTTAAAAAACCAAGCAATCACAAAACTGGCTATCAAGAATGCCCCGCCAAAAAACAAGCTGAGGCAAGATATGTAAATTCCATCGATTACAATGACGTTGCGTGAGAGTGCTGACATTATTCAATAAGATATTTTTAATAATTTGTGTTATAGTTTAGTCATAAGTGCGATGACCTTTAATATTACGACGCACTTAACATAATTTTAGAGTTTAATATTCACATTTCGTATATTCAATGCAATTATTACTTTTTAGTGACATGACATTTTTCTCTGTAGGCGAAGGAAACTTGACCTAGGTTTTTATGATATGTATTACAATTAATGCTTCATTGCAAAAATTAATTGAACGCTACAGTAAAGTTGTGAATCAAAACTGTTTTTTTTCTTATAGTTATATTACATTTTATAGATATGTTATTTACTAGGTATTTGTTTAAGAAATCATAGATAATATTGGTGTAAGGACTTGAGTGTGTTACCTGAGATACAGGTTTATTCCTAGTTCAGGTAGAATCCTAATATTATGTACCTTTATTTTTTAGTGCCCTTATTTTGTTAAATTTTGTGTACATCGTTATTTCAATAAACAATTATTATTAATTAATTAAATAGGTACATAATAGGCCTGGTTGTAGTGTTGACACTGACATTATCTGCATTCAATGTGTAACATACAAGTAGTGATTAATGTAGGCCCAATCGACCCTACCGAGTCAAATTGGTGACTAACCCATAGAAACTATACAGAACTCAACGATTGACTTATTTGTTTTAAAAGAGTTGCTGCTTACATTAATCTAACAAAAATAGGGATCGGACTGGGTAAAGAAAACGACATTCTATTTTGTCCGTCAGACAGGTAATACAAAAATATTAGACACGTATTTTTTGTTTTATCATAATTTCAAAAAATTACTTAGTTAGAACTCATTAAAGTTGGAGAGTGGGGGCTTACTACGTCACAAGTGGGTATAAAACTTACCTACATGTGACGTCATGCGCCATTTCAACTCAATATATCTCCGTAATTTTATAAATGTTGAGATGGATGTGTGGAGTGACTAAAATGGATGAAGTCATGCTCCAATGCTCTGGTACATTTCTTACCACTCTCAATATTAACTAAATATAAGTTTATTAAACACTTTTGTGTTTTTATCTATTTTATATCGAAGTTCCAACAATAGGGGCAGCCAAATATTATGATGAATATTCAAATAACCAAATCAAAATTTCCAAACAATCTAGCAAGTATCGAAGCCATTAATACTTGTTGAATGATTGAACAATTGATCGGTACTCCATTTTGTTAATCGAACCATGTTTTGGAATTGGCCCGAGATAATGGAAAACGGAGTGAAGGAATTGTAATTAAGCATCGTGTCGTTATAAAGATAAATAATTCTGGCGAGAAGACTTGTCTAAAATGTTAACGAAATTGAAGATTTTCACTGTAATGTTGAAATTGTGCATAAAGATTGTATTTGGGACTAGTAACGAATCTCAAAAACATTGATATTTTGACGTGTCATGAAACAAACACCTTAGAAAAGTAGAAGTCGTAAAGTTAACCTATTATAAACAAAGCCTATTTGAATAAATACTTACGAACTATAAACAAACCTAAACATTTGTAGATAGGGTTACAAATCAAAAAACAAATTAAGGGCTGTGGAGGTCAGATAGGCAGTCGCTCCATGTAAAATACTGGTATTCAGCTTCATCCGGTTAGACTGATTTTGATTTTGAATATACACATGAATCATTCGGTATTAATTCTCTAAATTCTAGTGAAACCCACCAAAATAACTTGTGTTCTTTAGAACACCTAAGATTTCACACAGACAGGAATAGAGACTTTGTTTTATACTTTTCATTTATTATAAAGGGTGTAAAACACCTCTTAACGATGCCGAAAGGCACTGGTTCTCCCTGTCATTGCGATCATTTTTTTGTTCTACACCATACCTGGGAAACCTTCTAGTTACGGAGATATTAGGGGTCGAAGTTCCAACTTTTTGACAAGTATTTTTTTAAATACAAGTTTTTGATATAAGATTTTTACTTTAAACACCTCCACGACCCCCGTACTATTCAATCCGTCCATCAGCACAATGTTTTGAGTGCGTTACATTGAGTTCTACAACAAAACATGATTTTACACCCCCGAAAAAAAGGTCGTTTCCCAGCAATATTTTTTGCGTAAAGTTACTTAGTTTCATGTACAGAATGCTTGGTTGACGGCTTCGTGATGAGGTGATTTACACCGTGTAGATATTGCTGAAGAAGTATTGATGATTAAAGAATGATACATTAACTCAAGTCAGAAATGACACGAATGTGGATTAAAAATTTAATTAAATATATTTTTGAAACACCAAATAACACTCTAATGTTTTAACATATTCTAAAACGTTAGAGCGTTATTTGGCAGGACTTAGATCTATTCAAAACATATCCGTGCATTTTTTTAATTACGAACAAATATACCGTTCTGCAGAAATCATCAATACTTCTTCAGAAATATCTATAAATGAAAAGTATAAAACAAAGTCGCTATTACTATCTGTCTGTGTATACAATAACTAGATCGTAAATTAAATTTCATAATTCACGTTAACACGAGAAAATATGTCAACCGAATAAACGGATAACATAATTAATTGAGTAAATTATATTAATTTCATGAAACTGTACAATATCCATTCCCTAATGCAAATTGATACAGTAACCTGTTCTATAATGAGGCTTTGTATAAACATTCACACATTAATTCCTATTTCACTGCAAAACCATTGTGGTGGGTCTATTGTCAGGGCGCCATTCATTGACAGTGGCGCCCCCATTACTGAGCAACTCTTTTAAAGAGAAAGTTTTAATTCAGGAACTATTTTTAAACTTTTGCCGTCTCGCTTTTAGATCTATGGAAGTTTTATTTGATTTTCTGGTTCATTCTTTTGGACGAGGGGAAATTAAATGGGTAGATGCACCTTGGGGATAAGAATTTAATGATGCGTTTCCGAACAATCTGTGTTATAAGGTTAATGAAATAATAATTATGACTCACAGCTATTGAATACGGTCTAGATATCTATTAGATCGCGTTAATAAACATTTGTGAAATTCGCCCTTTTTTTTTTTTTTTTTTGCGGATGGGAAATCATCAAATGACTTCTCCCGCTCTGGGCGGAGCGGGAGGGAGTGTCAGACTTGTACTGACTAAAACCCACCCATGTTCCTTCTTCGCCCTTTGTGTTCCAGGGCCGCGGTATCTCTTTCGAACAACCCGCAGCCCTGGCAGGCATCGGCCCTTTCGGACCCCTTCCGGTTTGCTGACATCTCCTTGAGGCGCGCGTGGAACATGTACGCGCCGTCGACACGGCCTGTCGTCATGAGACGGACGGACGGTGAGGTAGCCCATTACTCACCGTCCACAGGCTCGCGCCTACGGTGGCCGGGGGCCACTGGTTGCCCCCCGACGCCCGGGGGTGAAATTCGCCCTTAAACAGCGGTTAGAACAATAAAAACGGGCCTGTGCGAGTCTTACTCGCACACAGGGTTCGATAGCACCAAACAATACAATAACAATATTTTGAACGGTCATTCATTAGTGAACTTCCACTCAACCGCAAAACTAAATTCGTTTTTGTAAGTTAATGAAAAACAAAGTTACTGCTGCAGTTTGGTGAAAAAGTCTCATATCTCAAAATCCAAATATCAAATCTTATTCAAAACAATTTTCATTGATTTTTTTCTTAACGTTCTACATCCCAATATTTTTTCAGAATTTTTCTCCTCTTACTTTAGAATTTAGAGGGGGGGGGGGAGGTACACACGTTTCACCACTATGAAAGTGCCTATCTTTCAAACGATTGACTTTGAAAAAAAATGGTTTTTGGGAACCTCAATGTCATTTTTAAAGACATATCTATAAACACCTCGCACGTATAGGTTTGATGGTTTTTTTTTAGGTTCAGTTCAGTGTGGGGAGGGGATATACTTAATCTATATTTTTTTTATTTTTTTTACTAAATCGTAAAGCGTTTCACAGAATACATCTACCTACCAGGTGTCAGCTGTGTTGTCCTAATAGTTTCGGAATAAAGTGGCTGTGACATACGGACGGACGGACAGACAGACATGACGAATCTATAATGGTTCCGTTTTTTGCCATTCGGCTACGGAACCCTATAAAAGATCACCTGAATCTGTATATTATTATTCTTACTGCCACATTCTGTGTCATCATCATCTGCCTAGCCTTTTCCCAAACTATCTTGGGGTCGGCTTCCAGTCTAACCGGATGCAGCTGAGTACCAGTATTTTACATGAAGCGACTGCCTATCTGACCTCCACAACCCAGACCCCGATACCCCTTGGTAAGACTGGATGTCAGACTTTTTGGCTTCTGACTACTCGTAACGACTGTCAAAGATCTACAAATGACAGCCGGGACCAACGGCTTAACGTGCTTTCCGAGGCACGGAGGAAACTCGTTATGTAATTATGGTCACCCATCCACGGACCAACCTCGGCAAGCACGGCTTAATCTTAAAGATCGACCCGGGCGGCTGTTATTATTTAGCCACGAGCTCCTCCACATGCCACATTCAGTGTAACAAATTTAATTTTGCATCAATTATAAAGACCGAAACTTTCCATTCATATTGTTGCAAGTGTAAAAGGTTTTACGCAAATAACTGTCGGCAGACCTTCGTTTGCCAATCTCGTCTTTAACTCCTTGCTAGTAATGATTTCGAGCTATTTTTCGTAGTTAACATTACAGATTTGAGTGGACCTGTACAGTCACTGCAAGCGTTTGTCAGTTATCGTGTAAGTAGCTAGACTTTTATCGCAAGGAGTAGTAATGAGTAATCGCATTAACAGTCACAGTGATAGTAAGTTAATTGCGTTATGGTTAAAATTAAAATCAGACAAACTATTGTTAAAAAAGTTTCTTAGCAGCTTCCTAATTATTAAATTATACACGGTGTAAATCACCTCATCACGAAGCCGTCAACCAAGCATTCTGTACATGAAACTAAGTAACTTTACGCAAAAATTATTGCTGGGGAACGACTTTTTTTTTGGGGGTGTAAAATCATGTTTTGTGGTAGTAACTCAATGTAACGCACTCAAAACATTGTGCTGATGGACGGATTGAATAGTACGGGGGTCGTGAAGGTGTTTTAAGTAAAAATCTTACATTAAAAACTTGGATTTAAAAAAATATTTGTCAAAAAGTTGGAACTTTGACCCCTAATATCTCCGTAACTAGAAGGTTCCCAGGTATGGTGTAGAACAAAAAAATGATCGCAATGACAGGGAGAACCAGTGCCTTTCGGCTTCGTTAAGAGGTGTTTTACACCCTTTATAATTACTGTTTTGTAGTTAGAATAGGGTAAGTAATTCAGAACGATTATCTCTGCAGCTTCCTAATTCAAAAAACAAAAGTGTCAAATTCGGAAAATTCTCATCTTCTTTTATTCCCCTTATTCAAACTTAAATTAATTTCAATAGACAGACAACTGAAATAGCTTTCCTAATTAGTTAAATGAATACCTAGTTCCACAGTCAGTTTTCAAGAATGGAAACAAATTGCTGTCTGTCGCAAAATGACTTCTAGAGAACTAAGTTCTGAAGCTATTATATAATACGTGGTACAGTTGTCATGGTTATTATTACTTATGCAAATTGTAGTGTGTTCTACTAGACTTACTTATAACAATTGTTTAAAAAGTGGTGCAGTTATTGCTGTTAAAAATATAGAAAATAACATAATTGAACATTTACGTATTCTGAATTTACTTTATGTGAAGTAAATAGAGGCCTTTTGCATTGGGGTGCAAAAGGCTCATAAAAAAGAAAGTATCGGTAGTAAGGTATACAACTAATTTCCGACGAAATAGGATTACCTTGAAAATTTATATACCTACAGAATCAGTCACAATGTTTGATAACAAAGACAAAGATACCGGAAGTCTTACGGAGGATTAGGTAACAGTATTAATTAATATTACTTACCCTGCAGAAACTCGTAAACGGCGTGATCTGAAACAATAATAACCTTCATTAGTATGCGAAGCAACGTTCCGCGTCAAATTAAATCCGTGAGAAAAAGATACAGCACAAAATTTGTCGTTAATCTAAAACTTGCCAACCAAGAGTTAACAAAAGGTTCAATTATTTAGGCACACAGTACATTGTAGCTCAAACAGGACCTAAAATAATCCCAAAGGTAAAGTGAAAGACCAAAACAAATGAACTCTGACCTTCCGAACCGGACAAAAACCTAATCTATCACAAAGCTGGAAGGTTCATAAATCTACGCATCAAATCCAGGCCACTAGTCCAAGTATAGGCAGTTTCGATAAGCCCCCAATATTCTCAAAGAATGAGAAAGCCCCACATAAATACATAATTAACGATAACGGAATAGCCACGGACGGAGCGGGCTCGCACGCAGTACGTAAATAAACTATTTACTAGCGGTTTGTGCCTCGTTCTGTATGGTTAGTGGACTTGAATGGAGTTAGTGTGAAGTAGTAGATTTGAGATAAAGAGAAAACGTATGAAAAGTTAGTTTTTTTGGCAATAAGATAAATGTCTCTTTATAAAACTAAAGTAAGATTAAGCGACTGGATATAACCAAATTCCCTTGTTGTATTAATGCTGTGGGAATTTGGAACGCCGAAAGTTATGGAGGTCACAAATTATGCATAATTGGGCTGATCGTACGCTTGGCACATTGTCAAGAGAGTTAAACACAAGATCGAAGGACAGAAATGAAATATGAAACTTCAGGACGATTAATACTTTGATGACGTCATCATGTTGATCAGTATGTAGATGAAAGAGCAATGGTGGCCCAGTAGTGCCAGCCCCGTCTTAAAAACAGTAAGTCGTTGGGTGGTTGGGTGGAACCCAGGCAAGCGCATTTTTGTGTAATTTATTCCAACACCGCTGCTCTCAAAAGATGAAGGAAAACATCGTGGGGAAACTAGCATATCCTAGAACTAAAAATTCGAAGACTGTGCTATCTACTTAACCGCACCGGGCCCGCGTGGTGGATTGCAGCCCACTCCTTCTCATAGCGAAAAAGAAAAAGTACAAGAAAAATGGAGAGAGAAGAGAAGTAGAGAGGAGGGAGGCAGTGGAAACATTAAAATCTGATTATGCTATGTAGATGTAGGCCGGCAGAGCAGAGCAATGCTTGTCGATCGGCATGAGCCGAATTAAAGTGAGTTAGCTATTCAATAAATATTGCCGATCCAACGTGCAGCGCCGAAAAAGGGTAGATCATTCAACTTTCATTTTTTATTAGCAAGTAAAGCTTTAAAATTTCGTTCCGTTTCGTCTCGTCAGCATTGAGTGCAGAAATAAAACCAACTACCGATTACTCCACATTTATTGTACAATTTTGTTTTCCGACGTTCAGGCCGCTCTGAGCACAATATGTAATCATGACAGGCTCAAAGATAAAAATTAAAAACGAAACAGAAATAAAACGCAACGTCGACGAATGTTGCAATGAATTTTAATTTTTAAAATTGCACGGACTTTCATTGATATTGATATTGTTTTGGGTAAGATACGTTGAAATAAAACTGTACAGGAATGAAAAGGAAGTGAGAATTATTGAAATATAAGGGTTCTCATGACATTAACGAGTTCTGCTTATATTTTGAAGCACAGGAAATAAAAACATCAGTAACCGAATAAGTAATTATTATTAAAGCATCGATCATATTATAACCTGCAACAAAGTAGAGGCTTAAGTAACAACAAAATCTTTCAAAAACCCACGCAAACCTTTTTCAAAATTAATTACGTGCCAGTGGAATGGACATCGTTCAAACACTCCACCACACGCCGACCCGAGCATACAGGAAACATATATCCAATCGCACTACCGAACGAATTTATCGCCACAAAATAGCTTCAATTACAAAGGCCATAGGTACCAGAATCGATCCCAATGCTAATTAAGTACAGAATGCCAAAACACTTGGAAAAATCCGCCTTTCAACAAAACATCGTTCAGATTTTAATAATCAAATTTCTTGGATACGAATCGTTTCGGTTTTTTGAAGTAATGGCTCCAATGATGGATGGATCTTGGTTTAAACACGCCAATCGGCCATAAGTCGAATGCTATCGATCTGGGTTCAAGGTACAGAGTTTGCAATACGGGCCTGAGGTCATAAAATATTTGTACAACGATGAAAACGCTTTATATTCGGCTGATGAAATCTGGGAACATGGGGGTCGTATAAATAAGAAAGGGTGTAGATCCGACGGTCGTTCATTGTAGCTGGTTATACGAGCTATTATGTTTTATGTGAAATATTTACAAGAAGATACGATCATTATTATAGGATGTACTTAAGGAAAACGTAAAAATATGTACAAAAATAATTTACGAAGCAAATTAGAAAAAAAGTCTTCGATTTTAGGCATATCATCATTTTCATTTCAGCTAAGCAGAAAATCACTAAAAATAAGATCTTTATTAACTTCTACATCTCTCTTGGTACATCATCATCATCATCGGCCTATAGTGTTCCCACTGCTGGGATGCAGGCCTCCTCTCTATGAGAGGGAGTGGGCTATAATCCACCACGCGGGCCCAGTGCGGGTTGGTAGATGTCACATATCTTCGAATTTTTAGTTCTAGGACATGCCGGTTTCCTCTCGATGTTTTCCTTCACCGTTTTTGAGAGCAGCGGTGATGAAATAAATTACACAAATTAATGCGCCTGCCTGGGTTCGAACCCACGGCTTACTGCTCGTAAGCCGGGGCTGCCACCACTTGGCCACCGCTGCTCTCTCTCTCTCTCTTGGTACACAATTGATAAAACCATCATAATTAATTTCAACCGTAAACAATTACATTTAGAGTTTAAATCTGTTCCGGCTAGTGGTGCATATTGGTGCCGGCCGGATTTATGTTCATTTTTGGATCATTATAATCTGGATCTCTTCGAAGTTCGAGTGAATCGGTTTCTTCAAGGTAAACTTTCTAACCTAAACGACAATATAGTGCAAAAAAAATGTCTACCAAGAGAGTTAGTTTCCGGTTAAGTCCTTACCTCCTGTATCCTCCGATGCACCGTCAGCTTATGCCACTGATGATCATCGAATCTGGTCTTCGCAGGTTTGATATGCATCTCCTGCTTTCCGTTTCCAAGGCCCATCGTAAGAGACACGCCTCCATCCCGTACAGCAAGGTTGAGATAATCAGCTTCATGACCTAAATGCAAAAGACTTTCTTAAGAAAATTATCTTCATGAATTTACTTCGCTTTAATTCTGGTCTAAGAGAATCTTAGTGAATTTAAAAGGAAGTAATGGGTTTAAATGTAGGGGACTGTCTTGGTAACGATGTTTTGTTTATATCAGGACTTAAAAGTCTTAGTTTAGTTTAAAAATAAACTAGCAACTCGTCCCTGCTTTTGCTCGCCTCTTCACTACCAAGTGCGTTTAAAAGGCAATGGATTTTGGTTGGATCTTGGACAAGTTTTAACCATAACTTCACGACTGTAATCCCCGAAGAGTTAGGCTTAGGTGTACCTAATGGTACACTCAAATTTTGCCAGTTATGTTTAAGTCCCATGTAACAGGGAAAAAGCCTGTTGCCATTAACCGGGCAGAAACCCAGACTCCGTGGCTGCTACTGAGTAATTCTTGTTGGAAAAACCCAATAACACTTTGGCCTGGAAATCAGAGCCAAGACCTCAAGCTCAGTTGTGGTTGCAAGCACAGGACTAACAAGGCAGTCAGACATGATTATCTCACGATGTTTTCTTACACCGTTTGGAAAGCAGTGGTGATGCAATAAATTACACAAAATGCTAACCTGGGTTCGAACCCGTCATCATCAGCCTATTAATGTTCCCACTGCTGGGACACAGGCCTCCTCTCAATGAGAAGGAGTGGGCTTTAATCGACCACGCGGGCCCAGTGCGGGTTGGTACATGTCACATGTCTTCGAATTTTTAGTTCTAGGACGTGCCGGTTTCCTCACGATGTTTTCCTTCACCGTTTTGAGAGCAGTGGTGATGAAATAAATTACACAAAGTAATGCGCCTGCCTGGGTTCGAACCAACGACTTACTGCTCGTAAGTCGGGGCTGCCATCACTGGACTGAACTCATAAAACATATAAATCAGTGCTGCAACCACTGCTCTCGCAAAATGACGTCACAAAACCATCAGACAAAAACGAAGGCTTTTACTCTCCGGTCTCCCCAGAGTTACAACAAAGGCGAAGCGATTCTCACCAGTGTAAAAGAGCAGTCCATTAGGCTGGCGCGTCTTGAAGTACAGTGAGATGGCATCTTGGGTACTGACTATAGGCTCGCCTCCCGTCTGCGTCAAGTCGTATGATAGGAACTCCGCGCCGCGAAATGTAGCCTCGGATGGTGCCTTATCTGAAAAAAAAAGTTACTATTAGTAATTGTATTGGACTTGTGTAAATATCTTAGTCCGAAGACAATTTGGCGACATTTACGGGAAGAGATTCAGGAAGGTTTTGCCCAAAAAAAAATGCTACAAAGCAAAGGGCGCAGTTTAATTGTTACTTTTGACTTTATCTGCTAATGTTGGTTCTTGGACCAATATGTGTACTTCGGAAAATCAAAAAAAAACCTTTCCTAATTCTACGTCTACCTACTAATAATAAACAACCTTGTTAATTCTTCTTTATGGTTAAAAAAACAAAATCAAGAAAGCTATTGAAATAATGCCAAAGAGTTTTCTCTAATGAAAGAAAGATATTGAACCTAATAATATACACAAAAGACTTTTGTAACAGTATTTTTCTTCATTTAAATAAAGTATAATAGACTCTTAAGGTAATTTATGTTAGCTAGGAGCAAGAAAAACTGTAAGTACTAAATGTCTATCCAGAAAAATACCAACATGGTTATAATTGGTGGGTATGTTTTTTTCTACTTATTAAAAAAACAACTATTGTTCAGTATTCAATACAGTTTTCTACATTTTTTTAACAAGGCCATTGCATGGTATTCCTGCTTGCCTTCGCCTCTTCAACGCTATATTTTATTTTTGTTTCATTCTTGTTAGTTACAAAAAATACAATATAGGTATTTGTAATAGCCTCGCTGTAAGTTGGTCTGGTGGAGTGCTTACTACTGCACATGCTGGTCCTGGGTTCGATTTCGAGGTTAGAAAAAGTAATATTGGGTTTTACCATCAGGGATTTGTCAGTAGCTTCAAGGAATCTGGATTTATGCTTAGTTGTTGGCAATATGCTCGACCCCCTTTAAATGGGGCTTGAATACAACTAGCAAAATGTGGATGTTCTATAGATTCTCTTCTATTTACCATTTCTGAATAACGTGTGTTATGTATATTACAATGTCTATTACAAAATAACATAATTATCAGTATCGAAAACCACATCATTAATTGCTCTGGCTACAAAGCAACTAATCATGAAGCTGCCCAATACACAAAACCGCAACATTTTAATTAGAAACATAATTAGTTTTGGATCCTAGTAATAGGCCTACTACAATAAAATTTGAAACTAAAACTATGTATGATGAGATACTAAATAATTGCTTGTTTTTGATAAACATAGCTTTACTATCTAATAACATAAAACAGACAAAAGTAATGATAGAAAAGAAAATATTGAGATGACGATTGATGAAACTGAGAAACTTGAGATGAACATACAACAAATAATAATACAACAAACATAGAAATCCAAAGACGTTCAAAGATATTCGATGTAAGAAATGGCGTTATAGAACGAAAACGCAAGACACTGCGTTGACGGATCATTATCCGTCAATGCAGTGTCTTGCGTTTTTGACATGGTCACAGCTTTGCATTCAAAGCTGTGACCATGTGGCGTCCAATGACAGGGAAAAGATGTGCTTGTCATCCGGCAGCTTAATGGTCAAACGACATTGTTGGCATCACGGGTAAAATCTGGATGCCTGGCACAAGAACGTGGAAATTGGCAGAAGCTAGAGAGACCTAGCTGTAGGTGATAACGTTGTTACTAACAATATTCATCAAGACAACAGACTCGAAGTCTGCAAATTCGTCATAAACCAATTTATGAAAATAGACTGAAAAAACATAAACCCAAAGTTAACAATTACAGTCAAAACAATACCCTCTCAAATACAAATAACAATAATAACACACTCAATATTGATGATGACACTGAACAAATTCAACAAAAACTTGCCAACCAAATAAATATCGTATCTGAACATTCCCAAATTGGAGGTTTATTATTATAAGCTCGTTCGTAATGCAATGGATGGAGTTCATAAATTACCTCACGATGTGCAAGCGGACGATGATTAATTCAGAACAGCACTGGATGATAAATAACTGAATTGTATTGGGATGGTATGAATTTAAACGAAAATACACGTCGGTACACAGTGCAGAAAGGTTTGATTAATTATAATCCTTTACTCATTTTCATTACAAATATGTAATGAAATGAATAAAGGATTATGTAATAGTACATTATGATATAAGTGCGGTAAGTTAAAAATTACAGCCGAGGCGATATTGCTAGTCCGAGCCGTAGGCGAGGGCTACAAGAAAGCAGAGGCTGTAATTATCAAAACGCACGTATGCCATACGACGTTTTATAACATATTTGCGAGGAAATAAATAAAACTCGGACGACATTTTCAAATAAAAACAATACAGCGAAAAGAAAAACCCGGAATAATTTTTACTTGTTCACAAATTATGAAATTAGCGATGCGCGTTCAGCGCATTTTTTTAAGGCAAAGGCACAAAAACAGACCGTATTACTAATAAAGTAAATTAATATTTTTGTGTTTTGTTACAGATAAATTTTGTTTGTAATTTATGGTCAAAATTAATTTAATTAAAGAATTAAATGTTTATTTATTATGTATTATCTCCCAAGTTAATTTTATGCATAAAATGTTTGGTGAAATAAGAGACCCTTTACGAGCAAATGTGCTATAAATAATAATTTACATTTATAAATATTTTTACAAAATTATATATTTTTTTTAAATAAATTAAATAATTAAAAAAAAAAAAAAGTTCAAAATTTTTGTTATTACTGTTTGTGTTTTTAAGGATTGTTCTTTATGAGGTCGCGCAAGATTTTTGTGGCGAAGGGCGGGCGTTTTGGGGGACTGTCTCTTGTAATTTTGACGTTCAAAAAGTGCTGATTATCAGCCTAATTTGAATAAATGACTTTTGATTTTGAATTTTTTGATTTTGTAATACGGTTGTGATTTTAAATCGTCTGTTAGTAAAATGATTTATACTTCTTCTTTATCGTGTGGTTAGTGCCTAATCTGGTGTCAGCATTTTATGTCGCCCATAGGCCTCTGACTTGGCTATACATGCCGTCGAGAATAATATCTCAAGCATGCTGGTTTTCTCACGATGTTTTCTTTCACCGAAGCAAGTGATAATTATAAATCATTTATCACATCTGAGTGATGGCGCACATTGCGCTTGTTATGTACCTATGTATTAGTGCTACGTATAAAAATATTTGTATGTCAATGTCTGCCTGAAATTAAATTAACTGAAAAGCAGTCACTGTGCTTATCATCATGAACAACTTACAATGACATAGACTATCTTTTTTAACAGACAAAATTTGCAATTGTAAAAAAGAACAGCTTACTACCACACCAGACATACCTACATAGACAAAAAAAATGCATATAAAATAGTAATACATTCAATCTTCACTACATACTGCCTACTCCCGCGGGACTGTCCTTCGCAAAGGAATTTCGTAAGGCAATAACGGTTGAACCTCAGCCTAGCATACCGCAAACGCCACATATTATAGTATAACCATTCCCATAGGATTAGTCTTACCACTAAGGAAGGCTGGAGAATATTCTTTTATCTTAAGACTAGACAACACTGGAATAACTTACTATACTGCGTATTTCTATTGGCTGAATGATGGTGTTTTTTGTCGCACTTCAGAAGTTCTAGGTCTTTTATCTTATCTTATCTTACCCCCTTTTTAACCCCCGACCAAAAAAGAGGGGTGTTATAAGTTTGACGTGTGTATCTGTGTATCTGTGTGTCTGTCTGTGGCATCGTAGCTACTAAACGGATGAACCGATTTTGATGAAATCGGTTTCATTTGAAAGGTGTTTTAATCGAAAAAGCGAAAAGAAAATCTGCTCAGCCGTTTGAACGGCATCACTTCTTTTCTAGTTGATGAAGGGATATAAACAACTTCTACGGGTCTGGTCGATTCGAAATTGGAAATCTTGTCACTTGTCACCATGGGTATTGCCAGGGGGAAGACTGTATATCGCGCCTCCCCCTCCCACTCCCAACCAAAACGTCGGGATTTTTAAAAATTTATAACTTTCCTTGATTTCGTTAATTAGCGAGAAGAGGCGTAACACCGAGAAATGTGGGAGGAATGGGAGGAGACCTATGCCCAGGAGTGGGACAGTCAAGGCTTAGAAAATATAATTTAAGTTTAAAAAGTATAAAATAAAAATTAAATTAAAAATTTCAAAAACCCCCGACAAAAACACTTCTAATAAACATAAAATAAATTAATCCTAGCGTCGTAGCGTCGAGGGACCGCTGAAAAGAACGCTTAACAAAAGCACAAAATAAAGCGGACCACCGACGCTACGCGGGGTTTTTAAATTTTTAATTTATTTATTTTTCTATTTTAATTCCATAATGTCCATCCAAAGGTTGTCTGGAAGATATCGCTATAAGCGATAAGACCGCCGTTGTAACCATAAAATTTGCAGTTTTGTAAACCCGTTATGTTTGATTTTTGGTATACAATAAAGTTTTATTCTATTCTTTTCTATTCTGGGATCTACATTAATAATATCTTCTCTTTCGATTTAGCTTATAACAGAACTAAAGTTACTGAACAAATAAAGGAACAATCTAGCCTAGTTAGACGTTTTGACGGTTAAGACGAGAAACGGAACACCTAAGGAGGTTCGGTCAAATTATAAAAAAAAAAAAAAAAAAAAACAGAATAAGGAAACCCGGTCCATGCCCTCCCCGACCCTCGCTCGAGCCAGCCCGCGATGCTGTGCCAGTCGTTTTAAATCAGCCCCTAAATAATGATACCATTCAGATCCAGCCTGTCTCCATGCAGTCCTCCCCCAGCGACGCCCTAAGCCGAGGTTCGTACCCCACAGGAGGTGCCCTTAGCGTGCAGTCGCTTAGTTTGTAAGTTTTTATGCCCTGGCTGGAGGCCTTTCTTTAGGCACCCACAGGATAGTCCGGTTAAGCAGACGACAACCTCATAGGTTGAACTGCGAGAGGCCATTCACAAAAAAAAAAGAATGAGGAAACTGTATGGTTAAAGTACACTTTCATATTCGACGGGGTCGATTAAGTCATAAGTCATTTATTCATGAACAATAAATTGTATCTGAAATTACACGATATAAAAAAGAAAATTAAATACATTGGGAAAAAACAAGTTAAATATTACAAAAATGCATAAATTCAACAAATTTTATAGCAATTTCGTTACAGATCTTCAACAGAGTAAAGACACTTATTCAATAAGAAACTCTTAAGCAGATTTTTAAAAGAACATGAGTAGATAGCACTTTTTATATCTAGAGGTAACTTGTTAAATAATATTACCGATTGATATCTGGGGCTGTGCTTCACAATATTCAAATAAGGCCGTACCTTGTAACGTTTAATGTCCTGTCTACGTGTGCATTCTCTAATCTGTCGTTCTACTGTTGTCTCATATTCATGCATATATTTTGTTACACAGAAGTACAAATACATAAATGCTTGGCACTGTAAGTATGTTCATTTTTTTTTAATTTTCACGGCAGCTCTCCTTTGCGGGATACGGACCATTGTGCGGATTGCGCGTTTTTGTAACACAAAAGCTCTATTTATATTATAGTCATAACTCTTTCCCCAAAACATTATGCTATATCTAATTTTCGATTCTACCAACGCTAATACCAATGCTAATTTCTGTTCTAAGTGCTCTTAAAGCATAACATGCGGAACATACCGATGCATTTATAACATTTAATTCTGCTTTCCAATTTAGCTGTTCATCTATACGTACTCCTAAGAATTTAACTTCCTTGACGAGGCCTATTTTGTCGTCATTCAAAACAACCTCGAAATCGTCTTTATTTCGGGCTGTCGTTCTAAATAATACAACGTTGGTCTTTGCAGTGTTAATTAATAATTTGTTCATAGTGAACCACACGTGAAAAGCTTGTAATGCTGCATTTACAGCCTCTGTCAATTTATCTATGTCATTTGCTCCTACTATGGCATTTGTGTCATCTGCAAAAATTATTACATCAATGTCAGGTAAAATTGTATTCATGTAATTAATTAAATCGTTAATAAATAAAAGAAATAAAATAGGACCTAATATTGATCCTTGCGGGACTCCCGTGGTAATCATTACTGCTGCTGATTTGTAAACCTTTTTGTAGCCATTTTGTATTTTGTCAATTTCTACGAACATTTTTCTATTTTTGAGATAAGAAGAGAATAATTTCAAGGCCTTACCTCTTATACCATAATGCATCATTTTTTTAAGAAGTAATTCGTGGTCTATAGTATCAAATGCGATTGGGTCAAGGGCGTCAGACTTATGATACTATTATATTTTTAATGCCCTTATAATTTCTTTGCGCTATTTTCACATCATTAGCGATGTTTAAGGATAATAAGGGGCAATTTGAGTATCATATTTTCCGGTCATCCATCATATCATATCGTCGAAAACAGTGGATATTCCATCGTGGAATGGAAACTATGTCTGTAAGATTTATCAAGACTAGCTTTTACCCGCGGCTTCGCCCGCGTGTAGTTCTGTAATTGACCTACAGGATCGTATTACCGAGATAAAATGTGTCTTACTTATTAATCAAGGTTATAAACTATCTGTGTGTCAAATTTCATACAAATCCGTTTAGTATTGTTTGCGTGCAATTAACAAATTTCTGAGAGCAGCGGTGGCCCAGTGGTGGCAGCCCCGACTTACGAGCAGCAAGCCGTGGGTTCAAACCCAGGCAGGCGCATTACTTTGTGTAACTTATTTCATCACCGCTGCCCTCAAAAACAGTGAAGGAAAACATAGTGAAGAAACCGCCATTTCCTAGAATTTAAAAATTCGAAGACATGTGATATCTACCAACCCGCACTGGGCCCGCGTGGTGGAATACAGACTCCCTCTCATAGAGAGGAGGCCTGAGCCCCAGCAGGGAACATTATAGGCTGATGATGATGATGAACAAATTTCTATTAATTCATGCATGCATCCTCACTTTCGCATTTACAATAGTAGTAAGAAGTATTAGGTACGAAGACAATTTTTTTTCTCATTATACATGACTTGGCAAACAGCGTACATATTCAAAAACGTTTGCTAGACGCAATACACCACAAAGATGTTATCCGAAAAGTTAGCAACCTTTTTCTTTTTGGATGTAAAATCATCAAATGACTCCTTCCGCTCTGGGCAGAGTGGAAGAGAGTGTCAGACTTGCACCGACTAAAACCCATCCATGTTCCTTCTTAGCCCTTTGTGCTCCAGGGCCACGGTATCTCTTTCGAACAGTCCCACAGCCCTGAAAAGTTAGCAACCTTAAAAACAAAACTTAAATATTATATATAGCCCAGTAAACCAGCGCAAGTTCCTTAATAAAAATAAGCTCATAAAAGAACGCCAGTAGTTTTATACTGCCACCGAACTAATAATGAAACAGTCTTGCCTAGTTACGGCTTTATGCAGTTTTAATCGATGCTGAAACTTGGCAGCACCTGAACTCTTAGAAATTGATTAATCGCTGCAAGTTTCTTGTTGGCAGTTTTTTTTGTTTCTTGCTTCTCTTTATATTCCTTCATTCGTTGTTTGGGAAAGCAAAATAGCAGTATTATGGTAGAAGGAGATGAGATCGTGAACAATGTTGGTAGCACCAAAATATTAAAATTCGTAGTTTTATAAAATAACGTAATGGGTTTTGGAGGTGAAATAGGCATCGCTATATGCAAAACACTAGTACTCATTTGTATCTGGTTACAGTTGAGAAAAGACTAAGCAGATGATGATGATGAAAGAACAAAATGCCAAAGCTTGAATTTTTTCTTCCATCCCTAGTTCGTGTTTATCAATTTAAATAAACAAGTAAAGCAGATGCTACAAAACAAGAGATTGTAAAAATTTAACAGTGAAAAAAAACACGGCCATATTAGCTCATTTGTGAGAGCCTTGGATAGTATGAAAACGAATTTGCAGATACGCAACTTCCAAATCTAAAATCATCTCCGGAAAACCACAAAACCTCCAAAAATAAACAGAAATAGGAAATTCCAACCATATAATAACAGTATACAGTGCATGAAACCAATACAATAACGCTTAGTACCACGTTGGTTGAGCACCTGGCAGTACAGAATCATAACGACGCAACATAACTGAGAAGTAGAGAAGCATAATGACGTAATATAACTAAGAGGGTTGACGTCGACGAGTAATCTCGAGATTAACGCGGAGGTAAAACGGAGATACAATATGCGATAGGAGAGCTAATTGGCATAACTATTGGTTGGAGTAAACAGTCGGTGGAGGCGACGGCGGTTGATGGTTTGACGAGATGATTTGGAATGAATTGGGTGTTTAGATTTTGTGTTTGGTTGATTTACTATGTTGTAAGATGCCTTGTAAAACTTTATAGGAGGAGCGATACACATATTTTAGCATAATGAATAAATCGTGAAAACAAAGTCAGATATAAGTCAGAGAAGAGAAACTAACCGATTAATAAAAAAAACATCCTGTTAAACTTCTACATTTGTTGAAAAATACTACCACTTCAGGTTTTTTTGTACACAATGAAACATTGTTATTCAATAAAAGAACTACAGTTTTAGTGATCTTTAAACCTGTCGTTCCAAGTAAGCCTTTTAATATTTTTTACGAACACAGCGTTACGATCAATGCCTATAAAGACGAGGAACGTGACCTAAAAATAAAAGACTACTAAAATTCCAACGCCTCTGAAACTGCAGAGACATCAATAAAAACTTGTAGGTATCATACTTCCAAAGAAATCATAACCACGACAAGTTTCAGGAATAAAAATGAACGTAAAATTCTGCTTGTTAAGAAAGACACGGAACTGGGAAGTACTGACGTCAGATTAGTTACAACTACCCTCTTGGGTCCTATAGAGTGGTGTAAAAATTTTAAACTATGCTAACCACGACGCTTGGACTTAATGGGATGGACATTAAAACGTCGAATCTAATGTTCGCAATGGAAATAATTAAAGAATACAGAAAGAGTATCAAAAAGAAACAGAATATAGCAATTTTTTTAAAGTTTTCTCAGAAAATTGTATTGAAGATAACATTTATACAGTGAAAACAACATTTTAATATTCATGTGCTTATTGTTGAAAACTAAAACGTATTTCTTAGTAAGGATAAATATTTCTTTGAAACTTCTTAGTAATTTTAGTCTAGCTCTTGAATATGAATCGCTAAAGCTGCAACATTTTCATGACCATGAATTCGAAGAACATAAACAAAATACAGCGATACCTACTTCAAAAGCTAACTTTGATATTTTTTCTAAACGAAAAGGTAGACGTCGAAAGTTAAACATCAAAGTGACCAATAGCCTAAAAATAATTAATTCAACAGAAAATGTTCCAAAACATAATAGGATTGTTACCAAAACTCTCCTGAATGAACTTAATTTTTCACATTCCAAAGCACAGGAGACAAAAAGTTACAAAGTTGAAAACACCATGAATTTGGAAATCAGTGAAGTTTCTTCAACTTTGGTAACAGAGGGAGCAAACGTGACTGAACATAATGAAAGCATTTTAATAAACTGGATTGTTCATAATACAAAGACGTTGGTACAGTCATATAATATAGAGAACATTACAGCGCTTGCTTTAGACATAATATGAACGTTATTTGCTCGAGTTCTCAGCTATTCAGGTTATGACTTAGCTCTATTACGGCTTTATGATAATAATATGCGTTTTATCACATCAGTACAGTCACGGAATAAATAGTAGTACAGTCCACAGTGGCAATAGTGAGTAATTGCATTATGAATAATTTGCCGATTTTGAAAAACGCTTTCTAATGCAGATGAGCAGTTATCAAACAAACATGTTTAACAGTACAAAATTACTTGAAATAGAACTCAAAGATACTTAAAATCATGAACTCTTTGTTCTCCGCTGCCATTAAAAGTAATTGAAAAATAAAAACAAAACTGTTCTTCCTCCCGAGTCACTAAGCTAAAAAGCTTTTCATAGCTTGATCTTAAAAGGAAACAAGCCATCATTACCAGCGCACTAGCGCGCATTTATTTTAGAGATGAAGTTAATACTTCGCTATTTTCTTTTTATTATCAAAAACTATGGAATTTTATAGCGAATCTAGTACTTTTATGAGAATGAACTCTCGTTTTGGCTAATCACATCAACTAGTAAACACTTAAGACTCCCAAAATCAACCTTAGGATTCAATTTATAAATAACTACCAATGTTAAAGTATTTCAATGTCCCAAACTAATCTATTTACCTTAAAATAGCAGTTTACGAACCGAAACACAACAGTTGGTCGTCTTAAATTTGACAAAACAACAGACAAAAGTTACCGAACCATCGACCTAAAACCGGAACAAACTTTAAGGTTTCACTCCTTCGAAAATACGATCAAGTAACTTCGGTTTTATCCAAGTTTCATTACGAAAAATAGCATGTTGATATTCTGAATCGCATAAAATATCGTTAGTCTAAACAACGTCGGTAAGTTATGGTATTTCAAGTAAATTGTTCGGAAAGATAAATTGTTACCTGTTGATTTATCTGTAAAATATCTACTTATTAAGTGGAAGGCATTTAGGGATTCAACTTTGGGCACCTGAAAATTTTATTAGAGTGAGTATAACAAAATTCATCATCTTAATAAATGTTGGTTATAAAAGGAAAGGAAATTTTATCTACTGTTTATTATTCCGTGCTAGCTGTAGGAGTCGCCTGAGAACAATAGATTAATGTTCCTTGTACCTAACAACCTGTCAGTATGCACCAACGTTAACTTCAAGTTGAACAGTATATGGCATGATACAATAACAACGTAGAAGAGAGATAGAGGAGAATTTACCCCTAATAAATTACTTAAATTACCCGTGAACCCGTAAATTCCAAGTCGCATTAAACTAGTTAGGTTAATAGAAAGGTTTCTAATTCGTGGCTCAATAATAGAGGTCCTAACGACGTACCCTGAGGCACACCCTACTAACTATCCCCTACAACTCTCGACGTTTCCAGGAAACCGTCACAATTCCGCCCCAGAGTACTATTCATGGTCTATTTGTGTACTTGTAACTAGTTTTATGTTGGCAACGCGTTGTAACCACCGTATAACATGAGTGTAACTGCGTCAAATACGTTTTGGAAAACTAAATTAAGCTTTGCAGTATGGCAATTAAAAGTAAGGGTTTGTAATCTAATGTTTTAAAACTTTATTTATCTATTAATGTTGTTTTGAATCACGTAGAGCCTCGTCGTCTCAGCCGAACCGAAAGAGGTCCACTGCTAGAGATAAGCCTTAAGACCTCTCATAAGCATCACCATATCGTCAAGTTGACCAGTGCACCCAGTTATGTTAGGTTTTACTAAAAGTCTTGAATTGTAATATCCATTTTTTCAGATACCAAGCTTTCTTTCCATTAAGTACTTTCTAACACTAACAAGAAATCCATGTTCCAACTCAAAGCAGAACGTAGAAAAAGGCCCTCGCTCCAAGAACACCACAAACAACGCAAATTCCAATTTCCATTTCAAAAAACATAATTTATCTCGATAAGAAAAGCCATAAATATTAAATTAAAATTACCTTGTCAAGGGAACGGGAAAATCTTTCCTTCGTACCAAATTATGACATTGATGCGTTTTTCTTAGGAAGGCGTTTAAAGTCTGTGGAAGTTTTTGCATGTTTTAGAGGTGACATACGAGAGAAGCCATCAAATTCCTCATCATTTCATAAAAAATATAGTCGCAAGGAGCGTTCAATATCTTGGATGGTTTCAAGTGTTGATCGATTTACATGCATTATCCATTAGAGCTGATGTATTCGTATCACGAGTACGTTATACGTACGAAAATTGTAGCTACTGCTATATTAACAGTTGATACAGATTTGTAGTAGGTATCAAATATGTCTAAATACTTCAAGAGCGATTCAAGTTTTATATATTTAGTTTTAGTTTTATAATAGCTACGATTCTGATACTTGATTTATTCATCATAGACATTATCCATCTTACTACCGATGTGAAATTAAGATAATGTTGCTTTATAGTGTAAAAACCAACCAAATTATAGCAATTACGGGAACCTGTAATAAGCCAACTATAACATTTTCATAAAACGTTACTTCGTGTAATAACTTAATCGCCTCAACAGGATTAAAACTACATTAGGTAATTTACATTTTAGATTGAATTAAAAGCAGCAGAGGCAAAGGAAATTATTTTTCTATATTTTATGCGTAGTTCTAGTTTATTCAATTATTTTTTCATCTAAGATAACAGACGTAGCAGAATCTTTAAGATAAATTATTTCAAAGCAACTTTGGATTATATTATTTTCTCATGCTTCCATTAAAAAGTTTTTGATGATGTTAATATTACAACATGAGCAAAGCGGGGAAATGTCGGTTCAGCAGAATGGTCGAAACGGCTTTATGTAACGCGACATTCATACAACCACACAACTTATAACATTAACAATAAGGTCCTTTATTAAACCACTAAATACACACATTAAAACCATTTTCGCAAACAAAGAAAATTTGCACAAGAAACAAAACAATCCCTAGAATGGGGCCGTAACTCCTACAACTGTGTGCCATGCAGTAATGGAGAACGCGCAATGTTGTTTTACATTGACGATAATGTTGGTACAGATTCGAGTGGCATACTGATGTTGCAAGCGATAGGTGTGAGTATAAACATTTCATCGTTTACCTAGTTTCGCCGTTTGTCGCGTCATGGTAGGGATGGGTATACGTTTCGGAAAGGTAGATGGAAGCCATATTGGTTTGAGGATAGGTATGGGAAACTCAATTTTGAACGTAGAGCGCGACCCGCACTGTATGCAAATTTTATTCCGCTCGGTTTATTCTAATTTCGGTACCCTACTTTAATGGAACTTTGAAACTGAATACCTTTTTAAACAACATTTACTCTTGTTGTGGTTGAGATAGAATTTATTATTGCAGTATCAAAAAGGTCCTTTTACGCTGACCTTGTTTAAAGCCAATGGATATTTCCTAAAGCGAAAATCTGTAACCCAATAAGCTTTGATACGATTTCTATATACAAACCCTATCATTTACTGAACTGACTTTTTACGTCATTGTTACCCTCATCATTACAAAAAAAAGGACCAGAAATTCACTCAACTGACAGTTGGTTTCCATCTTTTTGTTTTATGCAAAACCACTGGTATAGAAACCAAATCTTTTGAAGTGATTACAAAGCAAAGCATATTTTTAGAACTATCCTTTTCGACCCCTTTCATCCCTTATAATCCTTTATTTATACTTGATTAAGCATGCCCGTCTTCGTTTATTTTTTGGTTATATTCTTAAAAACTGTTGCGAGGAAAAATTACGAGCTCCATATATTTAGAATATTATGAAATTTAAGGCTGCCTAAAAGGTTTGACTAGGTTACCTTATTTAATATTCTTGTTTTTATGAAACAAAAAAGTAGGGTGGGATTACCCTTTTATGGTCTTAGAAGCAGCTAAAGCACGCCATAACTTAAAACTAGATGTAGTAACTAGTGTCTTAGAAAAGTATTCTATATTAACAAACAGATTCAACCCACTGATAAGAAGACTTACAATGATGAAGTATAACTTACATGAGCAGGATCTTGGCTTTAACCAAACTGAAGCTAAGAAACATTTGAACCCGGATCAGCAATTTATTACCACTGAAATCGTTGTATAAGTTTTCTAATTGGCTCATATGTGTAAAAGCCTTACGTTGTACGTAACGTGGGACCACGCATTTTGGTCTTTGGTTCCTTTGCCTTTCATTATGTAGCCAAGTTTGATGAAAGCGTATTAGGCATGTTGGAATTATTCACGTGTTTTCATCTGAAACTTGTTTCTAAGTATGTTAATTAGACCGTGATTCTTGGTGTGAACATTTTCAACTTCGTTTAATGGATACGGGATAAAAAGAAATGGAGGAGGCAAAATCTTTCTTTTTTTTTAAATAAACTTTTCTGTTTTATTAATGTTGAAAGTAATTTGTGAGAAAAAAGCTTTAGAATGTTATAGCTTTGAATGAACGAATATTTAAATTCTTATCATGTTGATCATCATGTACCAATTTCAATCCAGACTGTGGTAATGACTCACTTCATCATCATCATCAGGCTATAATGTTCCCACTGCTGGGACACAGGCCTCCTCTCTATGAGAGGGAGTGGGCTGTAATCCACCACGCGGGCCCAGTGCGGGTTGGTAGATGTCACATGTCTTCGAATTTTTAGTTCTAGGACATGTCGGTTTCCTCACGAATGTTTTCCTTCACCGTTTTTGAAGGCAGCGGTGATGAAATAAATTACACAAAGTAATGCGCCTGCCTGGGTTCGAACCCACGGCTTACTGTTCGTAAGTCGGGGCTGCCACCACTGGGCCACCGCTACTCTCATGACTCACTTAGTGAAACTATTAAGTAATTAGTACTGGTGTATTCACCAGGGATTATAATTAAGTTAATCCCGAGGACTAAGAGAACACAAGTCTGAAGCTAAGCATCCTACGCAAATACAACAATGTTCATAAATAAACCACTCTCTCTAAAGCTACAATACTGGCATATTATTACAGTCAGCATTAACATGTTATTTTTAGACTTAATTTAGTAACAAAAGCTTATCCAACAAGAAGTTGTTCAGACTTTCGTATCAAGAAATCGTTAAAACATTTCATGATAGGTTTGAGGTTAATATAAAAATAACGTCGCTATTAAAAAACTAGTAGGTATGCGCATAAAATAATTTTACGTTTCCTTCGAAAGCAGTAGCATACCTATTTTATTTACAGAACCATTTATGTCAAACAATTTCATAGCCCAACACACGCAAAAAACTTCCATCTAACATCGTAAAATATACCGAACATTATATACCAAAATCATTTCTAGATTGTTCGCATAGATATAGAGGAACATGGATTACTAGGATCCGGCGTGGAGCAGTTCGAACCAGTTAGAACCACATCAAACCGCTCCATACCGGAATAGCGGTAACAATCTGCATGCTAATACCCCAAGGCATCATAAAATGGAGTTACTGTTCTGCTATAGCTTTCGATTGTATTCGAATTGCTTTCGAAAATTATTACGTTAATTAAACGCGAAGGATTCGTGGTATTAGGACGCACTATATTTTCAGCCACCTTTACTGGTTTTCCCATTCCGAACGGTGCTAAATAGCCTATTACCAAACTGAAAACGAGCCCAATTTTAGATTCTCGTTCCAGTAAATGGGTCGCGATGTTTTCAAGATAGCTCTCTTTGTCAGTTGCAGATTCTATTATACGGGATTGTTGGAAGTTGACTGCGCAGTATTTTCTTAAACGGGCTGAACGAAATTCAAAGCTGTTCCCACTGAATGTGTGAACGTGGCTTGAAGTTACTAGGTCGCCTTCGAATTTGAATACTTCTTTTTCGAATTGCAATTTACGACAAAGTTTCTTCTTGCGTCGTAACCATTTTCTGCCGCATTGGTAGAATAATTTTACTTATTTGATTAATTACACGGTTGAAAGACAATCTGCGATCATTTTCATCCGAAAAATATGTTTTTGGTTTTCGTACTCGTTAAATGTTATGTCTTCCTCTTTCTCGATTTTTAGCCCACAGAATTCCTACCAATATTTATTCCAAACAAGGAATAGCAAAAACAATATGTGACAATAGAAACACATTGTTACCACGTATGTGCTGATAAAAGTATAACATGTTCGCTCCTTATCTTTGCAGCGCTCGTAAAAGTTTACTGTTACGACTATAGCCTTTGACCGACTGACCGAAGCTGTAGACAAACATACAAGACTCTTTATATATAAAATAAATCGTTATTGACAAGGAAAGAGACCAGAAATGACAATTTTTGGTATTCAATGCTAGGAAAGCTAAACTGCTATATAACTTGGAAAAAAAAATGAACAGAGTTCCTCAAGGGCCTATAATCGGTCCACATAAAAATAGTTCATTCGAAATTAATCATATTCGCATAAAACAAAATTGGACTGTAATTCCAGAAAGGTAAGCCAGACGTGTACCTTTAGTACACCTAAAAATAGTTTTCGAGAGAAGAGCACAGCAGTACCATCAACCTTGTTTATTCAATATTTTATATCACACACCATCATTCTCTGAACAAGATATAACCTACATAAAATACTTGAATCATTATAGCTTACTTTTGCAATATACAACTAAATGGCAACTAACATCTCATATAACGGGAAGCCCCACAACGATCGCATTCACCATCTGTTCGCAAAGTTGGACAAGCGGACGTATCTTCCGGTTCACTTGAGTGAAGTGACAGGCTATCCCCTGATACCGATCACGACTTGGACCAGCCAGAGATATGAGCATGATGGTATAATTGTGAGACTCGGAAATTCTGACAGATAAGGAACGACGAGAAAAAAAACGAAAAGTGGGTGTACTTATTCGATTACATCTGCCTTACTCTTCAGAGATTACAGGCGTGATGTTATGCACAATATAGCTATCTACTGTGTTATTCCGGAAACCTGTTTGTGGAACTTTGCCAAAAACCAATTTACCTCGATTGAGTCTTTAAAACTTGACACAATGACACAACGAGCGAAGCAAAAATGTGTTTCAGAAATAAAGATGTTTTTGAAAAAGTTTCAATGAGCTGGTTGGAAATTGTGTTCAAAAATATTTTTTGACTCTGTATTTACTTATTTTTATTACAGCACATTGGAATACCCGGTTTTCATTGCTCATGGATAAAAATAATAGTGCTAGCTATTACCGACTGCTTTGCCGTTGCGCAACCGTTTGCTTGAAAACCATTTTTTTTCTTTTTCTGTCTTTTTTAACTACGTCATGGTCTTTCCACACCTGTGAAAACTTAATAAATTTGAAAAAAAAAGGAAAATGATGGATTTTTCCTTTTTTTTTCAATCACTAGAACGATTCCTAGACCTACAAAGATTTTAGGGTGCGTGGCCAAAATTAGAACTGAAGCCGACATCTTGTTTTTTAACACATTTGACAATTTAAAAAGTCCTTGTATCCCTGTTCGCATATTTATAATTTGTAGAGATTGCAAGACTCTGTATTACAAAACAAAATCAACATAAATGCTCTAAACCGAGTCAGTCTATAAAGTTGGACAGCGTTGGTTCCAGCTGGCTAGCTACAAACGGCTCTACAATCCCCCGATACGACCGAAGACGTTCTAACTTGAGTGTTCTCTCTATTTCAGACTCCATTTGATTGATTCCTACTCTATTATGGGATGTGGATATTCTTGAGCTTTTAGATATAGTGGATTGAGCTATTTTTGTTATTAGCCGAGAACTGAATGACTGATGAATTTGATTTGGGTCCGTTAAATTGAAATGTGATCAATCAATCCAAGTTTATTACATAGTACGGCTAGATTTTGAAGGTCTTATGACAACTGAAGTTATATTTATAAACAAGTCTGTCTAAACACGCCTTTTCTTATAAATGTTTTTTAAAGTTAAGACGAGATTAAACGTAAGAAAAATGTTCTACTTGCGTCGATGCCCATGGTACTACGTTTTGTCAAATAACTGGGGCTAAGTAGTCAACACGTAAAGTTATCGTGGCGTTTTTATGTCCTCTCAAAGTGCAGGTTTAGGAACAATTTGAGCATGTGGGACTGTGGCCTGATTGGGAATACGATATGCACGACATGTGACAAAATTGTCCAAAGTTGTTGATTATGATCTTCTTCATCAACAAACACGCCTGGGCTACGTTGTGGAGCACAGCCCTCTTCCACTCACGCAGAAGTGGCCGCTGTTCCAGTAATAGGAACTTTATAGTCGAGTTTTCTTTGATTCCTTATAAAACTACACATGTTTATTTTAAATCATGCACTCAATGATTTCACTTCCCTTTTCCACTTCCCATAACACGCTCGTTTTAACACTGGCCACATTATTATTTTTTCTGCAATTACGTCCCTCATAACAATTTCGCGTAACTACGGCGTAATTCATTTTTATTGGGTCACACTAAAGTTGATTACACACGACCTGATGTTATACCAATATAATAATAAAATTCATAGGGCAGCTGTACACACTTGACGTGGACACAGTCAACCCACACTGGGAACTTGGAAAATCGCTCTTATTGCCTCTTAATAAAAGAGCTGTCAATGTCATTTTGATACCATTTAGATGTGGAAGAGTGTACCAAATTCACGCCTACGCGCACATACACCGATTAATTGAAAATTCAATTTTGAACGCGGATTGTTTCCAATATTGTACTGGTCGTTTTTTGTTTTTGTTTTTAGAGGGTATTAGGAGGATATACTATTCTCCATGATAAAACCAGAGGGGTTAAACAGAATTGCTTTCTAAAAATAGTGAATCTCCCGGGGGTTATACTATACTACTGACCTATCATTTCTTTTATTCATTTATATACATATTACATTTTTAAATATTTTTACAAAATTATATTTAAAAAAAATACATGCTACCGGTGGTCAGGGCTCTTGATAGAGGAACTTCCTAACTATACGTGCCGTGTCCAGAAGTACTGCTTTCTGAATCAAGCCCTTGATCCAAGCGCCAAGCGAAAGACTCTTGAGATGTTGGTCGGGCTTTTGGCTATTAAGCCATTGGCCAACACGACTATCGGCACAATGACTGCTGTAGTCAGGTCCCACATGTGTACAACCTCGCGAGCCAGATCTAGATACTTGAATTGCTTATATTTATAATCTGCTTTCACGAGGTTCTTGACCTATAATATTATTATCGTTACAAGTTTATTTGTAATAAGTCTCCAATTAGCACTGATAGTTCACAAGTATAAACTTACAGAAGTAGCAAGTAAGTTTGTAGTTTTAATGTGATGGATTCGAGTAACAACTGTTTATTTATTTATTTATTAGGGAAACAAAACAGTTACATGCTATACAAAATACAAAAAATCCTTAAAAGCTAAAGTTATCAAACATGTAACTCACATCTTAACAAAATAATTACAGACTAATGGTACATGACTATGATGTAAAATCGGCTGTCTACACAGCCGATTTTACAGAATACAAAGCCTTTTGTGATAGCTGTATTTAATGTGTAACAAATTAATTAAATTACTCCCATTTAAATACAATATTATTAAATGTTAAATGCAAATTATATCAATTAAATTAAATTATTGATTCAATTCAATTTAGTTCCTAGTTTCGTTTAGACAGAACTACACTTAGTTATAATAATAATTGTAGAACTTAGAGCAAATGATTCCATGTAACTATAAAACCAGGGTATTTTTATTAGCAGGCCAATTTTATCACAATCTTTAGTAACAAATCAGGAAAGGAGACCATTACAGAGTCATCCATAAAGACCGATCTAACACAACATTCCAAACTTGAGGATTTAAAAGATGCTTGGAAAAATCACAAGGACACAAGGAATCAAACTAGGGAGCTAATTATAACAGTAAGCAACGTTTGTCTCACCAAGGATCTATCATGTGACCCAGTAACTAGGACCTGGTGGTCAGATAGACTGGACTAGAATTGGTTAGACTGGAAGCGATCTCAAAATTTGAAACTGTTGGCGATTGGCTTCTGCACTGCGAGTCGCGAGTTCGATTCCCGCAAGGAATATTTGTATGGCCTTTTAAAGGTTTCTGAAAACACCCACGCTACAGGAGAAATTCCTAGTGTGGGGAAAAGCTTTTTAATAAAAGAGAGAGAATGAAAAAATTGGGAAAAGGCTAGGCAGATGATAGACGATGAAAAGACGCATGGTAAAATCACGGACAAGTTCGCTCTCCCGTACGTTCGATTAATTGAAAATGGAGTGTTTGGAGCCGTGACGAGAGCGGATTGTTTCCAATATGGTACGGAGCGGACTTTTTAATTGTTTCTATGTAGGGAGTAGGCTTCCGTAACGTTAACACTTCGATTTGATTGTAAAAATAGAATGGTTGGTCTGATTTTTCAGGTCTATGCTCGGATAACTAGTTTAACTGAAACGTGATGTAACTGAAATTTTCATACATAACATCACGCCCGTAATCTCTGAAGGTTTAGGCAGAGCTGAAACTATTATAAAACTACATTTCGATAGTTATATTGAAGTGCCATGTCTATTAAAAACCTATTGCAATTAGCAGGAACAAATTCCAAACTATTGCTGAGCAATTGGCAACGGAAAAACCGAGTAACTTTACCCTGTTCAGGAATCGAACTTAAGACGTCACGCTCAGCAGTGCCACTAGCAACCAGACCAACGACTGTATTGACTTATTGGAGAACATTCTTGGCAAACCGCAAGAAGTTGAAACCTTCGTGCGGTTACGATAAAAGGCGTCTTACACTTGCAATTGTTATGATGATGATTATTTGATTTGAGCCAACAGTACCGTGGAGGAGCTCGTGGCTTAATAATAACAGCCACACGGGTCGATCTTTAAGGTTAAGCCGTCCGTGCCGAGGTTGGTCTGTGGATGGGTGATCATAATTACATACCGAGTTTCCTCCTCGGAAAGCACGTTAAGCTGTTGGTCCCGGCTGTCACATGTAGATCTTTGACAGTCGTTACGAGTAGTCAGAAGCCAAAAGTCTGATATCCAGTCTTACCAAAGGGTATCGTATTACCCAGTTACTGGGTTGTGGAGATCAGATAGGCAGTCGCTTCATGTAAAATACTGGTACTCAGCTGCATCCGGTTAGACTGGAAGCCGACCCAAAGATAGTTTGGGAAAAGGCTAGGCAGATTATGAGCCAGCAGTAGCGTAATAATCCACCAAGCTTTTAGGTCACAATAAGGAATACAGAACTCTGCTAAAGTCAGATTACTTCCAATAGCTACAGTTACGAATGACGAATGTATTTGCCGTGCATTGCCACACAGTAACTACCAGATTGTACAAATCGATGTTCGATCTAATAGTCGTACAACGAACATATTTTAATCCATATTGATATGGCAACTATAATCGACAGTCATGTCGCAATATTTAGCAAGTGCTGTATTTCCCAGACCAGTAGCGACCTAGTGATTACTGTCAGTACTGTAAGGTCATGGGTTTGAAAGTGGAGTGACTGCCTGTCTGACCTGACAACCCAGTTAGTACTGTGTTACGATACCCCTTGATAAGACTGGTAGTCAGACTTTCAGGTCACTGACTTACAAAAACGATTGACGAAGATCTACAAATGACGTCGGGACCAACGGTTTAACGTGCATTCCGAGGCTCGGAGCAAACTCTAAGGTTAGCTACACTTTAGGTAATTTATATATAAGTCCGAATCAAATTTTATTTAATAAGTTATTTTTAATATACCAGATAAAGACACTGTTGAATTTATAAAAACAAAAAGATGTTTCTTCCAGTCACAGGGTATAATAACTGTAAAAGCACTTTAGTATCACCAATGTCCTCGAAGCCAAACGGTGGGATAGTAGGTGTTTCGGCCGCTCTTTTTCGTCCGGTCCGGTTGAAACAGGAGTTTCATTCTTATTAATATTCTTGAGTGGTTTTTCGGACTATGCTTTTTTTCAAGCAAATTTTGTACAGTCACCTGGTTCCCTGGGTTCGTCTCCACCTATCCCGAGATTAGATTAAATTGGAAACTAATGTAGCCGATTTGTATCCACCGATCTAGGGATCCGTTTCCAACAAAAAAAAAAACATTAATACTTTTACCAACCGATCCTACAAGAAAAAGTAAGTAAGTATATTATTTTTCGAAACTGATCACGGTTTAAAGGGACAAGAAATAAAGTATCATATTTTTAAGGTAAACATCGTTAGAAAACCAATAACTGAAAACTCTTAGAAAGAAGTATCTTACAGAAAGGTTTGCGTACTAGGAAGGGAGCGTTATATCAAACTGATTTTGTTATTTGTCATGCTGTATTTTCATATGTTTCAAAAGTTATCCATGAATTTCATTAAAAACCACGGCAGTAAAATCCAGTTGGTCTATCCGAACGCCTTGTTTGGAGACCTTCCTCGGGAAAAAAACCACCAACGCCAGCCCATCCTAAAGCGTGCGCCCTTGAAAATCAACTCCCACAATACACTCCGGGCCATGATAATCTACCCATCGTTCCATTCACTAATCTAGCAACGCGTTTTAACCTCACAAATGGTTAGGTAACCGATCTAATATTCAAATTCATCAGGGAGAGAGACGGGACCTCAATATCGCACCGCCACAGTACGAGGTTCCGTAAATCTGCATAGCACCCTTTGCTACCCAATTTGGCACATGCGGGTAGGGTTGGGAAATGTAGTGAAAGGATTTGATTAAATATTTAGGACTTCTAGGATTTTGGACGGGTGTAGTGGGACGTAAGAGTGAAATGCAGGTAAAATTGTTTTTTTTTATTGTCCTTTCGTAGATTTGTAATGTTACAGTGAAACCAGCTATTGGAAAACAGGCGATCGATGCATTGTTACTAGCGGTAAGGGACATTAACATTAATGCTAGTACTTAAATATCAAATTATGTATGTTACTTTACTACCCATTACGCCGCACGTTGTAACGTCAAACATGATACATTAATGTTACATTTCACAACCCTACACAACTGCTACTCAGATAGTTCCCAATTCAAATTTCCGAATGATCGCCTTCGGGTGCGCTCGGCGATTTCCGTCGCACGTCGGCTGGAATAATGGCAGACGACGCATGTCACAGGAAATGGGGACGATGACGGACCCCGGAAACGCTCCGGACAAGAGTGACCTCGTATGGGGACGCTCGGGACACTTCGGAGGACGTCGAGGGATGTCGGCCTACTGCCGATACGTGATTGGCTCGCGTTAAGTGGATTTGTCGGAGTTTTAGTTGGACGATATTTTTGAAAAGTTAAAACTGCGTTGTGCATTTGAATGAAAACTAATATTCGGAAAGCCTGTAAAAGGTTTTCGGTATTGAAAAATGGATGTGAAATTGTTTTACGCGTGTAAAGCCGAGTGTGAATAAAACTTCCAGTTTCCAGTACTTTATAGTTGGTGACGTGAAATTGCTGTCATGTTTCCGTAGCCGAATCTCGGGGATGAATATTTGTTTTTATCAATTGTCACTTTTACTTAGTTTCTGTATTTCAATCATTCGTTTTATTCAATCGAAACTGGACTGCCTCATTGGTCTAGTGTCGCAAGCGCCACTGCCGAGCATGAGGTCCTGGGTTGGATTCCCAGGTTGGGCAAAATATTACTGGGTTTGTCTGAATTTGTGTCTGGTTGATGGCGATAGGCGCCTTTGACATGGGACTTAAACGTAACTAGCAAAGTGTCTGTGTACTATAAGGTACACTTCTGCCTAACCCTTCAAGGATTCCAGACGTGATGTTATGTTTTGTACAAGATATTATGTTTTGCGTCTACAAATCATCTGCCTAGCCTTTTCCCAAACTATCTTAGGGTCGGCCTCCAGTCTAACGGGTTGCAGCTTAGTACCAGTATCATACATAAAACGACTGCCTATCTGACCTCCACAACACAGTAACTGGGTAATACGATACCCCTTGGTAAGACTGGATGTCAGACTTTTGGCTTCTGACTACTCGTAATGACTGTCAAAGCACTACAAGCACACAGCCGGAACCAACAGCTGAACGTGTTTTTCAAGGCAGGGATGAAAATCGGTATGTAATTATGGTCACACATCTACGGACCAACCTCGGCAAGCACGGCTTAACCTTAAAGATCGACCCATGCGGCTGTTATTATTTAGCTATGAGTTCGCTCTACGAGCCACGAGTCCGGCTTTGAATTCTTAATCAAACTCTTATAAAACAAAAAAGAATTGCAATCTTAACCAAGATCTACCGCTGGCATAAACCATCAATACTTAAAATTACAGTCCCCTCAGAGAAAAGCGCAGCAGTAAGTAAGAAGAATGTCCCCAGCCTTATCCGAGGGATATCCAAGATAACAAATGGGAATCAGGTCCCTTTAGGTACCTCTTTCGTTCATTCTATTTTAAAAAGTAAAGTCTGGAATAGATTTTTCATTAGCCCCGCTTTAGTTTAGCGGAGATAGCGAACAAAATAGTTGGAACTTAGGAAGTTTAATTATTTAAGTCTTTAATAAAGACCAAAGCGGTCCTTTTTTGTTTCGTTGTAAGTGGTTTATCTTTTTACCGTGTTAATATTATCATTAACACTGTAAATGGGATATTTATCAGGTTTACTATTTGTTATGAGTTCCCAACATTTCGGCGTTGTAATAAGTGCAAAAAATTTAAATAAATATTTTGTTTGTTTGTTGGAAATATCCCGTTTCTAGTGTTAATGATAGTGTTAGTTACCATATCAGTTTAAAAACATGTCTTAATATTATGTAGGTACCGACAGAGATGAATAGTGTATCCGTGCTAGGACATCTGGTACATTGTTTTCGTGAGTACCGAAAGTTTTTGATTTGCGTTTGGCATAAATCTCTCACACTTCTGGGGGCTCTGGGAAACTGTCGTAATAGTGTCCGATGATGAAACCCACAACATCACCCCTGTATGTCTCTTAAGGTGTTCCTTTAGTATCCATAAACTACGCGAGTTATGTTGAAGTCCCGTGTAATCCCGTGGAGTAAATTTAGGCATAAATCTAACCTCTAGGCAGTGACCGAAAAATCTCTTTTGGAAAAACTCTAAAACACTTTGCTTGACCTTGGAATCGAATCAAGGACGCATTCGATTCCTTCTCATGTTTAGCAGAAGGACATGCGATTACTCAACCAACGAGGCAATGTATTGTGTAACCTGTTTCTACCACAGCAGAATCTACACACCTTCAAAACATTCCTAAACTACCTCTCATTCCGATCAAACCTCAAACACATACCACACATTCTTAACAAAACGACATAACACATCATACATAGCAAATACAACTTCCGCACACAATTCCACGTCAAATAACTGCCAGTGCCGACTTCCCCTAGTTCCCGCAAGTTCCCCTTACGCCCCCAACTTCCCTCCTGGCTATGTTAAATTCCCGGGGGATTATACACTAGGACCTCGCTGTGTTTGAACGAACAAAGGAGTTATTGAAAACGGCTATACATCTTCAGTTCGATTAGTTGCGAAATAGTGATGAGTTTGAAGTAGTTTGGACCGGGTAATGTATGTGTAACATACTGCTTGCTGGATCCCGGTTAGTGTTTTGTATGTTACAAGCCGTGTGTTCGATGACATTTTACACCGGCAACAATGGTGAACTTCCATGCAAAGTTTAAGCCACTATTTGATCCGTTTAGGGGGTGCAGTTTCCAAAATGCTACCTTATTTCAGATGTTTATTGTACAAAGCACGCTTTTGCGGAATCACATGCTTCTTAATCTAGTGGCTAGGCCTAGAAGCATAGCCTAGCGTTTGGGCTGTGCGTTGTCTATCAGAACAGCGTCGGCAGTGATAACCCAGTGGTGTGACCGACGGACTGCCATAGGTCTCGAGTTCGAACCCCAAGACGCACCTCTGATTTTTCGGATTCATAATTAACTAGCTGTCCCGCGCAACTTCGTCTGCGCCTCATTTTCCCCGTTTTCGCAACATTTTTCATTGCTGCTCCGCTTCCATTAGTCGTAGCGTGATGATATATAACCTATGTCCTTCCCCAGGTTGAAATCTATCTTCTTGCCAAATTTCATCAAGATCCAATCAGCCGTTTAGTCGTGAAAAGGTAACAAACAGGGTGACTTTTGCATTTATAATATTAGTATGGATTATGACTTGCTCCGGTGAAGAAAAATGTCATGAGAATCGCAAACCAACATGCCTGAGAAGTATTTTTTATCGACGGCATGTAAAGCGAAGTCTGAGGCCCATGGGTGGCACAAAATTCTGACAGCACGAAAAATAAAAGAAAGGAGTACATTGAAGAAGTTCGTTTCTTTAGCAGAATCTATATCTGCGAATGAAACGAACGAACGAACAAAAAGTTCGAATACATCGAATATTGTCAGTCAACTTCAATTTAGTACCTAACCAACATTCAACATAAGTATTGAATGTTGGTTGAGAGGGAGTGCAGAGGTTTTTGGACGTTATTCCGCTTGGATGGATTCAGGAAAATATTCCAACGTGCTGCAGGGATAGAAGCACCCTATGTCCTTACTTGTAAATGCAGAACCTGAAACTACAAAGCCTGCTTGTAACAACTGTCAAAGATCTACAAATGACGTTAACGTTTATTTCCGAGGCGCGGAGGAAACTCAGTAGGTGGTCACCCATCCACAGACCATCCTAGGCGAACGCAGTTTAACATGAAGATTGATCCGAGCTGTTATTATTTAGCCACGACCTCCTCGACACTATAAACAAGTCTATTAAAACATCACGTAAACAAGCAACACGAAAACAAATTGATTGACAAAATTACAATTCATTATAATCATGTATGCATGCAAGGATAAGAGAGCTTAATGCCTGACAGCACCAGATAATTGGGTTAAGCTCCGACATGGCCCACGACCAAACAGCAAATTAATAACAAGGAAAACACACACACAATATCACGCTTGTTAAAGGTAAGAGGATATGCAGGGATACTGCTCGCCAAGCATTGTCTCTGAGGGATTATTTGCGACTACCCATTGCCCGTATATTCGTTGACTGAATCCTCCTTTTGAACTGGGTCAGAGTTTGTCACATGCACCCCCCTCCAGTTGTCCTACTAGAGGGATGAAATGGACAACAAAAGAAGAAAGGCATACGGGTATAGAATTCGGGTACGTTTTGTAAAGATTCAATCAATATAATATAAATATATACAAGGTGTTGTTTTGCATCCTCGTCAAATTCAAGGAGGTAACTATGCTACTGATTCTCGTCCCGAATCAATAATAAAATGGATTTGTATTTTCTATTTTTTTTCTCGTTTACGGAAATCGGTAAGTGTGAACCACCCGTATTTAAAACGCGGACCGTCTGGTTCTCGTCCTATAACCTCGCTAAACACACATAAAAACAATCTCAAACGTTTATTCGATAATTTCTTATTTCCTAAACCACGTTAAGGGGGTTATTCTGAAATATTGACAAACTTAAACAACCAAAAAAATCAGCGTTTATTAATAATTAACTAGTTATCGTAATTTTAATTGATTATTTATGTCTTTTGTGACCACCTCCTGAAATTTGACGAGAATGCAAAACAACACCTTGTATATAGATATCGGCAACGATAAAAGGTATAGCTGAATTATTTTACAATTTTTTTTTTCATCATCTGCCTAGCCTTTTCCTTAACTTTGTTGGGGTCGGCTTCTAGTCTAAACGGATGCAGCTGAATATCAGTATTTTACATGAAGCGACTGCCTATCTGACCACCACAACCCAGTAATGGGTAATACGATACCCCTTGGAAAGACCGGATGTCAGACTTTTGGCTTCTGACTACTTTCAAAGATCTACAAATGACAGCCATGACTAACGGCTTAACGTGTTTTCCAAAGCACAAAGGAAACTCGGTATGTAATTGTGGTTTGGTTACCCATCCACGGACCGACCTCGGCAAGCACGGCTTAACCTTGAAGATCGACCAGTGCGGCTGTTATTATCTAGCCACGAGCTCCTCTTAACAATTTTTATATTGAGTTTAAAACCAGAACCAGAAAGTATTGCATAAACAGAGTAATATTAAACTGACTCCATGACACTAAACCAAACAAGTTAAATCAAACCAAAAAAGCACGACTAGCAAAAACCACTAATGATCGGCACTCAACGTAACAAAGGAAAACGATACAGAAATAAATCGCCCGGAAAACAGCCCTAATAAAAACGCGGAAAAACCAATATCATACATTTACCGGTAAATCGTTTAATTCTAAACAAAAAACGAGAACAAAATCCCTCACGCATAAAAATAACCCTTTTTAGAATAACGAGACGGAGTTAACCCTAAACTGCGCGCTTGATCCGGCAAATCGTCCGTGAAACATGATAAAGCAATCTATGTGTCCGATGCATATATTATGCTGCGCTACGCTACGCTCCGCTTAAAATTTGTGCCTAACGAGGAGGTAAACTGTGCGAACTGACGGAGAAACTGTGCGATTGAAGTGTGTACTTAAGTTATGTGTGGTTCCAACTTTACATTCTAGCATTTTTCGTCGAAGAATATTTTACGAACTGGCTGAAATGCTATCGATAACTTTCCTTTTGATTGAATCTTCAACGGACCATCAAAACAGCCACAAAAGAGAGAACGATAAGTAAAATGATTTAATTTGTTAGCCCATTTTTCTTAGCGTAACACCGGGTTACCACTAACAATTAAGAATGATATTTACAGCAAAATCAGTTTTTCAAGATTTTTTTTTATGTCCACGTTTCTAAGTCCATCGTTTTATTCATTATTTTATTGTATTGTACCTTGAGTAAAAAACGCGTTTAGCATTTTATCTTGAACAATAAAAATATTTTTATAGCTCCCTGTGAAATAGTCCATCAACTCAAAGTAAGGAAATAAAATTTTAAGTCTGAATAATGATGCGATTTTATTCGGATCTCTAAGTGCGGGATTCTGGGTGTTTTTTTGGTTCTGGTTGAGACCAAAGATTTAATGTGTCAAGGGCCGGATTAGATTCGGGTCGGTAGAACCTAAGTGTATTGATAATAATGCGTCTGACATTTCCAGTTATTTACTCGTATTATCGAATGATACATTGTATTCCATCACGAAAACTTTTACAATACTATGAAGTCTCCGTAAACAAATCTTCGTAAATATTTTTATCATTAAACCTTGACATGTCTAAAATTCCAAAAAAAAAACATCGTATAAAAATACTCCAACAACACAAACCCATAATAACAAAGCATTAGTCCATAATTCACAATTTCCAAATGAACCCATAATTACTTTGGAATCCCCGGATCTTGAACAGTTTGGCACATAAAAGAAACTTTTAAGACTTACGGGGGATCCGAAAAATTCAGCCAAATATTCTCGCCATACTTCAAGATTCGGAAACTTGTGCTATCAGAAACGAGCGATTAAACTTTGTGGATGTTCGACGATGATGATGATAAAACTCAGTTTAGGAGAATCTGCTGCCATGAACAGATTTGTGGTGTGACCAGTATTATGAATGAGTATGTGGGAGCGGAGACCACATGGTTGCCATCGGGGTAAAAACCTGGATGTAGCTGGCACAGGACCGTGGAGATTGGCAAAAGAAAGAGAGGCCTGGTGGCGTACCATGACGTCTTAAAACATTAAAGAGACGGAGCTATGCAGGTCGTCTAGCTCCATCTCTTTCCCGCTCTGGAATAGGAATGGAACAATAATGTTTTAAGCGTCATAGTAACCCCCCTGTACCCAGCAGTGAGGGATGCTGTGGTTGATGATGATGTAAGAGTGACACTTTGTTAGACGTTGTGATCACAGGTGAAGAAGAGCAATAATGAATGGTTGCCGAGAGATAGAAAAAACATCTGTCGCAGACCAGCAGCCGTATGGGTGAGTGTCATTTAGAAGTTCGTGAGTAAGATCTGACTGAGATTTGCAAAGACCATGGAAGCACGGTGCAAAAGAGTGTAGGTTTATATTCAGCATTGGCTGCAACCAGACTGCCAACGATAATAGTGATGTTAAAAGGACTTTGATAGCAGTGGATTGTTATAGACAAGTGCTACAAAAGACAGAAGATGACAGTGAATGAAAAGAGAAAGTCTAAAGAAAACATCATCATCATTCTCCAGCCCTTCATCATCATCAGCCTATAATGTTCCCACTGCTAGGGCACAGGCCTCCTCCCTATGAGAGGGAGTGGGCTGTAATCCACCACGCGGGCCCAGTGCGGGTTGGTAGATGTCACATATCTTCGAATTCCTAAACCATCGGTTGGGTTTCCTCACGATGTTTTCCTCCACCGTTTTTGAGGGCAGCGGTGATGAAATAAATTACACAAAGTAAATCGCCTGCCTGGGTTCGTACCCACGGCTTACTGTACGTAAGTTGGGGCTGCCACCACTAGGCCACCGCTGCTCTAGCCCTTACCCCAATATATTTTTGGTCGGCGCAGCATATCTTCCTCTTCCATACTTCTCTATTACTTTCCATAATTATCATCCTCCACACAGTCCATCCTTCGTTACTTTGGTCTTCCTCTACTCTAGTACACACTAATATTCATACTCATCTAATACACACTAATATTCATACAAAAATATTTTGATTTTGATTGATTTTGATTTTGACTCAAAACTTTTAATGTGACCAGTCATAGCGTGAAAAAAACATTTCATCACCTGTTGGGTAGAAATTGAAAGTAAAGGCAAAGAGGTTAATCCCGCTGCTTGGACTGGAAACGAATAGGGACAAAGGCAATAGGGGCGATGCGCTAGTTTTTAATTGGTTAGATAAGCCCACCTGTATGGTAACACCAGTTAGTAGTACTAGTTGCAGTCTTTCTATGTAACCATTGTATAAAAGTAAAAAGAACAGTTCCTACGGTCGTTTCAAATTATTTTATTTCTGACATAAACCTTATGGTAACGAGAGGTAATTATTAACAGCCGCACAGGTCGATCTTTAAAGTTAAGCCACACTGTGCAAAGTTGATCTGTGGATGGATGATCACCCAACCATTACATACAGAGTTTCTTTCGTACATTTCGGCTGTCATTCGTAGATCATTAACAGTCGTTACAGGTAGTCAGTGGCCTGAAAACTGATTAACTGACAGCCTGTGTCTGATGAACCCAGTATCTGGGTTGTGGAGGACAGATAGGCCCTAGGCTTTCGCTCCATGTTTAATACTGGTTTTCAGCTGCATCCGGTGTGACTGCAAACTGAGCACAACATAGTTTGGGAAAGGCGAAATAGATAATGACATTCCTAATGATAAAGAATGGCAAATGATGACATAGTCAAAGAGTTTGATTTAATCATATTTTTCTTGTTGATTTTAAATAGGTCTAGTTATAGGGCTTTTTGTAAGTAAAATAAACGTTGTCAAAGGAATTTCGGAAATACATAACGTTATTACGCACTCAACCTTAGTAGGCCACCAAATAAAATGTTTCACCCCCCTGGGAAATCAGACTGAAGATACTGTGCCTAAAAATACTCGTACCTCACCCCATATACATGTGTAACATAGCGAATATTTTAAACCCTCAATATTTAATATGGTGCCGCTTATTCGTCGTAAAACTCCTGGTCATAAACTCTTGGAGGGAGCCGCGTTTTATGCATTAAACATGGACTTTAATTTAATATGAATAGAGTTTTGTTTCCACTCTTCTTCTTCGCGACTCAGATTTTGACCAACCAGTACGTAGCGACCTGGTCAGCCCTTTGTTCCATTATGTTATTTTAGGGTTCCGTACCCGAACGGTCAAACGGGACCCTATTACTGAGACTTTGCTGTCCGTCCGTCCGTCCGTCTGTCACCAGGCTATATCTCATAAACCGTGACAGTTAGCCGTTGAAATTTCTACAGATTATGTATTTCTGTTACCGATATAACAACAAATACTAAAATCATAATTAAATAAATATTTAAGGGGAGGTCCCAGTATAGGATTTTATTGCTCGTTTTTATAAATAATGGTGCGGAACCCTTCGTTAGCGAGTCTGACTTGCACTTGGTCGGTTTTTATAAATGCTTGATATATTGGTTTGGTGTGATTAAGAAAATTTCGAGTTACTGCCAAGCTACATAGCTTGGGAGTAACTCGAAATTTTGGAACTGAACGATCATATCAATTTATTATTTTTAATAATTTTCAGGACTGGGAACCTAAAGGTCCTACACAAAGTAGCATTGTAAAAATGTATTAGATTAAAACAAATCATAACATCACAAACAAATCAAATCAAAATATTTTATTTTACATAGGCCTACATGGGCACTTATAAAACCTCAACAAAAGGTGCACGGTTCGGGTTGGTCGTTTCTTATGTAAAAGAACCGGCAAGAAACTCCATGGTTACTCTTTTAAAATCATTTGGTTTACAATATTTGAAGTTACAGCGTTAGTACTTAAGTATGGGAGGACAGCGTAGGCCCGACAATAAGTCGATTGCGTACCACATTTCGCCTGTTATGTTTAAGTCCCACGTAATAGGGGACGAGCCCATTGCCATCAACCAGGTACAAATCTAGGTTCCGTGGCTGCTTGTAGAAAGTTAAAATAACTTTTTTTTTCGGTTGGGATCATTCAAATGACTCCTACGGCTCTGGGCGAAGCAAAAGGGATTGTCAGACTTGTACTGACTAAAACCCATCCTTCCTTTCCTTCATGTTCCTTCTTAGCCCTTTGTGTTCAAGGGCCACGGTACATCTTTCGAACAGTCCCAGAGCCCTGGCAGGCATCGGCCCTCTCAGCCGCCTTCCGGTTTGCTGCATATCCTTGAGGCGCGCGTGGAACTCGAACGCGCCGACACGGCCTGCGCGGGAGGAGTCATTTGATGTTTTCCCAACCGTAAAAAAAATTGTTATTTGGCACCCAAAATAACGTAGCTTAAGAGAGACTGATGTCCAGCTATGGACTGCAATAGGCCGAATTTATTGATTGACTTAAAGTGTATAAATTTTAACAATGGATTTTAATGTATACTTTGTCACTCACTACATCCTCACTATCGAGTTCGCATCGAAACACCAACACATAGTAAGAACCGAATGAGAATTATTTAAAAAATTGGGCCAACTTCTTAAGTAATCCGCAGCAGTAATAAAGGCGATTTCTCAAATTGTAACTGCCAGAATTAGCTTGTTTAACGCGATGTTGCCAACTTCATTGAATTACCCGCCTTTTTGGGAGATGAATACGCCTAAGGCTTAGGTACTTAATATCTATGATAATTATGAGTACGTTAATATTACTAATTAGGAAAGAAAAGTTGAACATAATATATACAGTGGTGTGAGCTGTATGTTTTGTGAGAGTTTGAAATGAAAATCATATAATTTTAGAAGCTTATATGATAAGCTCTTCTTCTTAGACCTCGAACTTTTTATTTATTTCCTTTAATTTGATACGAGTTATGTTAATTTACACTATTTGATCTTCATCAGCAACAGTATAACATATATCGGTCTAATAGGTGGTTTCTTTTTGAAAAAATAAAATTACATCCACAGCACAGTTGTTTAAAAAAAAAAAAAAAATTTTGTTTTTCTCAAAATTGTAATTTTGACCATTGTTCCCTTACTTAAGTATCATCACCCAAATTTAGTCAGAAAAAGGCTAAGCAGATGACGATGACAGGTTTAACTTCCCACCTAGACTTCCATGTCAATGAGGTATACTTAAAGGTACAAATATCATTAATTAATTTCATTTATTTCGTCCCTGACCCATATAAAAACAAAAAAACAATAAATAAAAACACAAACACAAAAAAAAAAACTCGGATTACTTATCCTAAATTTCAGAGTTATTTAACAGAAATATTAATAAATTGAATGAACAAGTCAAAAGTAAAATCATCTTCGTCATTGACAAGAAGGTTGAAGCTCTATTATTATTCTTAAAAAAAACTTTTCTCTAGAGCATAAAAAGCTTTTCTATATTGCAAAGTACATTCATAACTCCACTTCTAACCAATGTTTGTTTATTTTGTTCTTAAAACGGCGCCCACTATATTTCCTCCTGTATCGTGGGTGCGTTTACCAACATTAATACTGGCAAACATAATCAAAATCAAAATAGTTTTATTTCACATAGGCCTACACGGGCACTTATAAAACGTCGACAAAAAGGTGCATAAACAGCCAGACCCGGAACAACTTCTTGTAGGTCATACAAGTATTTTGTTCCGTTTAGGAATCGAACCTTTGACAAGCAGCGCAGCAGCCAATCGCTCGACCATTGCGCCAACAGCGCCGTCGAAGGAAGAAAGTAAGGAGTTCACAATATGACTTCTTATGAAGATTATTTCCTTACAGCGCGGAAATTGAGGCCGGAAACAAAATGTGTGTTGGAAGGGTTTCTAATTACGCTTTTTTATATTACCGGATTGAACAGAAGTTGTGGTGTTGTGTTTTTAACCGACTTCTAAAAAAGGAGGAGGTTCTCAACTCGGATGTTTGTATTTTTTTATGTTTGTTCGCGCATTACTCCGTCGCTTGCCAACCGATTTGGAAAATTCTTTTTTTGTTGGAAAGGGTATACTTCCTAAATGGTCCCATAGTCACCAAGTCGGGATCTGATGATGGAATCTTGGCGAAATCGAGGGAACTCTTCAAATTTTATAGGAAAACGTACAGTGATTTTGGTATTTTCTACAACAAGTGAAGCATTTGCGTCCAATAAGAACTATTCTATGAATCTTAGCTGTGTTTGGGCTTGTTGGAATTGTAACGGTATGCACTTTCCAAGTGTATACACCAATTACGCTGAGATTTATGATCCGATTTGCGTGATTCTTCTTTAGTTTGATGTGGAATACCTGCCATTTGGTCCCATAAAAAAATAATATTGTTACGCCGACTGCTTTACGAGAACATTCTAGGACTACGGTCGAGTCTAGAATGTTCCACGATGGAAGTGTCTAGAAAGTTCGAGAAAGTTCTGGACCTTTCTGGAACCTTCTAGAAGGATTGGTTCCACTATAGAGCCATCTAGAAGGTTCGGGAAGGTTGTAGAACTTTCTCGAAGGATGGGTTCCCCCTAAGGAACTACCTAGACATTGACGAAAGTTGTGGAAGTTTCTCGAAGGTGGGTCGGCCGTATAAATAGGCGACGGGTTAGCGGAAGGAGTCAGTCTGATTTTGGCTACGAAACGAAGCGATCGAAGTGAACGACTAGTGCGATATCTAAGTGATTAGGGATAAATTCTGTAATTGTGATTAAGTTTAAGTGTTTGTGAAGTGTTTTAAGTTAATTAAAGATTTTTAGTGTTTATTTGGTAGTGTGTTAATTTGTCCTATACCCAGCTCGTAACAATTGGTGTCAGAAGTGGGATAAATTATGCCAATTCTACCAAAAGACGATATAGACGGTGTCCGCACTAGAAGTCATCGACAGCAAGATATGGACCAAAGGAGGTTTGGAGATTCTCCGACACAGACACCGGCTGGTGCCCAGCCTACGTCGGAGCCAGTCGCTGGCTCATCCGGAGTTTCTCCAGCATCTGCGGCGCCAGACTTGACTGTTTTAATGGCACTACTGCAGGACCAGGCTCGCCGTCAAGAGGAGCAGGCTCGACGTCAAGAGGAGCATGCTCGCCAGTTGCAAGATCAGTTGCAACGAGATAAGGAGGACCAGGCTCGCCGTCAAAAGGAGCAGGCTCGCCAGTTGCAAGATCAGTTGCAACGAGATAAGGAGGAACAGGCTCGCCGTCAAGAGGAGCAGGCTCGCCGTCAAGAGGAGCAGGCTCGCCGTCAAGAGGAGCAAGCTCACCGGTTGGAGGAGCAGTTACAGCAAGATAAAGAGGAGCAGGTCCGCCGCCAGGAAGAACAGATGCTCCTGATAAAAGATCTTCACGCAACCTTTGGCAAAGATCTTAAGGTGATGAAGGAACATGTCCACCAGCATGAGAATCGTATCTCGGAGGCCGAGGTTCAGATTGCTGGTGTGAAGAAGGCCTTAGACGAACTTAAGGCTGGAGATGGGACTTTGGTTTCCGTGGTTGCTGCACCTTCAGCATGTGGGTTTAAAGTGCCTCCATTCGACGGAACATCTTCGTGGTCGGCCTATAAAATCCAATTTGAGGCCGTTATGAAGGCGAATGGCTGGACCAAAGCACAAGCCATGACCGCGCTCACCTTGGGCCTCCGAGACCAGGCCCTAAACATCCTTGAGGCGCTCGGCAAGGATGTGACCTACGAGCAGCTGCTGGAGGCTTTAGAGTCCAGATACGGCGATGCGCACCTGGAGCACGTTTTCCGAGCTAATTTGAAGGATCGCGTTCAACGCAGTGCCGAGAATCTGCAGCAGTGGGCCCTGGAAGTTGAAAAGCTGGTCCGCAAAGCATACCAGTCTGTCCCTGCACTTATCAATGGGAATCTGGTACAGGCTTTCGTCGACGGAATACGTGACTTGGAAGTTAGAGCTGCTGTGAGACTTGGGCATCATGAGACGTTGAAAGACGCCTTGGCCCATGCCTTAGAAGTAGAGGCAGTGAGGCAGGACCACCGAACACACCGCATCAGGGAGGTGGTGGCGTCACCTGTACGCGACCGTCCGCAAGGGTACAGCCCTAGGTGTTACACCTGTGGAGAAAGGGGTCATCTTCGGTCAAGCTGTCCTAAGCGAAGCACACCGAGAGAAGATCAATCTCAGCAGGGGAGAGTAGCTGAAGTGACTGCCCAGCCACAGCAGGGAAACGAGTAAATGCCAGGACTGGGGGGCGGGTGCTGGCTGGTATTGAAAGAGCCCCGAGGATCTTGATCTCACAAGCTCATGACGGGAACAGCCTGACCATCAAAGGCGAAGTCAACGGAATACCATGCAAACTGACGTTAGATACTGGAGCTTCTCACACGGTCGTCAATTCTCACCTAGCAAGTCGGTTTCTTGGGGACTACTTCAATAACCACGACCGTATGCAATTGTTTACAGCTACCGGTCAGCACATAACCGTCCGAGGCAAGAAGCAAGTGAAGTTAAAATTGGGTGACAGAATTTACTGTCACAATGTCATCGTGGCCGACATAGTGGACGATTGTATCCTGGGTTTGGACTTCATGCGGAAACATCGTTGTGAGATCAACGTTGATCAGGGAGTACTGAAATGTGGCTTAGAGGAAGTCTTCATGGAAGGTGCACCATCAGGGAAGGTTTACTGCTTGAAGAAGATTGTTCTTCCTAGCAGATCAGAAACGATCGTGCCAATTCGTCTACCTCAGTATTCTGGACACAAAGTTCGAAGTGTTCTGATAGAAAGGGCGAACAATGACTTTCCATGGAAGACGGCACGAACTCTGGTAAAAGCCACCAGCGTCGCAGCAGTACGCATACTAAATCCAAGTGACAAGGAGCAAGTGATTAAGAAGGGCACCTTGATCGGCACTTGCGAAGAAGTAGCTTGGATGCGTCCATTACAAGATCGGCCTACCGGAAATAAAATTCGTTGTGCAAAATTTGACGTGTCAACGCTTTTGGAAAACTGCGATTTATCTGAAGGAGAAAAGGACAAGTCTATGAAAATATTACTTCAGTACGCCGGCATTTTCTCTACAAATGATGCTGACATAGGGAGAACTGGACTGGTTCAGCACAAGATTAATACAGGCAACGAGTTACCCATCCGTCAGCGACCAAGAAGACTGCCTGTTGCACGGGAAAGAGAAGTGGAAACCATGATTGATGGAATGGTGAAGGACGGTGTTATAGAGCCTTCATCCAGTCCATGGTGTTCTCCTGTAGTCCTGGTAAAGAAAAAGGACGGCAGCATGCGTTTTTGTGTGGATTATCGACGACTGAACGACGTCACGAAAAAGGACAGCTATCCACTGCCTAGGATCGATGACACACTGGATACGCTGACTGGAATGAAGTGGTTTACCACGCTGGATCTGAAAAGTGGCTATTGGCAAGTAGAAATAGACCCCAAAGATAAAGAGAAAACTGCATTCTCAACAGGAAAGGGGTTATGGCAGTTTAAAGTTATGCCATTCGGATTGTGCAATGCTCCTGCAACATTTGAAAGGCTGATGGAGCAAGTACTCGCCGGATTGATTGGAGACGCATGTCTTGTCTATCTAGACGACATAATCATCGTGGGCCGTACATTTGAAGACCACCTTAAAAACCTCAACCGAGTGCTGTCGAAAATCCAAACAGCAAATCTCAAGTTAAGTCCGAAGAAGTGCTCATTTTTCCGGAAACAAGTGAACTTCTTAGGACACGTAGTTTCGGGGGAAGGTGTTCAAACAGACCCGGAAAAAGTAGTAGCCGTCAAGGACTGGCCAGTTCCGAAAGACAAGACTCAGGTCAGAGCATTTTTGGGTTTGTGCTCCTACTATCGACGGTTCGTAAAGAATTTTGCCGAGATTGCGAAACCTTTACACAAGCTCACTGAGGAAAAGCGACAATTCTGTTGGGACGAGAGCTGCGACGTCGCATTTCAGGAATTGAAGAAACGTCTGTGCAAAACACCTATTTTGGGATATCCTGACACTGAAAATGACTTCATAGTTGACACAGATGCAAGTAATACTGGAATTGGGGGCGTGCTGTCTCAACGGAAAGGAGACCAGGAGGTCGTGATTGCTTACTTCAGCAAATCTTTATCCAAACCGGAAAGAAATTACTGCGTTACTCGACGGAAGCTGCTTGCCGTAGTAAAAACATTGCAGCATTTCAGTAAATATTTGCTGGGGCGGAAATTCCGGCTGCGAACTGACCATGCTGCCTTGAAGTGGCTATTACAGTTCAAAAATCCGGAGGGACAAGTGGCGAGATGGATTGAGCTACTGCAAGAGTTTGACTTCGTTACTGAACATCGCAGTGGGAGAACTCACGGTAACGCAGACGCCTTGTCAAGAAGACCTTGTCCTGAAGATTGTAAGCACTGTGCCAGGCAAGAGACTAAGGAGGTAGCAACCGTGAGGATGCTTAGAACAGATCTCAGCGATGAATGGAAGGAAACCCTACAGCAAGCTCAGCAAAATGACACAGACATTAAACCGATCTTCGATTGGATCAAAGCTGGTGCTCCTAAACCCAAGTGGAGTGATGTGGCAGCGATGAGTTCCATCACGATTATTGGGCCCAATGGAACAGCTTGGTTGTCCATGATGGAGTCTTGTGCCGTAAATGGGAAAACGCTCGAGGGGACAGCTATCATTTACAAATGGTTGTCCCTAAAGCCAAAGTACCAGATGTTCTACGGCTATATCATGATGGATGTTCAGGCGGACATATGGGGGTAAAACGGACTCTACTGAAGATCCGAGAGCGGTTTTACTGGATCCACTGTCGAGAAGATGTGGAGGACTGGTGTCGCAAATGTACCACTTGTGCGGCTGTGAAAGGACCCCAAACACGCAGTAGAGGTGCATTAAAACTGTACAACGTTGGAGCCCCCTGGGAACGGATAGCACTCGACGTTGCGGGACCATTTCCGGAAAGTGAAAGCGGGAACAAGTACTTCATGGTTGTCATGGATTACTTCACCAAGTGGCCAGAAGTGTTTGCCATTCCTAACCAAGAAGCTACAACAGTCGCAGATAAATTGGTTCAGGAAGTTTTCTGTCGTTTTGGAGTACCCTTAGAAATTCACAGTGATCAAGAAAGGAATTTTGAATCACAAGTATTTCAGGAGACTTGCCGATTGATGGGTACCCACAAAACCAGAACCACCTCTTACCACCCACAATCTGATGGAATGGTGGAACGTTTCAACCAAACGTTGGAAAGATATTTGGCAAAAGTCGTGGAAAGCAGGCAAAGGGATTGGGACAAGCACATACAGCCGTTTCTTTTGTCCTACCGTAGTGCAGTCCACGAAAGTACGACTGTGACACCAGCCTTCGCGAACTTTGGAAGGGAATTACGGTTGCCAGCAGATCTAATCACTGGAACTGCTCCTAATGCTCCACGCAGTGTAACCGATTATGCAAGTGACTTGCGTAACAAGTTGAATGACGTGTATGAGCATATCAGACAATCCGGCCAACAAATGTCTGAGAGGATGAAGACCCGTTATGACCGGAAGGCAAACAGTAGAGGGTTCGACGAGAATTCACTGGTGTGGCTGCATAACCCAGTGCGTAGCAAGGGGAAGTCTCCGAAATTGCAAGCAAAATGGGATGGACCATACCGAGTCGTGACCAGGATCAACGATGTCACCTATCGGATACAGAAGGGTCCACGAGGTGCGCCTAAGATCGTACATGTGGACCGATTAGCGCGATACTACGGGACTAACGATGCTCGGGACGATCATGTCTAAGGAGGGGGCAGTGTTACGCCGACTGCTTTACGAGAACATTCTAGGACTACGGTCGAGTCTAGAATGTTCCACGATGGAAGTGTCTAGAAAGTTCGAGAAAGTTCTGGACCTTTCTGGAACCTTCTAGAAGGATTGGTTCCACTATAGAGCCATCTAGAAGGTTCGGGAAGGTTGTAGAACTTTCTCGAAGGATGGGTTCCCCCTAAGGAACTACCTAGACATTGACGAAAGTTGTGGAAGTTTCTCGAAGGTGGGTCGGCCGTATAAATAGGCGACGGGTTAGCGGAAGGAGTCAGTCTGATTTTGGCTACGAAACGAAGCGATCGAAGTGAACGACTAGTGCGATATCTAAGTGATTAGGGATAAATTCTGTAATTGTGATTAAGTTTAAGTGTTTGTGAAGTGTTAATTAAAGATTTTTAGTGTTTATTTGGTAGTGTGTTAATTTGTCCTATACCCAGCTCGTAACAATATAATTTGGCCATATGGTTTTCATTTTATTAAAATTTTTGATATATGTTAATTTTTCACGTATGTACACCGATTTCTCCGTGATTACTGGACCGATTTAGATGATTTTTCATTCGTTTGGTAGAGAAGCTTGCCCGGTGGAGCCATATGAATTTTATTATGTTTGCTTAGGTACTTTTTGAGTCATCCTCTTTATTATGCATTTTGTCCTTTGTCGTATGTATGGACGATATGCTGGTGTCTAGTTACAATGTAAAAATTATACTGGACTAGGATTAAAGTGAGATACCACAACTGAAAAGGCTAAAATAAAAACTTTTTTACAAAAAAAAAAAAAATAACCGACTTGCATAAAACACTAAAAAGTGGCAAATAATTTTAGTTTCGGAAGTCGGTGGCAAAAAAGTAAATGAAACAAACAAGTCACCGACTGCCGAAACTAAAATTATTTGCCACTTTTTAGTGTTTTATGGAAGTCGGTTATTTTTTTTGTAAAAAAGTTTTTTATGTTATTGATTATATTGGTCTGTGGAAAATAAGTTTAATTTTCAGTAATCAGGTTCAAAACTTGTTCCCATGTCGACAACTTTGCTGGTTCTTGCAGCTGTACTTTTGTGAAGTATTGAAATTACTTCTGCTAGCAATTCTAAACGTTTATCTTATATAAAATTATGGCAATTTTAAAACATTAAAAATAAAAATATATGTCTGCACGTGGAATGTGTGCCGATTGTCGATACGGCCAATGGCCTGATGGCTAAAAGCTTTGACAAATATCTGTCGAAGCTCTCACTTGGCAGTTGGATCAAGAGCCAGATTCAGAAGGCATGCAGGCAAACTCCTCGATACGGCCCGCGTTCAAAATCAAAAATCAAAATCAAAATATTTTTATTTCACATAGGCCTACATGGGCACTTGTAAAACGTCGACAAAAAGCTCGGTTCGGGTTGGTCGTTTCCTATGGAGAAGAACCGGCAAGAAACTCCATGGTTACTCTTTTAAAATCATTTGGCTTTACAATTTTTCTATGTTACAGCGTTGTGAGGAGGTTCTTGTCTCTGCAGCCCTAACCACCGGTAGCTTGGATCCTGTTCCCGACACAGGCGGAAACCTGTTTTTTTTATATATTATTAAATGTATTTTCACATCATTTGCAAAAATATTAAAAAATTTAAAAAGTATGTGAATAAACAAAATAATATTATATTCATATTTGATTGATTTTGTCATCATTCAGCAATATGACTGTAATAATGCGTCTAAAATTAACACGTTAAGTTTAATTCCATCACACTAGTCCCCTTGTCCTCAATCACCTTTCACAATACGACAAAACTCAATACAAGCCTAGGATCCAAATATAAGCCACAGCCTAAAATAATACAGACTAATTAAAAGTTAATTGTAGCAGTGCAACCACGGGCTCTAAACAAGGTTGCCATTGTTGCCACAAGTAAATAATAAACTGAGAGCACTTTGTTGCCGGTCGTAGTTGGCGATGTCATTTCCGCCCTTTAGGGTTGCCAACTTAGTAGTGAGTTGGTTAATTATTACATGATTTCCAAGTTGTTGGTCAATTATGCACGTGACCAGAGGGCTGGCCTTTTTTTTGGCCAAGGATTTGATTGCCATCCAACGTGGCAATGCGGCCAGCGTTCTGGGCACTTAGCCTGTTGACAGCGATGGCGACGAATTTTTTGACGCCCTGTAATTTTGATACTTGTACATATATTTTATTTGTATCTCTTTGAAGTTTGTAAATAATGTACATATGAAATAAAATAAACATATAAAACAAAATTATTAATGTGATTAACTTGGAAGAAGTGGGGGTATGCTTATTATATTTCTGAAAATGCATTGGTCTGTGTAAAATAATGAATTGCTTCTGATGTGAAGCCTCACGGCTTAGGGTATATGTAAAGAAATTTACTGCAGAAGAGATTTGGCATGCTCGATGTTTTTTTTTTCCAACATTTAGCAATATTTCTTTTTACAATACAACGGGTCGGTGACCGCAACTCGGCGTACAAAGCGCGTATTTTGCGTAGGAACAGTATTTCAGCGTAGGAACAGTATTTTGCGTAGGAACAGTATTTTGCGTAGGAACAGTATTTCAGCGTAGGAACAGTATTTTGCGTAGGAACAGTATTTTGCGTAGGGACAGTATTTTGCGTAGATCGATTAAGCAAAATACTGGTAAGTATTTTGCTAAATCGACTTTAGATTTTGAATCAGCTACAAAATTAGGTTGTAAACTCTTTTGTCTTTTAACAACAACACAAAACTGCAATCATTGTATGTGCATTAGGTTAATTTGTGAAACAGAGAGAGATTGTCTGGCTTCCTAGTGTATTGGCGAGAAGAAGAATAACATCTAGAGAGTGTAACGAATGGAGGAGACCTTGGGGACGGACAATTGCTTTCAAAAAAGAGGGAAACTAACCTCAAATCTGACGATCATGATCCACACCACCACACCATCAGCTCGTGTTGCCATCTGGCATTTTGCTGAGCTGAGGCCCTTTTGGCATTATTAGTCTTGTTTGTTTATTTATTTTGTATAATTTTTAAGGTGTTATTATTGCCAAATAAAAACAATTTCCTTTCTTTCCTCACTCCTAAACATTAATTAGGCAGATTGTTTAATATAACCTATCAATCACAATGTTTGTGTATTTTTCACAAGATGAACTTTACCCTCATCATATCAAAGACAGCGGTATTCAACCTTTTCACCTTACATCAAGTACAAACACTACCCATAAAGTTGTAGTTGTGCTACAAAATGTTCCCCGATACATAATAGAGGTAAAACACTTTGTACTCAACTACTCACGACAGCATTTCCGCTCTTAAATTAGGGCTGGTACGTAGTGTATACGAGTAAAAACGTTGTTTTTAACGTTAAAACGTGCCATAGTAACGACATTACTGAGTTTTAATATAACGTTAAAATGCGACTAGGTAATGGCGGTGTTGCATTTTATGTTTCACTAACTAGACAATTAGTCTTGAGGTAAAAGTACCGATATATATAATGTTCAAGAAGCTAGCATATCATTACATTATATTTGTATGATCATATTTGCAAGTTAACCCTTTTAGCCGACACCATTAAAGCCCTACTAATGTTAAGAATGCAAAATAAATGGAAATACGATACTTATAAATCATTCAATCATTTTAGTATAGGGCCACTAAGGCCCATACCTACATAAAATACACAAAATAGTCTTACACAATAAAAATAAACTAATAAATATTAAAAACCTTATTAAACTACAACTAAACACGTAATGTTGTCGGCGTCGTATTTCGCTGGTGGTGTCCCGTTACTGCCGTCGGAAACGTCGATGTACGACACCGTTCGGCCAAAAGTCCTCTCTCAAGCAGGTATGCATATGGTAGGTTGGAACTTGTACCACATATAAGTCCTGTAACTTCCGTGGGATATTCCCAGCCAAAACGCGGGCGACCAAAACATTACAGCACGCCTGTTATCCCCAGACAGTTAGACAGAAGTGTACCTAATAGTACACCCACATTTCGCCAGTTGTGCTAAGTCTAATGTAAAAGGGGGCGAGCCTATTGCCATCTACCGGGCACAAATCCGGACTTCGTGGCTGCGACTGAGAAAAAATTCTGATGGAAAAACCCAATACCTAAACCCAAGGACCTCATTATCAGCAGTTCTGCTTAAGGCCAATAGACTACAAATAAAATCAGCCTTAATCAATAACAGCTACCCCTTATCAACTATCGATAACAAAACAGAACCGATCCAGCTCACTTATAATTAATCGCTCGATATGTTCGGAAGTTCGACAGCTTCAGAACTGCGAGTAGTTCCACACACGAGTCGTGCGCAAAAACTTTGATAGCCTTTGCCCTTTGATATGCGAGTATAATAGGTATATTTATTACTTAGTCACCGCAGTACTGACTTTCTTGTCGTATGTATCACGCTACTACTAAATCATCAATATGGCGACACTCGGGGAGGCCTATGTCCAGCAGTGAACGTCTTTCGGCTGAAATCATGTGCTTAGCCTTTTTACAACTATGTTGGGGTCGGCTTCCAGTCTAACCGGATTAGGCTGGATACCAGGAGCGTCTGCATATCTGACCTCCACAACCCAGTAACTGGGTAATATGATAAGCCTTGGTAAAACTTTCGGGCCACTGACTACCTAACGACTGTCAAAGATATATGTCTATAATTGACAGCAAGCATGCAGTGGATGGGTGACACATTAAAGAAAGAAAGAAAAAATATTTACTTGTCGCAGGGACATGACGTGCATACAAAATAACATAATAAACATACAAAGCATTACAAACATTTGTTAGTACAATAAAATAAAAAATACAACGAAAAGATTAAAAAATAACAAAAAAATAAGTAAAAAGTTGACAGCTTGCACGTCTTGACTGTGACAAGTACATAGGTATTACATTCCGAGTTCCCTCCGTGCCTCGGAAAGCAGTTAGTTAAAGGCCCGAAAGTCTAACATCCAGTCTTACCAACCGATATCGTATACTACCTCGAACTAACTGGGTTGTGGAGGTCAGATAGGCAGTCGCTCCATGTAAAATACTAGTATTCAGCTGCATCTGGATAGCCTGGAAGCCGACCCAAAGATAGTTTGGGAAAAGACTAAGCCGGTTTGTGTACAATAAAATGTTTAAATAAATATAAATACATAGTTGCCACCCCAAAGTACACGTACCATTCCAACTTTAGTTCCAACGCGACGTAAAGAAACTATTCGTAACACGTGTCGACGGCAAAAACTTTGACAGTCGGTGCCCTTTACACATTGCGCGAGGAAAACGTAATGTATGATGTTAATATTTAAGGCTCCATTATAGTTTGGTTGAATGTTGCTTGAAAGAGGATTAAAAAAAGGTGTTTTGTCATTTTACAGATGGGCTTTTTCTTTCTATATCGTATGGTTAGTGCTCAACTTAACCAGGTGTCAGAGTTTTTATGCCGACCATGAGGCTTATGTCTTGGCTTTACATACCGACGAGAAATATCTCTCAGGCATGTGGGACAGAAAGGCTGTCAGTAAGCAATAACAGCCGCACGGGTCCGTGGATGGGTGGCCGTTCTTAGGCAAATGATTTTGTAAATAAATCTTCACGACGGAATAATTATAATAGGGGACCGGACTGGGTAAAGAAAACGACATTCTATTTTGTCCGTCAGACAGGTAATACGAAAATATTAGACACGTATTTTTTGTTTTATCAAGTTAACCAAAAAATACTTAGTTAAAACGCATTAAAGTTGGAGAGTGGGGGCTAACTACGTCAAAACTAGGTATAAAATGTACTGAGCCGTGACGTCATGCGCCATTTCAACTCAAAATATCTCCATAAATTTACGATTACGTGAAAAAATTCGTGGCAAATAGCTTTTAATAATCTACCCGATGGACAAATAAAAAAAAATGAGTCACCATCCCTATTATGTGAAAGTTTGTGTCGATGTTTCTTTGTCTTTCACACAAAAACTACTGAACGGATTTGAATGATATTTGTCACACAGAAAGTTTGTAACTGGGATTAACACTTAGGCTACTTTTTATCGTAATAGTACGTTCCCGTGGGACAATAACCGAACTCCACGCGGGAGAAGCGGCCGGGCAGGAGCTAGCTATTATTAACTACTGGATGAAGTCCGTATTGCCGATCCTCTTTTTTGTGTTTATATACGAGAATATGTTGTGTGATTTAGTCAGATCAGAATAATCACAATTGTAGTTCTAATTATATTACAAAACGAATAAATCGTTTCATCCCGTAGATACTAAAAATCGACGTTGCGGTAAATTGACATAGTAGGAGTAATTCCTAAAATAAACCCGCCGTTTAGAACACAACGGCGGCACAAATATAAAAATAAATGTTTCTCCAAAAACCACCCCATTTATCTATCAGCTGTTTCTGGATTTATCGGAACATTTTACGTTAGACGGTTTACTTTAATCATATTTTTGATGACCGCGCAGAAACGGAATCGCAATTTATATTTCCGTATCACTGAATATATGCCATTTCTTCTTATTTGTCCTAGTGATTACAAGGCCTATTTCTAAGGAAACGTTGCAAGTTAGCTAAATGTAATGCCTTGGGGTTTTTCTACCAGTAATTCTTTCAGGTATCTCTTTAGGTACTATGAGACTAGTTGCTAAAGGTGAAATTATGTAGGTACAGTCAGTAAGCAGCATTACCTGACCCATTTGCCTCTTTTTGGCTTTGTGAGATGGGTCAGGTAATGGTGTGGGGGTGTGTACTATAGGCTCGTCTAAAGCGTGTACCAGAAAACTGTGGTCATATTTCAAGTTGTTCAGTGTGGTATCAATCATCACACTGAACCACTTTCTTCATGGGACCACCATCAACATTGCAAAAAAACGCCAGGCATGTTGTGCTTTCATTAAGAGCGTTAACGCCTTTCGACATTTCATACAAACTTTCAAGTCCTTATTTTCTGCAATGACTGAACCGATTTTAATGGAATTTCATTTAGCTGGAACACTATTTCTTGAAAATATATTTTTACTTTTTAGACCTATGTATCCTGCTTATGCGTATTAAGTTTCATTGAAATTGGTTCAAGAATTTTTATTATTACATATTTTCAACATGAAAGTTTGTATGTTATGTCGTAAGGTGTAAACACTCTTAATGCCAACCTATTTTATTATTTGAAATGGTCCTTCCTACCATTGGCCGATTACCGATTTACCGATAACGTCCTAAGACCTTAAGCCCTTAAACGTTGGGCGTAGGGCCAATTAAGCCACCTATGAACCCTTGAAACATCTAGGATATGCTGATAAAAGTTCATTTTTTAGGCTAGACTCCACAATGTTTCCTTCCATAATTGTTTGAACACATTATCAAACAATTATGGAAGGAAGACCTAATTAATTTCCTAAATGATTTACTTCAAACAATGTCCTCCAAGAGCCAACACTATTATATTAAAGACTTCCTTACAGTAAAGTACACTCAATTCAGAGCCAATTACTATGTTAAAGATGATAAAAAAGACCTAATTGTTAACTCGCTTAGAACTCAATTTTGCAAAATTGAGTGGAACTCTCAAATCAAACTTCACATTCTAGCTCCAACATTTGAGCTAAAAAGCTACATTTTGGTTGCTCGCGTGCCAACACAGCATTTAATTCTCGTCCGTTCACTCGCTCACTAGTAAGAGCTGACATTTCAACTAATGGAACGTTAGCTAAGGTTCAAACCGAGGTTACTTTAACGCCATAGAGCAGAGAATCGAACGCAAAAGACGGCAGTACTAATAAACTTCGCGGCCAAAAGTGCGTTGAGTGCACCACGTAACTAGTACGCAGGCACGACGATCAATCAAGCTAAAAAACTAGTTTATGCAGAGCTCTCATTACGAGACCATGATAAAGTGGAAAGTCTAGCTTAATGTGTAACGGTGTGTACTATATGCGTTTCTACAAGGACAAACGCCCATCTAGCCCCGAATGCTCTCTTTCCACTTCACATGACGATCTTGACTGCATAAATAAGCGGATTTGGCATAGCTGAATTTTGGGCCATACATATCTGAACATTTTGCTATCAGGCGCTTATAAGACGAAGAGTTAATTTACGTCATATGTATATGTTACGGGCCAAACCCGATTTCCGGCTAAACTAGTTTATCCTAGGCCAAACTAGGGCTCATCATAACTGGATCATATATAGAGCACACTAACTAAATAGGTTAGGTTAGAACTGTGACCATAAACGCGCAAGCCGAGCGAGTGTGGCGAGCGCTGCCACATCCAAGTTGGGCGCATTGTAAATGTCAGTATATCCTAAAACTATAAGCCAGTAAACCGGTTTGGCCTAGGACAAACTAGTTTGGCCTGAAATCGGGTTTAACTATATATGATTATTATATTATGAGTATGTGATATAGTGGACAGTTTTTTAGACATCAGGAGGGCACTGTTGGTAAACATGTTGTGAAACAAGATGGCGACTTTAGGACTAACGTTTCTTACGCAACCACTTTTATGCAATAGACCAGATTTTAAACAAAATAAGAACCGTCCAAGACAGCAAGGCTAACTCTGGTATCTATAGTCAAGTTATTACTTATGCAACCATATTACTGCAATAGTCAAGAATTCGAACGAAGTAAGAATCGTGAAAGAAAGCCATTTTCACTCATGTTGCAAAGGATTTGGCTTTGGTTTTACAGTAGGCTGCCTACCTGACAGTAACCCTCCTTGAGAATGCTGTTGTTGGCGATTTAACCGTCACCATTCGGGAACCCAAGGCGCTTTATGCGATGCACTGGGTCTTAAGCTCCCTTAGTCGCCTCCTAACATCGCCCCATCTCATCCCACGGAATGAGATGGGGCGGCCATATTCGTAATCCGCGACCACAAAGAAAGCAAAGCTAAGAATTTTAACGTTCAAAAAATCACGAAACTACAGAATAAAATAATTGTGCGTGGAGTCCCTCAGCGCGGAAGAAGTGAAACTTCATAATACTACACGCATGCGTTCGAGTGCCACGCATTCACTCTCGCTCTGTCTCTTTCTATTTCCCCTCCATGGTAGCGTTAAACGTTTAATGCAACCTTGTTGAAGTCGCATAAGAAGTTTCACTTCAAAACTGTATCTTAAGTAATTACTCAATTAATTACTTTGACTTGTCTATTGATACGGGTGTGAGACTATGGCCAGGCACTAAAAGAATCATGCAACACTTTATAACTATGGTATTATATACGTATGGCTTCTCTTGTCGTCTCCGAGCTCTGTGGTTTAACTGCCTCAGTTAAAACCAAAGACGTGTTTTACTAAACGCGGTTTAAGACGCGAGTGAATATTAACACGCGATTGTTAGGTTAGTAAGATGATGTAGTGCTGGTATGCGCTGCTAATGTTTATGGTTTCATGAAGTGGGATTTAAGTAGTTAATCCATACTAATATTATAAATGCGAAAGTCACTCTGTTTGTTTGTTTGTTTGTTACCTTTTCACGACTAAACGGCTGATCGGATCTTAATGAAATTTGGCAAGAAAATAGATTTCAACCAGGGAAAGGACATAGGCTATATATCATCACGCTACGACCAATAGGAGTGGAGCAGAAATGAAAAATGTTGCAAAAACGGGGAAAATGTGACGCAGACGAAGTTGCGCGGGACAGCTAGTAGCTAATAAGTACCTAATGTATCAAGTTAAAGGCAAGAGCAGCTATCACAAACGGAGTTTAAGGATAATATCACGCCAAATGTGACAAAGTACGTAACTAGTTAACTTAAAACTAAAGACATCGAATGTGGAAGTAGATATCATCGTGCGCTATCGATCTTCCTTGCTGACACGTAAAAAATGCTTTCTGGAACACAAGGTCGATTCAGTAAATAAATAGCTTTATTTGTCAACAGGACTGAGTGTGATGACTTTTTAATTACCGGGTCACATCAGTCTTGCAATCACCTAATGATAGGTCACCTCCTCGATTGCGGCGTAGAATTTACATATGACGCGATCTTTAGCTATTATACTTTACTTCTGAGCCCAGTCGTAAACGTCTCTTTGTGCCTATTGGCCTTATTTCGTTCTGTCTCCTGCTGTTATGGAGGGAAGTAGGAATTATGCTTTGCGTCCTACTTCTTTGCTATTCTTTACTGATTAATTTCGTTGCGGGATCCAAGACAGTTAAATTGTTTCTCTGGGAACTCGAGCTTCATTGTCTCGGCGCTTTTCTGGTGTTCGCCACTGTTGATTCTGGCTTACAGGAGTTGCAGTGGGGAAAAAGTAAGATGGGCATGTCCCATTAAAAAAAAAAACTTTACTTCTGTTTCTATAAGAAAAATCCGATGAATCTTGGTCAATCTTTAGCTATTAAAATAAAGTCGTACTTTCTTCACATCATCCTAAAAACAGCTTTGGTCTACTAACCTCTCTCACAGAATGCCCCTTCATAGTCTCCGTCCCGACACTCGCAAATGGGTCCATCATCAGTGCTGATGCAGACGCCGCCATGTTGACAGGGGTCGCGCCGCTCACAAGCGTCTCCACTCGCGTTGCTGATCCGGGAAGTCTGAAACAAGAGATTACGTAGTATAAGAACACGCCACCAAGAGGGTATCAGTATAGTAATAGGGCCGAGCTTATTGCCATCAATCGGGCTCAAATCCAAACTCCGTGGCTGCTAATGAAAGTCACTGATGGAACATCACCTGATGGTAATGAAATATCAACACAAAAATCCTTTTGTTCAGAATTACAGTTAGATTTTAATATGAACTTATCACAGAATTCCAGTCCACTAAATTAAAACTTCCTAAATACACTTGCAGTTCAAACATAAATAAAAACAATGTGTAGACCAAAGATACTATTAAAATGAGAACCTAGCCACACAGCAAAAACCTTTAAATAATTATAACGATTAAGGCAAGTTAATTCCTGCCTTTATGACCGAATATACAAGTGACGGTAGGAAATTATAATAAGTAAGCATAAAGAGGTAATATTCAGCATAATCAAGTGGCCCTAAAGCCGTGGGCACACTGAACGTGAATAGCGGGTTAGTTAGCTAACCCGATGTCAGTGAATCAGTGCCTTCCTTTAACAGGAATATTACTAGGCGCACAATTTTTCTAACGTCGTTTAAATATTTTTTCTCACAATAATGCAAACACGGAGAGCAGCGGTGACCCAGTGGTGGCAGGCCCGTCTTACGATTAGTAAGCCGTGGGTTCGAACCCAGGCAGGTGCATTACTTTGTTTAATTTTTTTCATCACCGCTGCCCTCAAAAACGGCGAAGGAAAACATCTTGAGGAAACCGGCATGTCCTAAAACTAAAAATTTGAAGACATGTGACATCTACCAACCCGCACTGGCCCGCGTGGTGGATTACAGCCCACTCCCAATCATAGAGAGAAGGCCTCTGTCCCAGCAGTGGGAACATTATAGGCTGATGATGATGAATGCAAACACTCGATCATCGTTCGCTTTCCCCCGTCTCAATTTATTTAGAGTCGGCGAAGCACGTCTTCTTCATCCATACTTCTCTAATCAACTGACGACACGGTTGACGCAGTGGTTGAGCGATCGACTACTGCGCTGCGTGTCGTGGGTTCGATCCCCGTACGGTACAAATATTGGTATGGCCTACAGATAGTTGTTCTGGGTCTGGCTGTTTGTGCATGTGAGTTTAAGTGTTTGTAAACGCACCCACGATACAGGAAAAAAACCTAGTGAGGGGCAACGTTTAAAAAAAACTACTACTGTTCAAGAAAGACAAGTCGGGTATAATTTTATGAAAAATCGCCAGCATTCGCGTTTTGTGTGACAAAGGCTTCAAACTGGTTAAAAGGACCTATAATATTGAATTTATAATACCTATGCCGTATCCCTAATTTTCTAACAACGTTCGTCGCTAGTCTTTTTGGTTATTAAGTAAGTCTTCTATCCCCTTATATACTTTGTGAATTTATAACATTGCTCGAATACTTCATACTTCTCTTAATTAATGCCTAAGAGGGCACCGAGCTTCTAGCGGTAGATATCTATGCGCTCCGTGTACGACTGACAGATAAATAAAGAGAAATTTACTTTATTGTATTTTTTTATTTAATATAACTTTATGCACAAGTGTAAAAAAAAACACTGTACAAAGGCGGAGTTAATGCCTTGGGCATTTTCTACCAGTCTACCTTAGGGTGATGCAGAGAGAAAACATTGTATGTGCAGCTTATCAAATAGTCAAGAAAACTTTAAAAAATGATAATAATATAACGACAAATACATACATATAAACATTTATTGTACACTATAATTGTAACACAGCTCTTATACAATATCGTTAATTTAAAGGGTACAATGGCGGCGTTATCTTGGAGGATGTTATGTCTTGGTATGACGGGACTTACTCGGCATTACAACTGTAATAGCAGAGCTTACATTTTCTAAATGGTGCAAAATGCTGGGACGTTTTACAATTTACTTACAAATTATAAATAGATTTCTGTAGACCTACTGCAAACTTGTGGAGTGAATTTATGGTGAATTAATGACATCACGCAATTTATTTATGGTGGAGTGAATTCATGGTAAAATGAAATCCAATCCAATGAAATGGAGGTAACTATGCTAATAATTCTCGACCATATAATAAAATGCGTAGGTATTTCTTTAATTTTTTCTTATTTAAGGAATCCGGTAAGTGTGAACCACCCGGGTTTTAAACGCCTCGCTTACACACATACAAAAAATCTGAAACGTTTATTCGATAATTTCTTATTCCCCCCTCCCCCCTCCCCTACGTTAAGGGGATTATTCTCAAATACTGACAAATTTAGACAAGAAAAGAATGCAGTGTTTTATAATAATAAATTATATACCTACTAATTTTTATTGACTATGTATTTCTTTTGTGACAACACCCTGACTTTGACGAGGATGCAAAACAACACCTTGTTTAATATTGCCACACATTACAACGAACTTGAACTCAAAATCGGCAGTACTCGTTTCACAAATATTTCGAGCATAATTAACTTATTCTAAAGACTTCCATCAAAGGGCAAGGCATTATAAGATGCATATTTTTTTTTTACGCTATTCCCAAAACAAAAAACGAAATCTTATAATTGATATATTTTCTTTCGATCCAATAATCGTTCGAATTTACTTAATATGTTACGTTTACGAAGCGCGTTCGTGCAGGTACCTCCGGAGTCCGGAGTTTTAAGCCTTTCCCAAATAGGACTTCTTAAATGTTTTTTTTTTGTTTGAGGTTAACAAAGTTTGTGATGAAACGGTTTAAATTTCATAAAGTCGCTTTAATTAACCGCTGACAATAAGTTGTTGTTGGTTCTGCTCAGCTTTTGAGGTCCACTTTGTTTGTTTATGCCAATCGCCATAGAGATTGCTGCCAGAGTATGTAAAGCATCATCTGCTTAGCCTTTTCAGAACTATGTTAGTCGGCTTCCAGTCTTACCGGATTCAGCTGAATACCAGTATTTTACTTCATGTAAAATACTGGTATCAGTAAGTTTGGGAAAAGACTAGGCAGTTAATGGTAGTTAGAAGAGCAAACATTTTTACTAACATTATAATTTTCAAAAAGCACAGAACAAAGTGAGGATAATTTGTCCTGTGCTTTTTTTTATTAATCGTCGATTTCAAAGATTTTCAATCAATTGCTCTAAACAAACGCAAATCCTTCCACCCAATATATATTTGCCCACCAATTAAGCCCACTGCTGAGCAGCCAGAATAAGTTTCAAAAAGCCTTGTGGGCAAAACCGTACGAAACTAGTTAGTGCCGGTGTCTGCCTATGATCAGATTAAAGTTAGTGTCTAGCCAGTTCGCAAGATTAACTGGGCTGGCTATAAAATAGGCCTTGAAATTAGCGTTATCTACATAAATTATAGATTTTTTGGCAACAGACAAGTTTACCAGCTATCTAGAAGATAAAAAAGTAATTAGATATCTCATCATGTTTTCGAAATAGGGACCTAGCTGACAACAGCTGGTACAGTAGAAAAGCGATTCCAATTCGAGGTATAGCTTCAATTCCCGGACTGAGTAAACTCTTTAGTAAGATTTGATTAAGTTAGGATTGAGACGGTTTTTTACATACAAGACCAAAAAAAACCTTACAGTGTTTTGTTTATGAAATCATGTTTGCTTTAAAAATAAGTCGAAATAAATTCTCCCATTAATTCATTATCTGATGTGAATAACATTTATTTTCAATTTCTGTTGCAATGTGTTAAAAACTTTCCTGCAATCATCGCTGATTTCATAGCCCCACACTAACGACAGCACCAGTTATCCTGGCGTATTAAGATCTAGCGGCTAGACCAGCACGTCTGAGCTAAGTCTAGATCTAGAACCAATTACTGGATAATCTGCTAGTTAGAGGTGAACCGAATTTACAAGCGGTCTTCTTAAAATAATACTTAATTTTGATAGAGATTACAAAAATTGGTTTTGGTAAGATCGAGCAGATAAGATCAGCATCGATTAAATAAAAAAAGTGTTTCATCAAAAGCCAGTGAGATAGAACAGAATCTGAAATGGGGTTAATAATTGTTTCATTGACACGAATCAGTATTTTCAGCTACTAAAATTTTTGTTTTTTAATTTGATAAAAAAAACTTTAAAGCTTCTCAGTAATATCGAATGGTAGGTTACATATCTAGATAAAAAGTAAGAGATAAATAATCAATTAGCCTTACTATGCAAAGATTCACTAGTCTTTCGAAAAGCTTGGCTCATCGCCGCAAGGTTGCCTGACTGTCGGTCTTCGACAGGCTGTACTTTGGTGAGTGTCCCCAAGAACTCCACGACCTCATCCCACCGGCCTCTTGTACCATCGGACATTTATACGCACTGCAAGTTACCATCCCTACCTTATTGCTATTCCGCCAATTCGCACTAAGCGTTTTCAAACGTCTTTCATAATGCGCACATCAAATGAGTGGAACTCTCTGCCTGCGTCTGTGTTTCCGAACTCTTACAACCGTAATCTCTTCAAAGTTAGAGTGAACAGGCTTCTTCTGGGTAAGCTCGTACCATCTCTGACCCAGACTAGAGTCAAGAGCAAACCCATCGCAAATAAAAAAAAAGAAATTTCTTTTAGGCCGCATCATAGCTTCACATCAGGCGAGTTGCGGCTGCATAGCCGTAGGCGCGGGCCTGTGGACGGTGCCGACAGGCCGTGTCGACGGCGCGTTCGTGTTCCACGCGCGCCTCAAGCAGATGTCAGCAAATCTGAAGAGGTCCGAGAGCGCCGATGCCTGCCAGGGCTGAGGGACTGTTCGAAAGTGTTGTAATTTCTAGGAAAATACGGCTTAAAAGTTGTGAAAAAATTTTATTGCTAGTTGTCATTACAACGGATAGAATAATAAGCATATTTAAACTAGTATTTTCTTCTTAAGCTGAACATGTTACCAGAGAGGTTTAATAGCTACAAAATAGTATGCATTTACAACATCCGCCCTCAATTAAAACTCTCCAATAAAAAAAAAGAATACCACATTATCAAAACCTATGCTAAATCTAAACCAGCTACACATCTTTTATGTGCAATACGTCCTAACGGTTTTGTTAGCATATCAGCAAAATTCAAATCTGATCTGACGTATTTAATATCTATAATACCGTCAGATACCTTCTCCCGTATAAAGTGATATCTTGTATCTATATGTTTCGTTCGCTCGTGATGGACAGGGTTGTGCACTAAACTTTGTGCACTCTGACTGTCGTTAAACAAAGTAACAGTATCGGACTTACCGGTTATTTCGGATACAAATCGTCTTAGATAACACGCCTCTTTAGCCGCAGCGGTTAGTGCCATATACTCCGCCTCAGTAGATGACAGAGCAGTCGTCTGCTGCTTTTTAGCTTGCCACATTACAGGACCTCCAGCCAGCGTAAAATAGTAGCCAGTATATGACTTTCGGTCCATGCTACAGTTAGCCCAATCTGCGTCCGTGTATCCCTTTAGGTACTCTCCACTCTTTCTGTAAGTAAGAGCATAATCCATTGTACCTCTCAAATATTGCAACACTCTCTTTGCTGCTAGCCAATGTTCTTTATTGAACTTTGTGTTGAACTGACTGAGATAGTTCGTCACAAATGCTATGTCAGGGCGAGTGTTTACTGCCAAAAACATAAGGGATCCAATTAAACTTTGAAATGGATACTCGTCTTCTCCATTTCCAGTACTCAGCTTCTTCAGGGTTGATGGAGTCTCAACCGTCTTGCACATATCCATATCAAATTTTTTCAGCAAACTTGAAATAAATGTTTTTTGACTAACCTTTACTTCACCATCGTCGCTTCTATGGATATTTAATCCGAGATAATATTTTAATTCTCCCAGAACTTTTATTGAAAAAATATTTTTCAGGTCATGTATGACAATGTCAAATGTCATTTCATTTTGGTAAAAAACAATAATGTCGTCGACAAAAACTGCCAATAAGACTAACTCTTTACCAAAAAGTTTCCTATATACGCATGGTTCCGAAGGAGTTTTTTCAAAACCTAATTTCAACAGTGTTTTATCCAACATCTTGTTCCATGCTCGCGGTGCTTGTTTGAGCCCGTATAAGGATTTCTGCAGCAGACAAACTTGAGCTTCTTGTCCTTTCTTTACGAAACCTTGAGGTTGTTCCATAAAAACTTCCTCTTCAAGATCTCCATTTAGAAAAGCTGTATCAACATCCAAGTGTCTCATTTTTAGGTCCATTTCTACAGCTAAAGCAAACAATGTACGGAGTGAAGAATGACGAACTACAGGGGCAAATGTTTCATTATAGTCAACACCTTCCACTTGTCTGAAACCTTTAACCACTAGTCTTGCCTTATACTTCATAATATTTCCGTCAGCATCCATCTTTAACTTATAGACCCATTTTGAAGGTATGACCTTATTTCCATTGGGTCGGTCAACAAGCTTCCAGGTTTTTAATTTTAACAAAGAATTGTGTTCATCAGTCATTGCCAAATGCCATCTATCAGCATCATTTGAATTAACTGCCTCGACATAATTCTCCGGTTCAATAATCTCTTCAGCAAATACCTTAGACGTAAAGAAATCAGGTTGTTTACGAATCCTAGTAGGATATCTGCTTACTTGCTGATCCACAGCTCGCTCTATCCGTTCAGGACTTGTAGGATCCTCTGATTCTGCTGAATTATAATCATTTTCATCATCACTACATACAGAATTATTTTCTTGACGAACTTCATTCTCATCCTGCTGCTGTTGTTCATCAATCAAAATTACTGGTTCCGTTTGCACAGATTCAACAGCATTTCCTTTTAATTGTGAAAAATGATTTTCAAAAAATGTTACATCTCTCGACTTCTGTATGCTTCTTGGATTTGAAGAATCCCTGAAATAATAACCATTTCGATCTTCTGAGTATCCAACAAAGATTACTTCTTTAGTCTTCAGATCAAGTTTCTTCCGTTGACAAGCGGGAACTTGTATAAGTGCTCTACACCCAAACACACGCAAATGGGTCAAATCACCCTTATTCCCATTCCATTTTTCAAAAGGTGTTTTACTTTCTAGAGCCCGATGTGGTGACCTATTTTTTAAGTATACAGCAGTCTTGAAGGCATCTTCCCAGTACGCTTTGGATAGCGAACTCTGAGCTAACATGGACCGTGCTTTTTCCACGATGGAACGATTGGTCCTTTCTGCTACTCCATTTGATTGAGGACTATACCCTACTGTAGTCTCATGCGTCACTCCTCTTGTAGCTAAGTAATCCGCAAGCTCTTTATTGATATACTCCTTTCCACAGTCAGTTCTCAATCTCTTGATTTTAGCGCCGGTTTGTCTTTCCACTAATGCTTGAAAAATACAAAACTTTTCCTTAACTTGTGCTTTAGAAGCAATGAAGTACGGATAGATCATCCGCGAAAAATCATCTATGAAAATAAGAACATACTTATTACCTTGGAATGATGTCTCAGACATTGGTCCACATAAATCTGAGTGGATCAATTCTAGCTTTGAGGTAGCTTTCTTGTACGCAATCGTCTTGAAAGGTTTTCTCGCCTGCTTGCCTTCAACACAGGCAACGCAACTCGATTTATCTATTTTAGTATAATCTATACCTACGTGAGAATTCTTTAATTGGTTCATACCAATGCGACATAAGTGACCTAACCGTTTGTGCCATAACAGGTACCTGCTCAACGAGTCAGAGTGCACTTCGTACGCCAGATTTTGGAGGGAATTAGTTGTACAATTGAGAGTGTACAGTCCACCACTAGCCGAACCATGTAGAACCGCCTCACCTTCAAAAGAAAAATCATTATCTCTATAAAAACTACAACCATTTTTATCAAAAAGTACTACAAAACCTTTGTCTACGACTTTCTTGACAGAAATCAAATTATTAGTAAGTTTAGGTACATACGCAACATCTTTGATGCTATTTACCACATTACACACAGTGTTAATAGATATGTCTCCAATACCACCACAGTCGATCTTCTCACCATTGGCAACAGTAACAGTGCTACCTTCTAATGGTTTGATGTCCTTGAACCAATCCCGTCTAGGAGTCATGTGTTTTGATGCCCCAGAATCAATAAACCACTTATTTATCTCCAAACACGAAGAACCAAGAGCACTAAAAGAAGTCTCCTTGTCTGATGAACTAACGCCTTTCTTTACCTTATTACGTAGAGGGCAGTCAGGCCGTTTGTGTCCAGGCTTGTTACATTCATAGCATACAATTGGTTTCTTTTTTTTTGTTTTATGAACATCAATGTCAGATCGATTTTTCAATTGAAAAGCTGCATCACTTTCTGTGGAGTCAATCTTTGACATTTCATTCAGTAGCTTTCTTTTAACTAGCTCGGTACTTACTTCTACATTGCTATTCTCCAATGCCATTATTAGAGGCTCGTATTTCGAAGAAAGACCTCCTAATAAGATCGTAGCAATCGAAGCATCTTCAATTACCTTGCCGATGTCAGCCAAATCTTGTGCAGTACTCAAAACAGAGTTAATGTACATTTCAATATTTTGAAAATCATTCAACGAGAGCCTATATAACTTTCTCTCTAAAGTCAACCTTCTGCCCATGCCTTTATCTTCATAAGCATCTTGCAATGTCTTCCAGGCCTCTAGAGCAGACTTTGCACTTCTAATATGCGTTATTGCAGAGCCATCTACTGTTAAGCAAATTTTTGCTAGTGCTCTCTTATTATTTCGAGATTTTACCTGTTCCGAGGTGGCATCTCCTTCATCGTACCCATCAATTGTGCACCACAAATCTTCATGAATTAAATAGTTCCTCATTTTAAACTTCCACGAAGGGTACCCTTCTCTATTAGATAGGAGAAGCGAGGGTATTGTTGATGAAGACCATCTGACCGCTCCAGAATCACCACTGGACATCTCGAAAATAAAATTTTACGAATAATTCAACTTCACAATATAACCTTTTACACACTATTTGTAATAAGATTAACTGTATTTCCTATGACATTTTCGTGCTGATAACGTGTTGTAATTTCTAGGAAAATACGGCTTAAAAGTTGTGAAAAAAATTTATTGCTAGTTGTCATTACAACGGATAGAATAATAAGCATATTTAAACTAGTATTTTCTTCTTAAGCTGAACATGTTACCAGAGAGGTTTAATAGCTACAAAATAGTATGCATTTACAACAGAAAGAGATATCGTGGCCCTGGTACACAAAGGGCTAAGAAGGAACATGGATGGGTTTTAGTCAGTACAATTCTGACACTCCCTTCCGCTCCACCCAGAGCGGGAGGAGTCATTTGATGATTTCCCATCCGAAAAAAAAGGCGAGTTGTGGCCAATTGCACGCCAAAAAGAAACCGTCTAGTCAGTAACCCTTTGTTTTTCGTAACCAACATTACATTTAGAACTAGACTTTTTTATAACGTAACATCGCGTGAATCAAGCCACTAACTGGGCTAAAAGCTCGTGTTAGCAAAGGCTACGATTATTTTATTTGTATGTTAGAATTATAACATTTATTTCAAGTGGCCAGAGTAGGAGCCGTGACCTTGCAACGCTAAAGTACTTTTTTTAGCTACCAGGCAAGAAATTTAGTTTTTTTTTTTATATGTCGGATCCAGTCATTATTACGGACAGAAAATGGCATCTATCGGCAAGCGCGCCAAAGGCGACCTACTTACCAGTCTACCCACACCTAAGCGCGCTTCTACAGAGTCGAGATGTTTCGAGTTCGCTGCAAGGAGGACAGAGAGAGTGTCTGATCGCGGCAGAGTCAAGACGTCCCGGAACTGTATCCCGATTCATGGTGCCTAGAGTTATTGTGTTGGATTGTAAAATCAAGTAATTTGTTAGTTCGATAGAAACAGTGTAGTGTGTGTAGTGTGTGTTTTCATAGCACGAAACCCATGTTCTGTCCACATGATAACCGAGTCTAACGAAATAAAATCACCTCACTACGACATTTACATTCAGAATCAGAATCAGAATCTTTATTTGTTAAACATAGGTATTTACATAAAGATGTTAGGTTAACTTATTTGAGCGCTATGTTTTGCCGCGAAAGCATACAAATTTTAAATAAAATACAATTATAAAACTTAAACACTTATAAAAACTAAATAAAACAAATACTAAAGACAAAATGAAGCATAAACAAAAAAATATTAAAAATCATCATTTATAAAATCTGGAACAGTATAATAACATTTTTCTATTAATAGAGAGGAGAGAGCTCTCTTAAATTTTGAAAGGGGCAATGTTCTTATACTATCGGGTATTTCATTATAAATTTTCATTAGGTACAGATTGCCTCCTTGGTTTAGTTGTCGCAAGCGCCAGTGTAGAGCAAAAGGTCCTAGGTTACATTCCAGGGTCAGCTAAAGTGTCATGTTAAGCAGTAGAGACACAACCAGGTACTTGAAAATCATACTATACCGACTAGTGGAACAAATCAAACGGTACCAACAGATTTAAAGGTGTGCTTATCCATCAGGAATTTATCAGTAACAGCCCGGTTGATGGCAATAGGCTTGCCCTTACATGGGTCTTAAACATAACTGGCGAACTGTAGGTGTACTAGATACACTACTGCCTAACCCTTCGGGGCTTATAGGCGTGATATGATGTATTTTAGGAGATTTACATACCTTTCATCATCTGCCTAGCCTTTTCCCAAACTATCTTGAGGTCGGCTTCCAGTCTAACCGGATGCAGCTGAGTACCAGTATTTTACATGAAGAGACTGCCTATCTGACCTCCCAGTAACTGGGTAATACGATACCTCTTGGTAAGACCTACCTTTATATAAAGAAATCAATGGTCTGACCTTTTTAATCACTAGGTTACACACGCTAAAGTCGTAAATTTGAACTCAAAATGCGAATTACATAATTTTATTCCAAAACGGCAATTTCAATTACTTCAACGAAAAATAAGTGAACATTTATCCAAATAAATATTGCCATGGTAAACTAAGTGTTTCTACTTATTTTATGCTTTTATGAAATTTTGCTCATAATTATTTTCTTTAAGCGGAAAAACACACAAGGTATTAGTTCCGAAAAATGTACGCGCTACTGGCATTGTTCTTCAAAGATTAATTGATAAATTGACACAACACCAAACAATAACCCGTCCCACCGCACTATACACTCAATCATTCATTCCTCAATCCCATTCAATCACTACTACATTCATTCATGATGAATAAAGAACGAATTCAATTACCAACTCTCGTTCAAATGGGAAAAACATTCCTTTTAAGTTCGCCGAATGAACTTGCAACGGTTGAGTGCGATTCTTATAGGATTTAATCGCGTCTGGGAACTCGAGGAACTCGAATACTTAGTTCGAATAATTCCCTATTCGAAAGTCCAGACATCCAGATTATTTGTTATATCTAAACCTGTGTAGGAGATCTAAAGTTTACCTACTCAGCGGTAATAAAGATTGCGGATTCGTGTATTGGGGAGATAGAATTTAAATTTAAATCAAACTTTGTCTTCAATTAATTGAAGACAAAGTTTGTAAGTAGGAGCGTCATTTTGTAGAAATACTTTGGGTGCATCTAATTGAAGGTAGCTTGTTTTATGTAACTTACAAAATCTGCTAGAGTTGGTTTAGTACGAGTGCCCGCCTCGTATTACCAGACCAGAAGACTGATTGAGATTGACCAGAAAACTGGCCTTCTAGGTCAAAGAATCAGTATTACGTACTTGTAGGTACAGATTATGTCTCCCCTGTCAGAAATAGAGGGTTTGTTTTTTTTCATAAAAACGTTGCCCCACACTAGGAATTTCTCCTGTATCGTGGGTGCGGTCAGGCCTAGCATGACCGCCGTAGAAATAGGCTATGTCTACGGAAGAATCGACAATTTGACAGATATTTCTATCGTCCCAAGCATGGCGATATTAAGAATGTAGAAAAGAAATGTTTCTTTTCTTCAGTCGACACAAGTTTGGGGGAGAAACAATACTTCTGACAAATGTCAAACTAGTCTTATTAAAAACTAAATACGAGATACGTTTCATGGTTGCGTTGAGTTACGTTCAAAAGGTTGAAATGTTATGTAAAATATTTAGGTTTAATTTCGCGAAAAAGATCCAGGCCTGGCAACACCATTCCCGCCCACGAAAAATGAAAAACTCGTGCAATTGGCAACTTTTTTTGTTAACTTAACGTAATAATATTCAGGGAATATAAACATCACGTCCCCGTTGCTATGGAAAGAATTTCTGTCTATGTCTTCGTAGAAACGCGAGTCGACGGGGCGCGCCACGCTCGGCCAGAAGAAATGTCAAGTTGTATAGAAAAGATATCTTGTCGTTTCTTGGTAGAATAGAGATAGAACGGACATGCTAGGGGGGGATGAACTAGAATAAACGAAGTTCTACGCGAAACTACGATTAGTTTGAATCTGAATAACAAATTGAGTAAGTTGCAGTAGTTAGTCACAAGTTAGAACCATTTTAGATTGTCATGAGACAGTATTAGTATCAATTAACTATGCGACACTGTTAGTGTGATATTTTGTCTGTTATACAGGATGTTTGTTTAAATAAGAATTATACTTTAAAGGAGTGTATAGTCACGTCTAATAATATGTATACACTTAGCAAAACTGAAAAGTGATATGCTCGTGAAATTACGGTTTCTACGTTGAGATAAGACCTATTTCGTAATAGTATGGCTTCCAAAATTCCATGTTCGTGAAAACGTAAAACCTTAATCAATACAGCAGGAGAAAATCACTTTTAAAAGTTGCTACGTGTATACATATTATTAGACGTGACTGTACACATAAACATAACATCACGCCTGTAATCCCCGACGGGTTAGGCAGAGGTGTACCTAATACGACCCGTACATTTCGCCAGTTAAGTCCCATGTAATAGGGGGCGAGCCTATTCCCAACAGCCAGCACGAATCCAGACTCCGTGGCAAGGGAGTGTCTTACTCAAATGTAACTTTCAGTGTGGGACCAAACCTGAAATCGTGGAAAAAAATCAACTGCTCCATTCATTTTTGTTCGCATAACTCGACAAAATGTAGGGTAGCTGATTTTTTTATTCATATTTTCTGATTCATAGTAAATGTATAATAGGGGGTGAGCCTATTGGTATCAACTAGGCACAGTCATATCTATGCTCAAGGTTGCTCTGAGACTCGCTGCGGGACTGTTCGAAAGAGATACCGTGGCCCTGGAACATAAAGGGCTTAGAAGGAACATGGATGGGTTTTAGTCAGTACAAGTCTGACACTCCCTTCCGCTCCGCCCAGAGCGGGAGGAGTCATTTGGTGATTTCCCAAAAAAAACGGTTGCTCTGAGAGTTGCCTCATTGAAAAACCCTATAATACTTATCCTGACATGGAAATCGATCCCACGACCTCGCGCTCTGCAGTAGCATTTGCAACCACAAAGCAGAATCGTTCATAGAAAAAAATAGTGCGTGGAGTCCCTCCGCGCGGAAGAAGTGAAACTTCCTAATGTGGAAATGATCGCTCTGTCTCTTTCTATTCCCCCTCCCCAGGAGCGTTGAACGTTTAACGCAACAGTGCTTTCATACCCCCTCCATGGTACCGTTAAACGTTAAACGCAACCTTGTTGGAAGTCGCATTAGAAGTTTCACTTCAATAAAAGATTGCTTCTAAGATAAATACCCTTTACAAGTCATTCACCTATCGAACTCTTGCATAAATCATAAAATACGATCACTAACAGAGCAAAAAAATATTCCAACGTCACTCTAAATTCTACCTTGAAAGCAACCCATTAAAGTTGAAAGTTCTTTGAAATATTTATGTGCTTGAAAAAGTCACGTGCCATTGGAAATTATACTTTGAAAACGAGAATCCAAAGTAAAAAACCCATTTTACAGTTGAACGCAATATGTTTTTATTAATGTTTATTGTAGTAAAATAAAGTTGTTTTCTAAGTTATTATGAAAACGTATTTGTTTTGTAAATACGAGGCGTGATTAGTTTTTACATGAAGAATACGGTTTTTAAAACATGGGAAAGTTGGAAATAATATTTGTTTAGTTTCAACTTTGATATCAAAAATAATTGAAACTCTTGAGAACTAACAAGTATGTATTATTTACATTTTCAGACGCTGCCGCGCTGCCCGTTTAAAACACGGATGGTTCACACTTACCGATTTCCATAAATAAGAAAAAAAAACCTATTTTATTATTGATTCGGAACGAGAATCATTAGCATAGTTACCTCCTTGAATTTGACGAGGATGCAAAACAACAGCCTGTCTGTATAATTAAGTTTTAAAAAGTCAGCAGACAAACTTAAGACGTCCTCGTCTGTGGATTTAAACACTTTTGACGGTAATCAGGTCGCCTAGTCCAATCTTATAGAGCAAAAACCAAAGCCCTCGAATATGTCGGCGACTTTTTTCGCATTCAGTTGACATGCCTGGCTCTAGTGGTAGCTTCCATAAGGTTAGATACAAAGAACAATACGGTATTTTCCATGTACGGAAATTGAATGTTCATCATCATCATCATCATTAGCCTATTATGTTCCCACTGCTGGGACACAGGCCTCCTCTCTATGAGAGGGACTGGGCTGTAATCCACCACGCGGGCCCAGTGCGGGTTGGTAGATGTCACATGTCTTTGAATTTTTAGTTCTAGGACATGCCGGTTTCCTCACGATGTTTTCCTTCACCGTTTTTGAGGGCAGCGGTGATGAAATAAATTACACAAAGTAATGCGCCTGCCTGGGTTCGAACCCACGGCTTACTGCTCGTAAGTCGGGGCTGCCATCACTGGGTCACCGCTGCTGCTGGTAATTGAATATTACCATCGCCTTTTTAGGTAAAATTATGTCAGTACGACAATAATATGCAGACGCTTTGGGATTTAATCTTTATGAAATTAATTGTATGAGCTGCTGGCGCTGTGGTTGAGCGATTGGCTTCCGCTGCGTGTCGCAGGTTCGATCCCCGCACGGAACAAATATTTGTGTGGCCCACAGATAGTTGTTCCGGGTCTGGCTGTTTGTGTATGTGATTTTAAATGTCTGTAAACGCACCCACGATACAGGAGAAATTCCGTTAGTGTTAGTGTGGGCCAACGGTTTAAAAAAAAACTTTATAATTAACTCATTCAGCACAATCTATGTAAGTTTGTATAAAGCGGGTTATCTTAGCAGATAAATAGACAGATAAATAATTTATTCAGAGCACACAAAAGACAGCACAACACACAGAAGCACAAATAAATAATACAGATTACATGAATGAATATACCTATATAAAAACAAGGTGCCAATATACAAAAAAAAAAGTACATGTCAACGAAACAGTTATAGTAACACCATGATAAACTTCAAATAAAATAACCAGCAGAACTTCGGAACTACTGATCTGCTGGCTTAACATGACCTCATAAAGCAGTATTATTTTACTCTTATTCCAGTCTGGGAAAGAGACGGAGCTATACAGGATGTCTAGCGCCATCTCTTTCCCACACCAAAAAGGAGCGAAACAATGATGTTTTAAGACGTCATGGTAGCCCAAAAATGTTTTCACTATCTACAGCTAGAAGCTACATAATCCCGAGTATTAAAGGCTACATTTAAAACATTCCCTTGATTTTAATTAATTTCTGTACAAATCGGGAACGAAGCTGTGTTCAAAAGCTAGTCATCAACATACTCTTAATTCAATAATAAACTCCTTGAACTTTCCTCAGAAAAAAACCTTCCAAATTCTCATACCCTCAGCAAAAGTCGTGCCAAAGCCACATATAATATTGCCAAGTAATTAAAATTACACAAAGTAAATGTAGCCACACGGTTTCCGTGTTAAAAAAGATTTTTTACACTGGCTATTTTCTCGAAACACGAATGGCCTGAAACACGGCTGAATTTTAATTGCTGAAAAGAAAAACCGAATATTTTAAGTTTTTACACGTACTTCGGAGTTTTATTAGGAAATTGCTGAATTAGTTTGAAGCAGGAATCGCTTGTGAAATATTGCTAGAGTCAGTAAACTGTTTGTTGTTTCCTCAATATAATTTCTTATACAAGGTGTTGTTTTGCATCCTCAAATACATTATATAATCAATATAAATTAGGGTAGGTAGTTAATTATAAAAAAACTGCTTTTTTTGTTGTTTAAATTTCTTAGTATTTCAGAATAACCCTCTTAACGTGGATTAGGGAATAAGAAATTATCGAATAAACGTTTAAGATTTTTTGTTTGTGTGTAAGCGAGGTTATAAGACGAGGCTCAGACCGTGTTTGAAACACGGGTGGTACACTTACCGATATCCGTAAATATGAAAAAAAAATTGCTACCCATTTTATTATTGATTCGGGTCGAGAATCATTAGCATAGTTACCACCTTGAATTTGACGAGGATGCAAAACAACAGCTTGTATACAAGTTGGAAGGGACAAAGACAGTAAAACGGTAACCACGTATCCAGTACATCATTCTGAACACCCCATGTATAAATTTTCTATCGGTTATAAAAAAAGCTGTTTTCTTCAATAACTACACGGTCAAAATAAACAAGGTGTTGTTTTGCATCCTCTTCAAAATTCACGAGGTTGTCACACAAGACATAAATAATCAATTAATATTTTTTTTTTAAATTAATATAATCGTGGTAATACGATACCCCATAGCAAGACTGGATGTCAGACTTTTAGCTTCTGAGTACTCGTAACTACTGTCAAAGATCTACAAATGACGGCCGGGACCAACGGCTCAACGTGCTTTCTGAGGCACGGAGGAAACTCGGTATGTAATAATGGTCACCCATCCACGGACCAACCTCAGCAAGCGCGGCTTAACCTTAAAGATCGACTCGTGTGGCTGTAATTATTTAGCCACGAGCTCCTCAGGGCCCTCGGGATTTGTGCCCGTTTGATGGCAATAGGCTCGACCCCTTGTAAATGGGACTTAACATAACTGGCCAAATGTGGGTGTACTATTAAGTACACTTGTGCCGATCCTTTCGGGGACAACAGTCGTGATGTTATTTTATTTTATGTCACAAGCATTTACAAGAATCACTTCTATTTTCATACTTCACCGAAATATCACGCAAAACTGGCCAATTTCCTCAAGTGACAGTTGTGTGGGAGTTACTTGGTATTGTAAATAGATTTGATATAAATATATTCACTCTATTACCAGACGTAATGGAAGTGGTCTTGTTTTTCCTTTTCGCTTGTAAACGGTGAGTAGTGCTGTAAAAATAGATGACTGATATGAAATGTGACGTTAAGTCGGTACGCGTTTGATTCCCGAAGGAATGGATAGTGACAAATGTACTGCCTACGTTTTTCTAGGAATTTGGTGAGCTTTTCTTGGTAAAAATCATTTTCAAAAACAGTTATGGAAGCTTACAAACAAAAATCGACGGTTCTCGTGTGTGTTCTCGTACAAGAAAAAATATTTTTTTGCCTTCTTTCCTAATGCATTTCCTGAGCATGCGGAATCTTAATTCACTTCTGTGAGTTTAGATTCTGTATGCTCAGGTTGTGGCTCTCCACATTAAGAAAAGATTCTTACGACTCGGATGTTTTGTGTTTCATACGGAAAGTTGTTTAGTATCAGGGATGGTCAATCTCCCTCTTAGGGGATGCAAATGATAATAAAACTTTTTACAATTGGTGGAGGATAACAGATATTTATATGAGACTAAGGGCTTCGCCCGCGTTTTGTTCAGTAATCGTTCCACGTAATCGTACTACCGTTATAACAAGCATCCTGTGCTATTCCAGACTATCTATCTCTGTGCCAAATTTCATCCAGATCCATTCAGAAGTTTTTGCGAGGAATAGTAACAAACACGGCAACATATCCATACATCCTCACAAACTTTCGCATTTATAATTTTAGTAAGAAGTAGGATGTATCTCAAGTAGTATATTTTTTCTTTATTTGTTTTATAGGGGCTTTTTGTTTTATAGCGTATGCCAGTCCCATCGTATCCAAAACAATTGTATACTTGTACAAAATGAGGGCCATGAAATTGAACAGACCCTTTGCATTGTCGCCAGTTGGGTGGGATAGAGTTGTGTGGAACATGCCTACATCAGCTCTGTTCAGATTCAGGGACCTTACTATATTATCTCTACCGGACTCATATTTGACACATTTCATCAATCAATAAATGCTGTAGTTCCTCGACAAAAACCTGATTCAAAATCAATTGTTTAAGGCTTATAAGGAGGAAGAAGTCGAGTATCATAATAACCTTACCAATAAATTCTACTTTGAAGTTTGAATGAATATACCAATGTTTCAGCTCCCACATTACAATCATCCGAAGTTAAGATGAAATGTCATTATACGTCTTACCTCGTCGCGTATGTACGTGAAAGGTTCTTTCATTTCTCACGCGCTGCGCAATGTACGTGATGCGAATTCAAAATGTTGTAACTCGCTAAATCAAAGAGCTCATTTTTCATATAAATGGTTCGCCGTAACGTTATGCGGTATTAATGTTGTTCGTTTTCAAATATAATGTACTTAATATAGATGTGGTTTCCTGGAACATAATAACTATCGAGAGGCCAACAGTCACGTTGGCCTAGCGGCCGAAAGCACTACTGTTGAGCAAGAGATCTTGGGTTTGAACCCTAGGTCTAGCAAAGTGGGAAAATCATAAGAATATTTATGCCGAGTTGATGGCAATAGGCTAGAGAAGTATGAAAGAAGAAGACAGGGTGCGCCGACCCCTAATAAATTGGGATAGGTGCTGAAGAATGGTGATGATAATAAACAATAGGCTCGCTCCCTATTGCAAGGTACATTAAAAATAAAGGGCATTTTAAGGTCCTATAGGCTTGCACCTATGCATTACTCTTCTGAGAAACACATGCGTGATGTTTTGGTTTGTAAGTGTTCTAGGCTGCTTATCTTTCTCTATATTATCTTGTTTCTATGTTTGACTCAATTAATCTTGTAATCAATAATAAGGACCCGCAGTGAGGGGAAAAACAGAACAAAGCCGTGATTCCATAATTATGGTCCAGAAAAGTCCTGCCAGGGCTGCGGGACTGTTCGAAAGAGATACCGTGGCCCTGGAACACAAAGGGCTTCGAAGGAACATGGATGGGTTTTAGTCAGTACAAGTCTGACACTCTCTTCCGCTCCGCCCAGAGCGGGAGAATTTCCCATCCATAAAAAAATAAATAAAAAAGGTCCATAAAAGTCTCTTACCTACAGTTCTACGCCAAAAAATTAAAATGATGCTAAAATTTCTAAGTTGAGTTGGTTCATTGTAGAGGAGTTTTCAAAAAATAAGATAAAATAAAACCCGAAACGATAACTAAGTTAATGGCCTAAAGACGGTACCGTAAAACGCCTACGTACAGTCTGACTGCTGATTAACATTCTGCGTAGGACGAAAACCAGACTACGTTTCATTTTTAATCACCAAAAGTTAAATTAAGTACACACACATAGGTAAAATATTCTCTACGGGGACATTTCAAGGACAATTTATATTCGGTTACCTTTTAGGCTTAGACCTTAGTGTTTTACGTATTTGTTTTTACATTACTCTCTTTTCATTTTCGCACTTATACTCACTTGTTATAAGATTTATATCAGAGGTAAGGTAACAGAAATGTAACGACTATTTAGTTAAACAAACGTTAACAATTTTAACACGCTGACGGACAGTATTCCCACACTGCTGGTTGAACGTTTTGGGTCACTGCAAAATATCATACATTGCCTGGAGGCGTTGGGTCACATCGCAACAGTAAATACATTGGGCATAACCATATATACGAGTACGTCGCGTCGTACGACGACGTTCTGACACATCACGCCATGCGTTTTGCCATACAATGTAATTCTATGTCTTTGGGCGGTATGTCTTTGCTAACTCCCTTCTCATCACTAGTTTCTCAGTAGGGAACTAAGTAGTAATATTTAAAATCTTGTCGAAGGATTTTTTGCCACTTGTAAGAACACGACGTATCGGCAAATTGGTGTCGTAAGTTAAGACATCGCCTTGTAATACCTACTTATATTTTTTTGGAGCTCTTTCTCTCTTTTTGGAGCTAAATTACTTATTACGATTCAAGATTCTTTATTTGCATGAAATATGGTACATTATAGACTTATAAATTAAAAGGTTTCACATATTTCGCTGACTTATTTTAGCATGCAAACTTAAAATTAAATTTAAATACTTAACAAAATGTAGTCGTAATTAAGGTATCAAACACCTAGACCTAGTAACAGATATAAAACATTTAATTTTATCTTAGATGATAATATTCTTTTAGAATTTAAAGTAGGTACTTGTGTGTAGGATACAGGATAAACTAATAAAATTAGGAAAAAATATATATAACTAGGAACAGATATAACATCAATAAAGCTTAGCTTATTTTAGTTGCTTCGTTAGTTGTTAGTGTTAGTTTACTTATTATTATTTAATGCTAATAAAACAATAAGAGAAGGGTTTCAATCTGTGAAACAAAAACAGTTAGTTATATTTTTAAACTCGAAAGGTCAAATTAAGTCCGCCCACACACTGACGGTAGGGGCGGCAGATCAAAGGGAGGGTTTAAAGGTCATCGAAACGGTCTCATTTGCATAAAGATAACTGTGAGATCGAGAATCTTTGTTATTGTTAGTTCAATTTTATAATTTAGAACAGAAATTGTTGAAACATGAATAATTTAACATAGAATATAGAAATTGCTTGAAAGTCTTTAAATTACTCATAATTCAGCAATTCCTTTGTACCATGTAGAATTTTTTTGGACATTTCTAGATCAATAACCCGCATAGAGTGTCTTAAAACGCTTGGACTTGGCGAGACGTGAGTTTAAAACTTTAAATGTCACGGGATATTTTCCGTGATTTTCACCAATTGTGAGCTCCCTAGCAATATTGACAACAATACAAAATTAACATTATGAGCTCCTGCGTCGAAATATCGAGAGCTCACTATAATTGATAATCACAGAAGATATCTCGAAATGACAGTGTAAGTTACAATCCGTGAAGGCTTAAAACCAAAGTTTTTTCGGTTTTGTTTTTTTTTAATTGACACAAAGTATGGCTGTATTTATGTACTTAAATGGTGGTAAAACAAATAGATGTAGATCATGATGCAATTAGCCCGCCCCCACTCCTATGTTACAGCCGTGGAAATTCTATGGCAATACGCCCTCAACACAACAAAAAAAAATATCTACACGTTCAGGAACTTCAGTCCCATTCTTAGCTGAACCCTAACCAAAGCTACTTTGATGAAATAACTCCTCACTCAAAGACATTTACGTGATACCGAAACACTCCCACGCATTGAGCCGTATCTCCGCCGCTTACAATGCCTACCGTCCTGTCACAGAATAAAAAAGGTACAGAAGGATTGGATTCATTATAATGAGTTAAATCAAGAGCACTTGCTGTGCGAGTTGCATGGTGACTTGCGTAAAGCGACGCGGATTTGTCTCGCTTGTATTCTTCGCATGAGTACTGTAAATCCGCAAATCAGTCGCGGCGACTTGCAAGTCTACAATTTTTTTTTCCGCAATCACTGTCATAGATGGGTGGAGTGTGTCATGGTTCTTAATGGCCTTGAATTTCTTGTCATTGACAGGAGGGCGATGTTTTTGAACATTTGTCATGACTTTTGTGCAATTGTCATTTGTGTCAGTCTGTAGAATTCACTGCGGGCTTTTGTGTTCCTTGATAATTATAATCTGGATCTATTCTAAGTTTAAGAGAATCGGTTTCTTCTAGGCAAGCGTGCTCCATCCTAGGTCGCATAATCACTTCACATCAGGCGAGTTGCGGCCAACGCAAGCTCATGTAGTTTAAAAAATGGTATTAAAAAAACAAGATGGCGTCGTTAGTTCCGCCTCCTCACGAGCCAAAACATACAGAACTATACGTTCGGCGATCCCAAGCAAATAGGAGATGTAAGTGCGCTTGCACTCGCTGTACGTAAAGTGAGTCTATGTATATGTGCGTTTTTGCTCGTTATATAGACCTGACCTTCTGTAGCTATCTATTCCGTGTCCCTTCTGCCTGTCTAACGTCCCACGCACCGGTCCCAGGAAGCGCTTTGATGGCAGCCGCTTCTGATACCGGTGGGGGTTATTTTGACAATATGTCGGAGTCCTAGCCTTTGTGCGCGACTTTGGAGGTCTTAGAGGAAGGAAATTTGATACCAACTTGGTCTAACGATGTCACTTTTGGCGCTCGGTCTCGAAATAAGTAGTTAGCCGATGACACTTTTTGCCGACGACAGTACCATTACAATTGCTTGCAAAAACAGAGACACATACGAAACTGACATTAACAATTCCGTAGAATCAATGGTAGAATGGTTGGAAAATAACAATCTTAAGATAAACCTTGAGAAAACTAATATCCTGCATTTTGCTCAAAGATCAGCCATACCAAATGTAAATGTCCATTATTGTAATGACAACATAGGTAAAGTTAACACAACCAGATTTCTTGGTGTAACTATTGACAGCAAATTGGATTGGAAAGCACATACGGAAGAATTAAGCAAAAAGATTAGTAATTCCACATATGCCCTGTATAAATTGGCTCCCATCTTAAACATTGATGCACTGCTAACTGCTTATCATGGCTTGGTGGCCTCTAACTTGAGATATGGATTAATTTTTTGGGGAAATTCTACAAATAAGAATGTCATTTTTAAAACGCAGAAAAGGTGCCTGAGGGCTATGTTTGGTCTCCATGTTACAGAGAGTTGCAAACCGTTTTTTAAAGCATATAAAATATTAACCCTTCCGTCAATGTACATTTTAGAGACCATCATGTTTGTCAAATCAAATCCACACCTGTTCCCCTTAGTATCAGATAAAGTAGTTCGAAATAGACGCGACAATAGTAAGCTATGTATCCCGAGATCCAGAACATTTCTAATGCGTAAAAGTGTATTCTGTATGGCGCCAATTCTTTATAATAAGTTGCCAAAGCATTGGAGGGAATTAACTACTGACAACTTAAGAAATAGATTAAAAAACCTTCTGTTAGAGAAAGTCTATTACAGCACTGACGAATTTCTAACCAACATATTAATTTGACTTGTATATTGACATCCTAATTTTATGATTAATTGCTTTAACATTGGTATTTTCTTTATTTATATTTTTTATTTTTTTGTAATATTTGCTATGATGGGATTATGACACTATTTGATTGTATTTTGTTGTACCATTTAGTTTTAAGTATACTCTAAATTGGATTGTTAATTGCTGCTATACATGCTGTGTTTAATGGACGAATTTAAAATCAATTGATGCTGGGTAGCGTCCGACATCTTATATTTGTACGCCGTTAAGGCAAAACATGACTGTAATAATTATAAGTTAATGTAACATCTTGCATGCTATGTGTGTGTATACTCATGTTTTGGACAAATAAAAATTATCTTATCTTATCTTATCTTATCTTAGATTTCCTACGTAAATGAATAGTTGAACAAAATTTGCTGGAAATGCTTATGAAGTGGTTGCTATAGTCTTATTTTAAAACTATACGTCTAAATCAAAGTAATTGGCAACACTTTAGCCAAAAGAAATGGGGTCCAAGGAGCTGATAATTACGGTAAAGCATGAGTTTTTGGGTTATTGAGATTTTCCATTAGGAATTGCTTAGTAGCAGCCACGAAGTCTGGATTTTCGTATGGTTGATGGCAATAGGCTCACTCCCAACCTAACAACAACCGCTATCCGAATTTGGCCCAGTGGTGGTAGCCCTGACTTACGAGCAATAAGCCGTGGGTTCGAAACCAGGCAGGCGCATTACTTTGTGTAATTTATTTAATTACCGCTGCCGTTAAAAACGGTGAAGGAAAACATCGTGAGGAAACCGACATGTCCTAGAACTAAAAATTCGAAGACATGTGACATCTACCAACCCGCACTGGCCCCGCGAGGTGGATTACAGCCCACTCCCTGTCATTGACATGTAAATGTGTATTTAAGCACAACTCTAGTTGAGTTGAATGGGCCGATAGGAATACATTCAGGGTTGTTTGTTACACCCCCGCGCGTTTTACTGGAAAAACAATGCGTATGATATTTGTCAAACAAACATTAGTTGAAACAACAGTGTTACAGTTTGTTCTACTAAAATAGTGAGGGCTAACAATGCTGGATGACTTGATTATGTGCTGAATTGTTGTTTTGTATGTTTTAGTCCTTAGTATAATAATAAAACGTACTTCTATAAGTATAATAATCATACGTCACGCTAGTCCTGAAGAATTAGGTAGTGGTGTATGTCGCCAGTTACGATTTCTTTAGTTTCATGGGTTAAATAAGTCCAAATCCACGCTCCCTAAAAGATTCTGTTGCTTTCTTGGTCATTATTTTTACAATAAATTAAATAAACTCCGATACCTATATCGAAAAACTCGATCAAGCCGTATTGAAGAAATCAAAAAATACTTAAAAACCCTGGGCTATGATAAAACTGAGAATCTTTTGTCCGTTCTGAAATAAAGCTAATTTTGACCAACCTCAACTGGGAGAAAAAAATAAATGATTAATTATTGTTATTAAAATAATTCGCTTAAATGGGGCGAGCCAATTGCCATCATTTTGGGCACAAATCCGGACGATGGCTATTGGCTCGCCCAGCTCAATATGGAATGATACTGAGATATTCAAGGTATCAAAACGACAAAAACGAGTAGGTATTAATAGTAACTACGCTATTTAGAGGCCTCGCCCACGGCGACTTTTTGTAGCAAAGCAGTAGCTATGCTGTCGCGCATGTGTATCGATACAGCCGCGATGCTACCGCTGGCTGTGTACTCTTCGCCCAGATCTGTATCGCTGAAAGACTCCATTTTGTGCATGTGACGGACAACTTACAGCGCTGTCTGCCTGTTAGAGTCGCACCACTGACTGACACGGCACATTCCCCAGCACCCCACCTTCCATTCTTCACCCCTCGTTCCCCTCGATGTCGTCAGAAACGGTCGCGCGTTTGCATCGGTACAGTCGTGATGCTGTCGGGTATGTGTATTATCGATACAGCCGCGCGTTTGCTTCGTTTCTGTCGCACGATGCAAACGCGACTATCGCGCGATAGTAGCGATATAAATGTACAACAGCATCGCTACAAAAAGTCGCCGTGGGCGAGGGGCCTTACATACGTACTGTTTCAATTGAGGGACGATTTGTATATTACCTACGCAACATATACTTTGTAATTACTCCGAAATAACCAAGCAAAACGAAGCCCTTTCAAGCGCGTTTAAATAAAATGAAAATTCATTGAAAAACATCAAAGTATTTATGATCATTGAAAGCATTCGCCGTATTCATATCGGATCGCCAATTACGCGTGACGGGAGTACAGACTATCCTGGGTGGTGAGTGGGTTGTATTACAGTGGAGGTACGCCTACGCAAAGGCTCGTATGAAACACTTTGGTTTATGAATGAAATTGTACGGTTGGGTGCTTTACAGGGAATTAAAGTTACAACCGAAATTCCTTGAAGGCTGTTCCAGGAATTTTGGTTGTAAGAAATGTCAATAAATAGGAGGAGCTAAATAATAACAGCCGCTAAGGTCGAACTTGCAGCCGTACTAATCTAGGTTAGTCCGTGGATGGGTGACCACCGTTAACATACCGAGTTTCCTCCGTACCTCGGTAAGCACATTAAGCCGTTTGTCCAGGCTGTCATTTGAAGAGATTTGACAGTCGTTAGCGGAGGGTTACCGAATAGGGATGATGACTGGGTAAATAAAACGAAATTCTATTTTGTCCGTCAATCAGGTAATACAAAAATATTAGATACGTATTTTTTGTTTTATCAAGATAACAAAAAATACTTAGTTAAAACGCATTAAAGTTGGAGAGTGGGGGCTCACTACGTCACAACTAGGTATAAAATGTACAGAGCCGTGACGTCATGCGCCATTTCAACTCAAAATATCTCCGTAATTTTACGATTACGTGAAAAAAGAAAAAATACGTGTCAAATACTTTTTAATAATCTACCCGATAAACAAATAAAAAAAATGAGTCACCATCCCTATTACTTAGTATGTGCTAACTGGGTTGTAGAGGTAAGATATGCAGTTGCTCCAAGAAAAATACAGGTATTCAGCTGGTTCCGATTACACAGCCGACCCCAACATATTTGGGATAAGGCTAGGCAGATGATGACTTCAAAGAATTTTGGTTGTAAAGTGACGGTAAATATTTTTTTAGTGATATAATATCTATATCTGTCAGGTGTAGACGAAATAAAGTTATATGCCACCCACCGTTGTCAATTCTTAATCAGATCTGGGTAAGTAATATAACATAACGTTATATCACGCCTTGCAATCCCTGACGCGTTAGGCAGAGGTGTACCGGCATCGGGAACAGGGTCCGTACTATTGGTGGTCAGAGCTCTTGAGAGAGGAACCTCCTAACAATACGCGCCGTGTCCAGAAGTACTGCTTTCTGAATCAAGCCCTTGATCCAGCTGCCAAGCGCTCAGCAAGCCTCCTAAGATGTTGATCGAGGCTTTTGGCTATTAAGCCATTGGCTGACGCGACTATTGGCACAATGACTGCTTTCCTTTTTTTTTTTGGGGATGGGGAATCATCAAATGACTGCTCCCCCGCTCTGGGTGGAGCGGGAGGGAGTGTCAGACTTGTACTGACTAAAACCCATCCATGTTCCTTCTTCGCCCTTTGTGTTCCAGGGCCGCGGTATCTCTTTCGAACAACCCGCAGCCCTGGCAGGCACCGGCCCTCTCGGACCGCGCGTGGAACACAAACGCGCCGTCGGCACGGCCTGTCGTCATAAGACGGACGGACGGTGAGCTGGCCCATTACTCACCGTCCACAGGCCCGCGCCTACGGTGGCCGGGGGCCACTGGTTGCCTCCCGACGCCCGGGGCGTTTCCCGCGGCGGCTGGGACGTGAGGTTCTCTCCCTCTCACATTCCGCCACCTCCTTCGCTAGCATGACTGCTTCGCAGAAGGAGGCGACGGCATCCCATTCCCTCTCGCTCCGGACCATAGATTGAACCAGGGTCGGACGCGAGAGGTCGTCGCCGCCAATCGCCGCTACGAGGACACGGCGGTGCTCAGCCCAAGCGGGACAGAGCTCCACGGTGTGCTCCACCGTCGTCGGTGTGTCCTCCGGCCGATCCTCGCAGTGGTAACACCCGGGCGTTTCCTACCGCCCGATTCGGTGCAGGAACCTCCCGAAACAACCGTGTCCGGTGAGGACCTGCGTCAGGCGGAAGGTGAGGGCGCCGTGGCGCCTCTCAAGCCACTCCTTAAAGAGGGGTTAGGTTGAGACTTATCGCCACTATTGTGGCGTGCCCTGCACGTGGTTGCGACAGTCGCTGTCTCCATGTCGCCATGAGATCGCGCCGGAGGTCTGTCCGCTGAGCAACAATTTGCCGCGGCAGCGGAGTTTCCCCCCGGCGTAGTACCTCCGCGCGCCATCCATGCAGGCGCGCGAGCACTATCGCCTCCAGATCCCATGGCGGCAATCCGGCCAAGAGGCTCGCCGCCTCGCCGGAGATCGTGCGGTACCCCCGGACCAGCCTTACGGCTACCACCTTTTGGGGCGCGTTCAGCTAATGGGCGGCTCGCCGCCTTAAAGAACGCGCCCACACTGGGGCCCCGTAAAGGGCCATGGACCGCACGACCCCCGATGACTGCTGTACTCACATTCCACTGTCGCCAACCTTGCGAGCCAGATCTAGATATTTTAATTACTTATCTTTCTCTGTTTTTACGATGTTCTCGTCATGTCAGGCGCATACTTATACTTCTGATTCCACAAGTTGGTACTTCAAAGTGCCCATAACATTTATTATTGTCAAAATAAACGATAATAATTATACACGACAGCTCAAATTTAGAAGTGGTCCGAACCAAAACAAAAATCTATTTTAGATAACCTTAGTTTTTATTCCGTATCACAATGTGTATTTAACCTAAAAGTTGACTGGTAGAAAAAGCCCTGTGGCATTAAATTCGCTTATGTACCAAAACTGTACATAAAGTTTAAATAAATAAAGTAGCCTTCCTATACATAAAGCGTCCTGTTTGTGGACTACCCACACGGCATCAACGAACCTTTTTGAGAACTACCCGCATTTTCATTAATCGTTAATTGCTACATATTTTACGATAAAATAATATTTTCTTTTCGAACCGTTTCCCGTACAATATTGCGGGCCTTTGGGATATCTGATATGTTTCAAGAATTTCATTTTATCATGGAATGCCTGGAATCCTTGATTAATATTAGGATACTGGCAAAATAATTTCAAGAAAATTCTGTGGTATTTTACGTGATCAAATAAATATATTTTTGGGTATATGGAAGTGGAGTATGTACTCGTAGGTAATTAAGGAAAATATTGGATAACGCAAACCTTAGGAAATTCTTCTTTCTTTTAAGGGTTTTTTGGGTGTTTTAATAAACAGCTATACACAGTGTAACGGAAAGGGTATATATATACTTAAGGGTGTGGAGTGTAAATGTGGTGCTGCCCCGCAAACGATGCGGCACTTAATATCGTGTACTGCTGTTTGTTCATTACAGGAACTGATAGACGCTGCAGAGAGCGCCAAACTAGTGGCTCAGTTCTGGGCCGATACAATTTAGATTGCCATCGACACGCTAAGAAGAAGAAGGGTGTGCTACAGACCATCAAACTGAACATGTTTTGCCATCAGAAACATCGTAATAGCGAAAAAAATATCAGCTGCCCCATACATTTGGGTCGAATAGGTATTGTGTGAAATTTTGTATGGGGCAGCAGATAATTTTTTCGGTTGTGCGTTGTTTCATCGCTAATTGTTTCATCGAATTTCGTTTCACATAAATTGTTTCTCATATTATCATTTCGTAGAATAATCAATACGCAGAATACTTACTTTGAAGAAATTTAAATCATCGATTTTTGTTTCCAATAAAGTTTAATGTTAGAATATTCATATCATAGAATAACAAATCAAATATTCTTTATCCACATATTGTTTGTTTCACATAAAACTTATTACGAAGAATAACATTTTATCGAGTGACAGTTTCTAAATCTCATACCTTTAAAAATACATACCCTCCTATAAAATTACAACACCGCATTCACAAAAATAATGCTGTTAAATTCTTGGCAAGTAGGAAAACAGTCTTGTTATTCTCACTAATGGTGTCCATGCCTGTTGCACGCAGCATGCAAGCAAGCATGTAGCATGCAAGCAAGCATACAACATGCAGCGTGCAAGCAAGCATGCAGCATACAACAAGCATGGTTTCTGCCACGGCTCCGGCGCTGCGGGGCTCCGCCGGCCCCACGCGAGTTTATCGTCGCAGATGGTATTAATGCTCACCACCTGCTCCTCACCTCGCGGGCCGCCTCATCCCTCCGCGCCTACGCGGGCCTAAATTACACTCTAGGGGTAGGGCAGACAAGACTACGTGGAGTCTGGTTTGCAGCCATTCGTTTTTGTCACTAACTTTTGTAGTACAACATATTGACTTTTAAGGACACTATTTTAATTTAAGGTTAATACCTAATACCGGAAGGGGTCCGAGAGGGCCGATGCCTGCCAGGGCTGCGGGTTGTTCGAAAGAGAAACCGCGGCCCTGGAACACAAAGGGCTAAGAAGGAACATGGGTGGGTTTTAGTCAGTACAAGTCTGACACTCCCTCCTGCTCCGCCCAGAGCGGGAGAAGTCATTTGATGATTTCCCACCCAAAAAAAAAAAAAGGTTAATACCTAATTTCGTTGAAATAAAATACCATGGAAACATACATCGAACAAACAATATTCGTTAAAAAGTAATTCTACTGTTTGATAAATTTGTTAAATAAAAAAATGTGATCATAAAATTCATTGAAATGTGTTTTTGTAAAATATGTTTCATTCAAGTAAATAGTAGTTGAAACAAAAATATTCGAAATAAAAATACGAGGACCAAATATTATGTGAAACATTTTCTGCGAAACGAAATTCTGTGAAACTTCTGTCTGCGAAACAAGGTGACACCAATTTTTTCGCTATTACGATGTTTGTCTGATGCCGAAACATGTTCAGTTTGATGGCCTGTAGCACACCCTTAAATATGCATATAAGCTTTCCGTTACACCCTGTATATTTTGATATTCCTGCTTTTGGTCATGCCAGTAAATTCTGAGGGCTTAGGCAGAAGTGGACCGATACTCCACATTTCGTTTATCATGTATTAAACTTTGCAACTATGACTTACACTCTTATTATGTAGTTAACTTAACAGGGAAGAGATTCCTAAACTAAAATATACTTTGTCCTACCAGAGAATCGAACTTAAAACCTTATGCTCAACAGCCGCACCTTCTAATAACCATATAACTAATTTATTCCTTCAAATATGTATTATAGGAAACTGTTTCTATATGTACATATATTATGTACTACTTAAATGGAAACTTGGAAGAGACCTGTTGCCTGTGGAACGCAATAAGCAAAGTTGATTGATGTATATAATGATTGATTACGGCTTTTCACGTCAATACTCAAAGTCACATTAACATAACATCACGATTATAATCCTCTAAGGGAGTAGGTAGGTATAGAGCACTCACATTTTACCTTTTGATCATAGTCAGTTTAACAGAAACGATATATAAGAGTGTTTAAACTCCGCTCAGAGGACAGACCTCCGGCACGATCTCATGGGGACATGGAGAGAGCGACTATTGCAACCCCGTGCAAGGCACGCCAAATTTTTGTGGAGTGGCTGGAGAGGAGCCACGGCGCCCTCACCTTCCGCCTGACACAGGTTCTCACTGGACACAGTTGTTCCGGGAGGCACCGAAACGGGCGAAAGAAAACGCTCGGGTATCACCACTGCGAGGATCACCCGGAGGTCACGGTGGAGCACACTGAGGAGGTCTGCTCCGCTTGGTCTGAGCACCGCCGTGTCATTGTAGCGGCGATTGGCAGCGGCGACCTCTCTCGCGTCCGGCCCTGGTTCAATCCATGGTCCAGAGTAAGAGGGAATGGGAAGCCGTCGCCTCCTCCTGCGAAACAATCATACTAGCGAAGGAAGGAGGTGGCGGAACGTAAGAGGGAGAGACCCTAACGTCCCAGCCGCCGCGAGAGACGCCCCGGGCATCCATCTTATGACGACATGGCGTGTCGACGGCGTGTTCGTGTTCCAAGCGCGCCTCAAGGAGATGTCAGCAAACTGGAAGGGGTTCGAGAGAGCTTGCCGGGGCTGCGGGACTGTTCAAAAGAGATACCGTGGCCCTAAAACACAAAGGGCTAAGAGGGAACATGGATGGGTTTAAGTCAGTTTAAGTCTGACACTCCCTTCCACTCCGCCCAGAGCGGGAGGGGTCATTTGATGATTTCCCATCATAAAAAAAGAGTGATTACACTTTTTCCGGTCAGCAAATTCGGTTCGGCAATACACATTTGTTACCAAATCAAAGTAATATAGAATAAATAACACAAAGGTACTTGGCTCGTACCGATCGGCATAATTAATTCGGCATCTACCATCACTGAATCATTTTAGAGTCACATCCGTACATTTCGAAGTAAGCGGATTTTCCCGAATGTGACATAACAAAACATCACGCCTGTAATCCGCAGAGGTGTACATAATAGTCGCCCACATTTCGTCAGTTATGTTTAAGATTGTATAATGTTTTTTTTAGATATTTCGGATATACAATTTTTCTTTCCAAATTTTTTTTCATTAATTTTGGAAAAGTTCACATGTTGTAAGTTTTGTTTAACTGTCTTTTTTTTTTTTATAAAGTAAACGTTTTACTGATAATATGCATACTAGATTCACATCCAATAGATGTCAATCATTAATATTGTTTTGTAACTTCTTAATTGCATTTGTGCTTGTAAATCAGTTTTGTGAAATAAATTTTAAAAAAAAGTGCCATGTAATAGGAGACGAGCCAATTGCCATCAACCGGGCACAAATTCAGACTCCGTGGCTGCTACTGAAAAATTCCTGATGGATAAACCCAATAACAATTTTCGCGACTCGGGTATCGACCCAGGACTTCAAGCTCAGCAGTCGCGATTGTGATCACTACACCAACGAGGCAGTCTGACACGCAACCAAATAAGTCATAGTATAACTTTGCTAAAACATTGTACCAACGTAACTAAACAACGTTTCTCATAACATATATCCCGTCAGAAATTGTGACGGTGTGTTACATCCTTAATTTGTCATGTTACTGACGTTAGCTTTTAAGGGGTGTCTACATGATTTATATTGTATGGAATGTGTTTCCATGAATTTTTACTTGTTTCGTCTCATGGAGAGAAAACAGGGATTAAATTGCGAGGGATACGCGCAAAGTGAGAAAGACTCATTAGCTTGGCCTATGCCCAAGCTGGGGTCGGCTTTCAGTCTAACAGAATGCTGCTAAATACCAGTTTAAATCAAAATATATTACCCGACCCGGGCCGAAAGTCTGACAACCAGTTTTATAGTTTTGTATCGTATTATAATTAAATGGGTTACTGGGTGGGAGGTCAGACAGGCAGTCCCTCCATGTTAAATACTGGTATTTAAATGTATCCCGTTAGACTGAAAAGGCTAGGTAGACGTTGATTCTTCATAACGTGTCAATAGCAATTTAGGTACAACGGACCAGAATACGGCTCTTGTCTACTCTCTAAGCTTGAAGTCCGTAGTTTTGGCCGAAGTTACGGTCGTTTTCTACTCCTTATCGCTTACGGACATAAGATTCGTTAGGGGCCCGAACTAAAAATGAATGACAATACTTCTGATGTGTTTTCAAAACTCATGAATCTGAAAATATTAGGAATTAGGGTTTATATCGAAGTAAAAAGCTAGTTACGGCCAGACCCGTACTTTCGTTTACGGACTTAGAGAGTAGACCCCCAGAGCTTGCTTTCCATCTAAAACCTGTTTAAAATTCAGTATCAGAACACAACAAACACATCCTCGACTTTACTCAACAAACTGCTACAAGTTATTTGAAAGCGAGAAGCCTTTGACGCGCCCTTATGCGGGCATGTAAATACATCGCATCTGTTAAAATCCTTACTGTAGCCGAATAGAACTTCCTTGAAATGTTTCGTACTTTACTGTGAGTACAAATGGCAAAAATACTTGGTACGTAGGCGAGTTTGTCCTGCTTTTGTGTGTTTTAATTTCGTAAAACTGCACTGCACTCAAAATCTCAATGACATTTTTAACCGACTTCAAAAAGAAGGAAGTTCTATGTTCGACTGTGTGTGTTTTTTTTTTTTAATGTATGTTCACCGATTTCTCCGCCAATTGTGGACCGATTTTCAAAGTTCTTTTTGATAATTCAACAATAAATGATTGCCTTCTTCACGTTGACGAGCAAACGAATTAATAAATCATGATGTAGTGGATAGGGAAATTCTGTATTTTTTTTCGAATATTGAATATAATATTATAATATTAATATTGTACGAGGGGAGTTTTATGACTTGTAGTGGGACTATTAAATATGGTACAATATGCAAGCAAACAGCAGGAGGTCATATAGGCAGCCGCTCCATGTAAAATTATGGTATTCAGCTGCATCCGAATAGACTGGAAGCTGATCCCAAAATAGTTGGGTAATGGCTGCCCAGGATCACCTGGGCAGCCTTTCGTCATCATCAGATGACGATGCAGGAAAACAGTAGTTATCATCATCAGCTTATAATGTTCCCACTGCTGGGACACAGGCCTTCTCTCTATGAGTGGGCTGTAATCCACCACGCGGGCCCAGTGCGGGTTGTTAGATGTCACATGTCTTCGAATTTTTAGCTCTAGGACATGCCGGTTTCCTCACGCCGTTTTCCTTCACCGTTTGTGAGGGCAGCGGTGATGAAATAAATTACACAAAGTAATGCGACTGCCTGGGTTCGAACCCACGACTTACTGCTCGTAAGTCGGAGCTGCCACCATTGGGCCACCGCAGCTCTCTCTTTCTCTGAAAACAGTAATATCACTCACAAACTCACAATATTCCTTGTTAATTTTCGAGGTATATTTGCTGTAATTGCCATCTGTATTAGAAAAAAAACATCTTAAAAATGTAGATCCAACAAAATTTGGTGAAACCACAACTATCACTTTCATCGAAAAAACTCAATCCCAATCTCAACTTATGTCTAAGTACACCGAAAAATATGGCTCGAAAATCGTTGAACATTTGTGGCAGAAATAAATGTCGCATAGTTGACTCGGATTTAATATCGACCGTCACTCCGGAATATCAGTAGCCAGGAATATAAAGTACCTACGTGTGTACGTGTAGAATACTGGCGATGAAATGCATAAATGTGCTGGTACCTACAAATATTATGTGCTATATGGTGTGTGTTGCATGTCACTACTGCGCAAAAGCCCCCCATAATCCTTTTTTTTTTTTTTTTTCATTTAACTCCTCTTCCAGTGTGGGAAAGAGATGGCGCTAGACATCCTGTATAGCTTCGTCTCTTTCCCACACTGGAATAAGAGTAAAACAATACTGTTTTAAGACTTCATGGTAGGCCAGCTGGTACTCTTTTCGTACGCCTCCTGAAACGAGCCATCGCAGTGCCTGTCCAGTTCACACAATAAAAATATAACAGCTACTAGGCAAACTATTGCCTTAATTGCACAAAAATGAAGTCTACCCTTAAAGGGGAAGTTAGGACAAAATGTGCTACCTAATATTAGAATTCTGTCGCAGTACTAAAACTGCGCTAACATATTTCATCCTCTTAAAATAAGCCTCAATTAACGTCACGAGGAGGTGGGGGCGTTATGTCACACGGTATTACATAGTTTGACACGCTCTCACGTGTCTTTTTTTAAATTTTCGTTCGTATTAATGTCGATTTTACTTTTATAATATTTTGTGTATTTTTTGAATGAGTGTCAATTATCTGCACGAGCGTTTTGATCTATTCCATTTTTTGGTAAAGTAATTCAAGCAAAAACTCGTAACAACTAATAATAGTTAATAAATCAGCCATAGTAACAATAGATACTTGTCTTATTTTGTCTGAATGGCCATACCGACATACCAACCGACCTTCACGCATAATTAATAAGTTAATGGCAATACAGTAATTCATAATTAGAAGAGCAAACAGTGCACGGTTAGCTCGGATATCTGACAGCCCAAGCCTAGATCTTTAGTTGGACACATTAGTTTTATCATCAGGAATAATTATCTTATTTGAATATATAATACGCATTGCACTCATAAATATCATCTTTTTCCAGACCCCATCCCAATTTGTTCAAAGTTGGCGTAGTATTTTTTTTTTCCATACTTATTTCTTTATGAGTCGTCATGTCTTAACTCCACACAAAGTTTAGGATGTAAAAAGGCAAACAAATAAATAAAACACCTCTGCACAATGCAGGCATTAAAATTCAAATGCAACTTCAGCAAAATTCGACCTAAAATACAATCTAACTACGAAACCCAATAAATAAAGTTCCATTGTTCGAGAGTTCACTACAATTTTAGATTATGCATTAAAGTTACAAAATACATTATTATAGCGAGCGTATGTAATATTGGCCTCATTTAATAGCAATATGGCGACACCAATCATGCTTGGTAAATATATTAATGGTAGTTAAACAGTTAAACTAAAACAGAAAAAGGTTGGAATATATTTACAAAAATATTCTGCAGGGTCTGGTTATTAGCCGTTGGTCTCGGCTGTCATTTGTAGATCTTTGACAGTTGTTACGAGTAGTCAGAAGCCAAAAGTCTGCAATCCAGTCTTATCCTACCAAGGGGTATCGTATTACGCAGTTACTGGGTTGTGGAGGTCAGACAGGCAGTCGCTTCATGTAAATTACTGGTACTCAGCTGCATCCGATTAGATCTATCTTGGGAAGGTAGTTTGAGAAAAGGCCAGGCAGATGATGATGATCTGTTTGTACCAAAAAAATGCTATTTTCGGTACTCAACTGTTATCAATAAGAATCGACTGGTTAGGCCATTATTTTAAAGTCAAAATTAAAATTGAAGCACAAACGTAGCATAAAAGTAGGTAATTAAAAATGTTATTCCATACAAACCCGTTACATAGGTACCTATATCCCACTTCACGTCTCGTTCCAAAATAACCCTCAATCAACGCCACGTCCCGCGAATGTTAGAAATGTCACTGTCACAAAAAAATGACATAGGTAAACTCCGAAAATAAAAAACCTGTGTTCCGTAAAATACAAGGAAATTCAAAGCGTAAAAGTCAAAAGACACTAATTTTGAGCGGTAAAAAATACCGCAAAAGTTCTAGATTCAGCCGTCACAGTAACCCTTAAAATAAGCCTCAATTAAGTAAGCGAGGGGAGGTCGGGGTGTTACGTCACACACGTTTATTCCACTATCAACACGCTTTAATATTCGCTCGCGGGCTGTCACGGCGTGACGTAGCAACATGGCCGCCGCAATCACCGTCGAGTGGCGTCGTGTCATAGGGCTGAGAGACGTTAACGTTGAGCGCGGGAAATTGAGTGAACTGTTTGCGTTTACATTCTGATGCGAGAATGAATGCGATTTTGGTTTCTGGGTTTGTTATTTTGGCACGGTTAGGGAGGTTGAGCATTTACGGTGTGGAAATGAGAATTGTGGGTTTAATGATATCTTGGTTAGGTACTTTTAGACTCAAGCCATACGGAAACTCAAGTAGTAGTATTTCATACATAAAAAAAGCCCGGAGCCACAGAGCTCCAACGCGATAGGTACTAGAAGATGTTCATAATTAATTTGAACAATGATCCTTTAAGAGATTTAGGGTGAACAAAAACTAAGATCGCATTTATTCATAAATAGTACACCGATTTCGTCACCATATGATTAAAATACTTGTGTGTTAAGTACGACATTCGATTCTATTTAGTTCTGTAATAGAATTTAAATTCTGTTGCCATCCCTATTTCATTACGAGTCTCGTTTCAAGTGTGACATTAACTGCGATGTGGAATTGCATGTATCGACGTAATTAATTAGTTAACTGGCTTAAAATTATAGGAGGTGACGCGTATATGTGTTAGCGAGTTATAACCATTCGAAGTTTGGTGAAAATGGAGGACATTTTATTGAAACAATTTCTTCAAGAATAGTCATATCAAACACTAGCTGTCACGCGCAACTTCGTCTGCTCCGCTCTTATTCTTCGTAGCGTGCTGTTATAGCCTTATAGCCTGCCTCGATACATGGGCTATCCGACACTAAAATATTTTTTCAATTTGAACCAGTAGTTCCTGATATTAGCGTGTTCAAACAAACAAATTCTCCAGCTTTATATTATTAACTAGACTACATTTACCCGTTTTCGCAACATTTTTCATTGCCGCTCTGCTCCTATTAGCCGTACCGTTGAATATATAGCCTTCCTCGATAAATGGGCTATCTAACACTGAAAGAATTTTTCAAATCGGATCAGTAGTTTCTGATATTAGCGCGTTCAAGAAAACAAAGAAACAAACAAACTCTTCAACTTTATTATTAGTATTAGATAAGCATATATAACGTAACATAACGCGTGATAACTCTAAAAAGTTCGGCATAGGTGACCTTTAGAATATCGACACCCACATTTGGCCAATAAAGTTCTAAGTCCCATGTAACACAGGGCGAGCTCTTTCCATCCTATGGGCTCACACCCCGGACAGCTATTGAGAAATTCCTGATGGGAAACCCAAGTCCACTAAGCCCGGGAATCCAAACCAGGAGTCCATGCTCATGCTTACAACCATTAGACCCACGAGGCTCATTCTTACAGCCTACTTAAATTATCCAGGGACTCAAACTGTAACCGTAATAAGTGTTTTTGACACTATTTTTTTTAACAGTTTTAACAGAAAAACACTTTTAAATGTAACAGATACAATAAGTGTTACCGAATCAAACTGTAACCTTTTATATGTGTTAATATGTGTAAATGAAATAATCAATAATAGCTTTATTACGCTGCGTTTACCTGTTACACTTATTAACACAGTTTACGCTTTTATATCTGTTACAGATATGTTACGTTTGAAAACACATGTAAAAGTGTAACATATTTGATTCTGTTACCAATTCAATATGTAACACTTATAATTCTGTAATCTTTATGAAGGTGTTTTACGTCCCTGAAATTATCTACACGTGAATGTACTGTGATATTGTGTTAGAATAAAGACGATGTAGGTGTGTTATATTTTCTGTAATAAGATAATATTAAACGCCTAGTAAATAATAAGTAATTAATTGCCTACCACACACCCACACAAATGTCTTTTTCGGGCTAGACAGTCTGATCTTAGAATGATTACATCTGTTTGTTACACAGATTTGAACACCTACTCGTATGTTCCTATAATAAGCCAAAGTAATACAACTCCATTTATTTAGATTTTGCTTAATAAGATGGCGTTAGTAATGTAAAACCAAAATTTTTAATAATAATATGTTTTATCAAAGTTAATTTTTTGGAAGGCCTCCCACTAGGTAGACCGATGACCTGGTGAGGTTGCGGGGATCCGCTGGATGCGAAGCGCACGGGACCGGTCAATGTGGCGTCACTTGGGGGAGGCCTATGTCCAGCAGTGGACGTCTTTCGGCTGAAATGATGATGATGTTGATGATGATGATGATGTTTTATCATTAGACATCATTATTCTATCTACAGTGTGTATTTTTTTGTTTTGCTCTCATGGAAAAAGTAGTTCTGTTTGATGACACCTTTAAATACGACAATACCTTTTTGGTCATGCTTTATATACCAATTAATATTTTTTGGGCCTGTACAGCATGTCTTCTTGTGTCTATATGTTACTATTACTAGTCCTCTCACTAGTCATCCCCATCTCTAGCCATGTCATCTTTCACAAAGTCCAAATATCATCTTCTTTGAACAGTCATTGATCGTTTTACATTTTCAGAAACTGTTCACTGAAAACTCCTTTTTTAACTTTAAACAATACGTACATCTGAACTTAACAACATGTCAAGTCGATTACTCAAATCCGCATACAAAAACAGGACGTCGAACAAAAAATTTGTCACCGACTTACATTAAACAAAGTTATTCACCGTAGTAATGGGGTGCTGTCTACCCAAACTTCAAAATATGTCGGCCTCCAATAAATTTGTCGTGTGTCCTTATAGGTGCCGCCTCCCCCATCAATATTCGGCCACCGTACGGAACACCAAAAGTTTTCGATAGTTTCGGGACTTACAATACATAATTTTGGTAGTACCAGTGATCCTTTTTGCATATATACTCGCACCTTCATTTTGGTGGGTTGGAGTTTATGTACCTTGTTTTGCATTCATATATTTTAAGCCATAGAAGCCTTTGGTTAGTATGTTTTTTTTTTTTTCATAAAAATGATTCACTCTTTTTTTAATATTCAGTGTCATCGTCTATTTTTATATTTAACTAGCTTATGCCCGCGGCGTCGCCCGCGTTTAGTTCGAAAATTGTCCCACGGGAACATACTAACGGGATAAAAAGTATCTTATGTGTTAATCCAGGTTATAAACTAGCTGTGTTCCAAATTTCATCCAAACCCGTTCAGCAGTTTTTGCGTGAAAGAGTAACAAACATCCACCCATCCATCCATACTCACAAACTTTCGCATTTATATTAGAAGGATAGTTTTCTTCTTTATCATTAGTTGGTATGTACAATTTTATTTCTTCAGCATAATATTCTTAATGCTTTATTATAGGTACGTAACAAATCTGTCTAAATGGACGTTTCATTAGTTTTATTTCCTTAATTAAAACATCACAAAATTCTCTCAGGGCCATTTCTCCCCATTCTACCTACACCTCAAAAAATGCAATAATAATAATTTATCGTCCTTTCTCTGTGGATTTATGAAACAATTAAATTTTTACAACTTATCTGGGGTCGCTTTATGTTATAATTTTTGGCGTTTTATTTCTCGAAACGCGTTATTTTAATGTGTTGATGGCTTTACCTGTCGTTGAGAAAGGTAGATTAGAAATGTCATAAATTATGAATCGTTAATTTTTATGTTCGACAGAGGGTAGTTAACAGTGGTGGGTTCGATGTTCGACTGTTTAATAATTCGGGGTAATTTAGAAACACCTTGGTTAAAAAAACCGTATTTCGAATTTAAAAATGTTATGTATTGCAATGGGACTGTGGATATCTTAATAACAGACGTATCATTGTAAAATTAGGAACATTTCTTTTGCAGTTAACTCTTAGATGTCTACGTAAATCATCATCAGCCTCAGCCTATAATGTTCCCACCGCTGGGACGCAGGACTCCTCTCTATGACAGGGAGTGGGCTGTAATCCACCACGCGGGCCCAGTGCGGGTTGGTAGATGTCACATGTCTTTAAGTTTTTATGTAAGGACATACCGGTCTCTCCGTTTTCCTTCACCGTTTTGAGAGCAGCGGTGATGAAATAAATTACCTACACAAAGTAACGCGCCTGCCTGGGTTCGAATCCACAGCGTACTGCTTGTAAGTAGGGGCTGCCCCACTGGGCCACCGCTGCTCGCGTACATAATTTTGTTTAATTACGTATCATCACATAAAGACACAGTAAGCCTGTAATGCCCAAAGGCAGATTATTACATCCACATTTTGCCAGATATGTTTTAGTCCCATGTAATACGGGGCGAGCCTATTGCCATCAACCGGGCACAAACTGTGTACAGCCAGACCGTGGCTGCTACGGCTAAATATTTGATTATCATCTTAATTACGGTATGGATAATCGAATACGATCTTTTAACATTGCTTTTACTGAAAAACAATTATAAAGGTACCAATAAAATATAAGTTTCAAACTACTATAAAGCAAAATTACTAGGAAAATCGTCTACCTTTTACAAAGATAACAAGAAAATATATTTTTCCCAGGAACTTTACTTTTTCTTTCAAAGAACTTGAACTACTTTGATTCTTTGAATTCAAAAGCGTGTTTTTCCCAGTATTGCTTCCACTCATAAATGGATAATGATAAAATATTATCTTCGAATAATTCAGCCACGTGTATGTCTCTCCATGTCACGGTAAACTCAACCTTATTTCCCCGAAATAGAAAAAAAAACTGGCACAAATTATTACCGCATAGATTCTGAAAATGACAGCCCTGTAAATATTATGTTGATATATCTTCTTAGATGTAAGTAAATTGTTGAGGCAAACTTACTGATTACAAAATGTTGTAATGTTTGGTTTCTTTGAGATAACTTTGTGAAGCTACCTACGAGAATTATGCTTCTTTTAAAGTGCTTGCAAGAAATGAAATAAACTTGCTGAATCCATCCAATGACAGGTTCATAGATTTGATTGTTTTTTTTCATATTTAAAAATGTCTAGTTTTTATAGTAATACTTGTAATAATATGGCATTATGTATTTAAAAAAAAACCGGCCAAGTGCGAGTCGGACTCGCGCACGAAGTTTTACGCACCATTATTTATAAAAACGAGCATAAAAATCACCTTTTTTTGTTTGGCCGCCCCCTCAAATATTTATTTTATTCTATTTTTAGTATTTGTTGTTATAGCGGCAACAGAAACACTTAATCTGTAAAAAAAAACAACTGTTTAACTATCACGGTTCATGAGATATAGCCTGGTGACAGTCGGACAGACGGACGGATGGACAGCGAAGTCTCAGTAATGGGGTCTTGTTTTGTCCCTTTGGTTTGAAGCTTCATGAAAATCTCAAAAGTGATTCGTTATTGTATCGTGTACGGGATACGTACCTACGGAAATAGTGAATGTTAAATAAACAACCGTATCTAAAACCAGACACTCACACTCCAAACCAAACCAAACACCAAAATCACCGCTGAACGCAGTTTAAAAAAAATACCCGCCATTTTGAAGCACCTTCAGATAAATCTCTCATCTAGTTGTAAGCACGTCACGCCACCTTTCAGCGTTGCAGCGCTTCAGATTAAAAAGCCATCGGGCATGCACCGCGTAATGGATTTTTAATGATGTACCATTTACGCGCTCTAGCCGATATCTAGCGCTTTTTATAGTTGAAGGGTGAGATTAGCTGGTATTGAATGGTGTGGAATACGTGTGGGGCTAATCTTTGTCAGTTTACTGTTTTTTTTTTTTCAATAAATCTTTGATAATATGCATAAGAATATATTTTATGTTGAGATAAAATTGTCTCAGCCTCTCAGGGTTTTATTATGTTTAAATTGTTTTATCATTTTGTTTTATGCAGATACATTAAGTTGAAAACCACATAAGTACTTGAAAAGGCCAGAGCCATTATTTAGTTAAAATATAATATTAATCAGTAATTATAGAAAGTTGTAATTTAATTCAATAAAGACAAAATGACTAAGTTTTGTCTAAAAAAATAAAAAATATAATACGTCATATATCTAGCTAAAATTTGTTACATGTCCATTTATCCCATACCTTCCCAATGCATGTAATCATACTTAATACACATAAATGCATGCTCATTTTTCTCCCCTCACCTCAGGCGACACTGAGCCGGTCAAAAGGTCCCAGCTCTCCTCAAATAAATTAATCCTACCGTCTGAAAAATTTCTCTTGCACAATTTTCTTGATCCGAACAAAATTTGCCTGAACATTTTTGTGATATGATATTAGCTTTGTCTTGCTTAAGCTTACTGTGTGCAGGTCTGATTGAACCCGAGGTGGTCTTGTGACCTAGACGAGGTGACTTTCTGAAAGCGAATATTATGAAGGAAAGTCGAAAATATATTAGATTGAAATTAACACATTTTGCTTTTACTTTAACTATGTAAAAGAATCTTAGAAGTTTTATTTATCATTACACATTTACATTAGTTACAAACTACAAATATATCTAAAATAATAATAAAATATGTACAAATATCAAAATTAAATTAAATTTATTATTTAATTAAATTAAATTATCTTAGAAGTTAAATTTGACCCAATTCTTGGTTTCATATTGAGCAAAAATTTTGCATACATGTTTAGTTTGGATGACAATGCATGGTTAGCTAAGTGACGTCATTCTAAATTCAATATGGCGTACTCCTAAAGATGTCATTCGGTATGTAATGGAATTAATGTCACCCATCCACGGACCACCCTAGACAAGCACGCAATAACCTAAAGAGTGACTTGAGTAGCAGTAATTATTAAGCCACTTGCTCTCCTCACTGACACACTCTCCTGAATATTTCCCTAATATAAAATACTTGTAGAATACCCGACTACCATAACCTCTCAAAAATACGCAACTACCAAAGAATATTCGTACGAAAAAGGTACTCGTATGACTCCCGGGACCTAAGACCTGTTTAACAGACGGGTCACGAACTTCGCATAAATTGTGCGACGACGCTATATCGTCAGTTTCCTTTTAAATTGTTATAATATCTGTATGAGAACGTTTGGAGGTGGAAAATGATCTTTCCTGTAAAAGTTTGGCTGTTATGAGTGGGTCTGTAATTGATGTTCTGCATTTACTTCCTCAATCACTAATGTCCAACTAATGATATTACAGTTTGAAATTGATACATAATAATTTTGTAAACTACTGTCCACAGATTTCAAGCAGTAGATTAGAAGAGGGTAGTAGTAAAATCCTACTATAATCCATACTATCCATACTTCCATACTAATATTATAAATCCGAAAGTCACTCCATTTGTTTGTTACCTTTTCACGACAAAACGGCTGATCGGATCTTAATGAAATTTGGCAAGAAGATAGATTTCAACCTGAGGATGGACATAGGCTATATATCATCACGCTACGACGAATAGGAGCAGAGCAACAATGAAAAATGTTGCGAAAACGGGGAAAATGTGTCGCAGACGAAGTTGCGCGGGACAGCTAGTAACATTATAAACGCGAAAGTTTGTAAGTATGGATGGATGATTGTTACTCTTTCACATAAAAACTAATGAATGAATCTGAATGAAATTTAGCACAGGGATAGATAATAGTCTGGAATACCACATCGGATACTATTTATCCCGGTAGTGTGATCCCACGGGACAATTACCGTAAGATAGTATAATGGATGCGTTTTTGATACAAGTCTTTGCATAATCGATTATCATCATTATCTGTCTAGCCTTTTCACAACTATGTTAGAGTTGGCTTCCAGTCTAACCAGGTACAGCTGAATACCCGTATTTTACATGGATCAACTGCCTATCTAACCTCCAAATAAGGCGATTAGGTACCCCTTAGTAAGACTGGTAGTCAGACTTTCAGGCCACTGATTACCTGAAACGACTGTCACAGACTGTCCTTGCATTATCGATTATGGATAGCATTATCTTTACCGTAATCAGTCAATAATGTTCCCACTTCTGGAACCTCTTCTCTCTGTGAGGCTACACTTCACAACGCTGGCCCAGAGAGGTTTTGTCTTAGAATGTTTAATTCTAGATCTAGAACATACCAGTTTTCTCAGAATGTTTTCCTTCGCCGAGAATGAAAGTGAAAGAACACGAATGCTATTCACATACTAATGGATTTCATGGAATCAAAGAGGTTAATTCTGCTACCATTGTTAACAGCCATATTATCATTACCAATGCCAAAGTTTCGGTTTCAAAATGCCATCTCCATTATAGACTATAACATCCTCCAGCGTTAAAAGTAACAATTACAGCCGCACTAAATCACAGCTATTACTAATGCCCGCATAATTTCCGCTGCACTGCAAATTAGCCGATCCGAATCACAGAACAAAAACGGTGTTACAAAGTAAAATTGTTTCGGAACAAAAAGTAATAAGAAACTTAACATGTAAACAGGAAATTGGACTCTCGCTCGTGGTCACAAAGTTGGTAATTTTAGCGTCCCAGTGACCAGTTTGGACCTCAGGGTCGATGTGACCTTAAAGCCTATATTTGAACGATGTCTAACTCTTCGTGGCTTTCTGAAATAAAACTGGTGTATTTTGGCCTAATTCTAGGTTTGTGTTTTGTAGGCTAGTTTTGAGATAAGTATTAGTAATTAATGATTAACAGAGATAATGATTAGTATTTCCTTTTTGATAACGGTGAATTTGTAAAATTTGCCAATAAGCCTATCCTGGGAAAAAAACTATTTTGCAAAAAAATAAAACCAATTTCAAAAATACAAAACAGTGAAATATAACTTTAGTTTTTGAAGTCGGTGACTTTTGTTTCGTTGATTCAGTTTTTTGGCCATAAATATCTGCTGCCCCATACATTTAGATCGAATAGGTATTGAAAATTTGTATGGGGCAGCAGGTAATTTTTTCGCAATTACGATGTTTGTCCGATGGAGAAACATGTTCAGTTTCAATTTGATGGTCTGTAGCACACCCTTAAGTATGTATACAGTATGTTAGTTTAAACGGGGGACATATTCAAACCCATAATAGTACATGCTAACATGATACTAATAAAAATATAAACAAAAAAAAAACACTGATAAATAACAGACAGAACCATACCACAGTATAAATATGGACAGTACGGAAACTACGTACTTAACGTTCGAAACGGCACACTCACACAAACACGCGAATCGACGAGACCTCTAAGCGCACATCGCGGTGCTGTCAGTCGTGATTGCCGCGTCAAGACGTGTGGTTGCGTTTATCTCCACAAAATGCCACGAGTGTATTGCGTAGTATACGGCTGTATGGTTAAAGATAAAAAATGTAACTAGTGGTTTTTTAACTATCGTCACACGCATTTTTTAAAACCCAGTACTATGCGTTTCAACTTAGAAAAGCATGACCTTGGCCCTATATTATTATGAGTATTAGAATCTTCTTTTACTAGTATTAACCGAAACCATGAGATTACCTATTTAAATTTTATTTGTAAACTAGTTATTTTAACTCGATTGTTTGATCACTACAGAACACAGAATCAGATGTTTTAATAAATACAGTTCAGTTTCAAAATCATTAAAAGTGACAACCCTAATGCTGTAGTGGAGCGTAGGTATTTATTTCTACAACTAGGCCTAGTTTCCATACTGTCCATATTTATACTGTGACCATACCAAAATTTTCGCAAATGACACGCAACGTGTATACACCCTTGCGCTAGCGACTTAATACTATCGCAGAACATGAGAGCGGGGCAATGACTCTTAGGTATAATCCATTTTCCCCTCATACTTTAAACTTACCTGGCTTAGGACAGTCCAAAATATCTAGGAACTAAACAAAACATTAAAAATTCGTTATAGGTTTTTTTACATATTTGGGACGAGAATCGAATACTGAATACCCTCCCTCAATATGTCCCTCGTTTAACCTAACATACTGTATAAAATAAATTAAATTAAATATACCCTTTTTGTTACACGTTGTATATGACGGAGTTATGAGCGAGCATACAGAAAAAAAAACAGAAATCAGAATTGATAACCTCTCTTTGATCCTCCTCCTTTTAGAAGTTGGTTGAAAAAAAGTGGCTTAAGGCTTTTTTTATGTTAGTACTTACTTACCCAATCTATTCAACAAACATTAACAAAACATCACGCCTGTAATCCCCGAAAGGTTCGGCAGAGGTGTATCTAATAGTACACCCACATTTCACCGGTTAGGTTTGAGTCCCATGTAATAGGGGGCGAACCTATTGCCAGCAACCGGGCACAAGTTTGTGCTGCCACTGATTTTTACTGATTGAAAATCCCAATAACAATTTGCCTGACCCGGGTATCAAACCCAGGACCTCGTGCTCAGCTGTCGTGATTGCGACCACTAGACCAACGAGACCTATTCAAACAAGTCGTATTTTTATGATTTATGTCTTTTTTTTGTGTTTATGTCCATATCATCATCTGCCTAGCCTTTTTCCAACTATGTTAGGGTCGGCTTCCAGTCTAACCGGATGCAGCTGAATATCAGTATTTTACATGAAGCGACTGCCTATCTGAACTCTAAAACCCAGTAACTGGGTAATACGATACCCCTTGGTTAGACTGGATGTCAGACTTTTGGCTTCTGACTACTCGTAACGACTGTCAAATATCTACAAAATAATGACAGCCGGGACTAACGGCTTAACGTGCTTTCCGAGGCACGGAGGAAACTCAGTATGTAATTCACCCATCCACGGACCAACCTCGGCAAGCACGGCTTAACCTTAGAGATCGACCCGTGCAGCTGTTATTATTTAGCCACGTTTTATGTCAATAAATGTCACATAAATGGGATTGAAAGAACAATTTGAAGAAATAAACGATTCTATCTAGAGTAAGGCAACGTTTCGTAGAAAACATGAAAGATCAATCGAATCACTACAATATTCCCCTTAGTTCTAGGAACAACTACCTAACTACCCAACTACCTACAATAAACTGCGACTCTCTCGCAAATATAGGCAAAGAGCCAGCTTGTTATTTCCTGTGCCATTACAATTTCCATCATGACTCTATAAACCTTTACGTTATTGCTTTCGATGGCTTTGATAACATTCGATGTTCTTCCTATAGAAATAAATGTAGAAATAATGTCGGCAAGGAGTTTTCTGTTTGAAGAGAATATTATGTTATGTGTCGTATGACAAACAGTTTCGGTAGTAGGTGGCTTTGATTTGGTTTGTTGTCTTTTTATACGGCGTTTGTCAACTGGTTCGTTTGTCGGTGAACGTTATTTTATTTTTTAAAGTGAAACTTTTATTACATCGTCTCAAACTTTTTCGTCTGTGTGTTGCATGTCGCGTGACGCTCGGCCGCGGAGTAGGGATAAAGTGAAAGGCGCTCTGACGAGCGCCTTTCACTTTATCCCTACTCCGCGTTTTATAAGTTTTATACCCTTAATGGAATATTATTCCAATTTTTTTTAGTTAAATATCTACAGTGTGAAAAAAAGTTTCACTTTTACCGTGGTTTCATAAAACCACACAATCCTTTTTCTTTCTTTTTAATGTTTTTTTTTTTGGTTTTTGCCCGGTTGAATGCAATATACTCACTCGTGATAATATTGGACTTAAAAACACCTCTGCCTAACATTTCGGGCAAAACATTTTATTTAAAAAATAAGGTTATTACGTATTTGTAACGGCTTTGTGGATGTCAGATAGGCTTCATTTAAAATACTGGTATTCAACTGCTGCTGCTCAATTAGACTGCGTGCCAAACCCTAGATTGTCAATGATGATAAAAACTTTACCTAATCTATCTCCGATGTTATTATCAGATCATTCTAGACAATAAATAAAACAACACCACTTGTCATTCAAATACCTTGGAAAATTGGTCTAAAATGCAAAATGACTTTTTTTTTGAGAAAAACTTTTGTGTTCTTAACAAAAATCGCTTCAATCACATTCATTTTCTAAAAATATCAAAAAATGTAATACACAATATAAAACGTCCAATTATTCATTACTTGCTTGTTAAAAATTATGAAGTCACTCAGGCTATGTAAAGCAGCCATCGTTTGCATTGTCAACGTTTAGAGTGACTCGCGATTTCTGAGCGCAGCTTCCGTACTCTTTGTGAATTGATTGATGTTGGCTGAGATTTTTATTTTATTTTTACAGCAAACTTTTGTTGGAAAGTCGATTCTGTTAATATGAGGGTTTTAATCGAACTTTTTGTTGGATTTTTTGCTGGTAGTTAAATTAAGATCAATTTTGTTTTTGTCTATCTCTTTGACTCTAATTTTTCATCTTTGGCAGTCGTTACGGGTGGTCAGAAGCCCGTAAGTCTGACAGTCAGTCTTGCCAAGCGTATGATGTTACCCGGTAACTCGGTTGTGGAGGTCAGATAAGCAGTCACTCCTTGTATAATATATAGATATTCGGTTATCCGTTTAGACTAGAAGCAGACCCCAACATAGTTGAAATAAAGAGTAGCTAGGTAGATGATGAACACGAACAACAGGAGGAGCTCGTGGATAAATAATAACAGCCGCTCGGGTCGATCTTTAAGGTTAAGCCGTACTTGCCGTGGTTGGTCCGTGGATG